>OX451741.1:111983978-113183978 GCA_948472305.1 Vicia faba
TAGAGTCGAATCATGATTCCGTTTGTAGAGAATGTCGTTGCTGAGGAAGAATTTTGCCGCAAACCTCCTCATGAACTTCTTGTCATTGACGGATGCACCTTCAGGGTATTCCTGAGCTTCCAAGTACCTCTTCACCTCATGATACCAGGGTTTTTCAGTCACCTTCTCGGCCTCGAGATCGCAGCAGTATGCTGGTTCATCCAACTTCCAGATAATGATCCGAGGAGCCTCATTTTCCCACTTAACTTTGAACATTGAAGACATTGTAGCTAGTGCGTCCGCTAGCTGATTCTCCTCTCTTGGGAAGTGCTCAAAAGTTATTTCTTCAAAGTGGGGAAGCAAGGTTGACACATACTCCTTGTAAGGAATAAGATTCGGGTGTTTCGTATCCCACTCGCCTTTGATCTGATTGATCACGAGAGCAGAATCTCCGAAGACACTCAGAAATTTGATCCTTAAGTCGATTGCAGCTTGCAGACCCATGATACATGCCTCATATTCTGCCATGTTATTGGTATAGTTGAAACATAATCGGGCGGTGAGTGGAGTATGAGTTCCTTTGGGAGATATGATTACAGCACCGACGCCGTTACCCAAAGCATTGGAGGCTCCGTCAAAATGCATAGACCATCGGGATCCTTCCTCAGGTCCTTCATCCGGTCCAGGTACTTCACAGTCAGTTACCACCATGATGTCTTCGTCCGGAAAATCAAAATTCAATGATTGGTAATCATTCACAGGTTGGTGTGCCAAATGATCTGCCAGTACACTTCCCTTAATAACTTTCTGAGTTGTATACTGGATATCATACTCTGTCAAGATCATTTGCCATCTCGCTATTCTTCCAGACAGAGCAGGCTTTTCAAATATGTACTTGATGGGATCCATCTTTGAAATCAGTAGAGTAGTGTGAGTCAGCATATACTGTCTCAGCCGGCGAGCAGCCCATACTAGAGCGCAGCAAGTTTTCTCAAGCAGTGAGTAACGAGACTCACAGTCGGTAAACTTTTTGCTCAAGTAATAAATAGCGTGCTCTTTTCGGCCAGACTCGTCATGCTGCCCCAGTACACACCCCATTGAATTATCAAGCACTGTCAAGTATAGTATCAGAGGTCTTCCTTCCACTGGTGGCATAAGAATGGGTGGCTCTTGGAGATATTCCTTTATCTTTTCAAAGGCAGCCTGACATTCATCGTTCCAGCGTACTACTTGATCTTTCTTCAGTAATTTGAAGATTGGCTCACAAGTAGCAGTCAGATGTGAGATGAATCGGGCAATGTAATTCAGTCGTCCCAGGAAACCTCTGACTTCTTTCTCTGTCTTAGGAGTCGGCATCTCTTGAATGGATTTAACCTTGGCAGGGTCCACTTGAATACCTTTATCACTTACAATGAAACCTAGCAACTTTCCGGACCTCACCCCAAAGGTGCATTTGTTGGGATTCAACCTCAGCTTGTACAACTTGAGTCGGTCGAACAACTTCCTCAGATGGTCAAGGTGCTCTTCCTCAGTTTGAGACCTTGCAATCATGTCATCAACGTATACTTCAATCTCATGATGGATCATATCATGAAATAAAGCAACCATGGCACGTTGATAGGTTGCCCCAGCATTTTTTAATCCGAATGGCATGACCTTATAACAGAAGGTGCCCCACTGAGTCACAAAGGTAGTCTTTTCCATATCTTCCGGAGCCATCTTGATCTGATTATACCCTGAAAAACCATCCATGAAGGAGAAAACTTTGTGTTGAGCAGTGTTGTCAACAAGAACGTCGATGTGAGGTAAGGGGAAGTCATCCTTGGGGCTTGCCCTGTTCAAATCTCTGTAGTCGACACACATTCTGACTTTACCGTCCTTCTTCGGTACTGGCACCACGTTGGCAACCCACTGAGGGTAAGAAATTACTGCTAGAAATACGGCATCGAACTGCTTCATAACCTCAGCCTTGATCTTTTCAGACATCTCTGGGCGCATACGTCGGACCTTTTGCTTTACCGGAGGGCAATCTTCCTTGGTTGGCAGGTGGTGAACTACAATGTCGGCATCCAAACCAGGCATGTCTTCATAGGACCAAGCAAATATCTCCATGTAATCCTGTAGCATCTGGATCAATCGTTGTTTCACGCTGAGCTCTAGATTAGCCCCAATCTTGACCTCTTTCCTATCTGTCTCAGTACCCAGGTTAACTGTTTCCACTGGCTCTTCATGTGGTTGAATAGCCCTCTCTTCCTGGAGTAGCAGTCTTGCGAGCTCACCAGGCACTTCACAATCATCTTCACCTTCGTCTTCGGCCAAGTTGATCGGATTCTCGAAGTCATAACTGGCGGTAGCAGAGCTGTTACCAGTGAGATCCAGAGTGGATTGAAACCTGTATAAGTGAGTGTGTGTAAATATAGCTGTTTTGCAATATATATAACACAGAAAGAAAAAGAGCACAAGATTTGAAATGCAACAAACGTCCAATGTTTTGATTGATGATATATGGAAATGTCATACAAAAAGCCCTCACAAATGGGGCTACGATGCCTCGGGTAGGACACCGAGCCAACAAAGTTTTAACATATTGTTTGTTACAAATTGGAAATCAAAAGAAATTAATTACTGCGTGACAAATGTGATAGGTGTAAAATCCTTTGCCGTCCAGTTGCTTGGTCCGTCGCTGGTAGTCGGGTAGATCCAACTGTCAAACTCTGCTTCCTCTACATCCTCCTCAATAGCATTCACCCTTGGGTTGGAGATAAACACCGGAGCCTTTCTGATCTTTTCCTTGCGCACAGCCCTCTGAGCCTCTGCAGTAAAGCCCAACCCAAACTTGTCGTTCTTTTGAGTGAAGTCAGGAAGCTGACCCCAGTTTGCACAATCGCCTTTCTCGATTACAGCCCGGGCATCCTTCAAGGACGCCATCTTCAACGGAAAATCTTCTTCCACCATTGCCTCAGCTGATGCCAACACTGGAGGTACTTCCTCAAAATGTTGAAAGGGGGTTTCAATAAACTCCCCGTCCATCTCGATATACCGGAATGAATTCAAGTGGCTCACCATGTACTCCTCCTCGCCCTGCACAGTGACAATCTTCCCTTTGACAGGGTATTTGAGCTTTTGGTGTAGAGTGGATGTTACTGCCCCAGCTTTGTGAATCCAGGGTCGCCCCAACAAGCAGGAGTAAGATGGACGAATATCCATTACATAGAATGTTGAGTTGAAAACTTGGGAACCCACACGAATGGGGATGTCTACTTCACCGTGCACCATCCTCTTAGAACCATCGAAGGCTCTAACAATGATGTTACTGAGTTTCAACTCCAGGCCCTCACAATCCAGGCGATCCAGTGCTTTCTTGGGCAAGACATTCAGGGAAGAGCCGGTATCCACTAACACGTGTGCAAGAGTAGTGCCCCTGCACTCTATGGAAACATGCAGGGCATCATTGTGATTTTTCCCTTTGGCGGTAAGGTCAGCATCTGAGAACCCCAAGCCATTGTCAGCCGTCAAATTAGCCACACAGTCGGTGAATTGATCCGCAGAGGTCTCTTGCGGCACATGAGCCGTTTTCAGAAATGAAATCAGGGCTTTTACATGGGCCTCTGAACATAGCAGCAAAGATAGCATAGAGATTTTGGAGGGAGTATGCCCCAACTGTTCAACGACGTTAAAATCACTCTTTTTGATAATTTTAAGCATTTCCTCCATTTCTTGTTGGGAGGCTTCCACAGCAGTCTTCTTTTTTGGCGCCTCCGTCCTGGCAGGCGAATCGGTAGCGACTTCTTTGCCCCGAGTATCAGAGGACTCGGCGACAGGAGTAGACACAGGAACTTGAACTGGAACATGCACACTTGCGGGTGTGATGGTGAGAGGTTTTCGGATAACAGGCGGTGCAATGTCAGGCGAGAAGAGCCTGCCACTGCGGGTAATCTTTGCGGGACCAGTGATGCTACTGATACTGGTATTGGTGTTGAACTCTTGCTTCAACCCAAGTACATACACGTCGGCTCCATAATGCCATGGGACCGCTTTATCAGACTCATACGGGAGAGGCCCCGGGACAGTAATAGTGATGGGTGCAACAGACATAATTTGGACTGGTTTCTTTACGGGAGCTTTGGCAGGATTGTAGATTGTGACAACAGATATTTCTTCAACGGAGACAGACGGAACAACAGTTTTCTTGAATAGAATTTCCTTTCTATCCATCAGGCCTTGGATGCCTGATTTTAGCAGTCGACAACCGGTAGGGATGACAGCACACAGGAGGCAACCCTTACTACAGCCCGGAAATAAACCGGCTAGTAGCAAGTTCCTCTTAACAGTCAAAAGAGGGGTAACAACTTCATTCACCGAAACAGCATACAACTCTTCTTCAATGGCGTTTACTCTATGCTGGGGCATAGGAGCAGTTACAACATTCGGTCTCTCAGGTGCTTCAAACTGAATTTCCTTTGCGTCGATAAGATCTTGCACTTTGTTTCTCAAGGCCCAGCAATCATCAGTAGTGTGCCCGGGACTATCGGAATGATAAGCACACCGGGCATTTGGGTTATACTTAGGAGATGCAGTGTTGATGACCTTAGGAGCTTCTTTGAGGGTCACCAAGTTGGTTGATAATAGTTGGGGTAAAATTTGAGATAAGGTCATACTCAGCCGAGTATACTGCCTCTTGGGCCTTTCACTTCTTTGTTGATTGTACTGCTGAGGAGCAGCAACAGGTTTTGAGATGACCAAAGCGTTGACGGCTTGGCGATTTTCGGGCTTGACTTGTCTTCTAGGACCATAGACGGCACTTGCTTCTTTCTTAAACGGCCTCTTCTCAACACTTGTAGAGGTAGCCTTTTGTATCTTGCCTGACCTGATGCCAGCTTCAATTCTTTCTCCCGTTAGAATCAAATCCGTAAACCCAGCGGAAGAGTTACCAACCAAATGATTGAAAAACGAACCAGACAAAGTCCCTAGGAACATATCAACCAGCTCACGATCAGTCAATGGAGGCTGCACCCTGCCAGCCAAATCTCTCCATTTTTGTGCGTATTCTTTGAACCCTTCACCCGTTCCTAGAGACATACCCTGAAGTTGGGTACGCGTAGGAGCGAGATCAGAATTGTATTGGTATTGTCTGTAGAATGCGGTTGCCAAATCTTCCCAGTGTCGGATGCTAGTTCCATCTAATTGGTAGAACCATTCAAGCTGTGACCCCGAGAGGCTATCTTGGAAGAAGTGAATCCAGAGGTTCTTATCTGCCGTGTAAGGTTGGATCTTCCTTACGTACGACCTCAGATGCAGCTTTGGGCAGGAGACCCCATCATACTTGGCAAAGGCAGGCGCCTTAAACTTGTGAGGAATTACTACCCCAGAAGATAACCCCAGATCTCCGAAATCCAGTCCCGGTACATTCTGAATTTCCATGGCGCTCAAGCGGTCTTCCAATTGCTTGTATCTGTCAGCAGCAGGTGGGTATTGTTCGTCATTGTAGTCCGTCTCGTTGTCGGAGACTGCGGGACTAGGAGCTCCTCCCCCTTGGGGACTGTTTTTCTCAGCAGAGGAAGTAGTTGGTTCAGCTTCATTATGGAGGGTGTTCCCAAATCTGCGTCCGGCGTTGAACAATGCAGTCCTCTTTTTCTTCTTCTTCTTCAGGAGTAGAGTCTTCAACTCTTGCTGACCTTGGGCTAGGCTTAAGACCATCTCTTGAAACTGTGCACTTTGGGCCTGAAGGGCCTTGATTGCTTGCTCACTGGAGGAGTCTGGATTCATGATGACTGTTCCAAAATAAACAGCGAAGGAGATTAAGCAACCTGTGAAATAGGGTACCTGCTATGCATATGGTGCAATGGGATGCGTATGTTTTATGTTTTCAAAGACAAACAAGATTCAACTTTGTAGACAAAAGGGAAACACACTTCATTAGATTAAAATTTCAATTGTTCAACAACTTGCCCTTAGGCATTACAGGAATGAAAAATACTGGAAAGGAAATGAAAGCTATAAAAGGAAATATCCAAAGCCCATCAGTGCTCCCATGGCCTCCTCTTCTCAGTTTGGATGTAGTTGTTCAGGACCCGTTCTTCCTCCAATTGCTTAGTCAGCCTCTGGATCTTCCGTTCCTGCTCGTTGAACTTCTCCCGATAGAAATCCCGTTCTTCCTTTAGCTGCGCCCAAGATCTCTTCATTGTGTCAAAATCAGTGGGTATCTGAGGAGGGAGGACAGTTGGTGGAACCCCATCTTCATTAGGAGATTCAAGGATGATAGGCCTGACAGCTTCGTACGGCATACCTAACCTCTGAGCACGGATGCGGACCCATTTGCAATAGGGCTCCAATGGTAGAGAAGTCTTTGGTCCCAACTCAAGTGGGCCAGCTTTGTGAATTCTGTCCCAAGCTCTAATGAATCCATGGCGTAGTTTGTCACTGTCTGCCTGAAACTCAAAATGGAAGTGAGGAACCAGCATTTCATGAGGCCCATCTCCTCTGGCTCTTCCAAACTGACGGAGAGCTAAGCATGGATTGTAAGAGATTCCTCCTTGGATACCAGTCAACGGAACATTAGGGTATTCTCCGCAACGGTCAATAACAGCTACCTCATCCAAACCTCTGAGAGTCCAGGTGATGTCATTATCTGTGAGAGACATTAACCTCCGAGCCCAACCTTTTCCTTCTTCATTCTTCAGCATGAACTTAGGAAGGTGCGAAATAAACCACCTTACTAGCAAAGGAGCACAACACCACGGAGTTCCCCGTTTTCGAGCAGTACGAGCATAGAGTTGTTGTAGAACATCACCCAAAAGAGTGGGTACCGGATTCCGAGACATGAAGATCCTTATGACATGGGTACTGATAAAGGCGTCAGGGTTGGGAAACAATACCAGACCATAGATCAAAAGAGCCAGAATATCTTCGTATGCCCTGAAGTCCAAGTCATTCCAGAAATCATTAGCCTTGCTAACCAGAAATTTGACCAAAAAGCCCTTGACCCCATTTCTAGTTTCCCAATTGGCTAATACCTCTTCTTTGGTCAAGGGGAGAATTGCAGCAATCTCTTCAGGCCTAGGAGTCTTTTCCAAACCAGTGAATGGAGTTTGTTCCAAGACAGGGATCCCAAGAAGGTAGGAGAATTCTTCCAGGGTAGGAACCAGCTGGAAGTCTTGAAAGGTGAAACAATGATACAGAGGGTCATAAAACTGGGTCAGAACACTTATCAGTTGTTGGTCCCATTTTGCAGTGATCAAGCCAAGGAGAGAACCATGTCTGTTGATGAAGGAAGAAGTGTTTGGAATCCTTCCAACCAAATCCTTGAGTAAAACTGGTGGTTGAACAAAGTTGAGCCGGATGGTATTCCTACGTACGGGCATCATGATGTCCTACAAAACAGAGCAAAGATGAAACTTTTTGTCTTTGAAATGGGTTAGTCCTTTATACAGGATGCATGCAGTGGTATGATGGCATGATGCTATGATGAAGCACACCACAAGTATTCACACAGGCAAACAAGATGAGGCATACAAGTCACACAAGACATCCTTAGGTTTCAGGCCAGCATGAATTTCAGGTATTACCCTCTTTTGGTTTTGTTGGTTAAAACCTGTCCTATCAAAAGTAACCGGGTTCTAGAGGATCTCAAATCATTGGCTACCCTCAATCGGTCATAACTCCAACATCGCAATCTTTTCTCGCGGCCAGAACCATCTCGAGAGTTTAGCCTCAATGAGTGTAGCATACTGCTACTGTCCTAATAGCCAAGTTTGGTCAATTTAGGGTTCTAAGGTTGGTTGGTGTTTAATGACTCCTTAGAAGACCTATATTCTCCCCGTTACAACACAAGGGATATAGGTACAGACCAAGATGCCACACCAACGTAGCCACTGCTTCACCCATGTCGGTCTACGCCGGACAGGTCCCTCACAGATTATGCTACCTAAAAAGGGTATTTCCCAGATCCGGGTCAGGATCTATGAAACTCCGATGCAAAGCCCACAAATATAAAAGCAAACAAAGCAAACAATTGAAAACAAAGGTGATCTAAGCCCTAAGGTTACTCCACTTTAAAGTCTTCCCCAGCAGAGTCGCCAGTTCTGTGATACAGTGGGAGAACTGACTTGAGGTTTTGCGTTTGTTTTCACAAATGTTTCGGTTGAGCAAGAGTCGCCACCGACTTTTTATTTTATCCTAAGGAAAGGTTAAAAAGCACAGCAAAAACCTTTTGAGATGTTTTCTTGGGTTCGGGGAGTAGATTATAGAAAGGGAAGGTATTAGCATCCTTTCTATCCATGGTTATCCATGGGCTCTTAGTTACTTGCTTAGATCACTTGCCTTTTGTTTTCAATTGTTTTGAATGGTGCTTGTGTGTGTGTGGGTTTGAAAAATGTTTTGAAAAGAGGCCAATGTGGTGGCAACCTTTGTAATGATCCATGTGGGGATGTATACAAAGATGTATGTCTTTTGAAAAGGTTTTCATTTGTTTTTGAAAGTTGTTTTGAAAGTGTAGTGATGTGTGGTTTTTGAAAATAGGCAAGTGTTTTGTTTTTGCAAGTTTGATTCAAGTAACTAAGAGGTGATCTACTCCTAAATTTCTCAAAAGATTATTGCTATGTTTTAACCCTTTTAACAAGTTTGTTCCACCATTGCATTTGGTGGACAATCTTATGTTAGGATGTGAAAGGGACAGGCGCGGGTCATCGTTTGGACCATAATTGCAATGGTGCCAAGTATCTTTGGGCATTTTCTTTAAGGGACTTGATCATTTGGTTTGTTTGTATTTTGAAAATGTTATCGAGGGACTATGATCATTTGGTTTGTTTGTTTTGCCCAAAGAGACTTAACATGCAATATGGCCCGATTTTGAAAGGCAACAAGTGGAGTACCCTAGGGGGTGCAAGTGTGATTTGTGTGTCCATTTTCATGCTTGTTTGTCTTGAGATTAGGTCATAACTATTTTTGTTGTTTTTCGCATACAAACCCTAATTCTAACATGGCATAATTAGAAAGCAATAAAAGCGCGAAAATAAATTTACTAAGCTATTACAAAACCAAATATGGGAAGGGGGGTACAAATGTTCAAATGGGGATTTTGACAAGTAATGTAAGCCTAAAACTATTACATCAATATTGAATATTTACAAGATGATTAATTGCACAAATTAAATAAAATAAGAATAAATATGCAAGATGCAAAAATGGTTTTTTGTATGTATGAAAAAGGAATTATTTATGTAAAAATAAAAAGAAAATGAAAAGATATTATTTTTTGAGTATTTTTGAATTTAGGGCAAAACCCTAATTTTATTAAATGGAATGTATTATTGTTTAATTTAACATAAGTATTTACTTATTAGGTACAAAAATAAAATAAAGTGAAGTATTTGTCAAAAATATATTCTTATATTAAATATTAATAATAATAATAAAAAGTATATATATTTTGTATTTTACCCTAAATACATTAATAAATATATGTATATATGTATTATTTTAAATATGTGTTATATATATAAATAATAATAATTTTTAATATTTGTAAAAAAAGTATTTTTTTTTATATAATATTTTCAGAAGGTAAAATAAAATAAAAATGAAAATAAAAGTATTTTTACATATTTCTCAATATTTTAATGAAATGTATATATTTAATTTATCTAAGCATTAATCAAAAGAAAATCTTTTAAATACCTAATAAATTAAAAATGGTGAGAAAAAATATTTTTATATTTTTCATGTCATGAGAAAAAATAAACAAAGTCAATCAAAAAAGAAAAAGGTCAAAAAGTCAAAGAAATAAGCAAATGGGCCTGGGGGATTCAGAAGCAATTATGTGGTGCAAATAAGAAAATATTCCAGGCCCAGCCCAGAAGACCTGTCTTCTTCAACCTCTGAACAACATCATTCAAGCAAGCACGCGTTTTTTATCTCTTGATTCCTGGACTTTCAAGCAAAACTCATAACATGAAAAGTATAGAGCATGAGAAGACGAATTCAACCATGTAAAGAACTTGACCTAACTCTCTAAGATGAGGGAGAATTTCTTCTCCCCCAATTTCTGACCTAACTTTTCATCAATATTCAGAACCAAAATTCTCTAAGCATACATAATATAAATGAAATCTAATCATATGGGCATGTTCAGGGCTATGATTGTGACATGTTTCCTTCACAAACCTAAAGCTAACAATGCCTAATAAGAGAGATAGAACTTCATAAAGATACCTGTTCAGTTGGAATCGTGCTTTGTAATGGAGGAGTTTTCAGAGCAAGATGATGATTTGTATAGCTTCCTTGAAGTGTAAGGATGCTATTCCAAGTTCTACTTTGTCTTGAAACTCCCTGAATCGTGCTGGAGAACTTCAACTGCAAAACAGAAAAACAAAAATGGTGAAGTGGCTTGGAGGTGTTACAGATCGTGCTTTTGCTTTTGGTTAGCTTGCATAGATGGTATGGAAGGTGTGTGAACTGGTTTTGGCAAAAATGCTTGAGAGAAATAGAAGTTGGCACTCAAACTGCAGAGGCAACTCTGTTTTTGCAGTTTGATGGTGTTTTTTGGTTTGATGATGTTTTGGAGGTAAATGGCTCGTGCAATAGCTTGGTTATGATGTGTGTAATGTGTTTGATAACTTTGTTCTTGTGTTTGTAAGCTGGTTTCTGAGTTGGTACAAGTTATGCCACATTTCTTAAACTTGAAGCAAACAAAAGCCACTTGATCATTCTAGCCTGTACAGGCCCTCACACTATGCTGCATCTTTTTGTCTTGATCAGAGTGTTATGTCCATGAATCTTGTGTCCAAAGATATGCATTGTACCATTTGATTTGCAAACTTGACATAAAGTTCTTCTTTTAAAAAATGGATAAACCACTTTTTCCAATTAAGGCTTAATTCCTTGTGTAATGACTATATGAACAAAACAAAGCTAAAACACAATGGATTGGCATTTAATTATTGAGTGTAACTTGGTTTACGGACCTGTATTCAAGGGCATGCTGGTTTTGAGAAGTTTGCATAACTTATGAACATGAAAAATGGCCAATTCAAAAGTGAGTTTTTGCTATATTGTGAAATTCGATTCTCCCTAACCATGAGGTTGTTTGATGAGTTCTTGGACATTTTGGAAAGCTTGGAATGTGTAATACAATCCATCTTTGAAGTGAAATTTGAAATTCCAAGTGGAAGTGTATGGAAAATGGCCTTGAAGTGGGGTAGAAAAACTTGTCAAAATAGGTCAAAAATTCACTAAGTTAAGAATGGTTTAGTGCCCTTATTCAAAAATTTGTAACTTGAGATACAAGCTTCAAATGAGAAAACTTTGTGAATAAAAGTTGTATATTATGCAACAAGCTACAACTTTCATGTTTTGACTTTTGTTTGAATCCAAATGAATCATGGTGGAAAAGTGGGGCAAAGTTGGGAAAAAATTAGGGTTTTTCATAACTTAGAAAAATTCTAAGTTATGAAAAATTCCATTTCAAACCCTAATTTGCAATTTGTGATTTCTTGGTGAAAAAGTTTCATGATTTGGCATGTTTTGATGAAAAATGAATCTTGACTCTTGATTTTGACCAAAAAGTCAAAGTTTGACTTTTCAGTGTACAGTCAAAATTGATCAATTGACTGGGAAATTCAACTGTCAATCTCGTGCATTTGGGATCTTTTGACTTTGTTGATCATGTCAAGATAATTCCATGGGGTTCTTGAGTCCATATGTGAGCTTGGTTTGCCATTGGCTAGGTCAAACAGTCAAAAATTGCCTTTGTGCAGTCAAAACCCTAAAAATGACCATTTTGCCCTTTTGATGATCTGATCAAATTTCTTGTGGAATTGTGATCCAAACTTGATCAAATGGTCCATATGAGTTCATAATGTTGATGTGGGTCAATTTTCATGAGATTTGACTGTCAATTGGCCACAGTTGACTTTTTTCCCAATACAGCTGATTTCTAGGTTATCTGTCCAATTGACTGGGCAAAACTTGGAATCAAGACTTGAAACTTGGTATGGGTAAACTTGGGAGTCCAATATGAAGCATGAAAGTCATCTTAGGCATTTTAGGTCAAAACACCTTTGTTCAAACACAAACCCTAATTTGAGTCCACAGTGCAAGGAGAAGTCTTGAGCAGAGGAAACCCTAACTGGATCTTGATCTTCAAGGTTTTTGTGATGAGAAAATGTTGAGGAAGTGGGAGGGAAAATTTTTGGGTACAACAATTTGTATAAAGTCTAGTCAATCCAATGGCTTAGTCTTGAACATTTCTACCACTACAGAAAAATGGCGACTTCACTGGGGAAAAATTGACCTCTTGCTGGTCCATCCCTAAGTGGGTTAAGCCTATCTTTGTTTATATCTGTATATGTGTTATTGTGTTTATGTGTTATATTTTGTATATATGTTTGTCTGGATTTTCCTGGTTTACAGGGTGCTTGGTGATTACTCATAAGTCCTATACCCGGACTTGGGCAAACTTTAAGATAGGACGGGCGGTATAGTCATGTTAACTTTTAGGGAGTAATCCCAAAAAAGGAGGCATGAGATCCCCCACTCAGTGGAGGCCCCTTTGATTGTAGTGTCATTTACCAAGTAATCGGGAAGATGTACTACTTTTGACCTGGGAGCCTGCCGAAGCTGAGGACCGTAGATTACCTAACCCATCTTGGCCTTTTAGGTGTAGTGCGGAAGCTATGACGGAGTAATCCGGAAGTAGTTGTCACGCGATACTACGCTCGGACGAGTCTTTCTTGAGAATATTACTAATTACCGAGTTAATCGGGAAGTTGGTAATATCCGAAGGAAGGATGTAGACTCTGGGAACCTCTTAGAACCTTGTTCGGCAGGTGATAACTTTTTAGACTAATACCTTATGGGTAGTACCTTCAGCCTCATGCTCGTGACGTTGAACCTATGAATCCTATATGTGTGATCTTGTGTGTGATTGTTGCATCATGCATCCATGCATTCATAAGCATCTTTTGAAGAAAATAATATTTCAAGGGATTTAAAGGTTGACTATTTGTGAATATCTCAGGTACTTGTAAACCATGGATTCTGGAAAGAGAAAGACCGGGAAATACAGTTTCAAGGATCCCAAGATAGATGAGTTGATCAGTCTAATTCCAGAGATCGAGTGTTCTGCATACTTTCAAAAGAAGTATGGATCCATTATTCCTATCATGAAGCTGAAGATGAAGGAGGGTATTCTCTCAACTTTGATCCAGTTCTATGATCCGGTGTATCATTGCTTTACTTTTCCCAATTATCAGTTGATGCCAACACTGGAAGAGTATTCCTATCTATTGGACTTACCTGTTACCGATCGTGTTCCTTTTACGGGTTTAGAGGGTGAGCCAAAACCACATGAGATTGCTGCTTTGATTCATTTGGGGAAGTCTGAGGTGGAAGCCCATATGACTACCAAAGGAGGGATTAGAGGATTATCAACTAAGTTCTTATTGGAGAAAGATCGTTACTTTGCCAGGATGAAGAGTACGGTTGCTTTTGAGGCTATCTTTGCTTTACTCGCCTATGGATTATTCTTATTTCCTAATGTGGACAAGTTTGTCGACATTAATGCTATCAGGATTTTCATGATTGGAAACCCGGTTCCTACACTGCTGGGTGATGCTTATTACTCTGTTCATCTTCAGAGTTCCTATCATGGGGGAATAATTATCTGTTGCACGCCTTTGTTGTACCGGTGGTTTATCTCTCATATGCCTCAGTCTAATGATTTTTGGGATGTCAAGAAGGAACCCCGTTGGGCTCCTAAGATCATGGCACTTACTCACTCGGATATTGATTGGTATCATCGAGCTTACCAGGATGTGGAGATTATTGACAGTTGTGGTAGTTTCCCTAATGTACCTCTTCTTGGTACAAAGGGAGGAATTAACTATAACCTTGTTCTTGCACGACGACAACTTGGTTATCCGATGAGGGATAAACCAAATAATATTCATTTGAGTAGTTTCTTTCTGAAGGAAGAAGAAGATCACAAGGAAGCTAAGGAGCAGATTGCAAAGGCCTGGCATCACATTCATAAGAAAAGTAGGAAGGATTTGGGACCTAGAGGTGTTGTTTCTTTGGAGCCATATCTTCAGTGGGTCCGATCGAGAGCCATTCAGTTGAAGATGCCATATACTCGGGAGACACCCATGCCTGATTTATTTGTGAAGACCACTCCTCCTTTATTAGATGATCTAGAAGAGCGGCAACTTGCTTTGGCTAGGATGCAACAGGAAAGGGATGCTTGGAAGAGCAAGTTCCAGACTTTAGAGAGTTCCTACAGAGAAGACCTGAAGCAGAAAGACAATTTGATCAAGATCCTTGAGAGTCGAGCGGTGGAGTCTATGGAGAGGCAAGGGGATTTATTTTCTCCTAGGCCTCAAACAGGTGCTGATTACTCACTTCCTGCTTCAGATGATTGGAAGGAGGTTGCCATCAGACATGTGGAAGAAAACCAGAGGTTGAGGGCTCAGATTTCCAGGCTCACAGGGAAGCGCCAGCGTACAGATTGATCTCCATTAGTTCCTCTTCTCAGGATTTTAGATTGTATTTTCATCTTGTATTTGGGATCATTGAAACTTGTAATCCATTTTGAAGTTATTATAATGAAAATTTTCAGTATTTTAAAGGCTTTATTACTTGGATGTTTGCAATATAAACCATAAATCCCTTGAAATATTAAATGATAAAATAAAAATATTCATATGCATTGCATATCATGCATCATATTGTACATATTTATTGCATTTGTTATGCATATCTAGGTGTCTTACCCAGTTTCTTTGCTTCACTCAGCAAGCTGACTCATCACTACAGCACTCGGGCTAATTTCAAAAAGAAGATGGACAATTTGGAACAGGAGAATCGCGAGCTGCGCGAAGAAGTTTCTGCTTTGAAGGCTGGCTTGGCTAATTTGACTGCTCTGATGGAAGCTCTGGTGGTTGCTCAGAATCAGCCACCGAGTGTTCAACCTCAACCAATAAGGGCAAATGCTGAAGTTCCTACTGTTTCTGTATCCGCCACTCCGGCTGTTGTTCAAAACCGTGTGCCTCAGGGTTATCCGTGGGGAATGCTAGAGAATTTTGCACCTGAAGGTTTTAATCTTGGCCCTCAAGATGCTCCAGTGGTTCAAAATGTTGTTACTCCTGCACCTCCTGTGGTGCATACTGTTCCTGTTGAACCTCCTTCGGTGAATTTAGTTCCGTTTGTTAATGAAGATGTGTGTCGTCCTTTCCCTCTGCCGAGTGAAAACTTGGGTCTTTATAACAGAATGGATGATTTCCAAGAGCAGTTTGATAGAATGCAAAGAGAGATGAAGGCTCTTAGGGGAAAGAGTTATTTGGGCAGAATGTGAATGAGATGTGTTTGGTCCCGAATGTTAAAGTTCCTGCTAAGTTCAAGGTCCCGGAGTTTGAGAAGTATAAGGGCAACACTTGTCCTTGTGCTCATTTGGTAATGTATGTAAGGAGAATGTCTACCCACACTGATGATCAGTGTCTGCTGATTCACTTTTTCCAGGATAGTCTGACCGGTGCAGCATTGAAATGGTACATGAGCTTAGACAGCGCCAACATCCATACTTTTAATGATTTGGGAGAAGCATTCATTAAATAATACAAGTACAATATGGACATGGAGCCTGACCGTGACCAGCTTAGGGCCATGGTTCAGAAAGACAGAGAATCATTCAAAGAGTATGCACAGAGATGACGCGAAGTGGCTGCACAAGTGATTCCTCCCATGGAAGAGAAAGAAATGACTAAAATTTTTCTGAAGACGCTAGGCGCTTTCTACTACGAAAGAATGGTAGCAAGTTCCCCAAGTGATTTTACAAAGATGGTGGGCATGGGTGTCTGTTTAGAGGAAGCTGTCCGTGTAGGTCGTTTATCTAAAGACATAGACTCATTAAATGGTGCTAAGAAGTATGGATATAGTTCTTCCAAAAAGAAAGAGCAAGACTCATGCGCTATACTTCGTGGTAGGCAAGGGAGATCTCATAATAGGAATCAACAAGTTTCTTCTGTGACTCCATTCGTCAATAAGACTCCGACTGCTGTTGCATATCAGAGGGCACCTCAACAAGGAAATCAAGGGCAATGTCATCAGAGGAAAATGAGCTTTGATCCAATTCCAATGACATACACAGAGCTGTGTCCTTCTTTGTTGAAGAAGAATCTGGTTTAAACTTGAGCTCGAGCAGTTGTTCCTGAAAGACTTCCAAGAGGATATAAGGCTGACGCTTCCTGTGCCTTTCATCAGGATGCTCCTGGGCACGATTTAGAAGATTGATTTACTTTGAAGGTCGAAGTTCAGAGGTTGGTCCGAAGCGGTATCTTGTCGTTTAAGGACATTGACCCTAATGTTCAAAATAATTCATTAGCAGGGCATGAATGAATCTCTGTCGTTGATAGTTCCAAAGCTTGGGAAATGTTACCTTCGGTGCAAGTCCAGATAAGAGAGTCATCTTAGTTTATTAGCATTTTTACTGCTTTCTCATTTGTAATTTTTCTTGTTTATCATTGCACTTTCGCATGTAAGAACTTGTTTGCATTTGAATGTTTAATCTTAATACAATGAGTATGTTTGTCTTGAAGAAATTCATTCGTTTCACTCGTATTTGTTTTCAATTTTAAATTGCTTTATGATGCCAACTGGTTACCCATTCTCTTGCCTAGGCAGAGATTGGGAGGAGGATGGTGATATTAAAACACAAATTTTCTGGTTGTATGCTTTTGGATAAAACCCTGTTGACGATGTACATGCATTGTTTCAAATCCTCAAACACCGGAGATATAAGGGAGTGAAACCCTCGTTAACCCCTTTGAGTCTTGAAGTAGGAGTTTCTTTTTCTATTAAAAAAAAACCTCATTTTTAACCCGGGGCAGGGTAGTGTTCAGTTAATCTGATTGAGTATTCAGATCTCATCAAGAGTGCGCATCTAAGGATATAACAATGGTTATCCCTCGAAAGGTTTAGGAACGTCAAAAACACAATGGTTAATCTTCACTTATCAGAAGGGTGTGTCAATTGAAGATATCTTAATGGTTATTTCTGGCACATCAGGAGATCAGCAGATGATGATACAACAATGGTTATCTTTTATCTACCCAGAAATAGAGCAGTCACAATTCTTCCGACAAGTCACAAATGACTCGAAGTCACGCGACATGTTCAAAAAGAAAAAGAAAAAGATGACATGAATAAAAAAAATGATGATGAAAAAGAAAGAGACAAAAAGCCCCGCTAAGTCGGAACTTGAAAAAACAAGTCGCTTAGGCAAAAGTCAGGGAATCCCGTTGAACTTCAGAGTCAAAGTCAAAAGGAATTTTTCCAGAAGGCAAGGAAGAAATGGAAAGCCTAAAATGCGATAAAGGATTACAATATGAAGTACTTAGCAAAGAACAGAGTCGCGTGACAAGAAAACCAAAAAAAGCAGGAATGAGTGACTTGCATGTCCAAAGAAAACCTTGTTTGATTCCTCAACCATCTCGAAATCTCTTTTGAGAGATGGATGTTCGTGTCAAGTTAACTGAACTTAGGACCGAAGAACATCATGAAGGGGGTGGGCACCAAATATTTTTGAGCCTTAAATCTTTTTTTCTAAAACCGTGAACCAGGCCACGTTACAACCCTCAAAAGTCCTAATTGAAACAAGGTTTATTTCAAAAGCATACTCCAATGAGATAGTGTTTCCTGACTCCCATTAATTTTTCTAAATTATTGTGATTGGTATCATATGTTTTTTTTATCTTTCATACAAAAAATCCATGTCGTATCCTGGCTAGTGATTCATTCACAAGGTTTTGCGACATCTTTTCAAAATAAAATCTTCAAGACTTACATAATTGTTGCATTAGAATCTTCATTCTTAGAATAAACATTTTCTGCTTGTAAAACAACTGTTTGATATCATGAAAGTTTACATTTGAGTATCAGCAAAAGGCATGTTGCCAAGAGGAGTTGTGGAGCAAAGAGGATGTAATATTCAGCCAATCTAGGGCAGTTACGTCAAGATTCGACAAATATTTAGAAGCCATTTGATCAGAAAGATTATCCTAAAAGCATGTAGCTAAGGGCAAGTTATGAAAGTTACCTTGATCATCCCGGTAAGCTTGAGACACCAGATTGGTTTCCAAGGGCATATCCAGATTTTGTCAAGATAGCTGCTATGTCTACCCCAAGCTGAGAACCTTCCTCAAGTTGTGTTATGGTGTTGGGTTTATGATCCTATTTTTCCAGTCTTGCTGCAGACTTCTTCAGTTGAGTGTGATTCTCTACCCAGCCAGGTGGTGATTAAATGGAGGTTAAGAAGAGCTATGAAGCCTTTGCTCATGTGATGGAGTTCTTTCTCCCTTTTATTGATCTGGAATTTCTTGTAGAGCATTGCTTTCTCCTGTTACAACATTATTGTTGTTATGTGCTTCCCAGGTAGCTAGACAAGGGCAATATATTTTCTAAGAAGTGTTGAGACAATTGTCAATTTTTTGGGTTTTCTCTCACAAAGTGTTGAGTTTGATTTAAAATCCCCATAATTTTGACTTTTTATCGTACTGTTAACTTCTTGGTTCCCCAGGAAGGTTTTTCTCGGGTCATCTTGTTGGTATGTGCGCAATCTTTGTGTGTTTCTCAGTTAGTTAAAGACGATACCAATGGGTGCAAGGTACAGTATTAGGTTTGTGATCCCATTATCCCCGGCCAAGTTTTGGTTCGCTTTTGATTTGGGGTTTGCATGGTCAGAAGCCTCCGTCCCATATTCCCCAACGAAGTTTTCCCTCATATGATGAAAGGTTTTATTCCCTCGGTGTGCTAAGATATCGCTCTTTTTGCAGTATTGGCATTAGTGTTGACTTCTTGATTTCCCAGGAAGACTATACCAGGGCATCTTTTGTTGGAGTAGGTTTGTATGATATGAAGACTTAATCCAATATTCTCCAGTGAAGGCCTCGTTTATTTGATAGAAGTCCTTTCTCCCCAAAGAGGTTGGTGCAATAATTACTCTCGAAGAACGTATCTCTGGTTTCCCCAGTGAAGCATGTATCTCTGGTTTCCCTAGTAAAGCACGTATCTCCGGTTTCCCCAGTGAAGAACGTATCTTGGTTTCCCCTCGATGATGTGGTTTTGACCTCCCCGTTGAAGTCAACATGAAGTCCCCAGTAGATGTCTCTATGATGAAGCATTGTCTCCCTTAGTGAAGTCTGTATGTTTTTCTTCCTTCAAAGTGGGCCCGATTTCCCCAGTGAATGTTTTGACAATTTGGTTTCCATCTGCCTTATTCAAGATCAGTTCTGCAATATCCAGTAGAAGTGAGAACCGTGAAAAAAATTTGTTTCCCCATTGAAGTCTGTGTGCTATTCCCCGGGAAGGTTAACCTAGAGCATCTCTTGTTGGAATGAATATTCATGATGAAAAGTTTCCAATCCGCAGTTTTTTTCTCCAGGGAAGTAGACTTGAATTCCCCAGTGAGGTTTGATTGTCTCGGAGTCTGTCTGCTTTATTTGAGGCTGGTCTTGCAATCTCCAAAAGGTATGTTGCTTTTGAAATATTGGTTTCTCCAATGAAACCGGAAGAAAGATGTTCTATCCCGGTATCTGTTTGATTTAGCTACATCCGGATTATGTTTCTCCTCAGTGAAGTTAGGATAGGCAATAGGTTTGGTTTCCGAAGTTGCTTTTATATTTCTTGGATTGATCTTCCTGGTTGAAGTTTAGCCCAATGTTGTTGGTACCTGAGGCGGTTTTGTTTGTTTGTACTGCTTATGTATCCTTTTACCAGCATATGCATGATATCAATCATACATTCATACATGCATCATGCATTGCTACAAATCATTTTTTATTGACATTATGTTCTAACCTTCCTGCAGTGCTCCTTGCTTAGATGGATTTGGTTTTTCCCTCTTGAGTTTATTTCTCAAAGGATGTATCTTTGCTGGCCGTCTTGCTCCAGTTTGTTTCTAATTGGATTCGTGGTTGCATGACGATATTATTCACTCTGGATTTCTGAAAACTTTGAGTTTTGGTTTGTGCATTTATTTTGCACGAGAAGACTTTATCTCTTCAGCAGGAATATCGTGGCATCTCCCCAGGAAGTCATATCTCTTTCCCCAGGAAGTCATATCTCTTTCCCCAGGAAGCCATATTTCTATCCCCAGAAAGTCATTTCTCTTTGCATTTACCCTTGACAATGAGTGGAAGTCTCTTTATTTGAGATAAGCTTACATATTACCCTTTCCAGACAGAGTGCCTTGGTTAAAGAAGTTGAGACCCGTTCCAGGTGAAACACCAGGATTTTGGAAAAAAAACTTGATATATTCAAATCTACCTTCAGTGAACGTTGGTAGTGCATCAGCAGTGAACGTCGATGTTTCTTATCTTTTTGCTATCATCAGTGAACGATGGTAGTTCATCATCAGTGAATGGCGGTGGCTTGATATATTCAAATCTACCTTCAGTGAACGTTGGTAGTGCACCGACAGTAAACGTTGGTGTTTCTTATCTTTTTGCTATCATCAGTGTACGGTGATAGTTCATCGTCAGTGAACGGAGGTGGTGTGATATTCAAATCTACCTTCAGTGAATGTTGGTAGTGCATCGGCAGTGAACGTTAGTGTTTCTTATCTTTTTGCTATCATTAGTGAACGGTGGTAGTTCATCGTCAGTGAACGGAGGTGACATGATATATTTTCCCTCTGCCTTCAACTATTGAGTTGGTATTTTACTGTCATCTGTGAGTCGGTATCTTTTTTATCTTCTACCTTCATCCATTGAGTTGGTATTTCACCATCATCTGTGAGTCGACATCTTCTTTATCTTCTACCTTTATCCATTGAGTTGGTATTTCACCGTCATCTGTGAGTCGGTATATCTTTATCTTTACCTTCAACTATTGAGTTGGTATTTCACCGTCATCTGTGAGTCGGTATATCTTTATCTTCTACCTTCATCCATTGAGTGGTATTTCACCATCATCTGTGAGTCGGTATATCTTTATCTTTACCTTCAACTATTGAGTTGGTATTTCACCGTCATCTGTGAGTCGGTATATATTTATCTTCTACCTTCAACTATTTAGTTGGTATTTTTACCGTCATCTGTGAGTCGGTATCTTTTTGATCTCCTACCTTCAACTATTGAGTTGGTAGTTGTGATCGGTGGATCTGGAACTGACTGTTTAAAGCTGGTTCGCGAAATGTCGCGGTAAGCAAGAGTCGCCACCGTCTTTTATTTTCTCCAAATGGAAAGGACAAAAGCACAGAAAAATTCCTTATAGAGATTGCTCTCGGTTCGGGAGGTAGATTTATAGAAAGGGAAGGTGTTAGCACCCTTTCTATCCATGGTTATCCATGGGCTCTTAGATACTTGCTCATTTGTGTTTTCAAAACTGTTTGTTTGCTTTTCAACTGTGGGTTTAAAAAAGTTTCTTTGAAAATTTCAGTTCGACTCTTGTATCAGTCCTCAAGAGTGTTTGAAAAATTGCTTTTTGAAAACTTTTTGAAAGGTGTCGGTGTGAAAAGAAGTTTTTTTTTTTGATTTGTTTTGAAATTAGAGCAAGTATCTACGAGTCATCTATCTACCCTAAGGAATTCGTCTGTGTAAATGTCCTTAAAGTAGTGCCATCCCACCATTGAAAGGTAGGTAGCACCACCGTTGGAGGTGTTCGGGTCAATTCGAGGGTTCGGGACATTGTGGTCACCAGAGCAATAGGAAGATACCTTAGAAGCTACCCTCATGCCATGTTCATGGACATGAGGACTTACTAAAACATCCTCTACTCGACGACCACTTTTCGAGGGGCAAGGCAACAGTGAGGCGTATCCTAGGGGTGATGTGTGATTTGCGTGTCATTTTCAGTTTATATTTGTCTTGTTCATGCATTGGTGATCTACGCTTTGTTTTTATTTTTGGCATTCATTCTTTCATGAAAGTTATTAACAGTTAAAAGATGCTGAATTTAAAAGTCCTACGCTATTACAAAGGCGCGAGTCTACATCGCCAAATTAATCCAAGACCCGATTTGAAATAAAATAAAATGCGGAACATAAATACCCTAATTAATCTATTACAAGGCTTTGGGATAAATACATTATATTCACAAAAAGAAATAAAAGTAAATGCGAAAAGAAATGAAATCGGGAGTGCGAGGGCGTTGGACCCTTTTACGGAAATTAAATTGCAATTAATAAATTAATAAAGTTTAAATAAAAGAAAGAATTTTTTGGAGTTTTTTTGTATTTATGGAGTTTAATGAGAAAATTAAATTGGAATTAAAAAACCTAATTCTAAACTATTTTTAATTTATTAAAAAATGTTTAAGTTTGACCTAGTTTTACATTAATTATTTACATGGCATATTTATTTATAAAAATAATTAATTATTGATAATAATAAGAAGAGATTTTAATTATAAAAAAAAAAGCTAGAAACCCTAATTCTACATTTCTTTAGTTTATAAAAAAAACATTAAAATTAAACCTAAGATTAAAACTAAATTAATTAACAAAATTTATTTACAAAATAAGACATTAGTGAATTAAATAAAAAATATATTTTATTTTTTGTTTTCTGATTTTTTTGGTATTTTTATATTATTTAAAATTAATTTAAAGAATTAAAAGAAAATAATTAAAACAAAAATAAAAAGGAAAAGAAAATAGGGAAGAAATACAAACAAGGGGGTTTGTTGACCCTTTTGGAGGTTTGTAGCAAGCAATTAGGCCCACTGATTCCTGGCCTTGTTTGACTTTCTCAGCGCGCGTGTGGCATGTTTGACTGATGTCCATGGTGGACTCCAGATCATGGCCATTGGATTGATGTTGTGGGACGCGTGGCCAGCTTGAGCGTAGGGTGCATGGTGGACTTCTGAAAGGAACGCTGCATGGAAATACGTTAAACAAAACAATATTGAGGAAGAGAGGGGACCTGGGAATCGAACCCAGGTCCCAGTACCTATTGTCCACGTTGCCCACCAACTGTGCTAAGCGCGCTCTTTGTTTATTATATGGAACGCAAATATTATAATGGAACATAAGCATTATTCAGGAATTTCAACAAAACGCGCGCCAGGATTTGAACTGGCCAACCATATGATGACAACTAATCTTCTTCTTCATTCGTTCTTTATTTTGCCTGAAAAATAAAACAAGATTGCGGGGGTTTTAAACCCCCACTAAATGACACATACAAAAATAGCGAATAGAACCCTGTTGATCATAAATTGAGCGCGACATATGGAATTGATTCGTCATGAGCTTCTGGTTTCAATGGTGCCACTTAGGTTGGCCAATTTTCCCCCAAGCGTAAAGCCCCAATTCGTGGTTCCTGAAACCCTAAAAAATAGCCATGGCAATTTTCTATACAAGCAATATCAATTCAATTCAATGATACCATGAGTTTCGTTGAGTTCATGTTAGTGTAAAACAAGCATTATAATGTATGAATATGGCATATAAATCAAAACACGAGTATGCAATATATCAAGAACAGGACGGCTTCGTTCTACCGTTTCTTGAGGTTAGAAGCTGTGGTTTTGATCCAGAAAGTTTCCTTGATGCCTTGGCAAGCTATTGGAATGATTATTTTGCTCTGAATTGCGCTGGAACTGTGTTTTCAGTTTTGAAGTTTTTAACAAAAAAATGCAAAGTGTGTATTCTTTTCTGAGCGCCGCCTCCAGGTTCTCAGCATTAGGTTTAGGTTTATACTTATGTGAGGAATGAATTAGGGTAGAAATTTCAACCAAAAACCTTTGCATTCAATGCTTTTGAGATTTGATTTCCATGGATCTTTTTCAATCTTTTCCATGCCCTTTTGATATCAATCATGGCCAAATCTTTCCAAATTGAGTGTGCACGAAATCTTGGAGTTATGATAGACCTATTAGCTGCATAAAAAGATTTAAAATGCATGCTTGAGTATTTTTGTCATATTTTATTTAATTAAATGAATTAATGGTGATAAAAATTCAAATAAATAATAAAAAATGATGAAATAAATCCCCTTTGGGTAAAATGGTCGTGCATAGCTCTTGGATGATGATTCTTGGAAGAAAATGTGGCCCATTAGCAATTTTGAGGCATTTGAAGCAAAGTTGACTTTTCAAAATTCCCAAAAATTTCCCAAATTCCACAAGGCATATATTGCTCAATTTCTAAGCTTTGATCATGTTCTTGGACATTTTGGAAAGGTCTTGAAGTCCTCTAACCAATGCCTTTGGTCCCATGTCATTTTGATTTACCAATCTCAAGTTATGGTCTTTGACTTAAAGTGCCTTTTTGTTGACTTTTGAAAATGACCTATAATGTTGAGATTGATAACTTTTTGTGAGAGCATTTCTTGGACTTGAAGTGTGAAGATGAGTTGTAGGAAATGTCATTCTCTTCAAAATGAGCTTTGGATGTAATTTTTCTGATGAACCATGTGGAAGTTATGCCTTGGTCAAGTTACAGTTGACTTTTTCAACTGTCCAAATATGGAAACTTTTGCATCTTGAGACTTTTTGAGCCATGCCTTGAGAATCATGATCAACAATTTATAAAATGATGTTTGTGGCTTCAAAATAAGATGTTGACCAAAAATTTGAACTTTTGACTGCCAAATGACGATTTTGCCCCTACAGTTGACTGTTGAGCAATTAGGGTTTTTGACTGTGCAATTTTGTGCTGTAAGTCTTGAAACTTGACATGAGGATACTTGACAATGTTTATAGGCATGTGGGACTTGACTGGACCCTTGGAAACTTCAACTTCTTTGCCAGAATCAAAACCCTAGTTTTTTGACTGTTAGGAGGCCCTTGAACTGTGCAACCCTTGGGAGATTTTGAAGCATGTTCTTTGCAAATTTTGAAGAATATGGGAGGGAAAATTTTGGGGTACAACAGTTTCCCCTATTCAATCTTCTTAGACCTGAGGATGTAGATTGGCTGTCGTGTCTTTCGTAGTCCGAAGGTGGAAGATGATTGAACACTAGAGTGCCCAGAAATTTGCGCTCACATGTTAGCAGTGTGATGGTGGGAATGGGCTTATGGATGCCATTTGGAGATTGATGGATAGGATGATGGGCTTATAGATGCCATGCTAATAGATGATGGAAGGCAGATGCGCTTATAGATGCCATCTGGGTGTTGATCGCGTAAGAGATTCCTTAGCGAGAACTTGCATACCTGAAAAAGAAAATGATTACCTGGCCTGTTGCAGGAGCTGATCTTCAAACTCTTTATATAGATGCACCCTGGTTGGTTACAGGAGTTGAATCTGGAGCTTCAAATGGTGATGAATGAACCAGGGATGGTTACTATCTCAACGGGACGGTGAGAGAACCTTGGACGATTACTACCTCAACAGGAACGCTGAGAGAACCTTGGACGATTATTACCTCAACAGGGACGATGAGAGAACCTGGGGCGATTACTACCTCAACAGTAACGATGAGAGAACCTTGGGCGACTTCAACCTCCACAGTAACGGGGAGAGAATCATAGGAGACTTCAACCTCAACAGTAACGCTGAGAGAATCTTAGGCGACTTCAACCTCAACAGTAACGCTGAGAGAATCATAGGCGACTTCAACCTCAACAGTAACGCTGAGAGAATCATAGGCGACTTCAACCTCAACAGTAACGATGAGAGAATCTTGGGCGACTTCAACCTCAACAGTAACGATGAAAGAATCTTGGGCGACTTCAACCTCAACAGTAACAATGAGAGAATCTTGGGCGACTTCAACCTCAACAGTAACGATGAGAGAATCTTGGGCGACTTCAACCTCAACAGTAACGATGAGAGAATCTTGGGCGACTTCAACCTCAACAGTAACGATGAGAGAATCTTGGGCGACTTCAACCTCAACAGTAACGTTGAGAGAATCTTGGGCGACTTCAACCTCAACAGTAACGCTGAGAGAATCTTGGGCGACTTCAACCTCAACAGTAACGCTGAGAGAATCTTGGGCGACTTCAACCTCAACAGTAACGCTGAGAGAATCATAGGCGACTTCAACCTCAATAGTAACGCTGAGAGAATCTTGAGCGACTTCAACCTCAACAGTAACACTGAGAGAATCTTGGGCGACTTCAACCTCAACAGTAACGCTGAGAGAATCATAGGCGACTTCAACCTCAACAGTAACGCTGAGAGAATCTTGGGCGACTTCAACCTCAACAGTAACGCTGAGAGAATCATAGGCGACTTCAACCTCAACAGTAACGCTGAGAGAATCTTGGGCGACTTCAACCTCAACAGTGACGATGAGAGAATCTTGGATGTCTTCTACTGGGATAAGAATCAGGGAGACCTTAGGGTCAATCTAACTGAACCGGAGAAGGCCTTTGATTGGATAAGAAACAGGAAAATCTTAGGGTCGATTTAACTGAACCGGACAAGGTCTTGGAATCTTCAACTGGATAAGAATCAGGGAGATCTTAGGGTCGATCTGACTGAACCAGAGAAGGCCTTTGACTGGATAAGAATCAGGAAAATCTTAGGGTCGATTTAACTGAACCGGACAAGGTCTTGGAATCTTCAACTGGATAAGAACCAGGGAGATCTTAGGGTCGATCTGACTGAACCAGAGAAGGCCTTTGACTGGATAAGAATCAGGAAAATCTTAGGGTCGATTTAAGTGAACCAGGCTAGGTCTTGGAATATAGCTGAGAACTTAACTGGATCTTTCCTGAAAGGTAAAGGTCAGTCATATGCAATGCATGATATGGATCAAGCAATGATGTTCTCAACATAAATGAGATTGTAAGGTATGATGCGTTTATGCATGTATCATGATGTATGTGATGTTTATGAATGTATGTTTTCGTCTTAGGAAAATAAATCCTTGACGGGTGCCGGGAAGTCACATCCTGGGCTGATGTTTGAAGAACAAAATATTCGTTTCCGCTGGGGATGATAGTTGCAAGAATACCGGTAGGAGAAGATAACTCCGTTGGGGAATAAACTTGGCGAATGGATTACTCTGCGGAGAGAAAATTACTCTAGAGATCTTGCTGGGGAACAATACTCTGTGGGGAGAGAGGTACTTTGCTGGAATGTTGATGGTAACTTCGCTGGGGATACCGTTGTTACGTTGGAAGTTTTAATAGACTTTGCTGGGGGTAAGAAGACTTCGCCGAGGACGACCTTTCCGTGGCTTTTAGCTGAGGATAACCCAGTTATATCCTGGTGAGGAAATAACCTTTGAATAAAGCCGGGGGACGCGTTCGTGCTCTGCGAGGGATAAGCTTCCAGAATCTACTAGGGATAAGCTTACTGCTGGGGAGATGATTCAATCTTTCCTGGGGAAATCTTGATTGGACTCTCCTGGGGGAAATTTTTGAGATATATGGGAATTGACTCCACTGAATGCCTGGTATACCGCCGGGGAGCAATCTTAGATCAAGATTGCCGGGGATGCTTGTTAAGAATATCTATATGATGTGCTGAGGATATATGTTCATTATGCTGAGGAATGTTGAGATCTGCGGGGGATAACCAACTTCCTTAAGGCTGATTGTATAGCTCTGCTTGGGGGGAGTGCTCTGACTTGCTGGCTCACTCTCTGGGGGGTTAAGATATACTGGTTGTGTTCTTCAGCTGAAACTACCTTGATACCTTGGCGGACAGAGCAATTAGATCGTTTGGACAACTCATCATTGCCCCTATTTTTGAGGTGGGAGAGGAAGACCTGTGGAGGTGCTTGATGACTGCCGATTGACAACTCTTCTTCTGGTAGGCAAGTGACGAGATGCCAGGACATAGTCGTATGCTTTGATCCCTAACTTTTTCCTGGACCGCCCTTTCGGGTTTTCAGTCCACCGGGATACCCATTTTTGCCCAAGCCGCCTTTTCAGGTTTTCGACTTGCCGGGTGTACAGATTTTTTCATTTCATCCCTTATTTTGCCCGAACCCTTTTGGTTCGCCGGGAAGCCCTTATTTTTGCCTAGGTGTGTCAACCTAGCGGGTCTTTGATTTTGCGTAGTATTTTTTCGACTATATCCATGCTCTCAGAGAGCAGGGAGTTGTCACTGTCAGTAGTATTGCGTTGCCGTACCACTAGAAGATGTCTGATCAGGCAAGATTCATTGTCAGAATGCCCCAGGTGATCCAGATGGAGATTTGCCCCAAGCTGGTTGGCCTTTTGAGAGATTCTCCGAATTTTGACTTAACTGCCCCAGATGATGGACAATGATCATGCCATGCCCCTTGATTGGAAGTGTTTTTGTTTACCAGATATTCTTCGTGCGAATTTCTTTACTGTTCAAACAAAAAGTCATATGCAAACAATGTTATTTTAAAAATGCAAAGCTTATGTCTGTCTTGAAATTTTTGAAAATGTATTTTTCAGTAAAACAAGCAAATTTTGTAAAATGCGATGTCAACTCGTTGTTTTACCGCAAGCCTTAAGGAGTCAGGATACCTTTTGTAACAGTATGCTTTCGAACTAACCCATGCTTCAGCTAGGACTTTTAAGGGTTGTAGCGTGGCCTGGTTCACGGTTTAGGAAACAAAGGATAAAGGCTCAAATTTTATTTGTACCCACCCGCTCTTCGTGATGTTCTTCAAACCTAAATTCAGCTGATCGTGCGTTAGACCTTGTTTGAGTCTTTGCTCGGGTATTCTGGTGATGGTTCGTATATTGACAATTTGTCTTGGACAGGCAATCATTTCTTTTTGTTGAGAGTCTGTAGGACCTCTTTCTTTTTGATTTCATTATCCCTGTCTTTTTGCCTGAACTGTTTCTTTTGGGATTACAGTCAGCGGGATGCCCCAGTTTTGTAAGTCTCCTTCATAGGTTTTGACTTATTGGGTTTTTATTTTGAGAAATGATGACTGCCTGTCTTTATGATCATTCGGAACCATCACTGTCTTTTGTTTTGTAAGGACTTCTTTGGTGCCGTTCGTTGTGCACTTGGATCAACTGAGAGAACTACCCTGCCCCAGGTTATGATTAAGGGTTTTAATTTTTGAAAAGAAAAACTCCAACTTCTTTGGCTCAAAGGGGTTGACGAGGGATTATCATCCTTATAACTCCAGTGTTTTGGGATTGAAACAATGCCTGTACCTCATCAGTGGGGTCTGTTCAAAAGCATACTGTAAGTGTCGTGGTATCGTTTTCGTCATCCTCCCTCAAGAGGCTTAGAATTATTAATCGAGCGTTGATCATCAGAAAAAATATGAAAATAATTTGCATATAGTGAATACGAATATATTGCTTCAAAATAGACATATGCGATGCATTAATGAAATAACAACGTTTAACATGAGTAAATGTTTGAACAAAAGAAAATTACAACTTGAAAATCCTAATGAACAAAAGTCTTTTCATCTCAGGGCTTGTTACTTCGAATGGTGAGCCTTGGAGGGATGGTAGAAAAACTCAGCCTGACCATCTTGTGTGAACTCCAATGCTCCTTCATCAATCAGGTCCTGGATCTTGTTCTTCAGAGCCCAACACTCATTTGTATCATGTCCTGGACTGGCAGAGTGGTAGACACACCTTTTATTGGGATGATAGGTAGGAGATGCCGTGTTGGGGTTCCGGGGATGAGCCCTTAATGTGATCAGATTCAATCTCAACAGGCGTTGTAAAGCTTGAAACAACGACATATTGAGCTGGGTGAATTGCCTCCTGGGCTTGTCTGGCTGAAGCTGGTGAGGTTGATGCTGAACTTGTGGCACTGGAGCCATTTGAGGAGCTCTCCCCTTATCTCCTTGTCTCAAAGATGGTTGAATGATGACTGGCTCTTTACCCTTAGACGTTTGCCCCAGTTGGTTACCCTGAAGCAGTTGGTTGATGAGAACTCCGAGCTCTTCTTGTCTTTGAGCTAAACCTTGAATGACAGTCACCTGCCCCAGCATCTGGGCTTTCATTGCATCCATCTCAGCTTGCAGGTGTTTCAGCCGTTCATCCTCAGCACTGTTCCTGACCAAAGTCCCCATGATAAGTGCTCTCAACTCCTCCTGCCCCTTGGATAGACTCAGGAGGATTTCCCCGAACCGAGTCTCTTGAGCCTGAAGATCCTGGTTATCTTGTTGGGAAGTCATTACTGAAATAAACAGCGACAAAGGTAAGTGACCTGTCAAAGGAGTACCTGTAATGAAATGACATGTTTGATATGCATGCAATGTTTTCAAGGACCTCGCAGGGTAAACAAGAAAATTGTTAGCATTTGAATTTGTAGCTTGATTGAAGGAACTCTGTATTGCTGAGAATCCTTCTTCAAGGGTCAAGGCTCACCATATCCAGTGGGTCATAGCCCCTGACAACCTTGTCTAGAGGAAAATAAATCCCCTTTGCCCCTTGCTAGACATTCTGATTCATCATGACCTGCATCACAAGCCCTTGAGATCCTTGAAATGGGTTGGGATGTATGCAATGGTATGATGTTATGGTATGCATGGAGTGATGTAACTAAACCCTGTTATGAGTCCCCATTAAGGACTATAAACAAAACCTGCAAGAAACTCAGTACACTCTGTTATGAGTCCCAATTAAGGACTATAAACAAAACCTGCAAGTAGTTCATGTGTCAGATAACAAGCATGCAAGTAGTCAAGTACGAAGGCACGCAAGTCACACAAGAGAAGCCCTTAGAGTTTAGGCCAGCATGGGGTCTGGGTATTACCCTCTTGAAGTTGGTGGGCTCAACCTGTCCTATTAGAAGTAACCGGGTTCTAAGGGTCCCAATATCACTGGATTGCTTTCACTGTTCATCGTTTCGATTTAGCCACTGAACTGGCGACCGAAATATTCCAAGAAAACAACCCTCGATTGAGTGTAGTATCGAGTATCAACCAACCTCGGACTGCACCAAAGTCAGTTATCTCACTACCCTAAAGAGGCCAAGATAGTTCAATTAAGGTTCCTAAGGTCAGTTGATGCTTCACGACACCACATGGAGGCCCCGTACTCTCCTTAACTGAACTCAAGGGTTACCGGTACACACCAAAGTGCCACATCAACGTAGCAGACTGCTTCAACCATGTCGGTATACCCCGTACAGTTCCCTCACAGTCTTGTTGCTACTTTCTAAGAAGGTATCCCCCAGATCCGGGTTAGGATCTATAGAACTCCCAAGACAGTACCCACAATTTAAAGCAAACAATTCAGACAATTGAAAACACAAGTGATCTTAGTCCTAAGGTACACCTCACTTTAAAATAATTCCCCAGCAGAGTCGCCAGTTCTGTGATCGGTGGATCTGGAACTGACTGTTTAAAGCTGGTTCGCGAAATGTCGCGGTAAGCAAGAGTTGCCACCGTCTTTTATTTTCTCCAAATGGAAAGGACAAAAGCACAGAAAAATTCCTTATAGAGATTGCTCTCGGTTCGGGAGGTAGATTTATAGAAAGGGAAGGTGTTAGCACCCTTTCTATCCATGGTTATCCATGGGCTCTTAGATACTTGCTCATTTGTGTTTTCAAAACTGTTTGTTTGCTTTTCAACTGTGGGTTTAAAAAAGTTTCTTTGAAAATTTCAGTTCGACTCTTGTATCAGTCCTCAAGAGTGTTTGAAAAATTTCTTTTTGAAAGCTTTTTGAAAGGTGTCGGTGTGAAAAGAAGTTTTTTTTTTGATTTGTTTTGAAATTAGAGCAAATATCTACGAGTCATCTACCTACCCTAAGGAATTCGTCTGTGTAAATGTCCTTAAAGTAGTGCCATCCCACCATTGAGAGGTAGGTAGCACCACCGTTGGAGGTGTTCGGGTCAATTCGAGGGTTCGGGACATTGTGGTCACCAGAGCAATAGGAAGATACCTTAGAAGCTACCCTCATGCCATGTTCATGGACATGAGGACTTACTAAAACATCCTCTACTCGACGACCACTTTTCGAGGGGCAAGGCAACAGTGAGGCGTATCCTAGGGGTGGTGTGTGATTTGCGTGTCATTTTCAGTTTATATTTGTCTTGTTCATGCATTGGTGATCTACGCTTTGTTTTTATTTTTGCCATTCATTCTTTCATGCAAGTTATTAACAGTTAAAAGATGCGGAATTTAAAAGTCCTACGCTATTACAAAGGCGCGGGTCTACATCGCCAAATTAATCCAAGACCCGATTTGAAATAAAATAAAATGCGGAACATAAATACCCTAATTAATCTATTACAAGGCTTTGGGATAAATACATTATATTCACAAAAAGAAATAAAAGTAAATGCGAAAAGAAATGAAATCGGGAGTGCGAGGGCGTTGGACCCTTTTACGGAAATTAAATTGCAATTAATAAATTAATTAAGTTTAAATAAAAGAAAGAATTTTTTGGAGTTTTTTGTATTTATGGAGTTTAATGAGAAAATTAAATTGGAATTAAAAAACCTAATTCTAAACTATTTTTAATTTATTAAAAAATGTTTAAGTTTGACCTAGTTTTACATTAATTATTTACATGGCATATTTATTTATAAAAATAATTAATTATTGATAATAATAAGAAGAGATTTTAATTATAAAAAAAAAATCTAGAAACCCTAATTCTACATTTCTTTAGTTTATAAAAAAAACATTAAAATTAAACCTAAGATTAAAACTAAATTAATTAACAAAATTTATTTACAAAATAAGACATTAGTGAATTAAATAAAAAATATATTTTATTTTTTGTTTTCTGATTTTTTTGGTATTTTTATATTATTTAAAATTAATTTAAAGAATTAAAAGAAAATAATTAAAACAAAAATAAAAAGGAAAAGAAAATAGGGAAGAAATACAAACAAGGGGGTTTGTTGACCCTTTTGGAGGTTTGTAGCAAGCAATTAGGCCCACTGATTCCTGGCCTTGTTTGACTTTCTCAGCGCGCGTGTGGCATGTTTGACTGATGTCCATGGTGGACTCCAGATCATGGCCATTGGATTGATGTTGTGGGACGCGTGGCCAGCTTGAGCGTAGGGTGCATGGTGGACTTCTGAAAGGAACGCTGCATGGAAATACGTTAAACAAAACAATATTGAGGAAGAGAGGGGACCTGGGAATCGAACCCAAGTCCCAGTACCTATTGTCCACGTTACCCACCAACTGTGCTAAGCGCGCTCTTTGTTTATTATATGGAACGCAAATATTATAATGGAACATAAGCATTATTCAGGAATTTCAACAAAACGCGCGCCAGGATTTGAACTGGCCAACCATATGATGACAACTAATCTTCTTCTTCATTCGTTCTTTATTTTGCCTGAAAAATAAAACAAGATTGCGGGGGTTTTAAACCCCCACTAAATGACACATACAAAAATAGCGAATAGAACCCTGTTGATCATAAATTGAGCGCGACATATGGAATTGATTCGTCATGAGCTTCTGGTTTCAATGGTGCCACTTAGGTTGGCCAATTTTCCCCCAAGCGTAAAGCCCCAATTCGTGGTTCCTGAAACCCTAAAAAATAGCCATGGCAATTTTCTATACAAGCAATATCAATTCAATTCAATGATACCATGAGTTTCGTTGAGTTCATGTTAGTGTAAAACAAGCATTAGAATGTATGAATATGGCATATAAATCAAAACACGAGTATGCAATATATCAAGAACAGGACGGCTTCTTTCTACCGTTTCTTGAGGTTAGAAGCTGTGGTTTTGATCCAGAAAGTTTCCTTGATGCCTTGGCAAGCTATTGGAATGATTATTTTGCTCTGAATTGCGCTGGAACTGTGTTTTCAGTTTTGAAGTTTTTAACAAAAAAATGCAAAGTGTGTATTCTTTTCTGAGCGCCGCCTCCAGGTTCTCAGCATTAGGTTTAGGTTTATACTTATGTGAGGAATGAATTAGGGTAGAAATTTCAACCAAAAACCTTTGCATTCAATGCTTTTGAGATTTGATTTCCATGGAACTTTTTCAATCTTTTCCATGCCCTTTTGATATCAATCATGGCCAAATCTTTCCAAATTGAGTGTGCACGAAATCTTGGAGTTATGATAGACCTATTAGCTGCATAAAAAGATTTAAAATGCATACTTGAGTATTTTTGTCATATTTTATTTAATTAAATGAATTAATGGTGATAAAAATTCAAATAAATAATAAAAAATGATGAAATAAATCCCCTTTGGGTAAAATGGTCGTGCATAGCTCTTGGATGATGATTCTTGGAAGAAAATGTGGCCCATTAGCAATTTTGAGGCATTTGAAGCAAAGTTGACTTTTCAAAATTCCCAAAAATTTCCCAACTTCCACAAGGCATATATTGCTCAATTTTTAAGCTTTGATCATGTTCTTGGACATTTTGGAAAGGTCTTGAAGTCCTCTAACCAATTCCTTTGGTCCCATGTCATTTTGATTTACCAATATCAAGTTATGGTCTTTGACTTAAAGTGCCTTTTTGTTGACTTTTGAAAATGACCTATAATGTTGAGATTGATAACTTTTTGTGAGAGCATTTATTGGACTTGAAGTGTGAAGATGAGTTGTAGGAAATGTCATTATCTTCAAAATGAGCTTTGGATGGAATTTTTCTGATGAACCATGTGGAAGTTATGCCTTGGTCAAGTTACAGTTGACTTTTTCAACTGTCCAAATATGGAAACTTTTGCATCTTGAGACTTTTTGAGCCATGCCTTGAGAATCATGATCAAGAATTGATCAAATGATGTTTGTGGCTTCAAAATAATATGTTGACCAAAAATTTGAACTTTTGACTGCCAAATGACCATTTTGCCCCTACAGTTGACTGTTGAGCAATTAGGGTTTTTGACTGTGCAATTTTGTGCTGTAAGTCTTGAAAGTTGACATGAGGATACTTGACAATGTTTATAGGCATGTGGGACTTGACTGGACCCTTGGAAACTTCAACTTCTTTGCCAGAATCAAAACCCTAGTTTTTTGACTGTTAGGAGGCCCTTGAACTGTGCAACCCTTGGGAGATTTTGAAGCATGTTCTTTGCAAATTTTGAAGAATATGGGAGGGCAAATTTTGGGGTACAACAGTAGTTCATAGTTATCTGTTGATCGTTATCATTCTTTACTTTTTCCTCAATGTTTGAGCTGATGCTACCTTATCTCTTCTTTGGGTTTTACACCAATATAGTCATGTCTTTTGTTCACCAGTGATTTATTTTCCTGGTGGGGTTGCTCCTTTGTTTCTTCATTTTTGTGGCATCCCCAGTGATACTATGCGTCTCTTTTTTTCTTCTCATATGCATTCATAATCATAATCATTGCATGGCATCTTAGAGACAAAAATAAGGCTTGTTTTATATTTAAGTATCTTCAATCGCGTCGACACGAAGATTTTTAGCCTTCGTATCTCCGGATAGAAGACACTTAAATAAGGGCAGCTGTTGTACCCCAATTTTTGCCCCTAATATTCCTCTATCATATCATATCAATTCAATCATAACAAGATCACTTTAGGGTTGGTTCTTCCTCTTTTTCTATCCCCTATCTTTAAGTTTGCTCTTGAGGAATTTCCAAGCACCTTGGTTGTGTATTTTGTATATGTGTTGTTGACTAACTTCTAATCAAAATACAAAAAAATATTTGCCTTTGTCTTTGTCAAAATGTGTTTTAGGTACCAAGTCGAAGCATCCAACAAATAAGGTCATGCAAAGTTGATTGATCCTGTATTGTGGCAAAAGACAGCATGCATCGAACCATAAAGGTATGTATCGACTCATCTTGTTGTGCATAACTAGCATGTGTCGACATATGCATGTATGTATCGACTCATCCTGTTTGTTTAACTAGCATGTGTCGACACATGCATGTATGTATCGACTCATCCTATTTGTTTAACTAGCATGTGTCGACACATACGTGTTATGTATCGACTCATGCAGTTTGTGTGATTCTGTAATGAGTTGAAGAAACAATATGTATCGACACATAGAGGCATGTATCAACACATGCTGTGTTATACATCTAGGATGTATCGACACATACCACCCATGTATCGACTCATAATAGAAAAATGCACGTGTTTTTTGAAAAAAAGCCAGCAAATTCAAATTGTCATCATTTTGGCTCCAATTTTTTCTGCATAATTTGAAATTATATCATTAATTCAAATTTGGCTCCAAGAATCAATTACCAAATTACCACTAATACCAATCCTAAAACTCTATAAATAGAGACCTCATTTCATTCAAATAATAAGCTTTTGATAGCCAAACTCATCTTGCTAAAAAATCTCTCAAATCTCTCAATCTACCAAATTCACTCAAAGCTCCATTTTTAAAAAGTTAGTAAGCTTTGCATTGAAGCTTACTAATCTTTGAGCTAAACCTTCATCAAAACACTTTTTCTCCATCAATTCTCTACATCCAAGCTTTGGTTATTGATTCTTGTTGTTGAATTGAAGTAAATTCTGGAAGTTGTTTGATAATTCTCAAATTCTACCTTTGATAAGTTGGATCATCATCTTTAACAATGTGATCTCTTGTGGATTTCTGGTTTTGATTCATTGAGCATTGTTTTATGATTCCATTAGTTCTTTTTTCTCATAATTTGATGGAATTTTCATGCTCAATTGGATCCATGATCATAAGGTGTTTGATGAAAAGTTGGAACAAGAATTTGATCTTTAAAATGCTGTTTTCTACTGATTTTTTAACAGGTTGCAATCAATTGTTGTAACATTGCAATTGATTGTCACAGAAAATTGATTTGATAAAAAAAACTGCACTGATGCAATAGGTTGCTGTCTAAGCACAATTGATTGTAACAGTGCCAAAAATACTTTTGCTGCCTTATTTTGGGGCTGTTTTGACTCAAATAGTTTTTTTGCTCACTCTCTTTGATGGATAATTTGGATTGCAATTTTAAATGTCCAATTTGTTTTTAAACTCAATGGACTTTGTGATGTAGATGAAGTTGGACAAATGTCCATCAATTCAAATCTACCTAAGAGTGAATTATTTAATTCATTTTTCGTGTTTTGGATTAATGATATGTTTAGTGCTTTAATCCATCTAGAGGAGTGGTTGAATTTAAAGATGAAAGAATTTTGAAATGGTGATCCAAATTAGCTTATCATTCCCCTCCCTCTTCATCTTATCCCTTTCTTTTTTTTAATTGTGCTACATGTTAAGGGATAGTGATCTCTATATCATTTATCCAAACATGAAGTACATAGATTGCTATTGACCGACCTCAAAATAGGTGCGACTTCTACATAAGTCCACTTACGATTGCTTAACATAGCGTTAAATTTTGTCCCGATTCGAATAAATGATCATTCGTGGCCCAAACTTATGATTGCAAGCCCAAGTATGTTAATTTGATCTCTTTGATCCAATAACTTTGAGATTCGTTGTGTGGAGGCTTTGGTTCTACCAATCCTCTAATGGATCTACAACACCTTTGGTCAACGCGGATCACTTAAACATCGTTGATCATTAAATGTTACTTTTGAGGATTCCAAAATGGATGATATACTTGACAAAAAGCAAATGCAACTTGTTGGGTGGAGGCTTTGGTTCTACCAATCCTCTAATGAGTTCCAAATGCAAGTTTCAAGATGGTCATCCAACTAACCACTAATTTCTAACAATTAACTTTACTTTATGCTTTATTTTTTATGCTTTATGCACCATTTAATTTAAGCATTTACATTTCATGCCATTTTTATTTTTTGCTCACTTGAGCATTTACTTTTATGTCATTTTTATTTTGCTCACTTGAGCTTTTCTTTTCCTTTTAAAGACACCTAATAATCAACATGAACTATAAAAATCTTTAATGATACTTTGACTATTTGGTTACTATCCTTGGCATTATGGAGTATTGGACTTCTTGGACTTAGGATTAGAGACCTTGGCCTATCTTGGAGACTTTGTGAATTTATTCATTATTTTGTCTGGAGTTCTTGAGGTTTACCTCAAGACATTAGGTTGTTTATTTGTTTTGTGTGCAGGTTATTGTGATTACATACTTTGTTTGTAATTTGGAATTCACCCGTATACAGCTGTTACTCTGCCCAATTTTTGCAAAGACTTAATACACTTGAAGTTTGATTCTCTCAAGAGGTCTAGTATCTTTGCTTGCTTGGTTTCAATCCGAAGAATGGGAATTCTATATTGACTCATAATGTCAAGTATTGGCTTCTTGTTGGTTAGATGGTTCTCATCCCTAGCTTTTACCTTCTGCTTTAGGATAATCTCTTCATCTCCTCCCATCTTCTTTAATTTCGAAAATCTTCTCCCTCCTTTTGAAAACTCTTCTTATTTCTAAACTTGAAACACTTTCATAATAAACTTGGACTTAGGTCCATGCATTTTCAAAACATTTCCATAAATAAATTTCAATCAATTTAATAATACCTTGACATTTTTGTGAGAAGACTAAAAGTCAATTAATCTCATTTCAAACCATTTTTGCCACTTTGGCTTTTTATTTTAAAACTTTTCTCAAAAGATTAGACTCTTGTCAATCCTTGTAGTGATGCAAACAACTATACTTCTACAATATGTAGTAAAGAGAGATATTTTCTACTTGGGTGTTGAAGTGAGGCATTGTTGATTTTAAAATCCAAGCCATATCCTCCACTTTGAGATGATGCAAATTCTCCTTTCTCATGATTGTGGGTAGTAAGTATGTTTTCCACACGGACAATGACGATGATGTCTTATCTCATAAAATTAACCAACACATTTGTTTTTCAAATTTTTAAAAGAGGAACTACGTGTACCCTGATCCCCTATTGCATGAAAGGTGGTACGTAGGCTCTAAAGGTTCGTAACCGCGGCGGGTGCAAAAATCATAAAAATATTTCTTTTCTCACCTCCACCATCTATTTTATATATAACACATTTTCATAGCCAAAATATACAGATTTTTCAAAGAGGTTCCTGCGGAGTACCGTAGATGTTTAGGGTGCTAATACCTTCCCTTTGCATAACCAACCCCCTTACCTTGAATCTTTCTCCCTTTTTTTGGGTTATTCGCTCTTTTCCCATTCCTTTGGAAACAATAAAGCGCGGTGGCGATTTTTATTTTGATTTGTATAAAGTCTAGTCAATCCAATGGCTTAGTCTTGAACATTTCTACCGCTACACACACAAAGCAAGAATCCCCTACAAATGCCCTTAGATCCACAAACAGTGGATTCCTGCATGCCAGCTTCGTTCAAGGCAAAGGCCCCTTTTGAATTGCCTTCAATTCACAAGGCAAGGGGCTTCTCCAGACTTGCCTTCAATTCACAAGGCAAAAGGTTCTCTCTTCATGCCTGCTTTCGATTGCCACATTATGAACACACAAATAGTTCCTTTGAAGGACATACATTTGGTCTGCTCGAAAGACCCACATTTGTTGGAGATAAACTCATTTTGCCTTTTGATGAGGTTTGGTTCAGGTTTCTTTCCGGGCAAGATATTATATGCTGCCCAGCCCAAGCCTCATGCACCATTACATTCATGACAAAGGAGGTTTCGATTGGCCAGAATGAAATCCTCACCTGGGCTATTGGAATCAAGCAGCTAAGGCAAATAGATGGGTCCAACGAAGGAATCATTCGAAGGACATATAAAGGATCCATTCGAAGAAGCATTCAAAGGCCCATTCGAAGAGGGCACAAAGCATACACATGAAAGACACTCAAAAGGTCCATTCAAAAGACCCTTTTGAAGGAGGCAACCAAAGGCCCATTCGAAGGGTGCACAAAAGGTCCATTCAAAAGACCCAGTCGAAGGAGGCAACTTGAGGCCAATCGAAGGGCAGCGACTGAAGGCATTCGAAGGAGTCAAATGTGTCCAGGTTCATTCAAATTCAAAAAGGGACAAGTTTCCATGACTTTGGCAAAGTTACAAAACATCAGTCATGGCCTTAAAACACCAACTTAATGGTTGTTTACTCTTTTTCCTTCTTGTCCCCTTCATTCCCTCTATATAAGGAAACCATATACATACGCACAAGGGACACAAGCCCAGGGGAACAAGACACACTATACGCACACACTGTCTCATAAGCCACCAAAATTGTCAAAAATCTCCCGAGCAATCCAAATCGAAGGAATCTTCAACAAAACCCCACTCATTACTTGAAGTTTGCAGAGAACGTGCCCAAGCACTAGACATCTCCAACACCACAGATCCATACACTACTGTTGGTAAGGAAAAAGCATGTATTTGTTTCCTTTTATTTCTAACACTTGTTGCAGATCCAGCATAAATAAGGCCAGTGCGCACAAAATTGAAGGACATGGGCTTGGCACTCAGGTCAGGCTTTTCGTTTTGCTACCATATCTTTGCAGATGCAGTGCCCTCACAGGTGATCCATCAGGCCCTTCCAGCAACACCCTCTGGATCGAAAACCACATCCTGTCACTGGATCAAAGGGTAACACCCTTCACAAAATCGAAAGGCAGCTTTCTTCATCTGAATCGAAGCCCCCATTTCTCCCTGTAATCGAAGGATGCCCCCTTTGCATTTTTACTTTTGTTTTCATTTTTTATTGACTTTTTATTTTTTATTTATTTTAAAATTAAAATCAAAATCACAAAAAAACATTAGGCTAGTAATTTTATTAATCAAGTTAAATTTTGTTAATTAATTAAAACTTTAACCTTTTCTTAAATTAAAAATGAATTGGAATTTAAGACTAATTATTTTCTTTTCATAATAATAAAAAAAAGAAAAAGAAATTACATTATTTTTCTTAATTTAATTTTATTATATAGACTTTAGGATAATTGACTATTTTACTTAAATAAAAAACAACAAAAAAGATTTTTCTTATTAGGTTTTTCTTAGACGAACTTTCAATCTTTCACGCGTTATTTATTTTTCGTATTTTTATATTATTGTACCTGCATCCTGGAATGTAATAATTAACAGGATTTTATCTACTTTCTTTATTTTTCTTCCCCCAAATTTTTGTACATTGTAAATCCCCTCCTCGAAGCCATGTAATAGTGTAGGTTTATACTTCTGCACTTTATATTCTGTACATATTAATTGCTAGTAACTAGGCATGTATGGAAAGACTAATAACAAAATGTTAGCAAACCTAACACAAAAGATAAAAAAAATAACTGAATATAGTACACATTACACATATACACCTCTAGGGTACCCCCACTTTGGTTGCCTTCGGAAATAAAGCAGTCATGTCCCTCGAAACGGGGACGCTTTAGCAAAGACCCGTAAATCAAAAAGATCATAGTCCCTCGATGACCCTATAGTTACCTCTTGGTAAATGATCTAGTCCTTAAATAAAATTGCTAAAGTGTCTCCACAAGTTGCCTTCGTGACTGTAACGTCCCTTCGAATGTCCCTTATACATCCAACAACAAGGCTACCTACTCACTAATAGTAGGATAATATTGTCTAAAGGAAAAGAGAAAAAGAACGATCTTTTTCGAGTACAAAAGTAGATAGCTGTTAGAAGTTTGCTCAAAACATTTTGCACTTACACAAATACGACTTTTCAAAAAAATATTTTCCAAAACACTTTGTATACTTTTCTCCACTATCTCGAGAAACATTACAAAGTTCGCTATACTAAGGCATTCTCAAAACATTTTCAAACACACAAAGTACAAAGGTATCTCAAAATGAGCAAACCTCTAAGAGCCCGTAGATAACTACGAATGGAAAGGGTGCTAACACCTTCCCTTTCCATAATCTACCCCCCTTACTCAGAAAATCTCGAAAAGGTCTATTTCTGTTCTTTTCACCCTTTCCTTAATTTGGATAAAAGAAAAGTCGGTGGCGACTCTTGCTTACCGCAACATTTGCAAACAAAAATGTAAAACCAATATTAACAGTCGATTCTACCACCGAATCACAGAACTGGCGACTCTGCTAGGGATAATAAAAAGTGGGGTTACCTTAGAGTTAGTTCATTATTTAACTGCTTTTGTATGTTTTGTTTGCTTTACTTTTGAGGGCTTTATTTGGGTTACTATAGATCCTACACCCGGATCTAGGGCACCTTTTAGGTAAGTAGCAATAGATCGTGGAAACTGTGCAGGGTATACCGACACGGTCAAAGCGATAGCTATGTTGATGCAACACTTTGGTTGGTACCGGTAGCCCTTGAGTAGTCAAGGAGAATAGGGGCTGCTGCATGGTGTCATGAAGCATCAACTTACCTTAGAACCTTTAATTAAACAACTTGGCCATTAGGAAGTAGTGAGATAGCCATCTTTGGTGTAGCCCGAAGTCGGTTGATACTCGATACTACACTCATTGAGATTTGACTCTCGAGTTTTGTTTGGTGGCAAGTCAGTTGTTGATTAGAATGAAACTTGTGGGAAAGATCAGTGATATCAAGATCCCTTAGAACCCGATTACTATTGATAAGACATGTTGAGCCAACTAAACTTCAAGAGGGTACTTACCTTAAAACCCATGCAAGCCTTAAACCTAGGTCTTTGTGTGATTTACTTGTGCTTGCTATATTTGTGTTTTCTTAGCATAATCATGATATCATAACATCATAACATGGAATATCATACTAACCATTTCAAGGATTTTTTGGGCTTATCTTTGTGTTGTTTTGTAGGACATGGCATCCACTCGCAGGAATACTATCCAAATCAACCTCATAAGGGTACCTCCTCAACTCAAGGAATTAGCATCAAGGGTTCTTGAGAGCTCTCCATTCACCGAAATACATGGTCGACTTCTCAGTCTGGTCACCTCAAGCCCTAATGAAGAAATGTTGAAGGTGCTCTTTCATTTCTTCGAACCTTTACATCATTGCTTCACCTTTCCTGATTAACAATTGGTGCCTACCATGGAGGAGTTTTCCCAGTTATTGGGGATGCCCATTCTTGATCAGTTACACTTCAATGGTATGTAAAGAGACCCAAAACCTGAAGATATTTCTCATGCTCTGTCTTTACAACAGTCAGATGTAGTGGCAAATTAGGAAACAAGAAGAGGCGTCAAAGGGTTTCTAGCTAAGTTTCTATTTGAGAAGGCTCATCATTTTTGGGATACCCTGGATTTACAAGCTTTTGAATAAGTGTTGGCCCTTCTCATCTATGGGATGGTACTATTTCCTAATCCGGACCAACTCATAGATGTGAATACGGTCAAGGTTTTTCTGTCTCATAATCCAGTGCCTACTTTATTTGGAGACATCCTACACTCTCTGCATACCCGCACTATAAAGAGAAGATGGACCCTTCTGTGTTGCACTATTCTGTTGGCTAGGTGGCTTATTTCGCACCTGCCTTGATCAGTGTTAAAGAATGAGCAGGTCTTGAGATTGTCTAATAGGTTGATGTCTCTCACACATTCCGACATTTATTGGTGTCCTTGATCCTTGGGGAATGTTACCATCATTGACCACTGTGGATAATTCCCTAATGTCCCTCTCCTAGGAATTAGGGGAGGAATCACTTATAATCCTTGTTTGGGGTTGCGACAGTTTGGCTATGCTAGGAGGGATGGTCCTCATGATACACTTGTCCAAGGAATCATATTCGACTATGAGAATGATGTTAAGGGTTATCGTCAGAGGTTCATAAGAGCTTGGGGCATGGTGAACAAAGTTGATAGCAAAACACTAAGGCATAAGAACTTCATTCCTTTGGAGCCTTATCTTAAGTGGGTACGAGCCCGTGCTCAAAGTCTCAAGATGCCTTATGAGGCCAGTCTACCCATCATCATGGAGCCCATTGCTGAGGGAGACACTATTTACATTGTTCTTCATCCTGACATGCCGACTAATTTCGAGGAGTTACAAAAATCCTGGATTCAACTCAAAGAGGAGCGAGATACCTTTGAAACCCAATTCTACGCCAACGAGAAGAAAGTTTTAGAGCTCACCAGGCTAATTCAAGAAGAGAAGAGTATAAATGCCTACATTACACCAAAGAGGATGCACCCGTGGGAAGCTTGAGTCCTTTTTTGTTTGGGAGTTCATTTTTGCTTTGTTACTTCCTTTGTAAGCCCAAGAGGCATCATTGTAACCGCTTAAACTTCTTAATGCAATTAACGTTTATTTTCCATTTGTCTAAGCAAATTTAAGTTTTAGTTGAAAACATTGCATACATATATCATACATATCATTGCATAAACAAGTTTCAGGACAGGCTTCTTATCTTCTTTGCTGTGTATTTCAGCAATGGCTCTTGAACAAATAGTTAAGGAGTTTCAGGCATATAATGCACAATTCCAAGAAATGTTCCTGAATCTGGCTAAGGGCCAAGAATATTTGAAAGCTCTGATTCTCAAGGACAAGAGGAAGAAAAAGAGGCCAGTGGGTGTTTTGAATTTGGGAAGAAGGTTCAAAGGACCAGTGAAGCAAGTTTCAGAGATTGCAACTCTGTCGAGAGAGAGAGAGAGAGAGAGAGAGAGAGAGAGAATTAGGAAGGAGAGTCAAGATAAGAAGACCACAGTACAAGGGAGTTTGAATAAGATGAACCTGGATATTCTGAGGATCCGTATCCTCCTACTGATGATAAATACAAACAGATGGAGGATCGGCTCAATGCCATGGAGATCCAAAGGATACCCGAGTTGGATTTTGAAAAGCTTGGTCTGGTCTCAGGGATGATCATCTCGCGGAAGTTCAAGGTCCCTACATTTTCCAAATACGACAATGTCTCATGTCCTAAGATGTATTTAAGGTCGTATGTCAGGAAAATTCAACCCCACACTACTGATAGGGATCTATGGGTACACTTCTTCCAGGAACATTTGGCAGGAACTCAGTTGGAATGGTTCTATCAACTAGAAGGAACCAATGTGCGTAATTGGGAAGATCTAGCTACTGCTTTCTACAAGTAGTACCAATATAATGCTGACCTCGCCCCGACTCGTACACAGTTACAGAGTATGTCTATGGGTTCCGGCGAGGGTTTTAAGGACTATGCCCATAAATGGAGAGACCTTGGGGGAAGAGTACACCTCCATTGTCTGATATGGAGATAATGGACATGTTCTTGGGCATATTATCCAGGCCATTCTTTAACCACCTGATTGGAAGTTCTTCTGTTGGGTTTACTGAATTGATCTTGACGGGTGAACGAGTAGAGGATGACATCAAAAGTGGTAAAATCTAGAGAGATGCGTCCTCCAGTACTGCAAAGAAAACATTAATGGGAAAGAAGGAGGTCAGTGCTGCTTACAGCCAAATAAATCATAAAAAAACTGAACGTCGTCCGACGGTAGAGGCTGTTATGATTTACAATCCTACCTCAAACCAACAACGAAATAATCAGTCCAGAACAAATAAGCCAAGGAGATAGTTTACCCAGATCAACATGACCCTATCTCAGGTTTTACCACAATTGTTGAAGTCCAATTTGGTGACCCTAAAGGAGGCTCCCAAGAATCCCAACACTACATCTCCTTGCTACAATTCAAATGCTCGGTGTGCTTACCATTCTGAAAGTCCAGGCCATGATACAAACGATAGTTGGGCTTTGAAGAACAAAGTGCAGGATTTGATTGAAGCAAAGGAGATTGAATTTAATGCTCTTGAGACTCCTAATGTTATAACTGCCCCTATCCCCAAGCACGACTGTGGTGTTAATTCTATTGATGATGACATGTTTGTCGTTTCTGTTGATGAACTAACTACTCAACTCCTAACTATTAAAAAGAATCTCTTGCAGGCCAGTTTATTTCCGGGTTATGGTGAAGGTTGCCACTTATGTTTGTACTTACCTAATGGTTGCCATTTGTTAAAGGAAGGCGTTCAGTGCCTGATAGATGATAAAGAAATCCTGTTTGGGAAGACTCCAGTTACAAGTGCTCCGTGTGAAGATGTTTCTATCATTACCATTTCCTCCAATCCTCCCAAGGTCTTCTGCAAAATACCTGTTAGGATTACATCTATTCCGAAAGTTGCTCCATTGATAATTACTTTTCTTGGACCTATACAATATTCCTTAGATAAAGCCGTTCCCTGGAAATATGGGGCTGACATCTATTACCATGGCGTCAAGTAATATTTACTGGTTGTTAGAGATAAAGATGTCGAAGACTCTGATCCTGACACTAGTAATATCGTCGGGACCAGTAAGATAACAAGAAGTGGAAGAGTTTTCTCTCCCGAGATCTCTCCTCCTAAAACTGTTGCTAACCCTGTGATTATCCCTATTGCTCCTGTCAATATTCCCATAGCTACTCCTGCTGTTAGTCATACTGTTATCCCTGCTATCGAGTCGGTCGAGACTTGGGGCAAAGTGGTATTGGTTGAGCCTGTCCAGACGAAGGAACATCCAGAAGCCATCCCTGAGGCTTCTAAAAAGGAGATGAAAGAGATATTGAAAATAATCAAGAAGAGTGACTATAATGTGGTTGAACAACTGAGGCAGACCCCTTCCAGAATCTCAATACTGGCCCTATTACTGTGCTCTGAAGCCCATGCCAAGGTTTTAGTAAAATTCCTGAAGTTTGCCCACGTGCCTCAAGAGACCTCCATTGATCATTTCGAGAATTGTGTGGCTAGTTTAACAGCTGACTGTAGCGGTAGAAATGTTTAAGACTAAGCCATTGGGTTGACTATACTTTATACAAATCAAAATAAAAATCGCCACCGCACTTTATTGTTTCCAAAGGAATGGGAAAATAGAGAATAACCTAAAAAGAGGGGGAAAGATTCAAGGTAAGGGGGTTGGTTATGAAAAGGGAAGGTATTAGAACTCTAAATATCTACGGTACTCCGCATGAGCCTCTTTGTAAAATCTGTATATTTTGGTGTTGTACCCCAAAATTTGCCCTCCCATATTCTTCAAAGATTTGCCAAGACAAGCCACAAAATTCCCCAAGGGTTGTGCAGTGCAACTGTCTCCTATACAGTCAAAACTAGGGTTTATGTTCTGATCAAGAAAATGAAGTTTAAAAAGGCCCAATCAAGTCTCATATGCCTACAAATATGGTCAAGCATCTTCACATCAAGTTTCAAGGCATTCAGCTCAAAATTGCACAGTCAAAACCCTAAATTGCACTACAGTCAACTGTAGGGGCAAAATGGTCATTTGACAGTCAAAAGTTCAAATTTTTGGTCAAAATATCATTTTGAAGCCACAAACATCATTTGATCAATGCTTGATCATGATTCTCAAAATTTGGCTCAGAAATCATCAAAGATGCAAAAGTTACTATATTTGGACAGTTGAAAAAGTCAACTGAAATTGACCAGGGCATAACTTTCACATGGATTATCAGAAAAATTCCATCCAAAGCTCATTTTGAAGAGAAAGACATTTCCTACAACTCATATTCATATTCCAAGTCCAAGAAATGCTCTCAAAAAAAGTTATCAATCTCAACATTATAGGTCATTTTCAAAAGTCAACAAAAAGGGACTTTAAGTCAAAGACCATAACTTGAGATTGGCAAATCAAAATGACATGGGACCAAAGGAATTGGTTAGAGGACTCAAAGACCTTTCCAAAATGTCCAAGAACATGTGAACAGCTTAAAAATTGAGCAAGTTATGCCTTGTGGAAGTTGGGAAATTTTTGGATATTTTGAAAAGTCAACAATGGTTCAAATGGTCTAAATTTGCTAATGGGCCCATTTTTCTTCCATGATTCATCATTCCAAGCCTATGCACGACCACTTGGCCCAAAGGGAAGTATTTTTTCATTTTTTATTTATTTATTTGAATTATTATTTATATTAATTCATTTAAATTATTTAAATACATGAAAAATATCAAACTTGACCTAAAAAATCTTTTCATGCATGTTTTACTCTCAATATCACGTGCACATGCTAATTAGGCAAGTTTTGGTTTGATTTGAGCATGATTGAACCAAATACACATGAAAAAAGATTCAAAAAAGATCTTATAAAATCAAATATTGAAACCATTGAATTCAAAAGATTTTGTGCAATTTTCTTAACCTAATATGCTCACTACATAACCAGGAACACAAACCTAATGGCATTAGACGAAAAGCTGCGCTAAAGAACACTTTTCCAACTTGAAAAATTGCCCAAAAAACTCAAATCTGATTTCAAGGTTATGAGGCGATTCAAGGCATCAAACCTATTCCAAAAGCTTCCTTGGCAACCCCTAAACGTATTCCAATCAAAAACAACAACCAAAGCTCCAAGAATTGGTAGATTGAATGCAAAATGCATCAAGAAAATTGCTTAATCGTGTTTTAATTTTGAAGCATAATCATTGCATTTTTTTTATAGATTATTACTCATGGATGATTTCTGATGCTAACTGTATAATTCAATTTTGTTTTTGTGCTCCCAACGCGATTTCACCATGATCAATCTTTAGGGTTTTCAGAGCTTGAATTTAGGGCTTTGGAAACGAGGAAAAATTGGCCTTTGAAACCATTACCATCCAACTCAGCTCACCTAGACGAAGAAGACCAGACCATCGCGCCAAATTTATTGGCCCTATAGCGCTAGTCGCTATTTTCTGGAAACTAGCCTAAGACAACGCTATAAAACCGTAGCCTATGTGTTTTGTATTTCAGGAAAACGGAGAAGACGATGTGTTGTCACGACAGGAGCGGTCCATTTAAATTTGCGCGCTAAATTTATTATTCATTATCGTTTCTTATTTTATTGATCTCCAGTTGTTTAATGTACAAAGTAACAAAATAGCCCGGTTGGCAGGCACGCGCGTTGATGACTTTCAGGACCTGGGTTCGATCCCAGGTCCCCTCACTTTCCTTATGTTTTTATCTTCAATATGTTCTTATGCAGTCATTAGACAGGTGACTACCGTGTGTCCACAAGATCCAAGCGTACATGCGTCCAGGAGATTCAAATCAAAGGCTGAGGTTGGATATGCATCATAGACTTGGTCAAAGGGTTAACACGCTAGTGGCAAAAGTCAATGGATCCAGAGCTATTGGGCCTGATTTGCTGAACCAAAACCTCCAATTTGGGGCTACCCCCCCCCCCCCCTGGTTTGCTATCATCATTTTTTTTCTTATTCTTGTTTTAATGTTAATTTTTACTTTTAATTACATGTTTATTTAATTAATTATTTTTTTTACAATATATAAAAACATCCTAAAAAACAGAAAAGGCAAAAATATAATATTTATTTTATCTTAATTATTTTTCATAAAAAAATTTGCATGTAAATTAGTTAATTTAAATTAGGGTTTATTGTTAATTCTTTTCATAATAAAAATACAAAAAATATGTAGAAATAGGTTTAATTAATTTTGATTCCTTTTAATTTCCTTTTTTACAATAATAATATTTATTTTATTTATTTTCATAAATTAAAAAATGCATGTAAATTAACTTAGGTTTAAATTAGTTAAAATTTTAATATTTTCATAATAAATCTAAAAAACACTAGAATTAGGGTTTACATTTCAAATTTCATTCTAATAAATTCTTCTTCTTTTAAATCTAAAAAAACATAAAAACACCAAAAAAAACATTTAATTTTAATATTAATCAATTCTTGTAATTTAATATTTTTGCAAAAAAGGGGTCCAACGCCCATGTTCGTAATTTATTTAATTTCGCGCATTTATTTTATGTCGTTTATTATAATTATGTACATGTCCCAAAGCCGTGTAAACAATTGCTCGCACTTTTATTTTATCGCTTTATTTATTTTCCGTCAAATCGGGTCCGGTTTAATTTTGGCGATGTGGACCCGCGCCATTTGTAATAGTTGTAGATTTATTTTCCCGCAAATATTAACTGTTAATCCAAAGCATGCAAGAATGAATGGCCCTAATTAAAATCAAGCGTAGATCACAACAAACATGACAAGACAAATACAAATGAAAATGACACAATTCGCACACACCACCCCTAGGGTACGCCTCACTGTTGCCTTGCCTCGAAAGGTGATCGTCGAGTAGAGGACGTCTTAGTAAGTCCTCATGATCCGGGAACCTGGCATGAGGGTAGCTTCTAAGGTGTCTTCCCATTGCTCTGGTGATCACCATGTCCCTACAAACTCGAATTGACCCGAACACCTCCAACAGTGGTGCTACCTACCTCTCAATGGTGGGATGACACTACTTTAAAGGACATTTACACAGATGAATTCCTTAGGGTAGGTAGACGACTCATGGATACTTGCTCTCTTTAAAAACAAAACAAATCAAAATCTTTTCACACCAACACATTTTCAAAAGCTTTCAAAACAAACTTTTCAAACACTCTGACGTACGAGTCGAACTAAAATTTTTCAAAGAAACTTTTTTAAACCCACATTGAAAAGCAAACAAACCATTTTTGAAAACACAATGAGCAAGTATCTAAGAGCCCATGGATAACCATGGATAGAAAGGGTGCTAACACCTTCCCTTTCTATAACCTACCTCCCGAACCGAGAGCAATCTCTTTAAGGAATTTTTCTGTGCTTTTGTCCTTTCCATTTGGAGAAAATAAAAGACGGTGGCGACTCTTGCTTCCGCGACATTTCGCGAACCAGCGTTAAACAGTCAGTTCCAGATCCACCGATCACATTTGGCTATAAAAACTGTTGTACAAAATGGATGGTGGAGGTGAGAAAAGAAATATATATTTTATGATTTTTGCACCAGCCGCGGTTGCGAACCTTTAGTGCCTACGTACCACCTTTCGTGCAATAGGGGATCAGGGTACACGTAGTTCCTCTTTTAAAAATTTAAAACCCAAATGTGTTGGTTAACTTTATAAGATAAAACATCATCGTCATTGTCCGTGTGGAAAACACACCTACTACCCATAATCATGAGAAAGGAGAATTTGCATCATCTCAAAGTGGAGGATATGGCTTGGATTTTAAAATCAACAATGCCTCACTCAACACCCAAGTGGAAAATATCTCTCTTCACTATATATTGTAGAAGTATAGTTGTTTGCATCACTGCAAGGATTGACAAGAGTTTAATCTTTTAAGAAAAGTTTTAAAGATAAAAAAGCCAAAGTGGCAAAATGGTTTAAAATGAGATTGATTGACTTTTAGTCTTCTCACGCAAAAAAAATGTCAAGGTATTATTAAGTTGATTGGAGTTTATTTATAAAAATATTTTGAAAATGCATGGACATAAATCCAAGTTTATTATAAAAGTGGTTCAAGTTTAAAACAAGAAGGGTTTTCAAAAGGAGGGAGAAGATTTTTGAAATTAAAGAAGATGGGAGGAGAAGAAGAGACTATCCTAAAGCATAAGGTAAAAGCTAGAGATAAGAACCATCTAACCAACAAGAAGCCAATACTTGACATTATGAGCCAAGATAGAGTTCCCATTCTTTGGATTGAAACCAAGCAAGCAAAAATACCAGACCCCTTGAGAGAACCAAACTTCAAGTGTATTAAGTCTTCATAAAAATTGGGCAGAGTAACGGCTGTATATGGGTGAATTCCAGATTACAAACAAAGGGTGTAATCACAATAACCTACATACAAAACAAACAAACGACCCAATGTCTTGAGGCAAACCTCAAGAGCTCTAGAAAAAATAATCAGATAAGATCACAAGGTCTCCAAGATAGGCCAAGGTTTCTAATCCTAAGTCCAAGAAAAGTACCTTGCTCCATAATGCCAAGGATAGTAGCAAAATATTCCAAGTACCATTAAAGATTTTTTAGGGTTTATATTGATTATTAAGTATTTTAAGAAAGGAAAAGAACAGCTCAAGTGAGCAATGTAAAAAATGGCAAGAAAATAAATGCTCAAATGAGCAAAGATGAAAATGGCATGAAATATAAATGCTAAAAGTAAATAGTACATAAATCATAAGAAAGAATAAAACATAAGGTAAAACAAGTCAATAATTAGTGGTTAGTTGGATGACCATCTTGAAGCTTGCATTTGGAACTCATTAGAGGATTGGTATAACCAAAGCCTCTACACAACAAGTTGCATTTTCTTTTTGTCAAGTATATCATCCATTTGGAATTCTCATAAGTACCATTTAATGATCAACGATGTTTAAGTGATCCGCGTTGACCAAAGGTGTTGTAGATCCATTAGAGGATTGGTAGAACCAAAGCCTCCACACAATGAATCTCAAGGTTGTTGGATCAAAGAGATCAAATTAACATACTTGGGCTTGCAATCATAAGTTTGGGCTACGAATGATCATTTATTCGAATCGGGACAAAATTTAGCGCTATGTTAAGCAATCGTAAGTGGACTTATATAGAAGTCGCACCTATTTTGAGGCCGGTCAATAGCAATTTATGCACCATTTGTTTTTAGACATGATATAGAGATCATGCTCCAATAACACCTAGTGCAATAAGAAGGGGATGAGATAAAGAGGGATAGGGAAAAAATATACAAACCACATTTGAATTAAATTTTAATCAAACTATTATTAAAATCATTTATCCATTTTTATGGAGTTAAACTCAACATCATAGATCCAATGCTGTTAATAAAGTTCATGATCCAAAATCTAACCCAAGATCAACCAGAAAATAGTCACAAAATAATATCACATTTTAGTATATACAAAAGGGTTAAAAAAAGTTTAAAAATAGAAAAATAAAGAGAAAAAATACCAACTATGTTTAAATTAATCAAAAAATAAAAAGTAAGGCCATAGAAAAATCAGAAATGGATCCAAATATTTTAATAAAATTTTGGTAATTTTTTATAAGTCAGAAACTATTTTTAAACTATTTAAAATTGCTCAAACAAATAGAAAATAGGTCAAAAATAGTAAACCTCAATATAAAATTCCATAAAATTTCCAGACAGTAAAAAATATGCAAAATAATATTTATGAATTTTTTCAGAATTAAAAAATATAAGAAAGTATTTTTTAAGTAATTAAAAGAAAGCAAATAATTCAAAAAATACAAAAAAATATCAAATATCAAAATAAAAATATGAAAAAATAGTCATGAGATAAGAAATAATTCAAAGTATTTTTGTGAATTTTTTCATAATTTTTGGATAAAAAATAAAAGAGTTATGAATTTTTGAAAATTTAATCAATAAAAATATAAAATCAGAAAATAAAATAAAACCAAAAATATGTGGACCATCAGATCATACTCAAAACGCGTTAGTAAGCTGATCCAGTGGACCATACACACTGTGCTTGATATGGACCTTAGTGAGATACGCATAGGATCAGAAAAGGGCAACCAATGAAATTAAAACGTTTGGCACGCTATCATTGGCTGAGACGAGACATGTCATCATCTTTAGTCTCCAGACACCCTGCAATGGAGATTTTGTTAGATCCTTTAAATGTAAAAATAAGGAAGACCAGGATAGTATCATTGAACTCGTCTCTTCAAGATGATTCTAACACCACCATCGCGCCAAATTTATATAAGGTATGGAGAGAGATATGAATCAAAAACCCAGAAAATAGAGAGCACCTTCAATTTGAGATTTCTCTCTCAATTCTCAATGGATTTAAAAATTGTAAGTAGCATTGGAATCAGGAGAAGGAGTAGAATAGATTAGTGCTTGATTTGGATCCAAATGGTGGAGAATTCCACCATTTCGAAATTCAAGGAAGAAGCTCTGAAACTGGACTTCTATAGCTTGAATTATGGCTCGTTTTGATTGGTTTAAGTGCTGGAGAGTTTGTATGATGCTTAAGGATGATGAATGTGTAAAGAATTTTGGAAAAGGGAGCTTAAATCTCAGAAACTGAATTAAAAAAAGATGGGTTCGTGTGAGGTTTTGGCAGGGTGTTTTTGGATCTCAAAGCTTGAAGAAATGAATGGGGGATGACCCTCTATTTATAGGGAAGTGAATGGGAATGAAAATTGGAAGAAACAAGGAAGTTTGGAAGGAAATTGGATGAAATTCGAGCACGAGTGAAGTGTGACTTCATTTCCATCAAAACTCAACCAAATCTTGCGTTTTGGGATGCTAATCACTTATGGCAAGTTTTCTAATCAAGTTTAAACCCAAAACGCGCATAAATCTTGTGTTTAGAAGTCACATTATGGATTTCAAAATTCTGACTTTGTGGAAAATTCAGTTTCAAGCTACCAAATTCAAATCCATGGCATTTCCAACTCAATGGGTCTTAGGGCATGATTCTTGATGCTTTAGAAAGATGAGGTTACAAGATTTGCAATGGAAAAAGAATGTAATCAAATGGATGCTTGAGCTGAAAGTTGCATTGAGTCAAAGTTGAAGAAAAATGGTTGACTTTCCATACTTAGAAATATTTCAAATTCTTCTTTAAAAATGACCTATAATATTTTGCATCCAAACATGACCTTCCACTTGGAATTTGCTCTTGACCAAAAAAGATGGAAAGAAGTAGATCTCTTGAATGACATTTTGAAACTTGAACCACTCAAAATCTCCAAAAATTGAGAAAGTTATGACGTGTTGAAGTTGGCCAAAAAATCATAAAATGACATATAATCTTTTGCATATTTAAGGCAACTTCCATCCATTTTCCCACTTTTCACATAAAAGAAGGCATAAAGTTCACATATTCAAGATAATTATGGAAAAGTAATGGACCCAAGGTGATGAAATTTGACCAAGTTATGATCAATTGAAGTTACTTATGTAAAATTGTGGATTCATCTGGATGACTTGTAATCTTTCTTCACCAAGCTTCTTCCACATTGGAACTTTTGAAGTGACTTGCTGATAACCATTTGAAGAGAAGGATGTCTTTGGAATCACTCAAAAATACCAAAAGGTAAACAAGATATTTTCCTTTGAAGTTCAAAACCCTAGCTTCTAGATCAAGAAAATGCCTTGAGGAACTTTGATAAGTTTGAACAAACTTCTTGTACCAATATTCTTGCTTTGTGAATAGAAGTTGTTTAGGATGATAATGAGGACTCATAGCCACCAAAACCACTTCCATATCTTGAAATTTGAGGGAACTATGCCCTTGTGACCAATATGGACAAGGCCTTGTCCAAACATAACAACTTCTCCAATCAACCCCTTGTACTTTTGAGTCAAATCTAATAACCTTGAAATATGATGAACCAAAAAGAACTTGCCATGCCAATTCCTCCAAAACCACTCCAATGGTGAGGTTTGAACTTCTCAAGCTTTTATTGGCTAGGGCGTGGAAATAAACTCATGAACCCATAGAGTAATTTGTTAAATCTCATTGCCTTCACCTACATGGATAACAAGCAAGACAAACCAACATTGCATTTTATTAGTTAAATGAAGAAAACAAAACCATATTCATGATCATAAAAGGAACATAAGTCAAGGTGCTTGGTAATTCCTCAAAAGGAGCAAAGCTCAAAGTAGGGAGGGGAACCAAGAATCCTAGTGTGATCTTGTTGTGAGTGAATCAACATGGTATGATGAAGGGATCTTAGGGGCAAAAATTGGAGTACAACAGCTGCCCTTATTTAAGTTTCTTCTATCCGAAGATACGAAGGTTAAAAATCTTTGTGTCGACGCGATCGAAGATACTTAAATATAAAACAAACCCTATTTTTGGCCCCTAAGATACCATGCAAATGCTTATGATCATGAATGCATATGAACAGGACCAAAGAAACGCGAAAAGAACACTGGGGACACAATAATAAAGAAACAAAGGAGCACCCCCACCAGGAAAATAAATCACTGGAGGACCAAAAGAACTGAATCAGAGAGGATGGTAGGTTGGCACACCAACTTCTACTGAAGGCGGAGCTACCAACGTTTACTGAAGGCTGAAAGAAAGATAACAAACATCGAAGTTCACTGCCGATGGTCTACCAACTTTCACTGGAGGTAGAAGGAGAATATATATCACCGTCGTTCACTGGCTATGAACTACCCACGTTCACTGAAGATATCAAAAAGAAAATATCATAGCACCATCGTTCACTGACGATGAACTATCAACGTTTACTGAAGATAGAAAAAAGATAACAAGCACCAACGTTCACTGCCGATGGACTACCAACTTTCACTGAAGGTAGAAATAGAAAATATCATATCACCGCCGTCCACTGACGATGAACTATCAACGTTCACTGAAGATAGCAACAAGATAACAAACATCGATGTTCACTACCGATGGTCTACCAACTTTCACTAAAGGTAGAAATAGAAAATATCATATCACCGCCGTTCACTGACGATGAACTATCAACGTTCACTGAAGATAGAAAAAAGATAACAAACATCGACGTTCACTGACGATGGTCTACCAACTTTCACTGAAGGTAGAAAGAGAAAATATCATATCACTGCCGTTTACTAACGATGAACTATCAACATTCACTGAAGATAGCAAAAAGATAACAAGTTTACCCAAGATTCTGGTGTTTCACCTAGAACGGGTCTCAACTTCTTCTTTAACCGAGGCACTCCGCCTGGAAAGGATGATACATGAGCTGTCTCAAATAAAGAGAACTTGCTATTTGCGGTCACGAAGGATTGTAAAAGGAAATGACTTTTTTGGGCAAGAAGTATGACTTCCTGGGGAGATGCCATGATATTCTCGCTAAGGGGATAAAGTCTTCTTGTGCAAAATAAATGCACCAACCAAAGCTTGGAGTTTTTTCAGAATTCCAAAGTAAATAATATTGTCGGGGGATCACAGATCCAAACCAGAAATAATTGGAATGAAACAGTTAATCAGAATACATCCTTTGAGAAATAAACTCAAAAGGGAAAACAAGATTCGTCCAAACAAGGAACTGTATTGGAAGGTTTAAAGCAAAAATCTTCTATAAGGGACAACTCAGTAGAGAAATTGAAAGAGTGTGCGTTTTCTGCTTAAGACCGACGCTCTAATGAAAAGAGGGTAGCTTATCTCTTCAAAACAGGGTAATATATCAACAAAAATATTAACAAATGTCAATGAACAATGATTTGTCAATTTTAGCTATACATGATGCATGTATGAATGTATGAGTGTTATCGTGTGCATGCTGACAAAACAGATACGCAACATGGGGAACAACCAGGCAAAACTGCCTCGGGCACTAAAAACACTTGGCTAAGCTTCAACCAAGATGATTATTCGAATAAAGGTAAATGCCAGCTGCGGAAACCAAACCTACTACCTGCTTTTAATTTTGCCGAGGAGAAACATAATCTGGAGATGGACAAATCAAACAGATACCGGGGTAAAACATCCTTCTTCAGGCTTCATCGGGAAAACCAGTGTTTTTTTTCAAAAGTAACATGCCTACTGAAGATTGCAAGACCAGTCTCAAATAAAGCAGTCTGACACCGAAACAATCAAACTTCGCTGGGGAATTTAGACCCACTTCGCTGGAGAAAAACGCAAATTGAAACTTTACATTATGAAAACTCAGAAAAGAGGAGAAACGAATCCAAACTTGACCGAGGATAGCGGAACCATAAATCTAATACGGCGAAAACAACCCGAGTAGCCCTTCCCAGGGGGAACAAAAACCTCTCAAATCAACTTGAGTTTGTCCATTCCTGGGATCACCATTTTTGTTGTCACTGTTTCATCACAAATCTCAATGTAAAAGTAAATTGTAAAAAATCTCTTTCTTTTTGAAAAATCAATTTTGTTATTTAATCTCTTTGCTTTAAAAGTTATTATCAGTAATAAATGGAGTCTTTGCAAGCTAAATAACATAGGAAATACAAATAATTGGGTAAAAGCTCGACTTTCATTAATAGAATGGTAGCCTGTGAATGGAGAGACTCCATAGATGATTACAAAGTTTGGGAAATGGTAATACATAATGGAAAAGATACATTGAGATACAATGACCACTATCCCCCTAACAACTTTTGAAATCCTGAGCAGCAACTTTTGTTGAAGTATGGTGAGGATCCGAGAAGATTGTTGCTTCAACGATCAAGTCTTGTCTGACGTAGTTACTTGCCAAGAAAATCCCTAATTTTTGCCTAAGCTGCCCTTGCAGGTTTTTAACTTAGCGGGAAATTTATTCTGTTTAGGTCTCTAATTTTTGCCTAGACTTCCCTTTCGGGTTTTCAGTCTACCGAGACGCTCCTTTTTTGCCTAAGCCGCCCTTTCGAGTTTTCAACTTAGCGAGCTGTTCTTTTGTTTCTTTAGGCGAAGTATTTCTTGACTGCGTCAGCGTTCATGGGACGTGGGAAATCCTCGCCATCCATAGTTTCAAGAATTAATGCACCGCCAGAGTAGGCTTTCTTGACTACATATGGGCCTTCAAAATTGGGAGTCCACTTGCCCCTAGAATCAGCGTTGAAAGACATGATCTTCCTGAGCACGAGGTCAGCTTCTCTGAATTCACGAGGTTTGACCTTTTTATCAAAAGCTTTCTTCATTCCTCTCTTATATAACTGGCCATGACACAAAGCTACCATTCTCTTTTCCTTAATCAAATTCAATTGGTCAAACCTGTTATGGACCCATTCAGCCTCCGTCAACTTGGTTTCCATTATCACACGCAACGAGGGAATCTCTATCTCGACTGGGAGTACAACTTCTATTCCATATTCTAAGGAGAACGGGGTTTCTCCTATTGAAGTGCGGACAAATGTTCGATATCCATGCAGAGCAAAAGGAAGCATTTCATGCCAATCCTTATAAGTAACAACCATCTTATGGATAATTCTCTTGATATTCTTATTAGCAGCTTCACAGCCCCATTCATCTTTGGCCTGTATGGAGATGAATTGTGATGGGCAATCTTGAATTCTTCACACAGTTCTGTCATCATCTTGTTGTTCAAATTCGAGCCATTGTCAGTGATGATTCTGCTCGGCACGCCATACCGGCATATAAGATTATTCTTAATGAAGTGCACAACCACCTGCTTAGTAACATTGGCATATGAAGCATCCTCCACCCACTTGGTGAAGTAATCAATTGCTACCAACATAAAATGGTGCCCATTCGAAGCTTTGGGTTCTATCATCCCAATCATGTCAATACCCCACATAGAGAAAGGCCACGGGGAGGAAATCACATTGAGAAGTGTCGGAGGCACATGGACCTTGTCTGCATAAATCTGGCATTTATGGAACTTCTTTGAAAATTTGTAACAATTAGATTCCATTGTCAGCCAATAGTAACCCGCCCTTAGTATCTTTTTAGCCATTGAATGTTCATTAGCATGAGTGCCAAATGAACCTCCATGAATCTCATGCATCAACATGTCTGCTTCGTGTCTATCCACGCATCTGAGCAAGACCATGTCATAATTTCTCTTGTGTAACACATTTTCACTGAGGAAGAAACTGCCTGCCAATCTTCTCAACATTTTTCTATCTTTCTTCGACGCATCAATCAGGTATTCCTGAGTCTGAAGAAAATGCTTGATATCATAATACCAAGGTTTTTCATCTTCTACCTCCTCTGTTGTAAACACATGAGCGGGCATATCCATCCGTCGAACTGCAATTCGGGGTATATCATTACAAGTATTCACTTGGTACATGGAAGCCAGAGTTTCCAGAGCATCCACCATTTGATTTTCGTCTCTAGGGATGTGATGGAATTCAACTTTATTAAAGAATGGTAATAATCTTCTAGCATAATATTTGTAAGTGTTGCACCCCAAAATTTGCCCTCCCATACTCTTCAAGGTTTGCCAAGATCAAGGTTCAAAATCTCTCAAGGGTTGCACAGTCCAATTGCCTCCTAACACAGTCAAAATTAGGGTTTTGGTTCTGGCAAAGAAGTTGAGGTTTCCAAGGGTCCAATCAAGTCCCACATACCTACATACATTGTCAAGCATCCATATGCCAAGTTTCAGGGCTCACAGCATCAAATTGCACAATAAAAAACCCTAATTGCTTCACAGTCAATTGCAGGGGCAAAATGGTCATTTGACAGTCAAAAGTCAAAATTTTTGGTCAACATCTTATTTTGAAGCCACAAAAATCATTTGATCAATTATTGATCATGATTCTCAAAGCATGGCTCAAAAAGTCTCAAGATGCAAAAGTTTCTATTTTTGGACAGTTGAAAAAGTCAACTGCAAATTGACCAGGGCATAACTTCCTCATGGTTTATCAGAAAAATCTCATCCAAATCTCATTTTGAAGAGAATGACATTTACTACAACTCATCTTCACACTTCAAGTCCAAGAAATGCTCTCAGAAAAAGTTATCAATTTCAACATTATAGGTCATTTTCAAAAGTCAACAAAAAGGCACTTCAAGTCAAAGACCATAACTTGAGATTGGTAAATCAAAATGACATGGGACCAAAGACATTGGTTAGAGGACTTCAAGACCTTTCCAAAATGTCCAAGAACAAGATCAAAGCTTAAACATTGAGCAAGATATGCCTAGTAGAAGTTGGGAAATATTTGGGAATTTTGAAAAGTCAACTTTGCACAAAAGGCTTCAAAAATGCTAATGGGCCTCAATTTCTTCCATGAATAATCACCCAAAGGCTATTCACGACCCATTGACCTCCAAGGGAGTTATTTTCTCATTTTTGATTAATTATTTGAATTTTTATTATTATTAATTCACTTAATTAAAATTAAATATGAAAAAATAGCAAATAATACCTTTCAAATCTTTTTGTACAGAGATTTCATCCATTATGAATCAAATATTTCGTGCATCACTCAAAAGGGAAAGTTTCTACATGATTGGCAATGATTGGCATAGAAAAGATTGAAAAAGGATATGGAAAATCAAATATTCAAAATCATAAATGGATGGATTTTGGGCTGGCTTTTTGACCTAATTCTACTCACATACATATGCAAGATTGAAACCTAAAGCATTAGACACAAGAGCTGCGCAGGAAACAAAGAACAAAACTTGCAATTTTGGACAAAAAGTTGAAAACTGTTTTGACATCTAGAGCATAATTCAAAGCTCCAAACGCATTCCAACACATTGCCAAGGGATCCAGGAAGCTTTTGCAATCGAAACCACATCTCCAGACCTCCAGAAGTGGTAGAACGACATCATACTTTTCATCAAAATTTTCATAGTCGTGTTTCACTTTTCATGCATGATTCATGTTTTTTAATGGTTGATTTATATTAACATGAATATTCTGAAGCTATTGGTGCCCTTTAATTGAACTAACAGTGCCTGTATCAAAAGTTGCCATTGACATTCGCTAGGGTTTCAGAGCTCCAAATTTGGGGCTTTACACATGTGGAAAAATTAGGCCTTAAAACCTATGCCAATGGAATCAGGACATCCAAACAAATGGAATTCACACTTCGCGCCCAATTTATATTGATCTATGTGCTAATCGCTATTTTCAGGTTTTGCAGTTAGTGGGGGTTTAAAACCCCCGCTATTCGTTTTTATTTACAGGCAGATGGAGAAGATGAAGCTGGCGTGTCAAAGCATGACTGGATAGTTTGAATATTCGCGCGTGATTTTTGTTTTCTACCAATAGCGCTTGCTTTCTCTTATATTAATTATGCTCCATAATAATAACAGATGCGCGCATTAGTTCAAATGGTTGATGCGCTGGCTTGCAGGTATTGGGACCTGGGTTCGATTCCCAGGTCCCCCATATTCTCAATAATTTTTGTTGTAACGTGTTCAGGTGTTATTTCTCTCCAGTGGTCCACCATATGCCCAACGCCTGTGCCTGCCAAGTGTCCCAGGGGATAAATCCAATGGCCAGAATATGGATTCCACCATGCATGTTAGTCAATTGATGCACACGCAACCACAAAAAGTCAAAAGGGCTTGGGATTGCAGTGGGCCAAATTACTCATAATTAACCTCCAAAAGGGTCAGAATACCCCCCATGGTTTGTTCAATTTTCAATGTTTAGTTATTTTTCCTTTTATTCTTTTAATTGTTCTTTTTAATTAATTGTTTCCTTTAAATTGCACAAAATAATTTTCACAATAATAAATACAGAAAAATACAAAAAATGTTTTATTGTTATTAACATTAATTTAATTCATTAATATTTTTGTAAATAAATTTCAATAATCAATTTAGTTTAATTTAGGGTTTTCAATTTTAATGTTTTTTCTTAAATAACTAAAAAATATAGAAATTAGGGTTTTTAGCATTTTTATCTTTTTCTTAATAAATAATTTCTTCTTCTTATTATTATTATTAATTATTAATTATTTTGTAAATACTCATGTAATTAATTAATTAGTGTAAATTAGGTTAAACTTGAATATTTTTCTCTAACAATTAAAAATAATGTAGAACTAGGGTTTCATTTAACTTCCAATTTTAATTGATTTTCTTTATTTTCATTAAAAAACATAAACACATAAAAAACAATTCCTTTTCTTATTTTAATAATTAATTAATTTTTAATTTCATTTAATTTCTTTAAAGGGTCCAACGCCCTCGAACATTCGATTCTAATTTCTTTTCGCACGTTTATTCTTATTTATTTTCTTTTTTAATATTATGTAATTGCTCAAGCCTTGTAATAGTAATTAGGAATTTATTTATTTTTCGCATTTTTATTCAAAACGGGTCTCTATTAATTTGGCGATGTATAGACCCGCGCCTTGTAATAGCGTAGGACTTTATTTTCCGCACTTTAATTTCCGCACCCTTAAAATTGTTAAACTTTGCATGAAAGAATGAATGGCCTAAATTAAAAGCAAGCGTAGCTCACCAAATGCATGACAAGATAAAACATGACTGAAAGCAATACACAAATTCACACACCACTCTTAGGGTACGCCTCGCTGTTGCCTTGCCCCTCGAAACGTGGTCGTCGAGTATAGGACGTTTTAGTAAGTCCTTATGTCCATGACCCATGGTATAAGGGTAGCTTCTAAGGTTTCCTACTGTTGCTCTGGTGACCACACTGTCCCTACAAATGAATTGACCCGAATACCTCCAACGGTGGTGCTACCTACCTCTCAATGGTGGGATGGCACTACCTTAAGGACATTTACACAGCTTAATTCCTTAGGGTAGGTAGATGACTCATAGATACTTGCTCTAATTCAAAACAAATCAAAACTTCTTTTCACACCGACACTTTTCAAAAAGCTTTCAAAACAATTTTTCAAACACTCTTGAGGACTGATACAAGAGTCGATCTGAAACTTTCAAAGAAACTTTTTCAAACTCACTCACAATTGAAAAGCAAACATTTTGAAAACACAAATGAGCAAGTATCTAAGAGCCCATGGATAACTGTGATCGGTGGATCTGGAACTGACTGTTTAACGCTGGTTCGCGAAATGTCGCGGAAGCAAGAGTCGCCACCGTCTTTTATTTTCTCCAACATGGACAGGACAAAAGCACAGCAAAATTCCTTATGAGATAGTTTCTCGGTTCGGGAGGTAGATTTATAGAAAGGGAAGGTGTTAGCACCCTTTCTATCCATGGTTATCCATGGGCTCTTAGATACTTGCTCATTTGTATTTTCAAAATGTTTGTTTGCTTTTCAACTGTGGGTTTAAAAAAAGTTTCGTTTAAAATTTCAGTTAGACTCTTGTATCAGTCCTCAAGAGTGTTTGAAAAGTTATTTTTGAAAGCTTTTTGCAAAGTGTCGGTGTGAAAAGAAGTTTTTTTGATTTGTTTTGAATTAGAGCAAGTATCTATGAGTCATCTACCTACCCTAAGGAATTAGTCTGTGTAAATGTCCTTAAGGTAGTGTGTTGTACCCCAAAATTTGCCCTCCCATTTCCTCAACATTTTCTCATCACAAGACCTTTGAAGATCAAGATCCAGTTAGGGTTTTCCTCTGCTCAAGACTTCTCCTTGCACTGTGGACTCAAATTAGGGTTTGTGTTTGAACAAAAATGTTTTGACCTAGAATGCCTAATATGACTTTCATGCTTCATATTGGACCCCCAAGTTTACCTATACCAAGTTTCAAGTTTTGATTCCAAGTTTTGCCCAGTCAATTGGACAGTTGACCTAGAAATCAGCTGTATTGGGGAAAAAGTCAACTGTGGCCAATTGACAGTCAAACCTCATGAAAATTGACCCACATCAACATATTGAATTCATATGGACCATTTGATCAAGTTTGGATCACAATTCCACAAGAAATTTGATCAGATCACCAAAAGGGCAAAATGGTCATTTTTAGGGTTTTGACTACACAAAGGCAATTTTTGACTGTTTGACCTAGCCAATGGCAAAACAAGCTCACATATGGACTCAAGGACCCCATGGAATTATCTTGACATATTCATCAAGCTCAAAAGATCCCAAGTACACAAGATTGACAGTTGAATTTCCCAGTCAATTGATCAATTTTGACTGTATACTGAAAAGTCAAACTTTGACTTTTTGGTCAAAATCAAGAGTCAAGATTCATTTTTCATCAAAACATGCCAAATCATGAAACTTGTTCACCAAGAAATCTCAAAGTGCAAATTAGGGTTTGAAAATGGAATTTTTCATAACTTAGAATTTTTCTAAGTTATGAAAAACCCTAATTTTTTCCCAACTTTGCCCCATCTTTTCACCATGATCCATTTGGATTCAAACAAAAGTCAAAACATGAAAGTTGTAGCTTGTTGCATAATCTACAACTTTGATTCACAAAGTTTTCTCATTTGAAGCTTGTATCTCAAGTTATAATTTTTTGAATAAGGGCACCAAACCATTTTTAACTTAGTGAAATTTTAACCTATTTTGACAAGGTTTTCTACCCCACTTCAAGGCCACTTTTCATACCCTTACACTTGGAATTTTGATTTTCATTTCAAAGATGGATTGTATTACACATTCCAAGCTTTCCGAAATGTCCAAGAACTCATCAAACAACCTCATAACTTGAGAGATTCGAATTTCACAAGTTGGCAAAAATTCACTTTTGTTCTTCATCAAAACATGTTCATAAACTTTGCAAATTTGAACTCAGCATAGTTTGTGCTACTTTACAGGTCTTTAAACCAAATTACACTCCTTAATTTAATGCAAAACCATTGAACCAAGTTGTTATTCTAAGCCTTTGGTCATTACACAAGGAATTAAGCCTAAACTAGAAAAAGCACTATTTCCATTCTTGAAAAGAAGAACTTTATGTCAAGTTTACAATCCAAGTGGTACAATCAAGATCTTCTTGGCACAAGTTTGTGAGAAAATTGCACTGATCAAGGCAAGGGATAGCAACATAGTGGGAGGGCCTGTACTGACCTAGAGAGCCAAGTTGCATTTTGTAGCTTAAGTGTGAAGAAAGGTCCATAACTGAGGCCAACTCTCTCTTCAGCAAAAAGACACAAGAACAAAGTTATCAAACATCTTCCATAGAACATATCTAAGCTTTGGCACGAGTCCTGAACCTCTCAAGCACCCTCCATCTCAAAATCACCTTGAAACTGCACAAACAGGGGAACCCCTGCAGATTGAGTGCAAACTCCCACTTCCCTCGAGCATTCTCACCAAAAACAATTCATACACCTTCCTTACAACATATGCAAGCTAACCATGGCCTAAAACCTGACCTGTAATCACTCTAACAGTTTCCACCATTTTTAATTTCTCCTTTTGCAGTTGAAGTTCTACAGCTTGATACAAGAAGGTTCAAGACTAAGTAAGCATTGAAAAAGCATCCCTGGACCTCAAGGAAGCTTTTCCAATCATTACATTGCACTGAAAGTCCCTCATTCTCCACATAGAAGTTCAACTGCACAGGTAAAACTTTGAACTCGTATCTCTCTTATCATGCATCTTTAGTCTTAAGTTTGTGAAGAAACAAGGTCCTACTCATAGCCCTGAACATGTACATATCTTTACATTTCATTTCTTTTGCTCGAGTAGAGAGAATTTGGAGTTTGAAAATGGTAGAAAAATTAGGTTAGGATTTGGGGGAGGAGAAATTCTCCCTCATCTTAGAGAGATAGGTCAAGTTCTTTATATGGTTAGAACCGTCTCTTCATGCTGAACATTTGTTGTGTTATGAGTTTTTGCTGAAAAGCCAAGAATCAGGAGTTAGACATTGAAGAACAGGGGCGCGCGTTTTTTCAAATGTTTATGCTGGAGGTTGAAGACAATGATCAGTGGGCTGGGCCTGTTGTTATTTTGCTCTTCACACCATCTTTTTGATTCACACCCCCTGAGCCCATTTGTTCATTTTTTAACGTTTTTGACTTTTTCCTTTCATGTTTGACTTGTTTATTTTTTTCTCATGACATTAGAAAATTAAAAATATTTTTTTCATCATTTTTTGCATTTATTGCATATTTATTTGTTTATTTTCTTTGTTTGTACAAATATATATATATATATATATACTATTATTAGAATAAATATAAAAATAATGTAAATACAATTTTTATTTTTATTTACCTCCTGAAAATATTTCACATAAAAAATACTCTTTTTATTTATTTTACTAAAATATTAAATAAATATTTATTTTGTGTATAATACATATTTAAGATTTAATATATATATATATATATATATGTTTATTAATATATTTAAGCTAAAATATAAAAATACTTGAATTTTTCATTTTTATTAATATTTGATACAAAAATACTTTTTTTCACAATATACTTCATTTTATTTTATTTTTTATAAATATACAAATAAATATTTGTATTAAATTAGATAATAAGGCATTTTCCTTAAAAAAAAATTAGGGCTTGTGCCCTAAATTCAAAATACTCCAAAAAATAATACATTTTATTTTCTTTTTCTCTTTTACATAAATAATATTTTTTTTCATACATATACAAAACATTTTTTGTGCATCTTGCATTTTTATTTAATTTTTGTACATTATTTAAATTGCAAATATTCAAAAATGATGTAATAATTTAGGTTTACATTATTTGTCAATATCCCCATTTGAACATTTGTACCCCCCTTCCCATATTTGGTTTTGTAATAGCTTAGTAAATTTATTTTCGCACTTTATACGCTTTCTAATAATAACATGATAGAATTAGGGTTTGTATGCGAAAAAACGATAAAAATAGTTATGACCTAATCTCAAGATAAACAAGCATGAAAATGGACACACAAATCACACTTGCACCCCCTAGGGTATTCCACTTGTTGCCTTTCAAAATTGGGCCATATTGCATGTTAGGTCTCTTTGGGCAAAACAAACAAATTGAATGATCATAGTCCCTCGATAAAACTTTTCAAAAACAAACAAAAACAAATGATCAAGTCCCTTAAAGAAAATTGCCCAAAGACATTTAACGCCGTTGCAATTATGGTCTAAACGATGACCCGCGCCTGTCCCTTTCACATCCTAACATAAGGTTGTCCACCAAATTCAATGGTGGAACAAACTTGTTAAAAGGGTTAAAACATAGCAATAATCTTTTGAGAAATTTAGGAGTAGATAACCTCTTAGTTACTTGAATCAACTTGCAAAACAAAACACTTGCCTAATTTCAAAACCATACAACACTACACTTTCAAAACAACTTTCAAAAAACAAATGAAAACCTTTTTAAAAGACATACATCTTTGTATACATCCCCACATGGATCATTACAAAGGTTGCCACCACATTGGCATCTTTTCAAAATATTTTCAAAACCCACACACAAAGCACCATTTAAAACAATTGAAAACAAAAGGCAAGTGATCTAAGCAAGTAACTAAGAGCCCATGGATAACCATGGATAGAAAGGGTGCTAATACCTTCCCTTTCTATAATCTACTCCCCGAACCCAAGAAAACATCTCAAAAGGTTTTTGCTGTGCTTTTTAACCTTTCCTTAGGATAAAATAAAAAGTCGGTGGCGACTCTTGCTAACCGCAACATTTGCGAATACAAACGCAAAACACTAGTCAGTTCTCCCACCGTATCACAGAACTGGCGACTCTGCTGGGGACAACTTTTAAAAGTGGAGTAACCTTAGGGCTTAGATCACCTTTGTTTTCAATTGTTTGCTTTGTTTGCTTTTATATTGGTGGGCTTTGCATCGGAGTTCATAGATCCTAACCCGGATCTGGGATATACCCTTTTTAGGTAGCATAATCTGTGAGGGACCTGTCCGGCGTAGACCGACATGGGTGAAGCAGTGGCTACGTTGGTGTGGCATCTTAGTCTATACCTATATCCCTTGTGTTGTAACGGGGAGAATATAGGTCTTCTAAGGGGTCATTAAACACCAACCAACCTTAGAACCCCAAATTGACCAACTTGGCTATTAGGACAGTAGCAGTATGCTACACTCATTGAGGCTAAACTCTCGAGATGGTTCTTGCCGCGAGAAAAGATTGCGATGCTGGAGTTATGACCGATTGAGGGTAGCCAATGATTTGAGATCCTCTAGAACCCGGTTACTTTTGATAGGACAGGTTTTAACCAACAAAACCAAAAGAGGGTAATACCTGAACCTCATGCTGGCCTGAAACCTAAGGGTGTCTTGTGTGACTTGTGTGCCTTATTTGCCTGTGTGAATACTTGTGGTGTGCTTCATCATAGCATCATGCCATCATACCATTGCATGCATCCTGTATAAAAGGCTAACCCATTTCAAAGACAAAAAGGTTTCATCTTTGCTCTGTTTTGTAGGACATCATGATACCCGTGCGCAGAAATACTGTTCGGCTCAACTTTGTTCAACCACCAGTGTTACTCAAGGATTTGGTTGGTAGGATTCCAAACACTTCTTCCTTCATCAACAGACATGGTTCTCTCCTTGGCTTGGTCACTGCAAAATGGGACCAACAACTGATAAGTGTTCTGACCCAGTTTTATGACCCTCTGTACCATTGTTTCACCTTTCAAGACTTCCAGCTAGTTCCTACCCTGGAAGAGTTCTCTTATTTGCTTGGGATCCCTGTCTTGGAACAAACTCCATTCACTGGTTTGGAATAGACTCCTAGGCCTGAAGAGATTGCTGCAATTCTCCCCTTGACCAAAGAAGAGGTATTGTCCAACTGGGAAACTAGGAATGGGATCAAGGGCTTTTTGGTCAAATTTCTAGTTGGCAAGGCTAATGATTTCTGGAATGACTTGGACTTCAAGGCATACGAGGATATTCTAGCTCTTTTGATCTATGGTCTGGTATTGTTTCCCAACCCTGACACTTTTATCAGTATCCATGTCATAAGGATCTTCATGTCTCGGAATCCGGTACCCACTCTTTTGGGTGATGTTCTACAACAACTCTATGCTCGTACTGCTCGAAAATGGGGAACTCCGTGGTGTTGTGCTCCTTTGCTAGTAAGGTGGTTTATTTCGCACCTTCCTAAGTTCGTGCTGAAGAATGAAGAAGGAAAAGGTTGGGCTCGGAGGTTAATGTCTCTCACTGATAATGACATCACCTGGACTCTCAGAGGTTTGGATGAGGTAGCTGTTATTGACCGTTGCGGAGAATACCCTAATGTTCCATTAATTGGTATCCAAGGAGGAATCTCTTACAATCCATGCTTAGCTCTCCGACAGTTTGGAAGAGCCAGAGGAGATGGGCCTCATGAAATGCTGGTTCCCCACTTCCATTTTGAGTTTCAGGCAGACAGTGACAAACTACGCCAGGGATTCATTAAAGCTTGGGACAGAATTCACAAAGCTGACCCACACGAATTGGGACCAAAGACTTCCCTGCCTTTGAAGCCCTATTGCAAATGGGTCCGCATCCGTGCTCAGAAGATAGGCATGCCCTACGAAGCTGTTAGGCCTCTCACTCTTGAATCCCCTGATGAGGATGGGGTTCCTCCAACTGTCCTCCCTCCTCAGATACCTACTGATTTTGACACCATGAAGAGATCTTGGGCGCAGCTAAAGGAAGAACGGGATTTCTATCAAGAGAAGTTCAACGAGCAGGAACAGAAGATTCAGAGGCTGACTAAGCAATTGGAAGAAGAACAGGTCCTGAACAACTACATCAACACTGAAAAGAGGAGGCCATGGGAGCATTGATGAGCTTTGATTGTTCCCTTTTGTAGTTTATTTCCTTTCCAGTATTTTTCATTCCTGTAATGCCTAAGGGCAAATTGTTGAACAATTGGAAATTTTAATCTAATGAAATGTGTTTCCCTTTTTTGTCTACAAAGTTGAATCTTGTTTGTCTTTGAAAACATAAAGCATACACATTCCATTGCACCATATGCATAGCAGGTACCCTATTTCACAGGTTGCTTAATTTTCTTCGCTGTTTGTGTGCACAGTCATCATGAATCCAGACTCATCCAGTGAGCAAGCAATCAAGGCCCTCCAGGCCCAAAGTGCACAGTTTCAAGAGATGGTCCTAAGCCTAGACCAAGGTCAGCAAGAGTTGAAGACTCTACTCCTGAAGAAGAAGAAGAAAAAGAGGACTGCGTTGTTCAACACCGGACGCAGATTTGGGAACACACTCCATAATGAAGCTGATCCAACCACTTCTTCTGCTGAGAAAAACAGTCCCCAAGGGGGAGGAGCTCCTAGTCCCGCAGTCTCCGACAACGAGACGGACTATAACGATGAACAATACCCACCTGCTGCTGACAGATACAAGCAATTGGAGGACCGCTTGAGCGCCATGGAAATTCAGAATGTGCCGGGACTGGATTTCGGAGATTTGGGGTTATCTTCTGGGGTAGTAATTCCACACAAGTTTAAGGCGCCTGCCTTCGCCAAGTATGATGGGGTCTCCTGTCCAAAGCTACATCTAAGGTCGTACGTAAGGAAAATCCAACCTTACACGGCAGATAAGAACCTCTGGATTCACTTCTTCCAAGATAGCCTCTCGGGGTCACAGCTTGAATGGTTCTACCAATTGGATGGAGCTAGCATCCGACACTGGGAAGATTTGGCAACCGCATTCTACAGACAATACCAATACAATTCTGATCTCGCTCCCACGCGTACCCAACTTCAGGGTATGTCTCTAGGAACGGGTGAAGGGTTCAAAGAGTACGCTCAAAAATGGAGAGATTTGGCTGGCAGGGTGCAGCCTCCGTTAACTGATCGAGAGCTGGTTGATATGTTCCTTGGGACTTTGTCTGGTCCGTTTTTCAATCATTTGGTTGGTAACTCCTCCGCTGGGTTTACAGATTTGATATTGACGGGAGAAAGAATTGAAGCTGGCATCAGGTCAGGCAAGATACAGAAGGCTGCCTCTACAAGTGCTGAGAAGAGGCCGTTTAAGAAAGAAGCAAGTGCCGTCTATGGTCCTAGAAGACAAGTCAAGCCCGAAAATCGCCAAGCCGTCAATGCTTTGGTCATCTCGAAACCTGTTGCTGCTCCTCAGCAGTATAATCAACAAAGAAGCGAAAGGCCCAAGAGGCAGTATACTCGGCTGAGTATGACCTTATCTCAAATTTTACCCCAACTGTTATCCACCAACCTGGTGACCCTCAAAGAAGCTCCTAAGGTCGTCAACACTGCGTCTCCTAAGTATAACCCAAATGCCCAGTGTGCTTATCATTCTGATAGTCCCGGGCACACTACTGATGATTGCTGGGCCTTGAGAAACAAAGTGCAAGATCTGATCGACGCAAAGGAAATTCAGTTTGAAGCACCGGAAAGACCGAATGTTGTAACTGCTCCTATGCCCCAGCATAGAGTAAATGCCATCGAAGAAGAAATGTACGCTATTTCGGTAAATGAAGTTGTCACCCCTCTGAAGACTGTTAAGAAGAACCTACTACGGGCCGGTTTATTTCCGGGTTGCGGTGAAGGTTGCCTGTTCTGTGCTATTTCCCTATCTGATTGTCCCTTGCTGAGGTTAGGCATCCAAGGCCTAATGGATAGCAAGGAGATTCTATTCAAAAAGACTGCTGTTCAATTGGTTCCGATGAAAGAAGTTTCTGTGATTACCATCTTCAAAAATCCACTCAAGGCTCTCCCGAAGAAGCCTGTTCAAATCATGACTGTTGCACCTGTGATTATTACTGTTCCGGGGCCTCTCCCCTACGTATCTGATAAAGCTGTCCCCTGGCATTATGGGGCAGACGTGTATGTAAATGGAATCAAACAAGAATTCGACACTGATGCCAGTATCTGCGATATCACTAGTCCAGCCAAGGTCACCCGCAGTGGCAGGCTCTTCTCGCCTGACATTGCACCGCCCGCTATTCGAAAACCCCTCCTTATAAAACCTGCAAGTTTACCTGTCCCTGTTGCTGATCAAGTTGTTTCCCCTGCTGCCGAGTCATCAAATGCTCGGGGCAAAGGGATTGAAGAAGAGCCTGCCCGGATGGAGGCACCAATACCCGTTAATGCTGAAGCCTCCCGACAAGATATGGAGGAGATTCTGAAAATAATAAAGAAAAGTGATTTCAATGTTGTCGAGCAGCTGGGGCATACGCCCTCCAAGATCTCCTTGCTCTCCTTATTGCTATGCTCCGAGGCCCATGCTAAGGCCTTGATCTCATTTCTCAAGACGGCCCATGTGCCGCAGGAAACGTCTGCAGTCCAGTTCACTGATTGCATAGCGAATCTGACAGCAGACAATGGCTTGGGTTTTTCAGATGCTGACCTGACCGCGAAAGGAAGAGACCACAATGATGCCCTGCATGTCTCTATCGAATGCAGGGGCACTACTCTGGCGCATGTATTGGTGGATACTGGTTCTTCCTTGAATGTCCTACCGAAAAAGGCTTTAGATCGTCTGGATTATGAAGGCCTAGAATTGAAGCCTAGCAATATCATCGTCAGGGCCTTTGACGGTTCAAAAAGGATGGTTCATGGAGAGGTTAATATCCCTATTCGTGTGGGCTCTCAAGTGTTTGACTCTACTTTTTATGTAATGGATATACGTCCATCGTACTCTTGTCTACTGGGTCGACCTTGGATCCATAAAGCTGGGGCAGTGACCTCCACCTTGCACCAGAAGCTGAAATATCCCGTCAGGGGGAAGATCGTCACTGTGCAAGGAGAAGAGGAGTATATGGTGAGCCATTTGAATTCCTTCAGGTACATTGAGATGGACGGGGAGTTTATTGAAACCCCCTTCCAGCATTTCGAGGAGGTGCATCCCATTTCAGCAGCTGCAGAGACAATGGCCGAAGAGAATGATTCCTTGAAGATGGCTTCCCTAAGGGATGCCCGGGCTGTGGTTCAGAAAGGCAATTGTGCACACTGGGGTCAGCTTCCTGACTTCACTCAGAAGAATGACAAGTTTGGGCTAGGCTTTACTGCAGAGGCTCAGAAGGCGGTGCGTAAAGAGAAGATCGGAAAGGCTCCGGTGTTTATTTCCAGCTCAAGGGTGAATGCTATCGAGGAGGATGTGGAGGAAGCAGAATTTGACAGTTGGATCTACCCAACTACCAGCAACGGACCAAGCAACTGGACGGCAAAGGATTTTACCCCTATCACATTTGTCACGCAGTAATTAATTTCTTTTGATTTCCAATTTGTAACAAACAATATGTTAAAACTTTGTTGGCTCGGTGTCCTACCCGGGGCATCGTAGCTCCATTTGTGAGGGCTTTTTGTATGACATTTTCATATATCATCAATCAAAACATTGGACGTTTGTTGCATTTCAAATCTTGCGCTCTTTTCCTTTCTGTGTTATATATATTGCAAAACAGCTATATTTACACACACTCACTTATACAGGTTTCAGTCCACTCTGGATCTTACTGGTAACAGCTCTGCTACCGCCAGTTATGACTTCGAAAATCCGATCAACTTGGCCGAGGGAGAAGGTGAAGATGATTGCGAAGTGCCTGGTGAACTCGCAAGATTGCTACTCCAGGAGGAGAGAGCTATTCAGCCACATGAAGAGCCTGTGGAAACAGTTAACCTGGGTACTGAGACGGATAGGAAAGAGGTCAAGATTGGTGCCAATCTAGAGCTCAGCGTGAAGCAACGATTGATCCAGATGCTACAAGACTACATGGAGATTTTTGCTTGGTCCTATGAAGATATGCCTGGTTTGGATGCCGACATTGTAGTTCACCACCTGCCAACCAAGGAAGATTGTCCTCCAGTAAAGCAAAAGGTCCGACGGATGCGTCCGGAGATGTCTGAAAAGATCAAGGCCGAGGTTATGAAGTAGTTTGATGCCGGATTCCTTGCAGTGACTTCTTATCCTCAGTGGGTTGCCAACGTGGTACCAGTACCGAAGAAGGACGGTAAAGTCAGAATGTGTGTTGACTACAGGGATCTGAACAGGGCCAGCCCCAAGGATGACTTCCCCTACCTCATATTGATGTCCTTGTTGACAATACAGCTCAACACAAGGTGTTCTCCTTCATGGATGGTTTTTCAGGGTATAATCAGATCAAGATGGCTCCAGAGGATATGGAGAAGACTACCTTTGTAACTCAGTGGGGCACCTTCTGTTATAAGGTCATGCCATTCGGATTGAAAAATGCTGGGGCAACCTATCAACATGCCATGGTTGCTTTATTTCATGATATGATCCATCATGAGATTGAGGTATACGTTGATGACATGATTGCAAGGTCTCAAACTGAGGAGGAGCATCTTGACCATCTGAGGAAGCTGTTTGACCGACTCAAGTTGTACAAGCTGAGATTGAATCCCAACAAATGCACCTTTGGGGTAAGGTCCGGAAAATTGTTAGGTTTCATTGTGAGTGATAAAGGTATTCAGGTGGACCCTGCCAAGGTAAAAGCCATACAAGAGATGCCGACTCCAAAAACAGAGAAAGAAGTCAGAGGTTTCCTAGGACGACTGAATTACATTGCCCGATTCATCTCACATCTGACCGCTACTTGTGAGCCAATCTTCAAATTACTGAAGAAAGATCAAGTAGTGCGCTGGAATGATGAATGTCAGGCTGCCTTTGAAAGGATAAAGGAATACCTCCAAGAGCCACCCATTCTTATGCCACCAGTGGAAGGAAGACCTCTGATACTATACTTGACAGTGCTTGATAATTCAATGGGGTGTGTGCTGGGGCAGCATGACGAGTCTGGCCGAAAAGAGCACGCTATTTATTACTTGAGCAAAAAGTTTACCGACTGTGAGTCTCGTTACTCACTGCTTGAGAAAACTTGCTGCGCTCTTGTATGGGCTGCTCGCCGGCTGAGACAGTATATGCTGACTCACACTACTTTATTGATTTCAAAGATGGATCCCATCAAGTATATATTTGAAAAGCCCGCTCTGTCCGGAAGAATAGCGAGATGGCAAATGATCTTAACAGAATATGATATCCAGTATACAACTCAGAAAGCAATTAAAGGAAGTGTACTGGCCGATCATTTGGCACACCAACCTGTGGACGACTACCAATCATTGAACTTTGATTTTCCGGACGAAGACATCATGGTGGTAACTGACTGTGAAGTACCTGGACCGGATGAAGGACCTGAGGAAGGATCCCGATGGTCTATGCATTTTGATGGAGCCTCCAATGCTTTGGGTAACGGCGTCGGCGCTGTAATCATATCTCCAAAAGGAACTCATACTCCCCTCACCGCCCGATTATGTTTCAGCTGCACCAACAATATGGCAGAATATGAGGCATGTATCATGGGTTTACAAGCTGCAATCGACTTAAGGATAAAATTCCTAAGTGTCTTCGGAGATTCCGCTCTCGTGATCAATCAGATCAAGGGAGAGTGGGATACGAAACACCCGAATCTTATTCCTTACAAGGAGTATGTGTCGACCTTGCTCCCTCACTTTGAAGAGATAACTTTCGAACACTTCCCTAGAGAGGAGAATCAGCTAGCGGACGCCCTAGCTACGATGTCTTCAATGTTCAAAGTTAAATGGGACAATGAGGCTCCCCGAATCATTATCTGGAAGTTGGATGAGCCGGCATACTGCTGCGAACTCGAGGCTGAGGAGGTGACTGAAAAACCCTGGTATCACGAGGTGAAGAGGTACTTGGAAGCTCAGGAATACCCTGAAGGTGCATCTGTCAATGATAAGAAGTTCATGAGGAGATTTGCTGCAAAATTTTTCCTCAGCAACGGCATTCTCTACAAATGGAATCATGATTCAACTCTGCTACGTTGTGTGGATAAGGCTGAAGCAGAGAAAATTATGTCGGAGCTGCATGAAGGTACATTTGGAACCCATTCAAGTGGGCACACCATGGCTAAGAAAATCCTTCGGGCAGGGTATTTCTGGTCCACAATGGAAGCCGATTGTTACCAACATTCCCGAACTTGTCATAAATGCCAGATCTATGCTGACAAGGTGCATATCCCTCCAGTTCCTTTGAACGTCCTGACAGCACCTTGGCCTTTTGCAATGTGGGGCATCGATATGATCGGTGAGATATGACCGACGGCATCCAATGGGCATCGCTTCATCTTGGTGGCGATCGATTACTTCACGAAGTGGGTTGAGGCAGCTTCCTATGCCACAGTAACCAAGAGCGTCGTGGCACGTTTCATCCGGCATAATCTGATCTGTCGGTACGGCGTCCCAGAAAGAATCATTACGGACAATGGTACCAATCTCAATAACAAAATGATCACTGAACTCTGTGAACAATTCAAGATACAGCACCACAATTCTTCTCCCTACCGGCCGAAGATGAATGGGGCTGTAGAGGCAGCCAATAAAAATATCAAGAAAATTGTGCAGAAGATGACAGTGACCTATAAAGATTGGCACGAGATGTTACCGTTCGCTCTTCATGGGTACCGCACCTCCGCAAGGACGTTAACCGGGGCAACTCCCTTCTCCTTGGTCTATGGCATGGAGGCAGTCTTGCCAATTGAAGTCCAGATACCCTCTCTCCGGATAATGAAGGATGCAGACTTGAATGAAGATGACTGGATCCAGACTCGACTTGATCAATTAAATCTGATTGACGAAAAGAGGCTCACTGCTATCTGTCATGGTCAAACGTATCAGAAACGGATGATCAGGGCATTTAACAAGAAAGTCAGACCGCAAGAGTATCAAGTTGGGGACCTGGTAATCAAACGCATCATCCTTCCTCAAAGTGATCCCCGAGGCAAATGGACCCCTACTTACGAAGGGCCATTTGTGGTTAAACGTGTGTTCTCAGGAGGAGCCATGATCCTAACCACCATGGATGGTGACGACCTTCCTCACCCCGCCAATGCAGACATAGTAAAAAAATACTACGCATAAATAAAAGACCCGCTAGGTTGACATACCTAGGCAAAAATAAGGGCTTCTCGGCGAACCAAAAGGGTTCGGGCAAAAATAAGGGATGAAATGAATAAAAATCTGTACACCCGGCAAGTCGAAAACCTGAAAGGGCGGCTTGGGCAAAAATGGGTATCCCGGTGGACTGAAAACCCGAAAGGGCGGTCCAGGCAAAAGTTAAGGATAAAAGCGTAACACTATGTCTCATTGGATCACTTCGCATCCGAAATTCGGCATCAACTATCTGGCTCCAGATTTCGGCGTTGACCAATCAGCTTCATCTTCAAATTAGGCAACAAAGCAATGAGACGTTCGGAGATATAAAGGCGATAGCAGAGTTGGAACCCAGTGGGATTGTTCACATAGCTGTTTTGTTTCCTTTTTCAAATTGTAAACTCTATATTATTTGGCGGCGTCCTCTTACTAGGATGTCAGCCTCTTGTACAAAAACGCCTATTCACAGGAAAAGTTTAAATCAATACAAATTCACTTGTCCATACAAATTACCATTGTTTTCCTTTTTCTGTTTTGTCTTGCGAAGAACGTCCAATGTTCATTTTTGATATATGCATTTGACATTAAATTGCTGATTCATAAATATTTGCATATGAAACAAGAGATTTATTACAGGTGACATCAGAGACAGGGGCAATTGAAGTTGTCTAATACAGTCTGTTTGTTTTGTCCGCCAAGGCACCAAGGTAGGTTCAACTGAAGAATATAGCCAGATCATCTCAAATTCCCCACAGAGTAAATCAGGTTCAGCTATACTTTCCCCAAGCAGAGTTGGTTCCCTGTTGATCCTGAAAGGACACAACATTCCCCGGCAGGTCTTAAAGCTCATCCCCAGTAGATTCTGGAAGCTTATCCCCTGCAGAGTACGGACGTCTCTCCCGAGTTTTTATGTAGAGTTATTTCCCCACAAGGACTTATAACTGGGTTATCCTCAGCTAAAAACCACGGAAGACCGCCCTCGGCAAAGTTCCTTCAAATCCCCGGCGGAGTTTATCTTTGGTATCCCCAGCGGAGTTTATCATCATTATCCCCAGTGGAATCCATCATTGAAGTCCTCAACAGGCCTCTTATCCGAACTTCGGTCAAGTATCTCTTCCACAGAGCAACTCCCTGGCCGTTCGCCAAGGATTTATTTTCCTAAGGCGAAATTACATCCATAAACATTTCACATTTTCATACATCTTGCTTACATATATTATAAAGCGCACACAACAACATCCCATGTTGAATATCATGACATCATGCATATCATACATCATGACATTGCATACAACTTACGTTTTTTGCTTTTTTCAGGATAAAGACAACCTCAAAAACAACTACCTTCAACTGTCACAATTCCAGATTCGATACCTGTATCTAGCCAGGGCACATCTGAGAGTGATCAGTTTCCAGACTCGATTCCTGTATCCAGCCAGGGCACGTCTGAAGAGTTCAAAGATTCGATTCCTGTATCCAGCCAGGGCACATCTATCAACTACTATCTCCAGATTCGATTCCTGTATCTAGCCAGGGCATATCTGTGGACCACGTTTCCAGACTCGATTCCTGTATCCAGCCAGGGCACGTCTGAGGAGTTCGAAGATTCGATTCCTGTATCCAGCCAGGGCACATCTATTGACAACTATTTCCGGATTCGACTCCTGTATCCAGCCAGGGCACATCTGTGAGCAACCGATTGTAGATTCGACACCTGTATCTAGCCAGGGCATATCTGCATGAGGAGATTGAAGATCAAACACCTGTAACAAGCCAGGAAAACATCTGTCTTTCTCAAATACACAAGTTCTCGCTAAGGAATCTCTTATGCGGTCGACACTTCCAAATGGCATCTATAAGCCCATTCCCGACAAGGTTCTGTCACATCTCCAGATGGCATCTATAAGCCCATCTCCCTATCCACCATCTTTCCAAATGGCATCTATAAGCCCATTCCCGACATCACACTGTTGAGACTCCAGCATGCGAGTGCAAATTTCCGGGCACTCTAGTGTCCAATCTCCTTTTACCTTTGAGTCACGAAAGGCAAACTTGCCAATCTAACTCTTCAGGTTCAAGAAGATTGAACAGGGGCAACTGTTGTACCCCAAAATTTGCCCTCCCATTTCCTCAACATTTTCTCATCACAAGACCTTTGAAGATCAAGATCCAGTTAGGGTTTTCCTCTGCTCAAGACTTCTCCTTGCACTGTGAACTCAAATTAGGGTTTGTGTTTGAACAAAGATGTTTTGACCTAGAATGCCTAAGATGACTTTCATGCTTCATATTGGACCCCCAAGTTTACCTATACCAAGTTTCAAGTTTTGATTCCAAGTTTTGCCCAGTCAATTGGACAGTTGACCTAGAAATCAGCTGTATTGGGGAAAAAGTCAACTGTGGCCAATTGACAGTCAAACCTCATGAAAATTGACCCACATCAACATATTGAATTCATATGGACCATTTGATCAAGTTTGGATCACAATTCCACAAGAAATTTGATCAGATCACCAAAAGGGCAAAATGGTCATTTTTAGGGTTTTGACTACACAAAGGCAATTTTTGACTGTTTGACCTAGCCAATGGCAAAACAAGCTCACATATGGACTCAAGGACCCCATGGAATTATCTTGACATATTCATCAAGCTCAAAAGATCCCAAGTACACAAGATTGACAGTTGAATTTCCCAGTCAATTGATCAATTTTGACTGTATACTGAAAAGTCAAACTTTGACTTTTTGGTCAAAATCAAGAGTCAAGACTCATTTTTCATCAAAACATGCCAAATCATGAAACTTGTTCACCAAGAAATCTCAAAATGCAAATTAGGGTTTGAAAATGGAATTTTTCATAACTTAGAATTTTTCTAAGTTATGAAAAACCCTAATTTTTTCCCAAGTTTGCCCCATCTTTTCACCATGATCCATTTGGATTCAAACAAAAGTCAAAACATGAAAGTTGTAGCTTGTTTCATAATCTACAACTTTGATTCACAAAGTTTTCTCATTTGAAGCTTGTATCTCAAGTTATAATTTTTTGAATAAGGGCACCAAACCATTTTTAACTTAGTGAAATTTTAACCTATTTTGACAAGGTTTTCTACCCCACTTCAAGGCCACTTTTCATACCCTTCCGCTTGGAATTTTGATTTTCATTTCAAAGATGGATTGTAGTACACATTCCAAGCTTTCCAAAATGTCCAAGAACTCATCAAACAACCTCATAACTTGAGAGATTCGAATTTCACAAGTTGGCAAAAATTCACTTTTGTTCTTCATCAAAACATGTTCATAAACTTTGCAAATTTGAACTCAGCATAGTTTGTGCTACTTTACAGGTCTTTAAACCAAATTACACTCCTTAATTTAATGCAAAACCATTGAACCGAGTTTTTATTCTAAGCCTTTGGTCATTACACAAGGAATTAAGCCTAAACTAGAAAAAGCACTATTTCCATTCTTGAAAAGAAGAACTTTATGTCAAGTTTGCAATCCAAGTGGTACAATCAAGATCTTCTTGGCACAAGTTTGTGAGCAAATTGCACTGATCAAGGCAAGGGATAGCAGCATAGTGGGAGGGCCTGTACTGACCTAGAGAGCCAAGTTGCATTTTGTAGCTTAAGTGTGAAGAAAGGTCCATAACTGAGGCCAACTCTCTCTTCAGCAAAAAGACACAAGAACAAAGTTATCAAACATCTTCCATAGAACATATCTAAGCTTTGGCACGAGTCCTGAACCTCTCAAGCACCCTCCATCTCAAAATCACCTTGAAACTGCACAAACAGGGGAACCCCTGCAGATTGAGTGCAAACTCCCACTTCCCTCGAGCATTCTCACCAAAAACAATTCATACACCTTCCTTACAACATATGCAAGCTAACCATGGCCTAAAACCTGACCTGTAATCACTCTAACAGTTTCCACCATTTTTAATTTCTCCTTTTGCAGTTGAAGTTCTACAGCTTGATACAAGAAGGTTCAAGACTAAGTAAGCATTGAAAAAGCATCCCTGGACCTCAAGGAAGCTTTTCCAATCATTACATTGCACTGAAAGTCCCTCATTCTCCACATAGAAGTTCAACTGCACAGGTAAAACTTTGAACTCGTATCTCTCTTATCATGCATCTTTAGTCTTAAGTTTGTGAAGAAACAAGGTCCTACTCATAGCCCTGAACATGTACATATCTTTACATTTCATTTCTTTTGCTCGAGTAGAGAGAATTTGGAGTTTGAAAATGGTAGAAAAATTAGGTTAGGATTTGGGGGAGGAGAAATTCTCCCTCATCTTAGAGAGATAGGTCAAGTTCTTTATATGGTTAGAACCGTCTCTTCATGCTGAACATTTGTTGTGTTATGAGTTTTTGCTGAAAAGCCAAGAATCAGGAGTTAGACATTGAAGAACAGGGGCGCGCGTTTTTTCAAATGTTTATGCTGGAGGTTGAAGACAATGATCAGTGGGCTGGGCCTGTTGTTATTTTGCTCTTCACACCATCTTTTTGATTCACACCCCTTGAGCCCATTTGTTCATTTTTTAACGTTTTTGACTTTTTCCTTTCATGTTTGACTTGTTTATTTTTTTCTCATGACATTAGAAAATTAAAAATATTTTTTTCATCATTTTTTGCATTTATTGCATATTTATTTGTTTATTTTCTTTGTTTGTACAAATATATATATATATATATACTATTATTAGAATAAATATAAAAATAATGTAAATACAATTTTTATTTTTATTTACCTCCTGAAAATATTTCACATAAAAAATACTCTTTTTATTTATTTTACTAAAATATTAAATAAATATTTATTTTGTGTATAATACATATTTAAGATTTAATATATATATATATATATATATATATATATATATATATATATATGTTTATTAATATATTTAAGCTAAAATATAAAAATACTTGAATTTTTCATTTTTATTAATATTTGATACAAAAATACTTTTTTTCACAATATACTTCATTTTATTTTATTTTTTATAAATATACAAATAAATATTTGTATTAAATTAGATAATAAGGCATTTTCCTTAAAAAAAAATTAGGGCTTGTGCCCTAAATTCAAAATACTCCAAAAAATAATACATTTTATTTTCTTTTTCTCTTTTACATAAATAATATTTTTTTTCATACATATACAAAACATTTTTTGTGCATCTTGCATTTTTATTTAATTTTTGTACATTATTTAAATTGCAAATATTCAAAAATGATGTAATAATTTAGGTTTACATTATTTGTCAATATCCCCATTTGAACATTTGTACCCCCCTTCCCATATTTGGTTTTGTAATAGCTTAGTAAATTTATTTTCGCACTTTATACGCTTTCTAATAATAACATGATAGAATTAGGGTTTGTATGCGAAAAAACGATAAAAATAGTTATGACCTAATCTCAAGATAAACAAGCATGAAAATGGACACACAAATCACACTTGCACCCCCTAGGGTATTCCACTTGTTGCCTTTCAAAATTGGGCCATATTGCATGTTAGGTCTCTTTGGGCAAAACAAACAAATTGAATGATCATAGTCCCTCGATAAAACTTTTCAAAAACAAACAAAAACAAATGATCAAGTCCCTTAAAGAAAATTGCCCAAAGACATTTAACGCCGTTGCAATTATGGTCTAAACGATGACCCGCGCCTGTCCCTTTCACATCCTAACATAAGGTTGTCCACCAAATTCAATGGTGGAACAAACTTGTTAAAAGGGTTAAAACATAACAATAATCTTTTGAGAAATTTAGGAGTAGATAACCTCTTAGTTACTTGAATCAACTTGCAAAACAAAACACTTGCCTAATTTCAAAACCACACAACACTACACTTTCAAAACAACTTTCAAAAAACAAATGAAAACCTTTTTAAAAGACATACATCTTTGTATACATCCCCACATGGATCATTACAAAGGTTGCCACCACATTGGCATCTTTTCAAAATATTTTCAAAACCCACACACAAAGCACCATTTAAAACAATTGAAAACAAAAGGCAAGTGATCTAAGCAAGTAACTAAGAGCCCATGGATAACCATGGATAGAAAGGGTGCTAATACCTTCCCTTTCTATAATCTACTCCCCGAACCCAAGAAAACATCTCAAAAGGTTTTTGCTGTGCTTTTTAACCTTTCCTTAGGATAAAATAAAAAGTCGGTGGCGACTCTTGCTAACCGCAACATTTGCGAATACAAACGCAAAACACTAGTCAGTTCTCCCACCGTATCACATAGTGCCATCCCACCATTGAGAGGTAGGTAGCACCACCGTTGGAGGTGTTCGGGTCAATTCAAGGATTAGGGACAGTGTGGTCACCAGAGCAATAGTAGGACACCTTAGAAGCTACCCCCATGCCATGTTCATGGACATGAGGACTTACTAAAACGTCCTCTACTCGACGACCACGTTTCGAGGGGCAAGGCAACAGTGAGGCGTACCCTAGGAGTGGTGTGTGAATTGTGTGTCATTTTCAGTTATCATTTGTCTTGTTCATGCATTGAGTGTTCTACGCTTCGATTTTATTTGAGCATACATTCTTTCATGTGATTATTAACAGTTAAAAGGTGTGGAATTTAAAGTGCGGAAAGTAAAAGGTCCTACGCTATTACAAGGCGCGGGTCTACATCGCCAAATTAAACAAAGACCCGATTTGAATAAATAAAATACGGAAAATAAATGTCCTAATTATCTATTACAAAGCTTTGGGGCAATTACATGAAATTTAAAAAGGAAATAAAAAGCAAACGCGCGAAATGGAATTATGATCGATGGTGCGAGGGCGTTGGACCCTTTAAAGAAATTAAATCGAAATTATAAAGTAATTAAATTAAATAAAGGAAAGAACTTATTTTTTGATGTTTTTTTTGTATTTATGCAATTAAAGAAAATTAAATTGGAATTAAAAGTTAAATAACCCTAGTTCTAAATTGTTTTTAATTTATTAAAGAAAAATGCTTAAGTTTGACCTAATTTAACCTAATTATTTAATGACAATTTTATTTACAAAAATAATTAATTATTAATAATAAGAATAAGATGAAATTATTTTATTGAGGAAAAGAATAAAAAATGCTAAAAGACTTGTTTTTATATTTTTTAATTGTCTAAGAAAAAGCATTAAAGTTAAAAACTTAAAATTAAAACTAAATTGATTATTAAGTTTATTTACAAAATAAAATATTAGTGAATTAACTAATAAACATATTTTATTTTTGACTTTCTGATTTTTTTGTATTTTTATATTATTAAAATTAATTGGGTGAATTAAAAGAAAATAATTAACATAATTAAAATAAATAAAAGAAAGAACAAAAAGAGAGAAAAATGCAAACATGGGGGGTGGTTGACCCAAATTGGAGGTATATTTGCAGCAGTTAGGCCCATTTGAATGAGGCCTTTTGACTTTTCAGTGGTCACGTGTGGACCATTGACCAAGGTGCATGATAGTCTCTCCATTCTGGCCATTAGATTGGAATTGCTGGACATGTGGCAAGCTTTGGCATTGAGCGCATGGTAGATCACTGAAGAGCACGTTGCATAGGAATAGGTTAAAGAAAAAATTATGAAATATGCAAGGGGACCTGGGAATCGAACCCAGGTCCTAGTGTTCACAAAGCACGTCCTCTACCACTTGTACCAGGCAACGCATCTGTATGTATCATAGAAAACAAATATTATAATAAGAAAGTAAAAGCTAATGATATAAAACGCGCCAGATTTTAAATTGTCCAACCACATAGTGACACGCCAGGCTTCTTCTTCATTATCCCTGAAAATACCAAACAAGTAGCGGGGGTTTTAAACCCCCACTAAACAGCATAGCGAATAATAGCGATTAAGCAATGGGCAATGATAAATTGGGCGCGAGGTGTGGTTTTGAATCGTCAGGAAGTTCTGATTCCAATGGCATAGGTCTCGTTGCCTAATTTTTCCTCATGAAGAAGTCCCTAATTTCAAGCTCCTGAAACCCTAAAAAATTTCCATGGCAACTTTCTATACAGGCAAGATTAATTCAATTCAATGGCACCATTAGCTTCAGCATGATCATGTTAGTGTAAAATAATCATTAGAATGTATGGAAAATGCGTGCAAATCAAAATACGAATATGCAAAAGTTCATGAACAGGGCAACGTGTTTCTACCAATTCTGGATGTATAGGGATGTGATTTTGATTGGAAAAGATTCCTGTATGTGTAAGCAAGCTATTGAAATGCTTCTTAGGCCTTGAAACGTGCTCTATGTGTGTTTTCAGTTTTGAATTTTTTGAGAGAAAATGCAAAGTTGTTCTGAGGTTGCAGCGCAGCTTTTTTGTTCTTGTGATTAGGTTTAGGTTTTGCTTATGTATGTGAATGATTTAGGTTAACAAAACAAGCCCAAAATCCATTCAATCAATGTTTTTGAATTTGTGATTTTCATGAATCTTTTTCAATCTTTTTGTCATGAAGAACATGCCTATTTGCATAGAATCTTTCCTTTTTTGATGTGCACGAAATCTTGAGTGAATAAGGAGTGGAAATGCTGCACAAAAAGATTCCAAAACATTTGTTTAGTATTTTTCTCATATTTAATTTTAATTAAATGAATTAATAGATTTAAAAATTCAATTAATAAATTAAAAATAAGAAAATAACTCCCCTTTGGGTCAATGGGTCGTGCATAGCTTTTGGGTGATGATTCTTGGAAGAAATTGTGGCCCATTAGCAATTTTGAGGCATTTGAAGCAAAATTGACTTTTCAAAATTCCCAAAAATTTCCCAACTTCAACAAGGCATATCTTGCTCAATTATTAATATTTGATCATGTTCTTGGACATTTTGGAAAGGTCGTGAAGTCCTTTAACCAATGAATTTGGTCCCATGTCATTTTGATTTACCAATCTCAAATTATGGTCTTTGACTTAAAGTGCCTTTTTGTTGACTTTTGAAAATGACCTATAATGTTGAGATTGATAACTTTTTGTGAGAGCATTTATTGGACTTGAAGTGTGAAGATGAGTTGTAGGAAATGTCATTCTATTCAAAATGAGCTTTGGATGGAATTTTTCTGATAAACCATGTGGAAGTTATGCCTTGGTCAATTTGCAGTTGACTTTTCCAACTGTCCAAATATGGAAACTTTTGCATCTTGAGACTTTTTGAGCCATGCTTTGAGAATCATGATCAAGAATTGATCAAATGATGTTTGTGGCTTCAAAATAAGATGTTGACCAAAATTTTTGACTTTTGACTGTCAAATGACCATTTTGCCCCTACAGTTGACTGTTGAGCAATTAGGGTTTTTGACTGTGCAATTTTGTGCTGTAAGTCTTGAAACTTGGCATAAGGATGCTTGACAATGTTTATGGGCATGTGGGACTTGTTTGGACCCTTGAAAACTTCAATTTCTTTTCCAGAACCAAAACCCTAACTTTTGACTGTTAGGAGGCAATTGGACTGTGTAACTCTTGGGAGATTTTGAAGCATGCTCTTTGCAAATCTTGAAGAATATGGGAGGGCAAATTTTGGGGTACAACAATTGCCCCTGTTCAGTCTTCTTAGACCTGAGGATGTAGATTGGCTGACGTGCCTTTCGTAATCTGAAGGTGAAAGATGATTGAACACTAGAGTGCCCAGAAATTTGCGCTCACATAGTGGCGTATCAGCAATATGATGTGGGGAATGGGCTTACAGATGCCATTTAGAGATTGATGGATAGGAAGATGGGCTTATAGATGCCATGTTGAGAGGTGATGGATAGGTGGATGGGCTTATAGATGCCATCTGGGTGTCGATCGCGTAAGAGATTCCTTAGCGAGAACTTGCGTACTTGAAAAAGAAAGATGATTACCTGGCCTGTTACAGGAGCTGGTTTTCAAACTCTTTATATAGACGCGCTCTGGCTGGTTACAGGTATCGAATCTTTGAACTCTTCAGACGTGCCCTCAACAGTAACGATGAGAGAACCTTGGGCGACTTCAACCTCAACAGTAACGATGAGAGAATCATAGGCGACTTCAACCTCAACAGTAACGATGAGAGAATCATAGGCGACTTCAACCTCAACAGTAACAATGAGAGAATCATAGGCGACTTCAACCTCAACAGTAACGATGAGAGAAGTCATAGACGTCTTCTACTGAGTCTTCATCATAAAAATCTTTAGGAATCGATTTAACTGGACCAGAGAAGGCTTTTGACCGGATAAGAATCAGAAAAATCTTTAGGAGTCGATTTAATTGAACCAGACAAGGTCTTGGAATCTTCAACTGAGTCTTCATCAGAAAAATCTTTAGGAATCGATTTAACTGGACCAGAGAAGGCCTTTGACTGGATAAGAATCAGAAAAATCTTTAGGAGTCGATTTAACTGAACCAGACAAGGTCTTGGAATCTTCAACTGAGTCTTCATCAGCAAAATCTTTAGGAATCGATTTAACTGGACCAGAGAAGGCCTTTGACTGGATAAGAATCAGAAAAATCTTTAGGAGTCGATTTAACTGAACCAGGTAAGGTCTTGGAATCTTCAACTGAGTCTTCATCAGGAAAATCTTTAGGAATCGATTTAACTGGACCAGAGAAGGCCTTTGACTGGATAAGAATCAGAAAAATCTTTAGGAGTCGATTTAACTGAACCAGACAAGGTCTTGGAATCTTCAACCGAGTCTTCATCAGGAAAATCTTTAGGAATCGATTTAACTGGACCATAGAAGGTCTTGAAATAACTTCAACTGGATAAGAATCAGAAAAATCTTTAGGAATCGATTTAACTGAACCAGAGAAGGTCTTGAAATAACTTCAACTGGATAAGAATCAGAAAAATCTTTAGGAATCGATTTAACTGAACCAGAGAAGGTCTTGAAATAACTTCAACTGGATAAGAATCAGAAGAATCTTTAGGAATCGATTTAACTGAACCAGAGAAGGTCTTGAAATAACTTCAACTGGATAAGAATCAGAAAAATCTTTAGGAATCGATTTAACTGAACCAGAGAAGGTCTTGAAATAATTTCAACTGGATAAGAATCAGAAAAATCTTTAGGAATCGATTTAACTGAACCAGAGAAGGTCTTGAAATAACTTCAACTGGATAAGAATCAAAAAAATTTTTAGGAATCGATTTAACTGAACCAGAGAAGGTCTTGAAATAACTTCAACTGGATAAGAATCAGAAAAATCTTTAGGAATCGATTTAACTGAACCAGAGAAGGTCTTGGACATAGCTGAGAACTTGACTGGATCTTTCCTGAAAGGTAAAGGTCAGTCATATGCAATGCATGATATGGATCAAGCAATGATGTTCTCAACATAAATGAGATTGTATGTTCATGATGCGTATATGCATGCTATAATGTATGGAAATGCGATGTTTGTGAATGTATGTTTTCGTCTAGGAAAGTAAATCCTTGACGGGTGCCGGGAAGTTGAATCCTGGGTTGATGGTTGAGAATAGTGCTTTGTTGTTTCAGCTGGGGATGATAGTTGCAAGAATACCGGTAGGAGAAGATAACTCCATTGAGGAATAAACTTGGCGAATGGATTACTCTGCGGGGAGAAAATTATTCTAGCGATCTTGCTAGGGAACAATACTCTGTGGGGATAGAGGTATGCTGTGTTGAGATGTTGATGATACCTTCGATGGGGATACCATTTTTATGTTGGAAGCTTTAATAGACTTCGCTGGGGATAAGAAGACTTTGCCGAGGACGGCCTTCCCGTGGTAATTGGCTGAGGATAACCCAGTTATATCCTGGTAGGGAAATAACCTTTGAATAAAGCCGGGGGACGCGTTCGGGCTCTGTAGGGGATGATTGTTGAACTGTAATTTTTGTAAGTTGAAAGAGGGAACCTATGTAGGGTTGCCTGATGATGAGCTCGTGTAAAACCGCATCTTGGAAAGAAGGACACCTGTGTAGGGTTACTCTGAGGTTGAGCTCGTGTGAAGCTGCATCCTTGGAGAAAGGAAACCTGTGTAGGGTTACTCTGAGGTTGAGTTCGTGTGAAGCTGCATCCTTGGAGAAAGGAAACCTGTGTAGGGTTTACTGATGACGAGTCCATGTAAAACTGCATCTGGAGTTGAAGGACACCTGTGTAGGGTCTATTTTGTTGACGAGTCCATGTAAAACCGCGTCTAGAGCTGAAAAGGGAAACCTGCGTAGGGTTTCCTGATGATGAGTTCGTGTAAAACTTCATCTTTGGAAAGAGAGAACCTGTGTAGGGTTTCTTGATGGCGAGTTCGTGTAAAACTGCATCTTTGGAGGGAGGAAACCTGTGTGGGGTTTACTGATAATGAATCCGTATAAGACTTCTGGAGGAACCGGGGTAAGGTTACTTCGGGATAAGTTCGTGTAAAACTTCTTGATGAACCGGGGTAAGGTTATCTTGAGATGAGTCCGTGTGAGACTTCTGGAGGAACCGGGGTAAGGTTACTGCGGGGCAAGTTCGTGTAAAACTTCTTGATGAACCGGGGTAAGGTTATCTGGAGGTAAGTTCGTGTAAAACTTGAGATAAATCCGTGTAAGACTTTAGGAGGAACCGGTGTAGGGTCACTATGATGATAAGTCCGTGTAAGACTTCTGGAGGAACCGGGGTAAGGTTACTTCGGGATAAGTCCGTGTGAGACTTCTTGATGAACCGGGGTAAGGTTATCTTGAGATGAGTCCGCGTAAGACTTTGTCTGAAAGAAAAGGAACCGGTGTAGGGTTGCCTGAGGATGAGTCCGTGTAAGACTTTGTCTGAAAGAAAAGGAACCGGTGTAGGGTTGCCTGATGATGATCAAGTGGATGATTGTCCTGTTTGGTTTCGGATATTAACCCACGATCAGCCGTCTGCTGATTTTTCTTGGCTTGTTACCAATGTTGATCTAAAATTTGTAAAGGTAGATGGTAATCATCTTTATATTGATCTTTCCTTAGTACTTTGGTTGACAGGGCAACTGGATCGCTTGGACGACTCATTATTGCCCCTGTTTCTAAAGTGAGGGGAGAAGATACCTTGTGGAGGTGCTGGATGACTGCCGATTGACAAATCTTCCTTTTGGTAGGCAAGTGACGAGATGCCGGGACATAATCGTACGCTTTTGATCCCTAACTTTTGCCTGGACCTCCCTTTCAGGTTTTCAGTCCACCGGGATACCCATTTTTGCCCAAGCCGCCTTTTCAGGTTTTCGACTTGCCGGGTGTACAAATTTTTCATTTTCGTCCCTTATTTTTTCCCGAACCCTTTTGGTTCGCCGGGAAGCCCTTATTTTTGCCTAGGTGTGTCAACCTAGCGGGTCTTCGATTTTGCGTAGTATTTTTTTTGACTATGTCCATGCTCTCAGGATGTAGGGGGTGCCCCTGTTGATAGTGTTGTGTTGCCCTGCTACCAGAAGATGTCTGATTAGGCAAGATTCGTTGCTGGAATGCCCAAAGTGACTCGGGCGGAGATTTGCCCCAAGCTGGTTGGCCTTGAGAGATTCCTCGAATCTTGACTGGACTGCCCCAGATGATAGACACTGATCATGCCATGCCCCTTGATTGGAAGTGTTTCTTCCACTTGAGGTGACCTCTTTGTTGAGAAGACTTTTGTTCACTGGATGTTCGTCGTGCAAACTTCTATGCTGTTCAAACAAATAGTCATATGCAAACAATGTTATCTTAAAAATGCAAAGCTTATGTCTGTCTTGAAGTTTTTGAAAAATGCATTTTTCAGTAAAACCAGCAAATTTTGTAAAATGTGATGTCAACTCGTTATTTTACCGCAAGCCTTAAGGAGTCATGATACTTTTCGTAACAATATGCTTTCGAACTAACCCATGCTTCAGCTAGGACTTTTAAGGGTTATAACGTGGCCTGGTTCACGGTTTAAGAAACAAAGGAAAAGGCTCAAATTTTATTTATACCCACCCGCTCTTCGTGATGTTCTTCAAACCTAAACTCAGCTGATCGTGCGTTTAGACCTTGTTTGGTCTTTGTTCTGATATTCCAGTGATGGTTCGGGTTTTGACAATTTATTTTGAATAGGCAGTCATTCCTTTTTGTTGAGGGTTTGTAGGACCTCTTTCTTTTTTTGATTTTGTTATCCCTATTTTTGCCTGAACTGTTTCTTTTGTGACTACAGTCAGCGGGATGCCCCAGTTTTATAAGTCTCCTTCATAGGTTTTGACTTATTGGGCTTTTATTTTGATAGATAATGACTACCTGTCCTTAGGATCATTTGGAACCATCACCGTCTTTTGATTTGGAAAGACTCCTTTGGTGCCGTTCGTCTTGCACTCTGGATCAACTGAGAAGACTACCCTGCCCCAGGTTATGATTAAGGGTTTTTATTTCGAAAAGAAAACTCCTACTTCTTTGGCTCAAAGGGGTTAACGAGGGATTATCTGCCTTATAACTCCAGTGTTTAGGAATTGAAACAATGCCTGTACCTCATCAGCGGGGTCTGTTCAAAAGCATATTGTATATCATGGTATCATTTTCGTCATCCTCCCTCAAGAGGCTTAGAAATTTCAATCCAGAGTTAATCATCACAAAAATATGAAAACAATTTGCAGTATAGTAAACATAATTAATTCAAGACGGACATGTGTAATGCATTCATGAAATAAAAGAGTTTAACATGACAATTGTTTGTTTGAACAAGAAAAGAAAAAATACAACTTGAATTCAAATGATAAAAAATCTCTCAATCCTAGCCATGTTTTGGCGAGGGAGAAGTGGTCATATTGGGAGTCTCAGCAGGCTCGAATTCGATCTCCTTAGCGTCGATCATATTCTGGATCTTGTACTTCAGCGCCCAACAGTCCTCAGTATCGTGCCCCGGGCTATCCGAATGATAAGCACACCTCGCTTCTGGTTTATAGTTTGGAGAGGAGGTCTTGGGATTTGCAGGAGGGTTGATCACCGCAATCAGGTTCATTTTTAACATGTGCTGCAATGCTTGTGAACATGGCATGTTGATGTTGGTGAATTGTCTTTTAGGCTCATTCGGCCTTCGCTGATTTCCCTTTTGTGGTTGGCGGCATGGTGCAGAACCAGAGATCATGACTGCCCCTGCCTGTTGGTCACGACGAATCTTTTGACCGTATGCAGCATTAGACTCTTTCTTGCCCATGTAAGGCTTTTGGTGAGTATCCGAAGGTGTGGCCTCCTGAATCTTCCCACTCTTGATACCAGCTTCAATTCTTTCCCCAGTCAGAATGAGGTCGGTAAACCCTGCAGATGAATTACCAATGAGATGTTTGAAGAACGGCCCGGATAGGGTCCCCAAGAACATATCAACGAGTTCCCGGTCGGTCAAAGGTGGTTGTACCCTCCCAGCAAGGTCTCTCCATCTCTGCGCATATTCTTTGAAACCTTCTCCCGATCCTAACGACATACCCTGGAGTTGGGTACGTGTAGGAGCGAGGTCGGCATTATACTGATACTGCTTGTAAAAAGCAGTAGCCAACTCCTCCCAGTTACGAACCTTGGTCCCATCCAGCTGATAGAACCATTCGAGATGAGTCCCTGAAAGACTCTCCTGGAAGAAATGGATCCACAAGCTCTTGTCCACAGTGTATGGTTGAATCTTCCGCACATAAGACCTGAGATGCAGCCTGGGACAGGATGCCCCATCATACTTAGCAAAAGAAGGAACCTTGAATTTGTGTGGGATCACCACACCAGAAGATAGACCAAGGTCTCAGAAATCCAACCCAGGCACTTGTTAAATTTCCATGGCATTCAGACGATCCTCTAGTTGCTTGTACCGGTCCTCAGCAGGGGGGTACTGTTCATCATTGAAGTCTGTCTCGGTGTCAGAGACCACAGGGCTAGGAACCTCTTTCCCTTGGTGACTGCCTTCCCCCACAGATGGAGTAGTCCTCTCAGCATCATTCTGCAGTGTGTTCCCGGATCTGCGTCTAGGGTTGAACAAAACAGTCCTCTTCTTCTTCCTCTTCTGAATCAGAGTCTTCAATTCCTTTTGACCCTGGGCTAGGCTCACAATCAACTCCTGGAACTGGGCATTCTGGGCCTGGAGGGCCTTGATAGCTTGTCCATTGGATGATTCAGGATTCATGATGACTGCTGAAATTAACAGCGAAGAAGGTAAGTGACCTGCAACAAGTGTACCTGTAATGAAATGATATGTATGATATGCATGCAATGTTTTCAAGGACCTCGCGGATAAACAAAGAAGCTTGTTAGAATTTGAATCCGGTGGCTTGATTGAAGGAACTGCATATTGTTGAGAGTCCTTCTTCAAGAGTCAAGGCTCACCATATCGAGTGGGTCATAGCCCCTGACCCAAGTCATTAACCTTGGCTAGAGGAAAATAAATCCCCTTTGCCCCTTGCTGGACAGTTTGATTCATCATGACCTGCATCACAGACCCTTGAGATCCTTGAAATGGGTTAGTCTTTATGTAGGATGCATGCAATGGTATGATGTTATGCTATGCATGGAATAATGTAGGTGAACCCTGTTATGAGTCCATATTAAGGACTATAAACAAAACCTGCAAGAAACTCAAGTGTCAGATAACAAGCATGCAAGTAGTCAAGTATGAAAGCACACAAGTCACATCACAGCCCTTAGAGTTTAGGCCTGCATGGGGTCTGGGTATTACCCTCTTGAAGTTGGTGGGCTCAACCGGTCCTATCAAAGTAACCGGGTTCTAAGGGTCTCAATATCACTGGATTGCTTTCATTGTTCATCGTTTCGATTTAGCCACTGAACTTGTGACCGAAATATTCCAGGAAAGCAACCCTCAATTGAGTGTAGTATCGAGTATCAACCAACCTCGGACTGCACCAAAGTCAGTTATCTCACTACCCTAAAGAGGCCAAGATGGTTCAATTAAGGTTCCTAAGGTCAGTTGATGCTTCACGACACCACGCGGAGGCCCCGTACTCTCCTTGACTGAACTCAAGGGTTACCGGTACACACCAAAGTGCCACATCAACGTAGCAGACTGTTTCAACCATGTCGGTATACCCCGCACAGTTCCCTCACAGTCTTGTTGCTACTTTCTAAGAAGGTATCCCCAGATCCGGGTTAGGATCTATAGAACTCCCAAGACAGTCCCACAATAATAAAGCAAACAAGTCAAAGAAATTGAAAACACAGTTATGAACTATCCTAAGGTATACCTCACTTTAGAATGTCCCCAGCAGAGTCGCCAGTTCTGTGATCGCTGGATCTGGAACTGACTGTTTAACGCTGGTTCGCGAAATGTCGCGGAAGCAAGAGTCGCCACCGTCTTTTATTTTCTCCAACATGGACAGGACAAAAGCACAGCAAAATTCCTTATGAGATAGTTTCTCGGTTCGGGAGGTAGATTTATAGAAAGGGAAGGTGTTAGCACCCTTTCTATCCATGGTTATCCATGGGCTCTTAGATACTTGCTCATTTGTATTTTCAAAATGTTTGTTTGCTTTTCAACTGTGGGTTTAAAAAAAGTTTCGTTTAAAATTTTAGTTCGACTCTTGTATCAGTCCTCAAGAGTGTTTGAAAAGTTGTTTTTGAAAGCTTTTTGCAAAGTGTCGGTGTGAAAAGAAGTTTTTTTGATTTGTTTTGAATTAGAGCAAGTATCTATGAGTCATCTACCTACCCTAAGGAATTAGTCTGTGTAAATGTCCTTAAGGTAGTGCCATCCCACCATTGAGAGGTAGGTAGCACCACCGTTGGAGGTGTTCGGGTCAATTCGAGGATTAGGGACAATGTGGTCACCAGAGCAATAGTAGGACACCTTAGAAGGTACCCCCATGCCATGTTCATGGACATGAGGACTTACTAAAACGTCCTCTACTCGACGACCACGTTTCGAGGGGCAAGGCAACAGTGAGGCGTACCCTAGGAGTGGTGTGTGAATTGTGTGTCATTTTCAGTTATCATTTGTCTTGTTCATGCATTGAGTGTTCTACGCTTCGATTTTATTTGAGCATACATTCTTTCATGTGATTATTAACAGTTAAAAGGTGTGGAATTTAAAGTGCGGAAAGTAAAAGGTCCTACGCTATTACAAGGCGCGGGTCTACATCGCCAAATTAAACAAAGACCCGATTTGAATAAATAAAATATGGAAAATAAATGTCCTAATTATCTATTACAAAGCTTTGGGGCAATTACATGAAATTTAAAAAGGAAATAAAAAGCAAACGCGCGAAATGGAATTATGATCGATGGTGCGAGGGCGTTGGACCCTTTAAAGAAATTAAATCGAAATTATAAAGTAATTAAATTAAATAAAGGAAAGAACTTATTTTTTGATGTTTTTTTTTTGTATTTATGCAATTAAAGAAAATTAAATTGGAATTAAAAGTTAAATAACCCTAGTTCTAAATTGTTTTTAATTTATTAAAGAAAAATGCTTAAGTTTGACCTAATTTAACCTAATTATTTAATGACAATTTTATTTACAAAAATAATTAATTATTAATAATAAGAATAAGATGAAATTATTTTATTGAGGAAAAGAATAAAAAATGCTAAAAGACTTGTTTTTATATTTTTTAATTGTCTAAGAAAAAGCATTAAAGTTAAAAACTTAAAATTAATACTAAATTGATTATTAAGTTTATTTACAAAATAAAATATTAGTGAATTAACTAATAAACATATTTTATTTTTGACTTTCTAATTTTTTTGTATTTTTATATTATTAAAATTAATTGGGTGAATTAAAAGAAAATAATTAACATAATTAAAATAAATAAAAGAAAGAACAAAAAGAGAGAAAAATGCAAACATGGGGGGTGGTTGACCCAAATTGGAGGTATATTTGCAGCAGTTAGGCCCATTTGAATGAGGCCTTTTGACTTTTTAGTGGTCACGTGTGGACCATTGACCAAGGTGCATGATAGTCTCTCCATTCTGGCCATTAGATTGGAATTGCTGGACATGTGGGAAGCTTTGGCATTGAGCACATGGTAGATCACTGAAGAGCACGCTGCATAGGAATAGGTTAAAGAAAAAATTATGAAATATGCAAGGGGACCTGGGAATCGAACCCAGGTCCCAGTGTTCACAAAGCACGTCCTCTACCACTTGTACCAGGCAACGCATCTGTATGTATCATAGAAAACAAATATTATAATAAGAAAGTAAAAGCTAATGATATAAAACGCGCCAGATTTTAAATTGTCCAACCACATAGTGACACGCCAGGCTTCTTCTTCATTATCCCTAAAAATACCAAACAAGTAGCGGGGGTTTTAAACCCCCACTAAACAGCATAGCGAATAATAGCGATTAAGCAATGGGCAATGATAAATTGGGCGCGAGGTGTGGTTTTGAATCGTCAGGAAGTTCTGATTCCAATGGCATAGGTCTCGTTGCCTAATTTTTCCTCATGAAGAAGTCCCTAATTTCAAGCTCCTGAAACCCTAAAAAATTTCCATGGCAACTTTCTATACAGGCAAGATTAATTCAATTCAATGGCACCATTAGCTTCAGCATGATCATGTTAGTGTAAAACAATCATTAGAATGTATGGAAAATGCGTGCAAATCAAAATACGAATATGCAAAAGTTCATGAACAGGGCAACGTGTTTCTACCAATTCTGGATGTATGGGGATGTGATTTTGATTGGAAAAGATTCCTGGATGTGTAAGCAAGCTATTGAAATGCTTCTTAGGCCTTGAAACATGCTCTATGTGTGTTTTCAGTTTTGAATTTTTTGAGAGAAAATGCAAAGTTGTTCTGAGGTTGCAGCGCAGCTTTTTTGTTCTTGTGATTAGGTTTAGGTTTTGCTTATGTATGTGAATGATTTAGGTTAACAAAACAAGCCCAAAATCCATTCAATCAATGTTTTTGAATTTGTGATTTTCATGAATCTTTTTCAATCTTTTTGTCATGAAGAACATGCCTATTTGCATAGAATCTTTCCTTTTTTGATGTGCACGAAATCTTGAGTGAATAAGGAGTGGAAATGCTGCACAAAAAGATTCCAAAACATTTGTTTAGTATTTTTCTCATATTTAATTTTAATTAAATGAATTAATAGATTTAAAAATTCAATTAATAAATTAAAAATAAGAAAATAACTCCCCTTTGGGTCAATGGGTCGTGCATAGCTTTTGGGTGATGATTCTTGGAAGAAATTGTGGCCCATTAGCAATTTTGAGGCATTTGAAGCAAAATTGACTTTTCAAAATTCCCAAAAATTTCCCAACTTCAACAAGGCATATCTTGCTCAATTATTAATATTTGATCATGTTCTTGGACATTTTGGAAAGGTCTTGAAGTCCTTTAACCAATTACTTTGGTCCCATGTCATTTTGATTTACCAATCTCAAATTATGGTCTTTGACTTAAAGTTCCTTTTTGTTGACTTTTGAAAATGACCTATAATGTTGAGATTGATAACTTTTTGTGAGAGCATTTATTGGACTTGAAGTGTGAAGATGAGTTGTAGGAAATGTCATTCTATTCAAAATGAGCTTTGGATGGAATTTTTCTGATAAACCATGTGGAAGTTATGCCTTGGTCAATTTGCAGTTGACTTTTCCAACTGTCCAAATATGGAAAATTTTGCATCTTGAGACTTTTTGAGCCATGCTTTGAGAATCATGATCAAGAATTGATCAAATGATGTTTGTGGCTTCAAAATAAGATGTTGACCAAAATTTTTGACTTTTGACTGTCAAATGACCATTTTGCCCCTGCAGTTGACTGTTGAGCAATTAGGGTTTTTGACTGTGCAATTTTGTGCTATAAGTCTTGAAACTTGGCATAAGGATGCTTGACAATGTTTATGGGCATGTGGGACTTGTTTGGACCCTTGAAAACTTCAATTTCTTTGCCAGAACCAAAACCCTAACTTTTGACTGTTAGGAGGCAATTGGACTGTGCAACTCTTGGGAGATTTTGAAGCATGCTCTTTGCAAATCTTGAAGAATATGGGAGGGAAAATTTTGGGGTACAACAATAACCATGGATAGAAAGGGTGCTAACACCTTCCCTTTCTATAAATCTACCTCCCGAACTGAGAAACATCTCGAAAAGGAATTTTGCTGTGCTTTTGTCCTTTCCTTGTTGGAGAACATAAAAGACGGCGGCGACTCTTGCTTCCGCGACATTTCGCGAACCAGCGTTAAACAGTCAGTTCTAGATCCACCGATCACAGAACTGGCGACTCTGCTGGGGACACTTATAAAGTGAGGTGTACCTTAGGACTAAGATCACTTGTGTTTTCAATTGCTTTGACTTGTTTGCTTTAATATTATTGGGTTTGTCTTGGGAGTTCTTTAGATCCTAACCCGGATCTGGGGATACCTTCTTAGAAAGTAGCAACAAGGCTGTGAGGGAACTGTGCGGGGTATACCGACATGGTTGAAGCAGTCTGCTACGTTGATGTGGCACTTTGGTGTGTACCGGTAACCCTTGAGTTCAGTCAAGGAGAGTACGGGGCCTCCGCGTGGTGTCGTGTAGCATCAACTGACCTTAGGAACCTTAATTGAACCATCTTGGCCTCTTTAGGGTAGTGAGATAACTGAATTTGGTGCAGTCCGAGGTTGGTTGATACTCGATACTACACTCAATTGAGGGTTGTTTTCTTGGAATATTTCGGTCGCCAGTTCAGTGGCTAAATCGAAACGATGAACAATGAAAGCAATCTAGTGATATTGGGACCCTTAGAACCCGGTTACTTCTGATAGGACAGGTTGAGCCCACCAACTTCAAGAGGGTAATACCCAGACCCCATGCAGGCCTAAACTCTAAGGGCTTGTCTTGTGTGACTTGTGTGCCTTACCATGTTTGCCCTTGTGAATATTTGTGGTGTGTTTAATCATAGCATCATGACATCATACAGCATCATATGCATTGACTAACCATTTCAGGGGTTCGAATCTTCATCTTTGTTCTTGTTTTGTAGGACATGGAAACTGTTCGCAGAAAGACAATTCAGATCAGCCTTGTAAGGATCCCTCCTCAGCTTAAGGAGCTTATATCCAGGATTCCCGAGAGCTCTTCTTTCAGTGAGAGGCATGGAAGACTCATCAGCTTGGTCAACACCAACATTGAGGAAGATATGATAAAGGTCTTGTTCCAGTTCTTTGACCCTCTGCACCACTATTTTACTTTCCTGGATTATCAACTGGTGCCTACTTTGGAAGAGTTCTCCCGGCTTCTGAAGATCCCTATCCTTAGTCAACAACCCTACAACGGTACGGAAAAGGAACCCAAACTTGAAGAGATTGCTAAAGCACTACGCCTACAATCATCTGACCTCAAGGGACATTGGGAAGTTAGAAGTGGTATCAAAGGGTTCCTAGCCAGGTTTCTGTTTGACAAGGCCCAAGAATGTTGGAACTTCCTTGACTTACAAGCCTTTGAAGAAGTTGTGGCCCTCCTTGTCTATGGTTTGGTGTTGTTCCCGAATCCCGATCAGCTTATAGATATTAGTGCTGTCCAGATCTTCATGTCCAGGAATCCTATACCTACGTTGCTTGGGGACATCCTTCACTCATGTTACACTCGAACCATGAGAAAAAGAGGTGTTCTTATGTGTTGTACTCCTCTCCTGGGAAGGTGGTTTATTTCGCACCTTCCGCAATCAGTTTTGAAGAACGAGCGGGGTTTGAGATGGTCACAACGATTGATGACTCTTACACATGCTGATATACATTGGTGCTCTCGGTCCAGAGAGGATGTCACTATCATTGATCGTTGCGGGGAGTACCCTAATGTTCCTTTACTTGGGATCAGAGGAGGTATTACTTACAACCCGTGTCTGGCTTGGAGACAGTTTGGTTACGCTCGGAGGGACGACCCTCATGACATGTTAATTCCTGACATAGTTTTTGACTTCGACAACGATGCACAAGGACTTCGCCAGAGATTTATCAGAGCTTGGAGGATGCCAAGTAGGATAGACAGCAAAACACTGGGGCACAGGAACTCCATCCCGTTGGAGCCTTATCTCAAGTGGGTACGAGCCCGCTCCCAGAAGTTAGTAATGCCTTACCCTCATGTTCTCCCTGTGATCAAAGAGCCAGTATTGGAAGGAGAGGTGTCCTACACCATTCAACATCCTGACATGCCCACGTCCTGGGAAGAGATGCAGAAGAGCTGGGTCCAGCTTAAGGAAGAACGCAATTCTCTTGAGACCAGTCTACATGCTAGTGAGAAGAAGGTCTTGGAGCTCACCCGCCTACTGCACGAGGAGAGGAATCTCAACACCTACATTGCTCCGAAGAGGATGCGTAGTGTCTTTTGGGATTGATTTGCTTTTGTAATGTTTTGCCCATGAGGCCCTGATGTACTGAACAATTATTTTCTTAATGATAACGTGTGTTCCTTTTTGTCTACAACAAATTCGAACTTTCGAACCCTTGAATGCATTGCATAAAAAAATATCATGCATCATGTGCATATCAGGTACTCTTCTTTTCAGGTTGCTTACTGTTCTTCGCTGTTTATTTCAGCATCATGAACCCTGAATCATCTACCGAGCAGTCTATCAAGGCCCTTCAGGCTCAGAACGCCCAATTTCAAGAGCTGATCATGGGTTTGGCCCAAGGTCAAGAGGAGCTAAAGGCTTTGCTGGTTAAGAAGAAGAATAAGAAGAGAACTGTTCTATTCAACACGGGCCGGAGATTTGGTAACACACTGCAGAATGAGGAAGCTGGTTCTTCTGTAGGCAAAGGCAGTCCCCAGGGGGGAAAAGCTCCAAGTCCGGTGGTCTCTGACAATGAGACTGATTTTAATGAGGAACAGTATCCTCCAGCTGAAGATAGATACAAGCAGTTGGAAGACCGTCTGAACGCCATGGAAATTCAACAAGTTCCTGGTTTGGATTTCGGAGACTTGGGTTTATCTTCTGGTGTGATCATCCCGCACAAGTTTAAAGCACCATCTTTCGCAAAGTATGACGGGGCGTCCTGCCCTAAGGTACATCTCAGATCTTATGTGCGGAAGATTCAACCATACACTGTGGACAAGAACTTGTGGATCCACTTCTTCCAGGAGAGTCTTTCAGGGACTCATCTCGAATGGTTCTATCAGCTGGATGGAACCAAGGTTCGTAACTGGGAGGAGTTGGCTACTGCTTTTACAAGCAGTATCAATATAATGCCGACCTCGCTCCTACACGTACCCAACTCCAGGGTATGTCGTTAGGATCGGGAGAAGGTTTTAAAGAGTATGCGCAGAAGTGGAGGGACCTGGCTGGCAGGGTGCAGCCACCATTAACTGACCGTGAATTGGTAGATATGTTCTTGGGGACCCTATCCGGGCCGTTCTTTAATCATCTCATTGGCAATTCATCTGCAGGATTCACAAACCTTATTCTGACTGGGGAAAGGATAGAGGCTGGTATGAAATAAGGAAAGATTCAGAAAGGTGCGTCCTCAAGTTCTGAGAAAAAGCCTTTCAAAAAGGAGGCCAGTGCTGTGTATGGGCCTAGGAGGCAAGATAAACCAGAGCGCCGCCAAGCTGTCAACGCGGTGGTAATTGCTAAGCCTGCTGCCGCTCCTCGGAAACCTAACCAACCAAGGGGTGAGAGACCCAGAAGAGAATTCACTCGGCTGAGTATGACCTTGTCACAAATCTTGCCGCAACTACTATCGACCAACTTGGTGACCGTCAGAGAGGCTCCGAAGGTTGTGAACACTGCATCTCCTAAATATAATCCAAATGTCCGCTGTGCTTATCACTCCGATAGCCCGGGGCATTCTACTGATGACTGCTGGGCCCTGAGAAATAAGGTGCAAGACCTTATTGATTCTAAGGAGGTACAATTTGAGGCACCTAAGAAACCCAATGTAATGACAGCTCCCCTGCCTGACCATGGAGTGAACGCTATCAGGGATGATGACGAAGTGGAAGAATCTGAGTTTAACAGCTGGATTTACCCGACGGCCGACAGTGGACCTAGCAATTGGACTGCAAAAGACAACATACCTGTTACTTTTGTTACGCAGTAATGAATTCCTTTGTTTTTGTTATTTGTAATAAACAATAAATTGAAATTTTATGGCCCGGTGTCTTACCCGGGGCACCGTGGCTTCATTTGTGAGGGCTTATTAACTGTCATTTACATATATCATGAATAAAGACCTTGGACGTTTTTTCGCATTTCAAATCTTGTGTTCCCTTTCTTTCCTTCCTTCTTTATATTGCAAAACAGCTATATTTACACACACTCACCCATACAGGTTTCAATCCACTCTGGATCTCACTGGTAACGACTCTGCTACTACCAGTTATGACTTCGAAAATCCGATCAACTTAGCCGAAGACGAAGGTGAAGATGATTGCGAAGTGCCTGGTGAGCTTGCAAGACTGTTACTCCAGGAAGAGAGGGCAATTCAGCCACATGAAGAGCCAGTGGAAACGATAAATCTGGGTACTGAGGCAGATAGAAAGGAAGTTAAGATTGGTGCCAATCTGGAGCTCAGCGTGAAACAACGGTTAACTCAGATGTTGCATGATTATGTGGAGATCTTTGCATGGTCCTACGAAGACATGCCTGGGTTGGATACCGACATTGTGGTCCATCACTTGCCTACCAAGGAAGACTGCCCTCCGGTTAAGCAAAAGGTCTGCCGTATGCGTCCAGAGATGTCTGAAAAGATCAAAGCTGAGGTTATGAAGCAATTCGATGCCGGGTTTCTTGCAGTGACTTCTTACCCTCAGTGGGTTTCTAATATGGTGCTGGTACCGAAGAAGGATGGTAAGGTCAGAATGTGTGTCAATTACAGGGATTTGAACAGGGCCAGCCCTAAGGATGATTTCCCTCTACCTCACATCGACGTTCTTGTTGACAATACTGCTCAGCACAAGGTGTTCTCCTTCATGGATGGTTTTTAAGGTTATAATCAGATCAAGATGGCTCCTGAAGACATGGAAAAGACTACATTTGTTACTCAGTGGGGCACCTTCTGCTACAAGGTCATGCCTTTTGGACTGAAAAATGCTGGGGCGACCTACCAACGTGCCATGGTTGCTTTATTTCATGACATGATCCATCATGAGATTGAAGTGTATGTCGACGATATGATCGCAAGGTCCCAAACTGAGGAGGAACACCTTGACCATCTGCAGAAGCTGTTCGACCATCTGAAGTTATACAAGCTGAGGTTGAATCCAAATAAGTGCACATTTGGGGTAAGATCTGGAAAGTTGCTAGGCTTCGTCGTGAGCGACAAGGGTATTCAAGTGGACCCTGCCAAGGTTAAAGCCATTCAAGAGATGCCAGTTCCTAAGACAGAGAAAGAGGCCAGAGGCTTTCTAGGACGTCTGAATTACATTGCCCGATTCATCTCACACCTAACTGCTACTTGTGAACCAATCTTCAAGCTGCTGAAGAAAGATCAGGTAGTACGTTGGAATGATGAATGTCAGGCCGCTTTTGACAGAATCAAAGAGTATCTCCAAGAACCACCCATCCTTATGCCACCGGTTGAAGGGAGACCTCTGATACTATACTTGACAATACTTGACAGCTCAATGGGGTGTGTGCTGGGGCAGCATGACGAGTCTGGCCGAAAAGAGCATGCCATTTATTACCTTAGCAAAAAGTTTACCGACTGTGAGACCCGATACTCACTGCTTGAGAAAACTTGCTGCGCTTTGGTATGGGCTGCTCGCCGGCTGAGACAGTATATGCTGACTCACACTACCTTGTTGATCTCAAAGATGGATCCGATAAAGTACATATTCGAAAAGCCTGCTCTGTCTGGAAGAATAGCAAGATGGCAAATGATCTTGACGGAATACGACATCCAGTATACGACTCTGAAAGCTATCAAGGGAAGTGTACTGGCCGACCACTTGGCACACCAGGCAGTAGACGACTATCAGTCAATGAACTTCGAGTTTCCTGACGAGAGCATCATGATTGTGACTGATTGTGAAGTACCTGGACCGGATGAAGGACCTGAGGAAGGATCCCGATGGTCTATGCACTTTGACGGAGCCTCCAACGCTTTGGGTAACGGCATCAGCGTTGTGATCATATCCCCTCAAGGCACTCATACTCCACTCACTGCCCGGCTATGTTTCAACTGCACCAACAACATGGCAGAGTATGAGGCATGCATCATGGGTCTTCAAGCTGCGATTGACTTAAGGATCAAGTTTCTGAGTGTCTTCGGAGATTCTGCTCTCGTGATCAATCAGATCAAAGGCGAGTGGGATACGAAACATCCGAATCTTATTCCTTACAAAGAGTGTGTGTTGACATTGATCCCCCATTTCACAGAGATAACTTTTGAACATTTCCCAAGAGAGGAGAATAAGTTGGCGGACGCGTTAGCTACGATGTCTTCCATGTTCAAAGTCAAATGGGACAATGAGGCTCCCCGAGTCATTATCTGGAAACTGGACGAACCGGCATATTGTTGTGATCTTGAGGCTGAGGTAGTGACTGAAAAACCTTGGTACCACGAGGTGAAGAGGTACTTGGAAGCTCAAGAGTATCCTGAAGATGCATCTGTCAACGATAAGAAGTTTCTGAGAAGGTTCGCGGTGAAGTTCTTCCTCAACAATGGCATTCTGTACAAGCGAAACCATGATTCGACCTTACTGCGTTGTGTGGATAAGACTGAAGCAGAAAGGATCATGGCAGAGCTACATGAAGGTACCTTTGGAACACACTCCAGTGGACATACCATGGCAAAGAAGATCCTTCAGGCAGGATACTTCTGGTCCACAATGGAAGCCGACTATTACCAACACTCCCGGACATGTCATAAATGCCAGATTTATGCAGATAAGGTGCACGTTCCTCCGGTTCCCCTGAATGTCTTGACCGCACCTTGGCCTTTTGCAATGTAGGGTATAGATATGATCGGCGAGATTAAACCTACGGCATCCAACGGGCATCGCTTCATCCTGGTAGCGATCGATTACTTCACAAAGTGGGTTGAAGCAGCTTCCTACGCTACAGTAACCAAGAATGTTGTGGCACGGTTCATTCGGCATAACCTGGTCTGTCGATACGGTGTACCTGAAAGGATCATTACGGACAACGGTACCAATCTCAATAATAAGATGATCACTGAGCTCTGTGAGCAATTCAAGATACAGCACCACAACTCTTCTCCTTACCGGCCGAAGATGAATGGGGCTGTAGAGGCAGTGAATAAGAATATTAAGAAGATTGTGCAAAAGATGATAGTGACTTATAAAGATTGGCACGAGATGTTACCATTCGCTCTTCATGGGTACCGTACATCAGCAAGGACGTCAACCGGGGCAACACCCTTCTCCTTGGTCTACAGCATGGAGGCAGTCTTACCGATTGAAGTGCAGATACCCTCTCTCCAGATAATGAAGGATGCAGATCTGAGCGAAGATGATTGGATCCAGACACGACTTGATCAATTGAACCTAATTGACGAAAAGAGACTCACTGCTATTTGTCATGGTCAAACGTATCAAAAGCGGATGATCAGGGCATTTAACAAGAAAGTCAGACCACAAGAGTATCAAGTTGGGGATCTGGTAATCAAACGCATCATACTTCCTCAAAGTGATCCTAGGGGCAAATGGACCCCTACGTACGAAGGGTCATTTGTGGTTAAACATGTGTTCTCAGGAGGAGCCATGATTCTAACCACTATGGATGGTGACGACCTTCCTCACCCCTCCAATGCAGACATAGTAAAAAGATACTACGCATGATAAAAGACCCGCTAGGTTGACATACCTAGGCAAAAATTAGGGCTTCCCGGCGAACCAAAAGGGTTCGGGCAAAATGAGGGATGAAATGAAAAAATCTGTACACCCGGCAAGTCGAAAACCTGAAAAGGCGGCTTGGGCAAAAATGGGTATCCCGGTGGACTGAAAACCCGAAAGGGCAGCCCAGGAAAAAGTTAGGGATTAAAGCGTAATACTATGTCTCATTGGGTCACTTGGCATCCAGAATCCGGCATCAACATCAAATTCAGACGGCATCGATCAATCAGCTTCATCGTCAACCGAGCAGCCAAGTGATGAGACGCTCGAAGATATAAAGGCGATAGCAGAGTTGGAACCCAGTGGGATTATTCTTTTCACATAGCTGTTGTGTTTTCCCTTTTTACAAAGTGTATAAATTCTTTTGTTCAGCGGCGTTCTCTTACTAGGACATCAGTCTCTTGTACATAAAACGCCTATTTACAGGCAAATTCAAAAATCAATATAAATTCACTTTTCAGCTAAAATTGCCAATTGTTTTTTCCTTTTCTGTTTTGTTTTGCGAAGAACGTCCAAGGTTCAATTTGTGATATATGCATTTGACAATAATTGCTAACTCATAAATATTTACATACGAAACAAAGGATTGATTACAGGTAACATTAGAAACATGGGCAATAATGAGTCGTCTAAGCGATCTAATTGCTCTTTCCACCAAGGTACCAAGGTAAGTTCAGCTGAAGAATGCAACCAGGATATCTTAATTCCCCAGAGAGTGAGCCAGCGAGTCAATACACTCTCCCCAAGCAGAATTATCATGTCAACCTTAAGGAAATTGGGTATCCCCAGCAGATCTCAACATTCCTCAGCGAATTATGCAAACATTCTTAACAAACATCCCCAGCAATCTTGACCTAAGATTGTTCCCCCGGCGGTATACCAGACATTCAGCGGAGCCACTTCCCCAATATATCTCAAAAAATTCCCCAGGAGAGTCCAGTCTGAAGATTTCCCCAGGAAAGCTGAATCATCTCCCCAGCAGGAAGCTTATCCCCAGTAGATTCTGGAAGCTTCCCCCCTGCAGAGCACGAACGCATCTCCCGGCTTTATTCAAAGGTTATTTCCCTACCAGGATATAACTGGGTTATCCTCAGCCAAAAGCCACGGAAAGATCGTCCTCGGCGAAGTCTTCTGATCCCCAGCGGAGTCTATTAAAACTTCCAACATAACAACGGTATCCCCAGCGAAGTTATCATCAACATCTCAACAGAGTATCTCTCTTCCCACAAAGTATTGTTCCCCAGCAAGATCGCTAGAATAATTTTCCCCCGCAGAGTAATCTCCAAGTTTATTCCCCAACGGAGTCATCTTCTCCTACCGGTATTCTTGCAACCATCACTCCCCAGTGGAAACAAAGAAAGCTCTACATCAGCCCAGGATTTAACTTCCCGGCATCCGTCAAGGATTTATTTTCCTAAGACGAAAACATACATTCATAAACATCGCATCTTCATACATTATAGCACGCATATACGCATCATGAACATACAATCTCACTTATTTTGAGAACATCACGCATGTCATACATCATGACATTGCACGCAACTAACGTTTTGTATTTTCAGGACAAAGGTTAATACCAAGATGATTACCATCAACTGTCGCAACTAAAGATCCGATTCCTGTATCTTGCCAGGGTGTATCTGTTGACGACTAACATTACCAGACCCGATTCCTGTATCTTGCCAGGGTGCGTCTGAAGAGTTTGAGGATCCGATTCCTGTATCTTGCCAGGGTGTATCTGTTGACGACTAGCATTACCAGACCCGATTCTTGTATCTTGCCAGGGTGCGTCTGAAGAGTTTGAGGATCTGATTCCTGTATCTTGCCAGGGTGTATCTGTTGACGACTAACATTACCAGACCCGATTCCTGTATCTTGCCAGGGTGCGTCTGAAGAGTTTGAGGATCCGATTCCTGTATCTTGCCAGGGTGTATCTGTTGACGACTAACATTACCAGACCCGATTCCTGTATCTTGCCAGGGTGCGTCTGAAGAGTTTGAGGATCCGATTCCTGTATCTTGCCAGGGTGTATCTGTTGACGACTAACATTACCAGACCCGATTCCTGTATCTTGCCAGGGTGCGTCTGAAGAGTTTGAGGATCCGATTCCTGTATCTTGCCAGGGTGTATCTGTTGACGACTAACATTACCAGACCCGATTCCTGTATCTTGCCAGGGTGCGTCTGAAGAGTTGGAGGATCCGATTCCTGTATCTTGCCAGGGTGTATCTGTTGACAACTAACATTACCAGACCCGATACCTGTATCTTGCCAGGGTGCGTCTGAAGAGTTTGAGGATCCGATTCCTGTATCTTTCCAGGGTGTATCTGTTGACGACTAACATTACCAGACCCGATTCCTGTATCTTGCCAGGGTGCGTCTGAAGGGTTCGAAGATCCGATTCCTGTATCTTGCCAGGGTGTATCTGTTGACGACCAGCATTACCAGACTCGATTCCTGTATCTTGCCAGGGCACGTCTGAAGAGTTCGAAGATCCGATTCCTGTATCTCGCCAGGGTGTATCTGTTGACGACTATATTCTCCAGACTCAATTCCTGTATCTCGCCAGGGCACGTCTGAAGAGTTTAAAGATTCGATACCTGTATCCAGCCAGGGCGCATCTACATAAAGAGTTCGAAGATCAACTCCTGTAACAGGCTAGGTAATTATTTTTCTTTCTCAGGTACGCAAGTTCTCGCTAAGGAATCTCTTACGCGATCGACAACCTCCCGATGGCATCTATAAGCCCATCTCTCCCATCCATCAGTCTCCAAATGGCATCTGTAAGCCCATTCCTACCATCATACTGCTGACACTCTACTATGTGAGTGCAAATTTCTGGGCACTCTAGTGTTCAATCATCTTCCACCTTCGGATTACGAAAGGCACGCCAGCCAATCTACATCCTCAGGTCTAAGAAGATTGAACAGGGGGCAACTGTTGCACCCCAAAATTTGCCCTCCCATACTCTTCAAGGTTTTCCAAGATCAAGGTTCAAAATCTCTCAAGGGTTGCACAGTCCAATTGCCTCCTAACACAGTCAAAATTAGGGTTTTGGTTCTGGCAAAGAAGTTGAGGTTTCCAAGGGTCCAATCAAGTCCCACATACCTAAATACATTGTCAAGCATCCATATGCCAAGTTTCAGGGCTCACAACATCAAATTGCACAGTCAAAAACCCTAATTGCTTCACAGTCAACTACAGGGGCAAAATGGTCATTTGACAGTCAAAAGTCAAAAATTTTGGTCAACATCTTATTTTGAAGCCACAAACATAATTTGATCAATTCTTGATCATGATTCTCAAAGCATGACTCAAAAAGTCTCAAGATGCAAAAGGTTCTATTTTTGGACAGTTGAAAAAGTCAACTGCAAATTGACCAGGGCATAACTTCTTCATGGTTTATCAGAAAAATCCCATCTAAATCTCATTTTGAAGATAATGACATTTCCTACAACTCATCTTCACACTTAAAGTCCAAGAAATGCTCTCACAAAAAGTTATCAATTTCAACATTATAGGTCATTTTCAAAAGTCAACAAAAAGGCACTTCAAGTCAAAGACCATAACTTGAGATTGTTAAATCAAAATGACATGGGACAAAATACATTGGTTATAGGACTTCAAGACCTTTCCAAAATGTCCAAGAACATGATCAAAGCTTAAAAATTGAGCAAGATATGCCTTGTAGAAGTTGGGAAATTTTTGGGAATTTTGAAAAGTCAACTTTGCACAAAAGGCTTCAAAAATGCTAATGGGCCTCAATTTCTTCCATGAATCATCACCCAAAGGCTATGCACGACCCATTGACCTCCAAGGGATTTATTTTCTCATTTTTGATTAATTATTTGAATTTTTATTATTATTAATTCACTTAATTAAAATTAAATATGAAAAAATAGCAAATAATACCTTTCAAATCTTTTTGTACAGAGATTTCATCCATTATGAATCAAATATTTCGTGCATCACTCAAAAGGGAAAGTTTCTACATGATTGGCAATGATTGGCATAGAAAATATTGAAAAAAGGATATGGAAAATCAAATATTCAAAATCATAAATGGATGGATTTTGGGCTGGCTTTTTGACCTAATTCTACTCACATACATATGCAAGATTGAAACCTAAAGCATTGGACACAAGAGCTGCGCAGGAAACAAAGAACAAAACTTGCAATTTTGGACAAAAAGTTGAAAACTGTTTTGACATCTAGAGCATAATTCAAAGCTCCAAACGCATTCCAACACATTGCCAAGGGATCCAGGAAGCTTTTGCAATCGAAACCACATCTCCAGACCTCCAGAAGTGGTAGAACGACATCATACTTTTCATCAAAATTTTCATAATCGTGTTTCACTTTTCATGCATGATTCATGTTTTTTAATGGTTGATTTATATTAACATGAATATTCTGAAGCTATTGGTGCCCTTTAATTGAACTAACAGTGCCTGTATCAAAAGTTGCCATTGACATTCGCTAGGGTTTCAGAGCTCCAGATTTGGGGCTTTACACATGTGGAAAAATTAGGCCTTAAAACCTATGCCAATGGAATCAGGACATCCAAACGAATGGAATTCACACCTCGCGCCCAATTTATATTGATCTATGTGCTAATCGCTATTTTCAGGTTTTGCAGTTAGTGGGGGTTTAAAACCCCCGCTATTCGTTTTTATTTACAGGCAGATGGAGAAGATGAAGCTGGCGTGTCAAAGCATGACTGGATAGTTTGAATATTCACGCGTGATTTTTGTTTTCTACCAATAGCGCTTGCTTTCTCTTATATTAATTATGCTCCATAATAATAACAGATGCGCGCATTAGTTCAAATGGTTGATGCGCTGGCTTGCAGGTATTGGGACCTGGGTTCGATTCCCAGGTCCCCCATATTCTCAATAATTTTTGTTGTAACGTGTTCAGGTGTTATTTCTCTCCAGTGGTCCACCATATGCCCAACGCCTGTGCCTGCCAAGTGTCCCAGGGGATCAATCCAATGGCCAGAATATGGATTCCACCATGCACGCTAGTCAATTGATGCACACGCAACCACAAAAAGTCAAAAGGGCTTGGGATTGCAGTGGGCCAAATTACTCACAATTAACCTCCAAAAGGGTCAGAATACCCCCCATGGTTTGTTCAATTTTCAATGTTTAGTTATTTTTCCTTTTATTCTTTTAATTGTTCTTTTTAATTAATTGTTTCCTTTAAATTGCACAAAATAATTTTAACAATAATAAATACAGAAAAATACAAAAAAATGTTTTATTGTTATTAACATTAATTTAATTCATTAATATTTTTGTAAATAAATTTCAATAATCAATTTAGTTTAATTTAGGGTTTTCAATTTTAATGTTTTTTCTTAAATAACTAAAAAATATAGAAATTAGGGTTTTTAGCATTTTTATCTTTTTCTTAATAAATAATTTCTTCTTCTTATTATTATTATTATTATTAATTATTAATTATTTTGTAAATACTCATGTAATTAATTAATTAGTGTAAATTAGGTTAAACTTGAATATTTTTCTCTAACAATTAAAAATAATGTAGAACTAGGGTTTCATTTAACTTCCAATTTTAATTGATTTTCTTTATTTTCATTAAAAAACATAAAAACATAAAAAAAACAATTCCTTTTCTTATTTTAATAATTAATTAATTTTTAATTTCATTTAATTTCTTTAAAGGGTCCAACACCCTCGAACATTCGATTCTAATTTCTTTTCGCACGTTTATTCTTATTTATTTTCTTTTTTAATATTATGTAATTGCTCAAGCCTTGTAATAGTAATTAGGAATTTATTTATTTTTCGCATTTTTATTAAAACGGGTCTCTGTTAATTTGGCGATGTATAGACCCGCGCCTTGTAATAGCGTAGGACTTTATTTTCCGCACTTTAATTTCCGCACCCTTAAAATTGTTAAACTTTGCATGAAAGAATGAATGGCCTAAATTAAAAGCAAGCGTAGCTCACCAAATGCATGACAAGATAAAACATGACTGAAAGCAATACACAAATTCACACACCACTCTTAGGGTACGCCTCGCTGTTGCCTTGCCCCTCGAAACGTGGTCGTCGAGTATAGGACGTTTTAGTAAGTCCTTATGTCCATGACCCATGGCATAAGGGTAGCTTCTAAGGTGTCCTACTGTTGCTCTGGTGACCACACTGTCCCTACAAACGAATTGACCCGAATACCTCCAACGGTGGTGCTACCTACCTCTCAATGGTGGGATGGCACTACCTTAAGGACATTTACACAGCTTAATTCCTTAGGGTAGGTAGATGACTCATAGATACTTGCTCTAATTCAAAACAAATCAAAACTTCTTTTCACACCGACACTTTTCAAAAAGCTTTCAAAACAATTTTTCAAACACTCTTGAGGACTGATACAAGAGTCGATCTGAAACTTTCAAAGAAACTTTTTCAAACTCACTCACAATTGAAAAGCAAACATTTTGAAAACACAAATGAGCAAGTATCTAAGAGCCCATGGATAACCATGGATAGAAAGGGTGCTAACACCTTCCCTTTCTATAAATCTACCTCCCGAACCGAGAAACATCTCGAAAAGGAATTTTGCTGTGCTTTTGTCCTTTCCTTGTTGGAGAACATAAAAGACGGCAGCGACTCTTGCTTCTGCGACATTTCGCGAACCAGCGTTAAACAGTCAGTTCCAGATCCACCGATCACAGAACTGGCGACTCTGCTGGGGACACTTATAAAGTGAGGTGTACCTTAGGACTAAGATCACTTGTGTTTTCAATTGCTTTGACTTGTTTGCTTTAATATTATTGGGTTTGTCTTGGGAGTTCTATAGATCCTAACCCGGATCTGGGGATACCTTCTTAGAAAGTAGCAACAAGGCTGTGAGGGAACTGTGCGGGGTATACCGACATGGTTGAAGCAGTCTGCTACGTTGATGTGGCACTTTGGTGTGTACCAGTAACCCTTGAGTTCAGTCAAGAAGAGTACGGGGCCTCCGCGTGGTGTCGTGAAGCATCAACTGACCTTAGGAACCTTAATTGAACCATCTTGGCCTCTTTAGGGTAGTGAGATAACTGACTTTGGTGCAGTCCGAGGTTGGTTGATACTCGATACTACACTCAATTGAGGGTTGTTTTCTTGGAATATTTCGGTCGCCAGTTCAGTGGCTAAATCGAAACGATGAACAATGAAAGCAATCCAGTGATATTGGGACCCTTAGAACCCAGTTACTTCTGATAGGACAGGTTGAGCCCACCAACTTCAAGAGGGTAATACCCAGACCCCATGCAGGCCTAAACTCTAAGGGCTTGTCTTGTGTGACTTGTGTGCCTTACCATGTTTGCCCTTGTGAATATTTGTGGTGTGTTTAATCATAGCATCATGACATCATACAGCATCATATGCATTGACTAACCATTTCAGGGGTTCGAATCTTCATCTTTGTTCCCCGAATACTTCCAACGGTGGTGCTACCTACCTCTCAATGGTGGGATGGCACTACCTTAAGGACATTTACACAGCTTAATTCCTTAGGGTAGGTAGATGACTCATAGATACTTGCTCTAATTCAAAACAAATCAAAACTTCTTTTCACACCGACACTTTTCAAAAAGCTTTCAAAACAATTTTTCAAACACTCTTGAGGACTGATACAAGAGTCGATCTGAAACTTTCAAAGAAACTTTTTCAAACTCACTCACAATTGAAAAGCAAACATTTTGAAAACACAAATGAGCAAGTATCTAAGAGCCCATGGATAACCATGGATAGAAAGGGTGCTAACACCTTCCCTTTCTATAAATCTACCTCCCGAACCGAGAAACATCTCGAAAAGGAATTTTGCTGTGCTTTTGTCCTTTCCTTGTTGGAGAACATAAAAGATGGTGGCGACTCTTGCTTCCACGACATTTCGCGAACCAGCGTTAAACAGTCAGTTCCAGATCCACCGATCACAGTAAGGGATCAAGCCAGGGTGACGAGTGTCCTATTCTCCTTTAATCTGATTTATCACCAAAGCCGAATCACCATACACGTCTAGAATTTTAATTCTGAGATCAATAGCTTCTTCGAGACCCATGATGCAAGCCTCGTATTCTGCCATATTATTAGTGTAATCAAATGTTAACCTTGCAGTAAAAGGAATGTGCGATCCATGAGGATTGACAATCACAACACCAATTCCTTTACCATAAGCATTCACAACTCCATCAAATATCATACTCCAACGAGATTCAGGGTCAGGACCTTCCTCAGGTAATGGTTCATCACAATCTTTCACTTTCAGGAACATCACATCCTCATCAGGGAATGCATATTCTGCAGAATGGTGATCTTCCAATGGTTAGTGAGCAAGATAATCTGCCAACATATTACTTTTAATAGCCTTTTGAGTGCGGTATTCGATATCATATTCAGATAACAACATCTGCCAGCAGGCAATTCTCCCATTAAGAGCAGGCTTTTCGAAAATGTACTTGATTGGATCCATTTTGGAGATCAAACAAGTGGTGTGATTCAACATATACTGCCGCAAGCGCTTTGCCGCCCAGGCCAAAGCACAACATGTTTTTTCCAACATGGAATACCGCGACTCATCATCAGTGAATTTTTTACTAAGATAATAGATGGCGAACTCCTTTTTCCCCATTTCATCCTGTTGTCCCAGAATACAACCCATGGATTTATCTAACACTGTCAGATACATAATCAACGGTCTTCCTTCTACGGGAGGGAGCAAGATAGGAGGTTCAAGAAGATATTCTTTAATACTCTCAAATTCCCTTTGGCAGCTATCCTTCCATACACAACCTTGATCTTTCTTTAACAACTTAAAGATCGGTTCGCATGTTGCAGTCATGTGGGAAATGAATATGGAAATATAATTCAAACGCCCAAGGAAACCTCTGACTTGCTTTTCAGTTCTTGGTGCTGGCATTTTTTGAATTGATTTGACTTTATCAGGGTCAACTTAAATTCCTTTCTGGCTAACAATGAAACCCAACAACTTCCCCGATCGAACACCGAAGGTGCATTTATTTGGATTCAGGTGGAGATGATACTTTCTCAAATGCTTAAACAACTTCGACAAATCTTCTATATGCCCTTCTTCAGTCTGGGATTTGGAAATCATATCAGCAACATATACTTCGATTTCCTTGTGCGTCAGATCATGGAATAGGGTTGTCATAGCCCTCTGGTACGTTACACTAGCGTTTTTCAACCTGAAGGGCATCACTCTGTAACAGAATGTTCCCTAGGGTGTGATAAACGTTGTTTTTTCCATGTCCTCTGGAGCCATTCTTATTTGATTATACCCTGAAAATCCGTCCATGAACGAGAATACTTTGAATTTTGCTGTGCTATCCACTAACATGTCGATATGTGGCAATGGAAAATCATCTTTTGGACTAGCTTTATTTAGATATCTGTAATCTACGCACATGCGGACTTTTACGTCTTTTTTCGGTACTGGGACAATATTGGAAATCCATTGAGGATACACTGACGTCATAAGAAAACCAGCATTAATCTGCTTTAGAACCTCCTCTTTGATCTTTACTGCCATATCTGGGTGAGTTCTTCTCAACTTTTGTTTAATTGGCGGACACTCTGGCTTCAACGGAAAATGATGCTCGAGAATATCTGTATCTAGACAAGGCATATCTTGGTAAGACCAAGCAAAAATATCCATATACTCTTTCAACAACTCAATCAACCTTCTCTTCACATCGGGATGCAACGATGCTCCAATCTTGACTTCCTTCGGATCTTCTTCTGAACCCAAATTGATCACTTCCAAAGGCTCTTTATATGGATGAATGGTATTTTCCTCGTGCTCAAGAAACCGTGAGACCTCTTCTGGAATGTCATCATAATCTTCTCCTTCAGCCTCAAACACAGGACATTCAAAGTTGGGAGAGGGTTCAGGGTCATTGTATTCAACGGGTTTTTTAATTAATCGGCACATATGATTTGTGATTGCTTTTTAGAAACTGATACATATAACAAGTGATCATGCAGATTGAATTTCAGTTATTATTTATTTTGAAAGGGTTTTTTTTATTACCATTTACAAGAAAAAAAGCAAAAAATAAAAACACAATTTGGGAAACAAAGTCAACTTTTATTAATGATCTTAAAAGTTACAGCAAACAGATAAGCTCTACAATATTAATACCTCCACCTTGGGCGGAGTGAAAGCCTTTCATGAAAAAAAAAGATTAATCAAATTAAATTACTTTGAAATATGTGTGCAAGAGGGAATATCAATGGTGACCCATTTCAGAGCCCTGGCTCCATGCTCACATAATTCGGCATTTCCTACTCTGCTTCATCCTCTTCAACAACATTAACGTTAGAATCGGTTGGATGGAGGTAACCTCCCCTATAGAAAACATCATGATATCTGCTCATAGTATATTTTGACTTCAAACCTTCAACTCTGCCATTCTTCGAAGAGAAACCCAAACCAGTTCTGCTCTTGTTCACGGGTGGATCCACAATTCGCCCCTAAACTGCATTATGACCATTGCGCACAACCTGCTGCGCGTTCTTCAGTGAAGCCATGGAATTCTCATTTCTCCTTATGTTGTCAACAGATAGGGCTTGGAACTGGGTTCCAACAACAACCTCATTCGCTTCTACAATACTGAAGGAGGACAAATGAGATATCAACAATGCCTGCTCCCCACTTATGATCACTACCTTCCCTTCACGCACAAACTTTAGCTTCTGATGTAAGGTTGAAGTGACACCCCCTGCTTCATGTATCCATGGACGTCCTAGAAAACAACTATACACGGGAATAATGTCCATGACCTGGAAGGTTATCTGGAACAAATGTGATCCTATATGGATGGGTAAGTCCACTTCACCGATGACAGATTTCCTCGACCCATCAAATGCTTTCACAATGATGCCACTCGGGTGCATAGGTGTTCCTTGGTATTTCAACTTCATGAGAGTACTCATCGGTATAACATTCAGCGCATATCCATTATCAATTAGCACATTGGATAGAAAATCATTCTTGCAGTTCATAGATATGTGGAGGGCCAGGTTGTGATTCCTCCCTTCATCTGGTAATTTATCATCACAAAAACTCAAGTTATTACATGATGTAATGTTTCCAATTACGCTGCTGAATTGATCTATTGGCATGTCACTCTCCACAAAAGCTTGGTCCAGTACTCTCATCAGGGATTCTTTATGAGCAGAGGAGTTCATTAATAAAGCTAAGATAGATATCTTTGAAGGAGTCTGCAGTAGCTGATCTACAATTTTGTAGTCGCTCATCTTAATTATCTTCAAAATACCATCCACTTCTTTCTCTAGCATAACTCCACTGGTCTCTCCTGTAGCCTTCTTAGGTTCATCATTCTCAACAACTTTCTTTCCAGCAGCAACATCTCTCCGAACAACCGGCGTAAACACACGACCGCTACGGGTCACCCTGCTATTTTCAGCTATATTCCTAACATCGAGGATTGGCTGGATGGGAATTTCCACCCCGTCTTCTAAGATTGTAGCGTTGTATTTGTAAGGCACAACCTTATATGATTTGTAGGGGATAGAACCTAGAAAACTAATTACCAATGGGGTAACAACTGGCTTGCTATGATACTCAACTTCAAAGTGGGAGGGTGCACCAAAACAAGGCACAATGACGTTTACCCCTTCTTCAACATAACCAGTCGTCAATAAGTCATTTCTGGAAAACAAATCTTCATCTGAAGAAAAATACTCATCCGCGGAAGCATACTCTTCCTCTGACTCTTCTTCCGTTAAACAAACTTCAACCATACCAACCTCATGATAATCATCCCTCTGACCCGTGATCTTGATAGTTACATTGTCTAATAGCAACTGAACACCCTCCTTCACGATTGAACATCCTCGGGGATCTCGATAGCAAACTAGGTAAGATCCATATTGGTACTCCATCTGACCAGCCGTGTGGCAGAAGGTAGCATGCAAATGCACGAGGTCCTCATTCAAATGCTCCACATCAAAAATTCTGAATTCACCAGGACATCCAGAAACTATATTCACTTCCTCTTCATACTCTGCCCTAGGCCTGATTATGTGAATGAGGCCCTCATCCATCATCTCCTGTAAATCAGCCTTTATCTTATCGCAACCCTGTATGTTTATACTACAAATAGCACAACCGAAATGGTCATGCGTATAGTAGCTAAATTCACAGAGGTCTGCATTCATTTTCATCAAATCTCCTCTAACCAGATTAATGTCAAAAAATCCGGAAGTCGCCTAGACAACCGACCATCATATTTATGGCATTTACTCCTCCATGCTTGGGTAGAGGATTATCTTTCACATTAAGTCCCATGTCCTTGAAAGATAGAACACCAGACTTTACCAATTTATGAACTTCATTCTTCAACGAATAACAATTCTCAACATTATGCCCTGGTGCTCCCTGATGAAAAGCACATGTTTGGTTTGCCTTGTAATACCAAGGCAATGGTGATGGTACGGCGGGAGGTGGTCGTGTCTGGACCAAAATTTTCTGAATCAATGCTGGTAATAACTCTGTATAGCTCATGGGAATAGGGTCATAACTTTCCCTTCTCTGATTAGACCCTTGATTCCCCTGTTGGGACGATCTCTGATAAGTAACTATAGTTGGAGCGGCATTTATAACATGAGTAACTGAGGCGACTTGCTGATGACGCTGATAATTCCTTCTAGGAGCGTTTACCCTCCTCTCTTGTATAACAGAATTTGCATCTCCTTCTTTCTTCTTGGTAAACCTATAAGAGGGCTTTTTTACACCTCCAGATCCTACACTCTTTGTCAAACAGCCTTCTCTTACAGCCTCTTCCAAGCGGATACCCATTCCTACCATTTCAGTAAAGTCACTTGGCGTGCTTGCTACCATCCTCTCGTAGTAGAAATCACCCAGCGTCTTCAAGAAAATATTAATCATCTCCTTCTCTTCCATGGGAGGAATCACTTGGGCGGCTACCTCACGCCACCTCTGTGCATACTCTTTGAACGATTCCCTGTCTTTCTGAACCATGACCTTGAGTTGATCACGGTCAGGCGCCATGTCCACGTTGTACTTGTTGATGAATTCTTCTCCCAAATCATTAAAAGTATGGATATTAGCGCTGTCCAAACTCATATACCACTTCAACGCAGCACCAGTCAAACTATCCTAAAAAAAGTGAATCAGCAGACGCTGATCATCAGTATGGGTAGACATTCTCCTCACGTACATCACCAGATGAGCACGAGGGTAAGTGTTGCCCTTATACTTATCAAATTCCGGGACCTTAAACTTAGCAGGTACCTTAACATTTGGGACCAAACATAGCTCATTCACATTCTTCCCAAATAACTCTTTTCCCCTGAGGGCCTTCATCTCTCTCTACATCTTGTCAAACTGCTGTTGAAAATCATCCATTCTGTCATAAAGACCCAAGTCTTCACTCGATGGAGGGAAAGGAAGACGCACATCATCATTAACAAACGAAACCATATTCACCTAAGGAGGCACAACGGGAGCAGCATGCACCATAGGAGGTGCTGGAGTAACAATATTCTGAACCACTGGAGTATCTAGATTGAAACCTTCAGGTGCAAAATTCTCTGTAATTCCCCATGGATAACCTTGAGGCATGCGATTCTAAACAACAACTGGAGTAGCAGATACGGGAACTGTTGGAGCTTCAGTAGTTACCCTTGTTGGTTGAGGTTGAACACTCGGTGGCTGATTCTTAGCAGCCACCAGAGCTTCCATCAGAGTAGTCAGATTGGCCATGCCAGCCTTCAAAGCAGAAACTTCTTCGCGCAGCTCGCGGTTCTCTTATTCTAAGTTGTCCATCTTCTTCTTAAAATTAGCCCGAGTATTGTATTGATGAGTCAGCTTGCTGAATGAAGTAAAGAAGCTTGGTAAGACACCTGGATATGCACAATAAATGCAAGAAATATGTGCAATATGATGCATGGTATGCAATGCATATGATTATTTTTACTTCATTATTTAATATTTCAAGGGATTTAAGGTTTATAGACATATTTCAAACATCAAAGTAATAAAGCTTTTGAAATACTGAAATTTTTTATTATAATAACTCCAAAATGGATTACAAGTTTCAATGATCTCAAGTACAAGATGAAAATACAATCTAAAATCCTGAGAAAAAGAACTGATGGAGATCACTCTATATGCTGACGCTTCCCCATGATCTTGGCAATTTGAGCCTTTAACCTCTGGTTTTCTTCCATATGTCTGATGGCAATCTCCTTCCAATCACCTGAATCAAGAAGTAAGTGATCAACACCTGATTGAGGCTTAGGAGAAAATAAATCCCCTTGCCTCTCCATAGACTCTACCGCCCAACTCTCAAGGATCTCAATCAAGTCGTCTTTCTCCTTCAGGTATGCTCTGTAGGAACTCTCTAAAGTCCGGAACTTGTTCTTCCAAGCATCCCTTTCTTGTTGCATCCTAACAAAAGCAAGTTGCAACTCTTCCAAATCATCTAATAAGGGAGGAGCGATCTTCACAAACACATTAGTCATAGGTGTCTCCTGGGTATACGACATCTTTAATTGAATGGCTCTTGATCGGATCCACTGAAGATATGGCTCCAAAGAAACAACACCCCTAGGTCCAAAATCCTTCCTACCCTTCTTATGAACGTGACGCCAGGCCTTCGCAATCTGCTCCCTAGCTTCCCTATGGTCTTCCCCTTCCTTCAGAAAGAAACTACTCAAATGAATACTATTTGGTTTATCCCTCATCGGATAACCAAGCTGTCGCCGTGCAAGAACAGGGTTATAGTTAATTCCTCCCTTTGTACCAAGAAGAGGTACATTGGGGAAACTACCACAACTATCAATAATCTATATATCCTGATAGGCTCGATGATACCAATCAATATCTGAGTGAGTAAGTGCCATGATATTAGGAGCTCAATAGGGTTCCTTCTTGACATCCCAAAAAGCATCAGACTGAGGCATATGAGAGATAAACCACCAGTACAACAGAGGTGTGCAACAGATAATCATTCCCCCATGATAAGAATTCCGAAGATGAATAGAGTAATAAGCATCACCCAACAGTGTAGGAACTGGGTTTCCAATCATGAATATCCTGATAGCGTTAATGTCGACAAACTTGTCCACATTAGGAAATAAGAACAACACATAAACAAGTAGAGCAAAGATGGCCTCAAAAGCAACTGTACTTTTCATTCTGGAAAAGTAACGAGCTTTCTCCAATAATAACTGAGCTGGTAATCCTCTAATCCCTCCTTTAGTAGTCATATGGGCTTCCACCTCAGACTTTCCCAGATGAATCAAAGCAGCAATCTCATGTGGTTTTGGCTCACCCTCCAAACCAGTAAAAGGAACATTATCGATAATAGGTAAATCCAATAGATAAGAATACTCCTTCAGTGTAGGCATCAATTGATAGTCGGGAAAAGTAAAGCAATGATACATCCGATCATAGAACTGGACCATTGTCGAGAGAAAACCCTCCTTCAACTTCAGCTTCATGAGAGGGATAATGGATCCATACTTCTTCCGAAAGTTTGCAGAATACTCGATCTCGGGAATTAGACTGATCAACTTATCTATCTTGGGATCCTTGAAACTGTACTTCCAGGTCTTTCTCTTTCCAGAATCCATGGTTAAAAGTACCTGAGATATTCACAAATAGTCAACCTTTAAAATCCCTTGAAATATGGTTTCTTCAAAATATGCTTATGAGTGCATGGATGCATGATGCAACAATCATACACAAGATCATACATATAGGGTTTATAGGTTCAACGTCACGAGCATGAGGTCAAAGGTACTACCCATAAGGCGTTGGTCTAAAAAGTTATCACCTGCCGAACAAGGTTCTAGAGGTTCCCAAAGTCTACATCCTTCCTTCGGATATTATCAACTTCCCGATTAACTCGATAATTAGTAATATTCTCAAGAAAGACTCGTCCGAGTGTAGTATCGCGTGATAACTATTTCTGGATTAATCTGTCATAGCCTCCGCACTACACCTAAAAGGCTAAGATGGGTTTGGTATTCTATGGTCTTTAGTTTCAGTAGGCTCCCAGGTCGAAATCAGTATGTCTTTCTGATTACTCAGTAAACGACACTACAGTCAAAGGGGCCTCCACTGAGTGGGGGATCTCATTCCTCCTTTTTTGGGATTACTCCCTCAAAGTTAACATGACTATATCGCCCGTCCTATCTTAAAGTTTGCCCAAGTCCGGGTATATGACTTATGAGTAATCACCAAGCACCCTGAAAACCATGAAAATCCAGACAAACATATATATATATATATATATATAACATATAACACATAAAAAATAATGTTGTACCCCAAAATTTTTCCTCTCATTTTATCAAGATTTCCCCTCACAAGACTCCTTGAACTCCAGACAGGATTAGGGTTTTTTGCTCTGCTCAAGACATCTCCTTGCACTGATGACCTAAATTAGGGTTTGAGTTGGCACAAGGATTTTTGGACTTCCAATGATCAAAGTGACTTTCATATTTCATGTTGGACTTATAAGATTGCCTCTACCAAGTTTCAAGCTTTGAATCAAATTTTTGCCCAGTCAATTGGACAGTTGACCTAGAAATCAGCTGTATTGGGGAAAAAGGTAAATTGTGGCCAATTTACAGTCAAACCTCATAAATTTTGATCCATATCAACATTATAAGCTCATATGAACCATTTGATCAACTTTGGACCACAATACCTCAAGAAATTTGATGAGATCACCAAAAGGGCAAAACAGTCATTTTTAGGGTTTTGACTGTACAAGGACAATTTCTGATTTTTTTACTTAGCCAATGGCAAATTGGGCTCAAACATGGATTCAAAAGCTCAATGGCATCATCTTGACCTACTCACAGGTTTCAAAAGATCTCAATTGCATTGGATTGACAAATGAATTTTTCAGTCAACTAATCAAAATTTGACTGTACACTGAAAAGTCAAACTTTGACTTTTTGGTCAAAATCAAGTGCCAAGGGTCATTTTTCATAAAGATGTGTCAAAACATGAAACTTGTTCATCAAGAAACCCAATTTTGCAAATTAGGGTTTAAGTTTGAAAATTTTCATAACTTAGAATTTTTCTAAGTTATGAAATTTTCTTAATTTTTCCCAACTTTGCCCAACATTTTCACCATGATGCAATTGGATTCAAACAAAACTTCCAACATGAAAGTTGTAGTCCTCCACAAAGTCTACAACTTTGATTCACAAAGTTTTCTCAAAATAAGCTTGGATTTCAGGTTATGATTTTTGGAACAAGAGTCCATGAAACTTTTAATTTAGTGAAATATTGCCCTAGTTTAGGCAGGATTTTGACCCATTTTCATGACCATTTTTCACATAGTTCCTCTTGGAATATCAAGTTGCATTTCAAAGATGGATTATAGATCATGTTAGAATCTTTATAAAAAGTCCAAGAACTCTCCAAAATCATTTGTGGTTAGGGAGAAACGAAGGCTTGAAGTTGGCAAAAACTCACTTTTCATCCATGGCATGTTCATAGTGATACAAGTTGCAAACTCTAATCAGCTTGCTTTGTACTTGATTACAGGTCTCAAAACCATTCCATACTAAATAATTAAATGCAAATCCATTGGTCTAAGGCTTTGTTTTTGTCATTAGAGAATTGCACACAAGATTAATCCATAAATGGTAAAAGGTACATTACCATTTTTGTCATAACCTTGCTTTATGTCAAACCACATCCCTTGAGCATTGAACCATATCTTGTGCAGAAAATCAAATCCACAAACTTGAGGGGCCAAGGACATAGTGTGCAAGCTGATAGATAGCATGTACAGGCCTGCTTTGCATCACTTGTCCACTTTTGCTTCATATACAAGAAACTTGTAAAACACAACACAACTGGAACATCTGTGAAAACCAACTTTGGCAAGCATTTGAAACAAGTTTCTCACATCCCTTTGAGCCAGAAACACGAGCCTTTGAGCCCTAAAATCTTCCATAGCACAAAATCATCTTCCATTGGCAAAACAGGGCACTCCCCGCAGTTTGATTTCCATAGCACAAATCCCTCGTGCGTTTTGCCTCAAGCTGGTTCAAACACCTTCCATATAACCTATTCAAGCTATCCCAACCCTTAAACACTGACTGTAACTCCCTTTAAAAGGTTTGCCATTTTTGATTTCAGCTTGTTCAAGTTGAGTTCTGTAGGTTTGTTCAAGTACATTCAAGGTAAGCTAGGCATTGGGGAAGGTCAGAGGAAGTTCAAGCAAGCTCCCAAACACCTCAGGCCTCACTGAAAAGCTCCACATTACCATACACGAAGTCAATTGAAACAGGTTTTTGTCAACTTCCTATCTCTCTATTTATGAATCATTAGGCTTAGGTTTGTGAATAAAAAATGTAGTATTCATAGCCATGAAGTTGTACATATGCTCAGTTTTCATTTAAATTAAGTGTGTTAAGAGAATTTGATCCATGAACTTCCTAAAAAAATTAGGTTAGGACTTAGGGCCATAGAAATCCTCTCTGGTATTTGAGAGTTAGAATGAGTTCTTTACATGTTTGGATTCGTCTTGAAAAATGCTACAACTTTGATGTTATGGGTTTTTGCATTAGAGCACGTATGTAGGATGTTCGTGTTTGAAGCCAGGCGCGCACAATTTTGAGACAGAGGTTGAAGATGAAGTCTGGTGGGCTGGGCTTGGTTCTGGCTCACTATTGACACCCCCCTTTTACTGATTGCACCCCCTGGCCCATTTCTTCATATTTTTGTATTTTTCCATTTTATTTTCATTTCTGATTTTATTTTATTATTTTTTAATATAAAAAAATACCAAAATATTTTTTATAAATTTTCACATTTTATTTTTATATTTTTATTTTATTTTTCTAACATGAAAAATTATTAATTAATAAATACTTATTATTTTCTTTAATTAAAACAATAAACATTTTAGAAATATTGTATATTTTTATTTTATTATTTATACATATAAAAATAACATTTTTCTAAATATATTTCATTTTTGTACATACATTATTTTATTGTATTATACATATAAATAGTATATTTAATATATTTACATTCTTAAAAGAAAATTAGGGTTTTACCCTTAATAAAAAAATATATATAATTTTTTATTTCTTGTTTATATATACACTAAATATTTTTTACATACATAAAAAATAAACATAAACATTTTTGCATATTCATAATATTTAGTTTGTTTATTTAAATATTATTCATTTATTATTTTTGCCATTTATTCAATTTGGATGTAATAGTAAAATTAGGGTTTTAATTTCTTGTCAAATAATCCCCATTCAAAAATTGTATCCCCCTCCCCATAATCATGTTGTAATAGTGGTAGATTTATTTTATGCATTTACGCTTTCAATTATGCCCTGGTTAGAGATTAGGGTTTGTATGAAAAAAATCTAAAATCAAACAAATAGCTTAACTAATACAAAGACAAAATGCATGAAAATGATAACACAATGCACACTTGCACCCATAGGGTTACATCCACCCGTTGCCTTAAAAATGGGCCATGTTATGCATGTTGAGTATTTTGGCAAAACAAAAACAAAATAAAAGATCATAGTCCCTCGATGACGCTATCTTGGTTGCCTACACAAAATGATCTAGTCCCTTGGAAAATTTGCTAAAAATACTTAACACAATTGCTATTATGGTCTATACGATGACCCGCGCCTGTCCCGTTTAACATCCTCATACAAGGTTGTTTACCAAATGCAATGGTAAAACAACACTGTCAAAAGGGTTAAAAATGTGTAGGAAATACCTTTGAGTAAAATAGGGTAGATCACTCTTAGTTACTTGATCAAAACTTGCAAAACATCCTTGCTATTTTCAAACACACCTCACAACACAATTTCAAAACATTTCCCAAATCAAACTTTCAAAACATTGAAACACCTTTGTATACATTCAAACAAGAATCATTACAAAGGTTGCCACAATGATGGCCTCTTTTCAAAACATTTTTCAAAACCACACACAAAGCACCATTTCAAACAATTGAAAAGTAAAAGCAAGTGATCTAAACAAGTAACTAAGAGCCCATGGATAACCATGGATGAAAAGGGTGCTTGCACCTTCCCTTTTCATAATCTACTCCCCGAACCCAAGAAAACATCTCAAAGGTCTTTCCTATGCTTTTTGACCTTTCCTTTGGATAAAATAAAAAGTCAGTGGCAACTCTTGCTAAACCAAAACATTTGCGAACACAAACGCAAAACCTCAAGTCAGTTCTCCCACCGTATCACAGATCTAGCGACTCTGCTGGGGAAATTTCTGAAAGTGGAGTAACCTTAGGGTTTAGATCACCTTTACATGCTTATCTTGTTTGCTTTGATTGCTTTACATTTGGTTCTCTTGTTTGGTTTTAAATCCTCCACCCGGATTTTTAGGAAACATTCATAGGTAAATAGCAATACATTGTGGAAACTGTGCGGGGTATACCGACATGGTTGAAGCAATAACTATATTAGTGCGACATATTTGTGGGTACCGGTAGCCTTTGAGTCGATCAAAGAGAATACGGGGCCGCTGAGTGATGTCATGAAGCACTAATGGACTTTTAGAACCTTTACTTGACCATCTTGGCCTTTTTAGGTGTAGTGAGATGACCGGCTTTGGTGCAGTCGAAGTTGGTAGATACTCGATACTACACTCATTGAGGGTTATTTTCTTGGAATATTTCGGTCGCCAGTTAAGTGGCTAAACTGAAACAATGAACACAGAAAATAATCCAATGATATTGAGCTCCTTAGAACCCGGTTACTATTTATAGGACAGGTTGAGCCAACTAACTTCAAGAGGGTACTTACCTATAAAACCCCATGCAAGCCTGAAACTAGGAACTTGTGTGACTTGCTTGTACATATACTTGTGCATACATCATGAACATCATGAAGCATCATATGCATCCACTAACCATTTCATGGGTTTGGATCTTCATCTTTGTTCTTGTTTTGTAGGTTATGGAATCACTCCGCAGAAAAACAATTCAGGTCAACCTTGTGAGAATCCCTCCTCAACTCAAGGAGCTTACTTCCAAGATTCCAGAGAATTCTCTCTTCAGTGAAAGACATGGTAGACTTCTCAACTTGGTCAACTCCAACATTGAAGAAGACATGGTTAAAGTTCTCTTCCAGTACTTTGACCCCCTACACCATTGCTTTACATTTCCTGATTACCAACTAGTACCTACTTTGGAGGAATTTTCTCAACTCCTGTGGATTTCTATTCTCCATCAACTACCCTACAACGGTACGGAAAGAGATCCAAAGCCTGAAGATGTTGCTCAAGCCTTACACTTGCAACCATCTGATACCAAAGGTCATTGGGAAACCAGAAGTGGTGTCAAGGGTTTCTTGGCAAAGTTTCTGTTTGAGAAGGCACAAGACTGCTGGAATTCTCTAGATCTGCAAGCTTTTGAGGAGATTGTAGCACTTCTCATCTATGGGTTGGTCTTGTTCTCAAACCCTGATCAACTTATAGATGTGAATGCTGTCAAAATTTTCATATCTCGGAATCCTGTGCCTACATTGCTTGGGGACATCTTACACTCATTTCACACACGCACAATGAGGAAAATAGGTGTTCTCATGTGCTGTACTCCTCTTCTAGCAAGGTGGTTTATTTCTAACCTTCCTCAATCAGTCTTGAAGAATGAGCAAGGCTTGAGGTGGTCGCAACGGTTGATGACTCTTGCACATTCTCATGTTCATTGGTGTTCTCGGTCTAGAGAAAATGTTATCATCATTGATCATTGTGGGGAATTCCCTAATGTCCCACTACTTGGCATTAAGGGAGGAATTACCTACAACCATTGTTTAGCTCTGAGACAATTTGGGTATGCCTGAAGGGATGGCCCTCATGACATGCTGATTCCAGACTTGGTTTTTGACTTCGATAACAATGCTCAAGGACTTCGACAAAGGTTTATCTGAGCTTGGAGGATGCCCAACAAGGTGGACAATAAGACCTTGGGACACAAGAATTCCATCCCCCTTGAGCCTTACCTCAAGTGGGTACGAACCCGCGCCCAGAGTCTTATGATGCCTTACCCCCACATACTCCCCGTGATCAAAGAGCCTGTTATGGAAGGGGAGGTTCCATACACCCTCCTACATCCTGACATGCCAACGTCATTGGAAGATTTGCAAAAGAGTTGGATACAGCTCAAGGAAGAACGAAATACTTTTGAAGCCAGCTTCTACGCCAGTGAGAGGAAGGTTTTGGAACTTACCCGTCAACTCCATGAAGAGCAGAATCTCAACACTTACATCGCACCAAAGAGGATGCACAACATCTTTTTACATTAAGAATTTTGTAATATTTTTCCCATGGGGCATTTATGTACTAACAAATTTCTTCTTATTAATATGACGTGCGTTCCTTTTTTTGTTTACAACAAATTTGAATTTCTAAATCCTTGATTGCATTACATGAATAGACACCATTCATCATATGCATAAACAGGTCTTCACACCAGGTTTCCTTATCTTTCTGCTGTTTATTTTAGCAAGATGGATATAGAGCAGACGGTCAAAGATCTGCAAGCACAGAATTCGCAGTTCCAACAACTCCTCATGACCTTGGCAAAGGGTCAAGAGGACCTTAAATCACTGTTAGAGAAAGAGAAGGAAAAAGAAAAGAAGAAAAAGAAAAGAGCGGGAGTAGCTACTTTGGGGAGAAGGTTTGAGAACCAGGCTAGAAGGATCCTCGATTTCCCCTCGACGTCTGACGAAGGGGTTGGTAAAGGTAAGGGAGTTTCAATGCCCTCCGAGTCTGAAGATGAAGAGGAAGAAGAAGAAGAGGAGGAAGATTACTCTGATCAGTAGTACCCTTCTGCGGACAACAAGTATAAAAAACTGGAAGATCGGCTGACAGCCATGGAGGTACAAAGGGTACCTGGGTTGGATTTCGAAGAACTAGGGTTGGTTGCTGGGATCGTCATCCCCCCCAAGTTAAAAGTGCATACATTTGCTAAATACGACGGTTTGTCCTGTCCAAAGATGCATCTGCGGTCTTACATCAGAAAGATTCAACCTCACTCTTCTGATAAGGATCTGTGGGTCCACTTTTTTCAAGATAGTTTGTCAGGTACGCAATTGGACTGGTTCTATCAACTTGAGAGATCTGATGTACATAACTGGGAGGATTTAGCTGCTGCTTTCTACCGACAATACCAATATAACGCAGATTTAGCGCCTACTCGTACTCAACTACAGAGTATGGGTATGATCTCTAATGAAGGCTTTAAGGAGTATGCCCAGAAGTGGCGAGATTTGGCTGGAAGAGTGTAGGCACCATTGTCGGATAGAGAGCTGGTTGATATGTTTTTGGGGACCCTGTCAGGTCCATTCTTAAATCACTTGATCGGGAGCTCATCTGCAGGGTTCACCGAATTAATTCTGACAGGTGAAAGGGTCGAAGCTGGCATTAAGAGTGGCAAAATTCAGAAGGATGCATCTGCTTCCACTGCTATTAAGAAGACCTTCCCAGCCAAGAAAGAAGCTTCTGCGGTTTACTCCCAAAGAAATCAAGGAAGAACGGAGCGTCGACCAGCAATGGGGGCTGTGATGATTCAGAACTCCTCAGCCGATCAACCTCGAAGCAGTCAACCCAGAGCTAACCAAACCAGGGTGGAAAGGCCACAACGACAATTCACTCAGATTAATATGACACCTGCTCAGATCCTCCCTCATCTGTTAAAGTTAAACCTTACCAACTTGAAGGAAGCGCCGAAAAACCCAAATACCTCTTCTCCCTATTATCATTCAAATGCAAAATGTGCATATCATTCGGACAATGTTGGGCACGACACCAACAACTGTTGGGCCCTTAAAAACAAGATCTAAGATTTAATAGATGCCAAGGAGGTGGAGTTTGATGCCCCCGAAAAACCTAATGTGATATCCGCTCCTATGCCAAAACATGGTCATAATGTCCATGCTATCGTAAAAGATCTTCATGTTACTGCTGTTGATGACTTAATGACTCCGTTGCCAATGATCAAGATGAATCTGTTGAAAGCCAAGATTTTCCCAGGCTGTGAAAAAGATTGTTACCTTTGTTCGACCTTGCAATCTGACTGTCCGCTATTGAAGTCAGGCATCCAACGCCTGATGGATACTCAAGAAATCCTCTTCAAGAAAACTCCTATTACTCCTGTTACTCCAATCAATGATGTTGCTATAATCACCATTTCCGACAATCTTTCCAAGACCTGTAAAAGGCCTGTTAAGATTACACCCGATCCAAAGTTTGTACCGCTGAAGATTACCATGCCGGGGCCTATCCCATATAAGTCCAACAAGACGATACCATGGAATTATGGAGGAGAGATCTTCTACCATAGTGTTAAGCAGATTGAATCAGTCGAAGAGAATTCCGATGAAGAAACTCCTGATGTAGGAAATATTGCAGGGACAAGTAAGATAACTCGTAGCGGAAGAATCTTCTCTCCGGAGATTGCTCCTCCAAGGGAAATCTTCGGACCCTCAAGTGCTCATGTGTTTGTCAAGATATCTGTGCGAAGTCCAGTCATTGAAGAAATTGTTACTCCCGAAGATATACCCTCTGCTGTTACTGTTGATAAAGGTAAGGGGATCCAAGAAGCGCCCGTCAAGACGAGGGCTCAAACTTTGGTTATCCCCGAGACCACCCAAAAGGAAATGGAGGATATTTTGAAGATAATTAAGAAAAGTGACTATGATGTCGTAGAGCAGCTGGGGCAAACCCCTTCAAAAATATCTATGCTAGCTCTGTTGCTCTGCTCCGAGGCTCATGCCAAAGCCTTGATCAAATTCCTAAAGACGGCGCACGTGCCTCAACAAACTTCTGCAAATCAGTTTCAAGAGTGTGTAGATAGCCTTACAGCCGACAATGGTCTTGGCTTCTCCGATGCCGATCTGACGTCTAAGGGAAGAAAACATAATGATGCGCTGCATGTTTCGGTAGAGTGCAGAGGGACCACACTTGCTCACGTTCTGGTTGATACCGGGTCATCTTTAAACGTTCTACCAAAGAAAGCGTTGGACAGACTAGACTGTGAAGGTGTGAGCTTAAATCCCATTAATATCATTGTTAGAGCCTTTGACGGTTCTAAGCGGATGGTTCATGGAGAGGTGGACATCCAAATTAAGGTGGGAATGGAAATTTTCAACTCTACATTTTATGTGATGGACATCCGTCCTTCATATTCATGCTTGTTGGGAAGGCCATGGATCCACAATGCTGGGGCAATCACTTCTTCTCTACACCAGATGCTCAAATACCCAGTCCAGGGTAAGATTATAACAGTTCATGGTGAGGAGGAGTATATGATAAGCCACCTTAACTCTTTCCGCTACGTGGAGTTAGATGGTGAATTCATAGAAACACCTTTCCAACACTTTGAGGAGGTTTCTCCTGAAGTTGCGGTAGCCAAAACAATGACTGATGTGCCCATCATTACCAAACCCGTGTCCCGGATGTCATCCCTTAAAGATGCAAAGGCTGTAGTCAAGGAAGGAGGAAGCACAATATGGGGTCAACTGCCAGATTTTCCTTACAAGACATATAAGTTCGGTTTGGGTTTCACTGTTGCTGGTTAGAAGGCTGTGCGTCGCTCCCGGGCTGGAGGACCGCCATTGAAAATCACTCATCACAGAGTTCATTCTTTAGAGGATGATGAAGAAGAAAGCAATTTTGAAGAATAGATCTTTCCAACTATTGAAGGAGGATTGAACTGTTAGAACATAGTTTGATTCTACAACCCTCAGTTAGAGTTTTGATGATAACAAAATTCAAGATTAAATGAATTATGAGATTTATATATGACATAGATGCTACCTAAAAATATGTTGTGTATTTACAGGAAACTCTGACTGTAATCAGGATCCGAACATCAGAATATCAACATCAGCATCAGAAGATGTGTCACATCAGAAGATCAAACATGTGCTACGCTGAAGTCTGATGAACATAATCTGCACTTACCATACTCTGACTCTGATCAAGATCTTAACTATGTCATCAGCACTCAAAAGCGCCAAGATAAGCCAAAGCCAAGAACGCTAAGATCTTCATTAAGCAGAACATTCTGAAGTGTTAACACTACTGCATTCAAGGCAGATTAATTACCAACGGCTTTATTCCAAGACAAAGATCTTCTCAAAATGGAAAGAACGTAATAAGCATTGAAATGGAATTATTGGCATCAATGTATCTATTCCAAGAAGTATTTAAACAATTCAGTGAGAAAGGAATTGGCTAATGATCTACAATGCTCTACAATACTCTACACGCCTAAAGTCAATCATCTTCATCCTCACTCATAAAGTTTGCTAAAGCTCTCAATTGTTTACTCCATAGTTCTAGCAATCTAGTTTTACTTAAGCTTCATTTTGTGTATTATCACAGTTGTGATATATAGTTTTTGTAGAAAACATCAAACACACATAATAGTTCATTTATCTGTAAGAAAGAATTTCCTTGAGAAACAGGTTTGTAGTTTGACTCAAGAAGGCTTTAGCAGTTGTTAAAGCAGATTTGTATTCAGTTGAATATAGTGGATTAAGACCTCGTTGGAGAGAGGTGAAATCACCTTGACGGGTGGACTGGAGTAGTTTGAGATCAAACGAACCAGGATAAAAATAACGTGTTGTCTGCATTTGATTTCAAGTTTTAACAATTCAACCCCCCTTCTTGTGTTTTTCACTTCTTCAATTGCCATCAGAGCGCCTGGTTCTGAGTTTATAACACTTAACCGTGTCAGTACAAGATCCAACATTGAAAAACACTATGGCAGGAACACATCACAACATCAGCAATGACAACAATGAAGAAAGAGACAGATTCAGTGGCAAACCTCCAGTCTTTGATGGAGAGAACTTTGATTACTGGAAAGACAAAATTGAAAGCTTCTTTCTAGCCCATGATGCTGATATGTGGGATATGGTGACAGATGGATACACGCACCCAGTGAATGCAAGTGGTCAGAAGATTGACAGGAAAGCAATGTCTGACCAACAAAAGCGTGATTTCAAGAATCATCACAAGGCCAGAACTATTCTTCTCAGTGCTATCTCTTACTCCGAATATGAAAAAATATCAAACAGAGACACTGCTAAGAACATGTTTGATTCTCTCAGAATGACACATGAAGGCAACCTTCAAGTTAAAGAAACTAAATCTCTTGCGCTCATTCAGAAGTATGAGGCATTCAAAATGGAAGGAAGTGAATCTATTGAAACAATGTTCTCAAGATTTCAGATTCTGGTTGCTGGTCTCAAAGTTCTGGACAAAGGGTATTCTACTGCTGATCATGTCAAGAAGATCATCAGAAGCTTGCCAAAACAGTGGAGGCCAATGGTCACAACGCTGAAGCTAGCTAAGGATCTCAATGCAATCTCTCTGGAGGAACTTGTCAGCTCCCTCAGAAGTCACGAGATAGAGCTGGAAGCTGATGAACCTCAAAATCAAGGTAAGCCTTTAGCTCTAAAATCTAACAGAAAATCTGACTATAAGGTTTTGCAGGCTGTTAAAGAAACCTCTGATGGGTCCTCATCAGAAGAAGATGAACTGTCGCTCCTTTCCAGAAGGGTGAACAAACTATGGAAGCAGAGGCAAAGGAAGTTCAGGAATCCCAGAAGATCTGAGAACCAGAACGAATCCTCCTCCAGATACAGAAGGTCAAAATCCTCCTCTGGACACAGAAGATCTGAAGGCTCTTCAGGAAGCAGAAAGCCAAACAACAAGGACATCATCTGCTATGAATGCAACGAGCAAGGACACTACAAGAGTGACTGCCCAAAGCTTCAGAAGGAAAAGCCCAGAAGGAAGTTTGGCAAGGAAAAGAAGAAAAGTCTCATGGCCACATGGGATGACTCTGACACATCTGAAGCTGACTCAGAATCATATGATGAGAGAGCAAACATAGCTCTCATGGCAAACATATCAGAAGACAATGAAGCTTCTGAATCAAACTCTGAATCAGACACAAAAGAGGTATTTCCTGACTTTGCTATTAATTTTACTAAGGCTGAACTAGCTGAAAGCCTTAATGAGATTCTGGAAAGATATCAGCAGATCAGAGTCAAGTTCAGAAACCTGAAAAGGGATCTTGCTCCTGACTCTGATAAAACTGAGAGTCTCAAGTTGGAAAATTCTGAGTTGAAAAATAAAGTTTCAAAATTAGAAAATATATTACAAAACTCTCAGAAGGAAACAATTCTTGAAACTCCCAGTAGTGCTGATGAGATCATCAAGGAGTATGATCACAACTTTCAGAAGTTTCTTGCTAAAAGCATAGATAGAAGCAAAATAGCTTCAATGATCTATGGAGTTAGCAGAAATGGCAGAAAGGGAATAGGATACCAAGGTAAGGTACCTACACCAAAGAATGCCATGGATTTAGTTATTAAACGCACTCCACTTAAGTCACACTTTGTATATGGGCACACACACGACATCAAATATACTAGTAGCAACTATTCTGTCAAACCAAAATTTAACCAGAGTTTTGGTAAAACTAACAAATCAGGACCCAAGAAAATATGGGTACCTAAGGATAAAATAATACATGTTGCAGATATCTTTAGCAGCAAAGCAGAAACACCAGTCATGGTACCTGGACTTTGGCTGCTCGCGACACATGACGGGAAGAAGGCATATGTTCCAAAGCCTGGAACTTAAGCCTGGAGGCCATGTAGGCTTTGGAGGCAATCAGAGGGGAAAGATCATTGGCTCTGGAACAGTAGGTAATGGAAATCTTCCCTCTATCAGTAATGTCTTATTAGTAGATGGATTAATGCATAACCTGTTATCCATAAGTCAATGAAGTGATAACGGTTATGATATAATATTTAATCAAAATTCATGTAAAGCTGTTAGTCAGAAAGATGGGACTATCCTGTTTAATGGAAAGAGGAGAAACAACATTTACAAAATCAAACTTTCTGAACTGAAAAGTCAGAATGTAAAGTGTCTTCTGTCTGTTAACAACGAGCAATGGATCTAGCACAGAAGATTGGGGCATGTTACTATGAGAAGAATATCTCAGATTAACAAACTCAATCTGGTCAGAGGACTTCCTAATCTGAAGTTCAATTCAGATGCTCTGTGTGAAGCATGTCAGAAAGGCAAGTTTGCAAAACCTGCTTTTAAATCTAAAAACATTGTTTCCACCTCTAAGCCATTAGAACTTCTGCACATTGACTTATTTGGACCAGTTAAAACTGCTTCAGTCAGTGGCAAGAAGTATGGGTTAGTAATCGTAGATGACTATAGCAGATGGACATGGGTAAAGTTATTAAGACACAAGGACGAGTCACACTCTGTGTTTGTCACCTTCTGCAACCAAGTTCAGAATGAAAAGGATCTTAGAATCGTCAAAGTCAGAAGTGATCATGGTGGAGAGTTTGAAAACAAAGATTTTGAATCATTTTTTAATGACAAAGGCATTCTGCATGATTTCTCTTGTCCTAGAACTCCCCAGCAAAATGGAGTTGTAGAACGAAAGAACAGAACATTGCAAGAAATGGCCAGAACCATGATCAACGAGACTAACGTTGCTAAGATCTTCTGGGCAGAGGCGATAAACACAGCGTGCTACATTCAGAATAGAATCTCTATAAGACCTATTCTGGAAAAGACTCCATATGAATTGTGGAAGAACAGAAAGCCCAACATTTCATATTTTCATCCATTTGGATGTACTTGCTTTATTTTGAATACTAAAAATTATTTGAACAAGTTTGACTCTAAAGCACAGAAGTGTATTATGTTAGGATACTCTGAACGCTCAAGAGGGTACAAAGTATACAATACAGAAACACAGATTGTGGAAGAATCAATCAGTGTTCGTTTTGATGATAAGCATGACTCTCAAAAGTCAAAGCAGAATGAATTACTTGCAGGTATGGAAGTTGAATTCACAGGTACTGAAGACAAGTCATCATAAGCTCTTAACAGAGACACTCCCTCAACATCATAAAGAGGCTCTGCAAGCAATCCAGCATCTTCTGTTGATCAACCTCAGAAAAGACCATCCAGAAGCAGCATGGATCATCCAGAAGAAACTATCTTAGGAAGAAAGGAAGATCCAATCAGAACAAGAGCCAGCTTCAGAAACTCTGAAGAATCCCTCATGGGACTTGTTTCTCTGATTGAACCATCTTCAATTGATGAAGCACTTCTGGACAATGACTGTATTCTAGCAATGCAAGAGGAGCTGAATCAATTCACAAAGAATGACGTGTGGGATTTAGTTCCTAAGCCAAAAGGATTCAACGTCATTGGAGCAAAATGGGTGTTCAGAAACAAGCTGAATGAGCAAGGTGAAGTCATCAGAAACAAGGCACGATTGGTAGCACAAGGTTATAGTCAGCAAGAGGGGATAAACTATACAGAAACCTTTGCTCCAGCCACCAGGTTAGAATCTGTCTGACTTTTAATTTCTTTTGCTGTTAATAAAGGCATCACTCTGTATCAGATGGATGTCAAGAGTGCATTCTTAAATGGATATATAAAAGAAGAGGTATATGTGCACCAACCCCCTGGTTTTGAAAGTTCAAAAAATCCAGAATATGTTTTCAAACTAAAGAAGTCACTGTATGGTCTGAAACAAGCTCCTAGAGCTTGGTATGAAAGACTAAGTAACTTCCTGTTAGAAAAGGAATTCACCAGAGGGAAGGTGGACACAACCTTATTCTGTAAGACAGTTAAGAATGACATTCTAGTCTGCCAGATTTATGTTGATGATATAATATTTGGATCTACTAATCCCTCTCTGGGAAGAAAATTTGCTAAGTGTATGCAGGCAGAATTTGAGATGAGCCTGATGGAGGAACTGAAATTCTTTTTGGGAATTCAGATCAATCAAACCCCAGAAGGAACTTACATTCATCAGAGCAAATATGTTAGAGAACTTCTGAAGAAATTTGATCTCTCATAATGTAAGCCATCAAAGATTCCAATGCATCCCACGTGCATTCTGGAAAGAGAAGAGGTAAGCAAAAAGGTAGAACAGAAGGTCTACAGAGGTATGATTGGTTCTCTTCTTTATCTTACAGCTTCAAGACCTGATATTTTATTCAGTGTATGCATTTGTGCAAGATTCCAATCAGATCCTAGAGAATCTCACTTAACAGCTGTTAAGCGAATTTTCAAGTATCTGAAAGGTACTACTAATCTGGGTCTATTTTATAGAAAATCTAGTGATTACAGCTTAGTAGGTTACTGTGATGCTGACTTTGCTGGAGACAGAGTTGAACGTAAAAGAACTTCTGGAAGCTGCCAGTTTCTGGGAGAAAATCTGATCTCGTGGTCCAGCAAAAGACAATCCACCATTGCTCTATCAACAACAGAAGCTGAATACATAGCAGCAGCTGGATGCAGCACACAAATGCTCTGGATGAAAAGTCAACTTGAGGACTTCCAGATTTATGAGAGTAACATTCCTATACTCTGATAATACCTCTGTCATTTGCTTAAGTAGAAATCCAATTTTGCATTCTAGGACTAAGCATATAGAAATAAAACATCATTTTATTAGGGACTATATTCAGAAAGGAATCTTAAACTTAAAATTTATTGATACAGACCATCAATGGGCTGATATCTTTACAAAACCACTTTCTGAAGATAGGTTCAACTTCATTATGAATCATCTCAGCATGAAGCTCTGTCCAGAATAAAACTGTTTTAATTTTATATATTAACCTTCAGAATTATGTTTGTTACTCTGTGAACTTCTGATCAATCCTCCTTTCAGAATTTTAGAAATGCAGATTGTATCAGATCTATCCATGAAGCTCTGAGCTTTTCAGTTCAAGGATAAAAGTGATGTTCACTCAAAGCAAACAAGTGTCATCCAGTCATCAGCTGTTTCCTGAGGCAGAACACGCGTTCACGCTTCTGAAAAGGCAAAACGCTGATTGGATGCATTGAGACACATGTCACTGGTAACCGTTTAAGTATCTTTCTGAAATCCCCTAAAATCAGCCATCATTAAATGCTATTAATCACGATTTATTTCTCTCTCTTAAGCATTTATGTTTTCAAAAACTTTTTCAAAATCTATTTAAACACCATTAACACACATTAACAACTTTTACCCTTACTTTCGTTTTCAAGCAATATTTTTGATATCTGTGTTTGTGTTCTTCCCTCTCAAGAAAACCCTTTCAATTTTTTTTCTCTCAAGAACTCGTGTGAACATGGCTTCTAGCAGCAATCTCTCTTCAGGTTCCCAGAAAGATGCATCAACTGAACAATATGAGGTTCCTCTCAGAACTCTTCTCACTCCGGTCAAGAACCTTGAAGTTCTGTCAGAGATTATAGTGGATTTCAACAGTTTGAAGGAAAATGGTTTTGATTTATCAGAAGAGATTCAAGCTCAAGGATGGGAAAGGTATTTTGACAGGTTGGTGGGTCCAACTTTTCCTATCTTGGTTAAGGAATTCTGGATTCACGCATCTTCCTCAAATCACCAAGTCACTTCTTACATAATGGGGAAGAAAATAGTGATTACTGAAGACCTGATTGGAAAACTGATTGGATACAATGGTGGTGGTATTCGCTGTATAGACATGGCTGAAAGGTGCTCAGATGTTGCTGTTATAGCAAGGGAAATTTTCACGCTGGGGCTTCCCTCCAGCAAGATAAGAGATTTGAGAGATAAGCACAGAATTTGGGCAAAGATTATTCTGGGCTGTTTCAACCACAGGAAGCCCACAAGCTCTCCTGATTACATAAACATAGATCAGCAGTTTCTGATCTATTTTATTTCTTAGAAGGTAAAGATTAATCTAGCTCATCTTCTGTTCAACCATCTGAGAACAAGCATCAAGGAGACAAGAGAAGATGAACGCACTAAAAGGGATTGGATACCCTTGGGCAGATTGATATCAGATATTCTGACTGAGAATAGGCTGATTGAACACTTGACAGAGGCACAAGAGATCAACACACTGGAACCTTCTGTTGGCGAGCAACAAAATGCCAAGAATCTAAAGAAGATGAAGCTGATAAAGAACATTAAGAAGGATCCCAACGTCACTCCTTTTGCTGACATCTCCAGCAGAAGAGTCCCCTGGACGACTTCCCCATGTTCTCAAAGATTGACTCCAAGCCTCAGATCATTCTGAGATACTTGGACGCTTGTAAAGCTGATGGTACAACTCCTAATCTAAACATTCAAGATCTTCAGCAGAAGGCACCAGAGGTGGCTCTGAAGAAGACTAAGAAGAGAAAAGCTGCTCCAGAAGGATCATCACAACAGACTCAAAAGAAAAGAGGTAATCCTGTTTCTGTATCTGTTTTAAATTCAACTGCTGGTTCCTCATCTATTCCTACTCCCATTCCAACACCAGCTAATATCCCAACACCACAAACCTTTGAAGATTTTGACATTGACTTTGACCCTTCTGAGTCATTAACCCTCAGAAGATCCCGCTCCAAACCACAAAATCCAAACACTGCAACCATACCAGAACTAGAACTTGCACAAGTTCTTTCTGATATAGAACAACACTTTTCCGCTCCCCAAACAGAAAATCCAAATCCAAACTCAGAAATTCCCATTTCTCCACAACCTGACATTCCACTCTCACTAATACCAGAAATTCCAATACTAGAACCAGAAATTCCATAACCTCCCTATCCTCAACCAGAAAGTAATCCACCATCTCCTCCACATGAACAAACTCCACAACCTGAGACTCAAAACTCGGAGGCTTAAACCTCTGAGTCCCCTGAGCCACAACCATTGGCCATTCAATTGCCTTGTGGTACAACTGTCAATATGGCTCAACTTCCCTCTTCACCAGAAACAACTCCACCACATACTCCACATAGTCCAATCGTTATTTTTGACTCTCCCACTCCCTCACCTAAGAAAAATACAGAAAACCACAGCAAGACAGTCATTGACCTAACAATCCTTGAACGCCTTGCTGCAATAAACCAGAAAACTGCCATCCCTAAACCGAAACAACCAGATGTTGGTTCCAGCATTTTGAACTTTGAATCAGATATGCAGAAGTGGATCACTTATCTAAAACAAGCAAGTCTAGAAGTGGTTGATCCTGCTGTATCAGATCATCTCTGGACTCAATTCAGAAGATGGGTATGCGCTGAAACCTTCAAGCTGCAAGACCAGAGTTATGGACAGGCACAACAGAAATTCAACAATCTTCTGAAGGAAATGGAAGGTCCAGTTCTGAGCAAGCTGCTGAAGGAAGAAGTTCTCCATCTGGACAGTGAGCCTTGGTCTGAAAAGCGTCCAACATCTACAGTTCAACCTGCAGAAGAACAGATAATTCAAGATGAAGACTTGGGTCAAGCAGAAGAAGCTACAGAAAGCTTTGAGAAGCATCCTGTATCTGAAGATCCTCAAGCTTCCTCTCTTGACAGGCAGGCTCTGGAGGATTTGAAGAGATCAGATATGCTGATGAATGAACGGATGGACAAGCAAGATATCAAGATTGATTCTATAGCAAGCATGGTAGCCAAGCAGAACGAAACCAGCGAACAAATCAAGAGCATGTTGGAAGTTCTGTTCACACGACTTCCTCCTTCCTCTTAGATTTTTCTTGTGTTTTCCTTGTTTTCTTTACATGTTTGTCTGTAATATTTCTACTTATTCTAAACTATCATTGCTTCTGCTTTAATACAAACGTGTTTTTACTCTGATCTGTTTAACTCTGATTATATATGCTTTTTGATCGCTGACAAAAAGAGGGAGAAAGAATGATATTTTTCAATAACGGTTTACTGAGACAAAAGTCTCAAACATTCTAACATCCTTATATATCTGCTGTTCTGAAAAGCTTACAGGTACAAGAATCTGAAGAACTCTGATAAAGCAAAATTCTGATGTTCAAAGAAAGGTTCAATAAAGTTCTGATACTCAAGGAATCAAAGGGAAATAATCAACTCAGGGGGAGTTTTTCTCATCATTACTCTGATACTTTTATTCCTTACCTTCTTAGCTCTGATACTTTTTACTCATTATCTGATTATCTCTGATATCGTTTCCTCTTTTTTCCTTAAACTCTAATACTTTCATCACTTTATTTTAATTGAAAAAATCTAGTTTTTGTCATCATCAAAAATGGGGAGATTGTTAGAACATGGTTTGATTCTACAACCCTCAGTTAGAGTTTTGATGATAACAAAATTCAAGATTAAATGAATTATGAGATTTATATATGACATAGATGCTACCTAAAAATATGTTGTGTATTTACAAGAAACTCTGACTGTAATCAGCATCAGAACATCAGAATATCAACATCAGCATCAGAAGATGTGTCACATCAGAAGATCAAACATGTGCTACGCTGAAGTCTGATGAACAGAATCTGCGCTTACCATACTCTGACTCTGATCAAGATCTTAACTATGTCATCAACACTCAGAAGCGCCAAGATAAGCCAAAGCCAAGAACGCTCAGATCTTCATTAAGCAGAACATTCTGAAGTGTTAACGCTACTGCATTCAAGGCAGATTAATTACCAACGACTTTATTCCAAGACAAAGATCTTCTCAAAATGGAAAGAACGTAATAAGCATTGAAATGGAATTATTGGCATCAACGTATCTATTCCAAGAAGTATTTAAACAATTCAGTGAGAAAGGAATTGGCTAATGATCTACAATGCTCTACAATACTCTACACGCCTAAAGTCAATCATCTTCATCCTCACTCATAAAGTTTGCTAAAGCTCTCAATTGTTTACTCCATAGTTCTAGCAATCTAGTTTTACTTAAGCTTCATTTTGTGTATTATCACAGTTGTGATATATAGTTTTTGTAGAAAACATCAAACACATATAATAGTTCATTTATCTGCAAGAAAGAATTTCCTTGAGAAACCGGTCTGTGGTTTGACTCAAGAAGGCTTTAGCAGTTGTTAAAGCAGATTTGTATTCAGTTGAATATAGTGGATTAAGACCTCGTTGGAGAGAGGCGAAATCACCTTGACGGGTGGACTGGAGTAGTTTGAGATCAAACGAACCAGGATAAAAATAACGTGTTGTCTGCATTTGATTTCAAGTTTTAACAATTCAATCCCCCTTCTTTTGTTTTTCACTTCTTCATGAACAACTGGGAGGCGAAAGACTTCGTTCCCATTACTTTCATCAATCAGTAATTTATCTTTTGAACATTTCTTGTTTGGTCTGTAATAATTATTAAACTATTCGTACACTCTTTTTGCCTTATGCCTTACCCGGGGCATATAGGTCCATTTGTAAGGGTTTTGATTCTTCATTTTCATATGCCATTTTTAATGAATCATGGACGTTTTCATCTATAAACTTTTATGTTCATTTTCTTTCTTTTTACATTTCATTTGGTTTAAAGGTGGCTATCCCTTACACGCACCCACACTTACAAAATGCAGGTACCCATCCACTCCGGATTCCATGGGTAACAATTCTGCTATGGCCTTCAGTGACTTTGAAGATCTGGTCAATCATGCCGAATACGAAGGTGATGAAAACTGTGAAGTGCCTGGAGAGTTGGCTAGACTTTTGCAACAGGAAGAAAGGGTTATTCTGCCCCATGAAGAGTTGTTAGAGACTATCAATTTGGGAACAGAGGAAGACAGAAAAGAGGTTAAAGTGGGTGCCAACCTAAAGCCAAGTGTCAAAGAGCGCTTAGTTCAGCTGTTGAATGAATATGTTGAGATCTTCGCCTGGTCCTATAAAGACATGTCGGGACTAGATACAAATATTGTGGTTCACCGTCTCCCTACAAGAGAAGACTGTCCACTAATCAAGCAGAAAGTCCGCCGAATGAGACCCGATATGTCTGAAAAGATCAAAGCTGAAGTGATGAAGCAGTTCAATGCTGGCTTTCTTGCTGTTACTTCCTATCCGCAATGGGTCGCTAACATTGTGCCCGTGCCTAAGAAGGACGGCAAAGTCAGAATGTGTGTGGACTACAGAGACTTAAATAAGTCTAGCCCTAAAGATGACTTTCCATTACCACACATTGACGTCTTGGTCGACAACACAGCTCAACACAAGGTATTCTCTTTCATGGACGGATTTTCAGGGTACAACCAGATCAAAATGGCCCCCGAAGACATGGACAAGACTACTTTTGTTACGCAGTGGGGTACCTTCTGCTATAAAGTAATGTCATTCAGACTGAAGAATGTCGGGGCAACCTATCAGCGAGCCATGGTAGCTTTGTTTCATGACATAATACATCATGAGATTGAAGTCTACGTAGACGACATGATAGCCCATTCACAGACAGAAGAAGAACACCTCGACCATCTGCAAAAGCTGTTTGTCAGGTTAAAAGAATACAAGCTCAGACTGAACCCTAGCAAGTGCAATTTCGGAGTCAGGTCCGATAAACTTTTGGGATTTATCATCAGTAACAAAGGCATCGAGGTTGATCCTGCCAAAGTCAAAGCTATACAAGAAATACCTGCCCCTCGCACTGAGAAGGAGGTCAGAGGTTTCTTGGGACGCCTAAACTACATTGCAAGGTTCATCTCTCATCTAACATCTACCTGTGAACCAATCTTCAAGCTGTTGAAGAAAGATCAGGTGGTTGAATGGAACGATGACTGTCAAGTCGCTTTCGATAAAATCAAGGAGTATTTGCTGGAACCTCATATCTTGATGCCACCCGTCGAAGGAAGGCCGTTAATCATGTATCTGACTGTTTTGGATAATTCAATGGGGTGCGTACTGGGCCAACATGACGAGTTTGGCCGAAAAGAGCATGCCATTTATTACCTTAGCAAAAAGTTTACCGACTGTGAGACTCGCTACTCACTGCTCGAGAAAACTTGATGCGCTTTGGTATGGGCTGCTCACCGACTAAGGCAGTATATGTTGACACATACCACTTTGTTGATTTCCAAAATGGATCCGATCAAGTACATCTTTGAGAAGCCTGCTTTATCCGGAAGAATTGCTAGATGGCAGATGATCCTGACTGAGTATGATATCCAGTACACAACCCAAAAAGCTATAAAGGGGAGTGTACTAGCAGACCATCTAGCTCATCAAGCCGTCGAAGATTACCAATCTATGAGGTTCGACTTCCCTAACGAGGATATTATGACATTGGACAACATTAAAGGTAACAAACCATATGACGAACCTGAACAAGGATCCCGATGGACCCTGTACTTTGATGGTGCTTCAAATGCACTTGGAAACGGTATCGGTGTGGTGCTTATCTCTCCAGAAGGTTGCCATACACCTTTCACTGCTAGACTCTGCTTCAGCTGCACCAACAACATGGCCGAGTATGAAGCTTGTATCTTTGGTCTCAAGGCCGCTATTGACTTGGGAATCAAATCTCTGATTGTATTTGGGGACTCAGCTTTGGTTATCAGTCAAATCAAAGGAGAGTGGGATACTAAACATTCAAACCTCATCCCTTACAAAGAACATGTCCTAACATTGTTACCACATTTCGAGCAGATTACCTTCGAGCACTTCCCGCGAGAAGAGAATCAGTTGGCGGATGCGTTAGCTACAATGTCATCCATGTTTAAACTTAACTGGGATAATGAGGCACCTCAAATCACCATTGAACGAATGGACGAACCTGCGCATTGTCACGAGATTAATACCGAAGAAGTGATGGACCGACCTTGGTTTCATGACGTTAAAAGGTATCTCGAAGCACATGAATACCCTGAAGGAGCTTCAGTCAACGATAAAAAGTTCTTAAGGAGGTTCGCTGCCAAGTTCTTTCTGAGCAATGGTATCCTATACAAGCGCAATCTTGATTGTGTCCTACTCCGTTGTATGGACAAGGTTGAAGCTGAGCAGATCATGGCTGAACTACATAATGGCACCTTTGGCACCCACTCAAGTGGCCATACGATGGCTAAGAAGATTCTACGGGCAGGCTATTATTGGTCTACCATGGAAGCTGATTGTCATCAACATTCCCATACTTGTCACAAATGCCAAATCTATGCTGACAAGGTACATATTCCTCCAGTTCCTCTCAATGTCTTAACAGCTCCTTGGCCATTCGCGATGTGGGGAATCAACATGATTGGAGAGATCAAGCCTACGGCGTCTAATGGACATCGTTTCATCCTGGTGGCCATTGATCACTTTACCAAGTGGGTCGAAGCAGCTTCCTTCGCATCCGTTACAAAGAATGTGGTTGCCCGCTTCATCAAGCAAAACCTCATATGCCGGTATGGTATCTGTGATCGGTGGAAATAGAACTGACTGTTTAAAGCTGGTTCGCGAAATGTCGCGGTAAGCAAGAGTCGCCACCGTCTTTTATTTTCTCCAACATGGAAAGGACAAAAGCACAGCAAAATTCCTTCTTTGAGAATGGTTCTCGGTTCGGGAGGTAGATTTATAGAAAGGGAAGGTGTTAGAACCCTTTCTATCCATGGTTATCCATGGGCTCTTAGGTACTTGCTCTTATGTTTTCAAAATATGTTTGCTTTTCAAATGTGAGTGGGTTTTAAAAAAAGTTTCGTTTGAAAAATTTCTAAGTAACTCTTGTATCTGTCCTCAAGAGTGTATGAAATTTTTTTTTGAAAACTTTTGAAAGTGTCAGTGTGAAAAGTTGTTTTTGTTTATTTGAAAAGAGCAAGTACCTATGAGAATCTACCTACTCTAAGGAATTAGGCTGTGTAAGAGTCCTTAAGATAGTGCCATCCCACCATTGAGAGGTAGGTAGCACCATCATTGGAGTTATTCGGGTCAATTAGATGATAGGGACAGTGTGGTCACCGAAGCAATAGTAGGACACCTTAGAAGTAACCCTAATGTCCTAGATCCTTTTTAATCCGAGGCAACCGTTTCGAGGCAACTGGATCTTAGACATAAGAGCGACCGCTAAAACATCCTATACTTGACGACCACTTTCGAAGGCAACGAGTGAGGCGTACCCTAGAAGTGGCATGTGCATTGTGTGTTGTTTTCAGATTTAAAATTATCTTGGATCATGCAATTGTGAGCTACGCGTTGTTTTTTAATTACCATACATTCTTTCATGCAATTTAGCAGTTAAGAGTGTGGAAAAGGAAATACAGAAAGGTAAAAGCTACGCTATTACAAGGCGCGGGTCTATACATCGCCAAAATACAAAGACCCGTTTTTGATAAAGATGCGGAAAGTAAAAAAGCAATAAACCTAATTACTATTACATTCTGGAAACAGTTACATAATAATCAAATAAAAATAACGCGCGAATAAATTAAAATCAGGACGTCCTCGGGTTTTGACCCTTTGCTTGAAATTAAATTAAATTAAAACCTAATTAATTATTTAATTAAAGAAAAGAAAGTGTTTTTTTTTATGTTTTTTGTATTTATTATGGAAATAAAGAAAAGAATTTAAAAGTTAGTAAACAACCCTAATTCTAGATTATTTTAATTATTAAAGAAAATGTCAAAGTTGACCTAATTTACTAATTAATTAATTTACATGTTTATGTACAAAATAATAATAATTAATAATGATAATAATAATTAATTAAGAAAAAGATAAAAAGTGTCAAAACCTAATTCTATGTAATTTTTATTTATTAAGAAAAAGATTGAATTTTAAACCTAAATTAACCTAGATTAGTTATTAGAATTTATTTACAAAAATAAATTAGTGATGAAATTAATAAATAATTAAATATATTTACAATTTTGATTTTCTATTTTTATTATGGAAAATTATTAATTTAGTGAATTAAGAAAAATAGTTAAAACAATCAAAAGAATTAAAAAGAAAAGAAAATAAAATAAAATCAAACTATGCAAACCAAGGGGGTTAGATGGCCCAAAGGGAGGTGAAATGCTGGAATTCAGGCCCAAGAGAAATCCAAGCCTTGTTGACTTTCATGATTGTGTGCGTGCTGTTTGACTGGAGCACACCATAGACTCCATCTCCTGGCCACTGGATGGATCTCATGGCCACTTGGCAGGCTTAGGCGTGAGAGTGCATGATGGATCTTTGAATGAACACTGCATGTGAACGCTTTGTGAAAAAATAGAAAGAATTTTTTGGGGGACCTGGGAATCGAACCCAGGTCCCAACGCTTGCCTGCAATGTCTCCAACCACTACACCATTCAAACGCGTTTGTAAACATAATGACCAATAAAAATATTATATGAAAAGCAACCACTATGCTGAAAATATGAAAAAACGCGCGTGGATTTGAATCTTCCAACCATGCACTGCCACGCATGTCGTCTTCTTCGTTTCCTGAAACAAAAAGCAAGTAAATAGCGGGGGTTTTAAACCCCCACTAACTTCAACAGTGAAAAATAGCGATTAGAATTAGAGACAATATAAAAAGGGCGCGAGGATTCCATTCAACTCGTCTTAAGCTTCTGAGTTTAATGGTATATGTCTCAAGGCCTGATTTTTCCTCAATAAGAAAGCCCTAATTTTCAAGCTTCTAAACCCTAGATTTTATCCATGGTGGATATTGATTCAGGCAGTTTTAGCACAATTAAACTATATCAAAAGCTTCAGGAAGATGTCAGCAATAAAAATCCATAAGCAAAACATGTCAATAATGCATAAAAATTGGATTTCGATTATGGGAATATTTGGTCAAACCGTGACTCTGTTTTACCGTTTCCTTGGGTATGAGAGCTTGTTCTTGATGGTAATAGCTTCCTGGAGACTCAGGCAATATGTTTGAATCACTTTTAGGCCTTAAATCCACCTGCAAATAGGATTTCAGTTTCACAATTTTCTTGAGTTTTTTGCAATTTGGTTGTATGGTTTCAGCAGCAATTGTGCGTGTCTAGCTTTAGGGTTAGCTCTTGCATTTGTATTGGAACAGAATTAGGTCAAAACCTTGGCCCAAAAGTCCATGAATTTAAGTTTTCAATCTTTGATTTTCAATCATATAATTTCCAATCTTTTTTCAATGAAAACCTTGCCAAATATGGATGATCTTCCCTTTTTGATTGAGAAACGAGTTTGCCAGCTTGCCCTGATCTGATTTGCTTCACCAAAAGATCCAAAAACATATCTTTTTAATTTTCCTATAATTAAAATCAATTAAATGAATTAATAATAATAATAATAAAAATTAAATTAATTAATTAAAAATAAGAAAATAAATCATTTTAAGTTCAATGGGTCGTGTATAGGCTTTGGGTAAAGATTCAAGAAAGAATTTGAGGCCCATTAGCAAAATTGAAGTGTTTTAGGCAAAGTTGACTTTTGAAAGTTCCCAAAAATTTCCCAACTTCTCCAATGCATATCTTGCTCAATTTTGAAGCTATCAACATGTTCTTGAACATTTTGGAAAGGTTTTGAAGTCCTCTAACCAATGCCTTTGGTCCCATGTCATTTTGATTCACCAATCTCAAGTTATGGTCTTTGACTTAAAGTGCCTTTTTGTTGACTTTTGAAAATGACCTATAATGTAGAAATTGATAACTTTTTGTGAGAGCATTTCTTTGACTTGGAATGTGAAGATGAGTTGTAGGAAATGTCATCCCCTTAAAAATGAGCATTGGATGGGATTTTTCTGATGAACCATGAAAAAGTTATGCCTTGGTCAAGTTACAGTTGACTTTTCAACTATCCAAAAATAGAAACTTTTGCATCTTGAGGCTTTTTGAGCCATGCTTGAGAAATCATGATCAAGAATTGATCAAATGATGATTGTGGCTTCAAAATAAGATGTTGATAAAAAATTTTGACTTTTGACTGTCAAATGACCATTTTGCCCCTGCAGTTGACTGTGAAGCATTTAGGGTTTTTGACTGTGCAACTTGATGCTGTGAGTCTTGAAACTTGACATATGGATGCTTGACAATGGATATAGGAATATGGGACTTGATTGGACCCTTGAAAACCTCAATTTCTTTGCAAGAACCAAAACCCTAATTTTGACTGTGTTAGGAGGCAATTGGACTGTGCAATCTTTAAGGGATTTTGAACCATTTGGAGATTGATTTTGGCAAATCTTGAAGAATATGGGAGGGCAAATTTTGGGGTACAACAGTTGCCCCTGTTCAATCTTCTTAGACCTGAGGATATAGATTGGCTGGCGTGCCTTTCGTGATCCGAATGTGGAAGATGATTGAACACTAGAGTGCCCAGAAATTTGCACTCACATAGTAGAATGCTAGCAGTGTGATGTCGGGAATGGGCTTACAGATGCCATTTGGAGAGATGATGAATAGGAGGACGGGCTTATAGATGCCATCTAGAGCTGTAACAGAATCTTATCGGGAATGGGCTTATGGATGCCATTTGGAGACTGTCGGTATGTGGATGGGCTTATAGAAGCCATCCAGGTGTCGATCGCGTAAGAGATTCCTTAGCGAGAACTTGTGTACCTGAGAAAGAAAACAAATTACCTGGCCTGTTATAGGGGTTGATCTTCAAAACTCTTTATGTAGATATGCCCTGGCTGGATACAGGAATCGAATCTTCAAACTCTTCAGACGTGCCCTGGCTGGATACAGGAATCGAGTCCGGAATTAGTCGTCAACAGATATGCCCTGGCTGGATACAGGAATCGAATCTTCAAACTCTTCAGACGTGCCCTGGATGGATACAGGAATCGAGTCCGGAATTAGTCGTCAACAGATATGCCCTGGCTGGATACAGGAATCGAATCTTCAAACTCTTCAGACGTGCCCTGGCTGGATACAGGAATCGAGTCCGGAATTCAGAAAGGTTGGTGAGCTGTCTCTACTGACAGGCTATCTTCATGGGCGGGTGGTCTCTAACGAAGAGTGTCTATAATGACGAAGGTCTATAACGACGAGTGTCTATAACGACGAGTGTCTATAACGACGAGTGTCTATAACGACGAAGGTCTTTAACGACGAGTGTCTATAACGACGAGTGTCTATAACGACGAGTGTCTATAACGACGAGCGTCTATGACGACGAGTGTCTATAACGACGAGTGTCTATAACGAAGAGTGTTTATAATGACGAGTGTCTATAATGACGAGTGTCTATAACGACGAGTGTCTATAACGACGAGTGTCTATGACGACGAGTGTCTATAACGACGAGTGTCTATGACGACGAGTGTCTATAACGACGAGTGTCTATAACGACGAGTGTCTATGACGACGAGTGTCTATAACGACGAGTGTCTATAACGACGAGTGTCTATAACGACGAGTGTCTATAACGACGAGTGTCTATAACGACGAGTGTCTATAACGACGAGTGTCTATGACGACGAGTGTCTATAACGACGAGTGTCTATAACGACGAGTGTCTATAACGACGAGTGTCTACAACGACGAATGTCTATAACGATGAGTGTCTATGACGACGAGTGTCTATAACGACGAGTGTCTATGACGACGAGTGTCTATAACGACAAATGTCTATAACGACGAGTTTGATCACAGATTTGCCCTGGCTAGATACATGTATCGAATATGGAATTACGACAATTGATAGTAATCATCTTTGGATTGACCTTTTTCCTGAAAGGCAAAACATCAGTTGTATGCAATGTCATGATGTACGAACTGCATGATATCGTGATGCTCAAAATGAGATAGTGTCATATGTATGTAAGCAGGATGTATAAAATGTGAAATGTTTATGAATGTATTTCGTTGGGGAAGATAAATCCTTGACGAATTCCAGGAAGTTAAATCCTGGGATGATGTTGAAGAGTAGAATTCTTTGTTTCCGCTGGGGATGATGATTGCAAGAATACCGGTAGGAGAAGATGACTCCGTTGGGGAATAAACTTGTTGGAGAGATTACTCTGCGGGGAATTACTCTGTGGGAAGAGATACTTCGCTGAGATTGATGATAACTCCGCTGGGGATAGGAAGAACTTCGCCGAGGACGATCTTTCTGTGGCGATTGGCTGAGGATAACCCAGTTATAAGCCCTGAAGGGAATAACTTTGAGTAAAGTCGGGGAGATGCGTTCGTACTCTGCAGGGAGTGAAGGTATCTTGGTCGTGTTCTTCAGCTGAACTTACCTTGGTAAATCTCGATGGACAGAGCAACCAGATTGCTTAGACAATTCTTATTGCCCCAATTTCTGTGGGAGAAGGTACCTGTGAGGTGCTTGATGACCGCCGACTTGACAAATCTTCTTCTGGTAGGCAAGTGATGTCAGGACATAGTCGTACGCTTTGATCCCTAACTTTTGCCTGGACCGCCCTTTCGGGTTTTCAGTCCACCGGGATACCCTTTTTTGCCAAAGCCGCCTTTTCAGGTTTTCGACTTGCCGGGTGTATGATTTTTTTCATTTTCATCCCTTATTTTTGCCCGAACCCTTTTGGTTCGCCGGGAAGCCCTTATTTTTGCCTAGGTGTGTCAACCTAGCGGGTCTTTGATTTTGCGTAGCATTTTTTCGACTATGTCCACGCTCTCAGAATGTAGGGAGATGCCCCAACAGAGTCCCTACTACCAGAAGATCTTCGTTTGATCGTCTAATGCTCCAAGTGATCCAGATGGAGATTTGCCCCAAGTTGGTTAGCCTTTTGAGAGATTCTCCGAATCTTGACTTAACTGCCCCAGATGATGGACAATGATCACGTCTGCCCCTTGGTTGGAAGTGCTTTTGTTCACTTAGATATTCGTCGTGCGAATTTCTCTGCTGTTCGAACAAAAAGTCATATGCAAACAGTGTTATATCAAGAATGCAAAGCTTATGTCTGTCTCGAAGTTTTTGAAAATGCAGTTTTTTTTTTCATAAAAATAAGTGAGTGTTTTGTAAGCTGTGATGTCAACTCGTTATTTTACCGCAAGCCTTAAGGAGTCAGGATACCTTTCGTAACCGTATGCTTTCGAACTAACCCATGCTTCAACTAGGACTTTTAAAGGTTGTAGCGTGGCTTGGTTCACGGTTTAAGAAACAAAGGATAAAGGCTCAAATTTTGTTTGTACCCACCCGCTCTTCGTGATGTTCTTCAAACCTAAACTCAGTTGATCGCGCGTTAGACCTTGTTTGAGTCTTTGCTCTGACATTCCAGTGATGGTTCGGATGTTGACAATTTATTTTGAATAGGCAGTCTTTTCTTTTTTGTTGAGGGTTTGTAGGACCTCTTTCTTTTTGATTTCGTTATCCCTGTTTTTTGCCTGAACTGTTTCTTTTGTGATTACAGTCAGCGGGATGCCCCAGTTTTTGTAAGTCTCCTTCATAGGTTTTGACTTATTGGGCTTTAGTTTTTTGGTAATGACTGCCCGTCTTTATGATTATTCAGGACCATCACTGTCTTTTGTTTTGTAAAGACTCCCTTGGTGCCATTCGTTGTGCCCTTGGATCAACCGAGAGAACTACCCTGCCCCAGGTTATGATTAAGGGTTTTAATTTTCGAAAAGAAAAAACTCCTACTTCTTTGGCTCAAAGGGGTTGACGAGGGATTATCATCCTTATAACTCCAGTGTTTAGGAATTAAAACAATGCCTGTACCTCATCAGCGGGGTCTGTTCAAAAGCATATTGTAGATTGTGGTATCGTTTTCGTCATCCTCCCTCAAGAGGCTTAGAATTTTTCAATCAAGAGTTGATCATCACAAAAAAATATGAAAACAGTTTGCATATAGTGAATATGAAATAATTACTTCAAAACAGACATGTGTAATGCATTAATAAAATAACAACGTTTGACATAAAATGTTTGAACAATCAAAGAAAATACAACTTGAACATTCGAATGAACAACAAATTTCCAATCCTAGACATGTTTTGGCAAGGGAGCAGTGATCACATTAGGAGCCTCTGGAGAGTCGAACTGGACTTCCTTTGGGTCGATCAGATCCTGAACCTTGTTTCTCAAAGTCCAACAGTCATCTGTAGCATGCCCCGGGCTGTCAGAATGATAAGCGCAACGAACATTGGGGTTATACCTTGAAGGTGTCCTATTGGGATTCTTTGGAGGGTCCCTTAGAGTTACCAACTTGGTCTCTAGCAACTGCGGAAATATCTGGGACAAGGTCACGCCGAGGGGAGTGAATTGTCTTTTAGGTCTCTCTTCCCTTTGTTGATTGTGACGCTGAGGAGCACCGGCCAGCTTTGCAATAACTACCGCGTTGACAGCACTAGATTCTCTCTTGGATGGTTTCTTCTCAGTGTTTGAGGAGTCACCATTCTGTATTTTCCCCGACTTGATGCCAGCTTCTATTCTTTCCCTGGTCAAGATCAAATTTGTAAATCCAGCAGCAGAATTCCCAATTAGGTGGTTGAAGAATGGACCAGACAGGGTACCCAAGAACATGTCAACGAGCTCACGGTCAGTTAGAGGTGGCTGTACCCTTCCAGCAAGGTCCCTACATTTTTGAGAATACTCTTTAAAGCCCTCGCCTGTACCCATAGACATCCCCTGAAGCTGAGTGCGCGTGGGAGCAAGGTCGGCATTATACTGGTACTGCTTGTAGAACGCAGTGGCCAAGTCCTCCCAGCTGCGGATGTTGGCTTCATCCAGTTGATAGAACCACTCGAGCTGAGTCCCTGACAGGCTATCCTGGAAGAAGTGAATCCACAAATTCTTGTCAGCCGTGTAGGGCTGGATCCTCCTTATGTATGACCTGAGATGCAGCTTAGGACAGGATGCCCCGTCGTATTTTGCAAAAGCAGGTGCTTTGAATCTGTGCGGGATCACTACCCCAGAAGACAGACCTAGATCTTCGAAGTCCAGGCCGAGCACCTTTTGTATCTCCATAGCGCTTAACCGGTCTTCGAGCTGTTTGTACCTATCCTCAGCATGAGGGTACTGTTCGTCATTGAACTCCGTCTCGTTGTCGGATACCACTGGACTAGGAACCTCTCTCTCATGGGGGCTGTCCTTTCCAACAGATGGGGTAGTCTGCTCAACTTCATTTAGTGATCCATTCCCAGATTTGCGTCTCGGGTTGAACAACACCGTTCTCTTCTTCTTCTTCTTCTTCTTCGAGAGCAGAGTCTTCAAATCCTGTTGGCCCTGGGCTAGACTCTTAATCAACTCCTGGAACTGGGCGTTCTGAGCCTGGAGGGCCTTGATGGATTGCTCAATAGATGATTCAGGATTCATGATGAGACTGTTGAAATAAACAGCAAAGAAGGTAAGTGACCTGTAACAAGGATACCTGTAATGCAATGATATGTATGATATGCATGCAATGTTTTCAAGGATCTCGCGGGGTAAACAAGAAAATTGTTAGAGTTGGAATCCGGTAGCTTGATTGAAGGAACTGCATATTGTTGAGAGTCCTTCTTCAAGGGTCAAAGGCTCACCATATCCAGTGGGTCATAGCCCTTGACAACCTTGGCTAGAGGAAAATAAATCCTCTTTGCCCCTTGCTGGATAATTGGTTCATCATGACCTGCATCGCAAGCCCTTGAGATCCTTGAAATGGGTTAGTCCTTATGCAGGATGTATGCAATAGTATGATGTTATGCTATGCATGGAGTAATGTAAGTAGGCCCTGTAATGAGTCCCAATTAAGGACTGTTAAACAAAACCTGCAAGGAACTCATGTTGTTAGATAACAAGTATGCAAGTAGTTCAAGTATGAAGGCACACAAGTCACACAAGAGAGCCCTTAGAGTTTAGGCCAGCATGAAGTTTGGGGTACTACCCTCTTGAAGTTGGTGGGCTCAAACACCTGTCCTATCAGAAGTAATCGGGCTCTAAGGAGCTCAATATCATAGGGTTGTTTTCTGTGTTCATTGTTTTGATTTAGCCACTGAACTGGCGATCAAAATATTCCACGAAAACAACCCTCAATGAGTGTAGTATCGAGTATCAACCAACTTCGGACTGCACCAAAGTCAGTTATCTCACTACCCTAAAGAGGCCAGGATGGTCAAGTAAGGTTCCTAAGGTCAGTTGATGCTTCACGACACCACGCGGCGGCCCCGTACTCTCCTTGACTTGACTCAAGGGTTACCGGTACTCACCAAAGTGCCACATCAACGTAGAAAACTGCTTCAACCGTGTCGGTATACCCCGCACAGTTCCCTCACAATTTTGTTGCTACTTTCTAAGAGGTATCCCCCAGATCCGGGTTAGGATCTATAGAACTCCCAAGACAGGCCCAATAATATTAAAGCACACAAATCAGGCAATTGAAAACATAAGTATGATCTATCCTAAGGTACACCTCACTTTAAGGTTTCCCCAGCAGAGTCGCCAGTTCTGTGATCGGTGGAAATAGAACTGACTGTTTAAAGCTGGTTCGCGAAATGTCGCGGTAAGCAAGAGTCGCCACCGTCTTTTATTTTCTCCAACATGGAAAGGACAAAAGCACAGCAAAATTCCTTCTTTGAGAATGGTTCTCGGTTCGGGAGGTAGATTTATAGAAAGGGAAGGTGTTAGAACCCTTTCTATCCATGGTTATCCATGGGCTCTTAGGTACTTGCTCTTATGTTTTCAAAAGATGTTTGCTTTTCAAATGTGAGTGGGTTTTAAAAAAAGTTTCGTTTGAAAAATTTCTAAGTAACTCTTGTATCTGTCCTCAAGAGTGTATGAAATTTTTTTTTGAAAACTTTTGAAAGTGTCAGTGTGAAAAGTTGTTTTTGTTTATTTGAAAAGAGCAAGTACCTATGAGAATCTACCTACTCTAAGGAATTAGGCTGTGTAAGAGTCCTTAAGATAGTGCCATCCCACCATTGAGAGGTAGGTAGCACCATCGTTGGAGTTATTCGGGTCAATTAGATGATAGGGACAGTGTGGTCACCGAAGCAAGAGTAGGACACCTTAGAAGTAACCTTAATGTCCTAGATCCTTTTTAATCCGAGGCAACCGTTTCGAGGCAACTGGATCTTAGACATAAGAGCGACCGCTAAAACATCCTATACTTGACGACCACTTTCGAAGGCAACGAGTGAGGCGTACCCTAGAAGTGGCATGTGCATTGTGTGTTGTTTTCAGATTTAAAATTATCTTGGATCATTCAATTGTGAGCTACGCGTTGTTTTTTAATTACCATACATTCTTTCATGCAATTTAGCAGTTAAGAGTGTGGAAAAGGAAATACAGAAAGGTAAAAGCTACGCTATTACAAGGTGCGGGTCTATACATCGCCAAAATACAAAGACCCGTTTTTGATAAAGATGCGGAAAGTAAAAAAGCAATAAACCTAATTACTATTACATTCCGAAAACAGTTACATAATAATCAAATAAAAATAACGCGCGAATAAATTAAAATCACGACGTCCTCGGGTTTTGACCCTTTGCTTGAAATTAAATTAAATTAAAACCTAATTAATTATTTAATTAAAGAAAAGAAAGTGTTTTTTTATGTTTTTTGTATTTATTATGGAAATAAAGAAAAGAATTTAAAAGTTAGTAAACAACCCTAATTCTAGATTATTTTAATTATTAAAGAAAATGTCAAAGTTGACCTAATTTACTAATTAATTAATTTACATGTTTATGTACAAAATAATAATAATTAATAATGATAATAATAATTAATTAAGAAAAAGATAAAAAGTGTCAAAACCTAATTCTATGTAATTTTTATTTATTAAGAAAAAGATTGAATTTTAAACCTAAATTAACCTAGATTAGTTATTAGAATTTATTTACAAAAATAAATTAGTGATGCAATTAATAAATAATTAAACATATTTACAATTTTGATTTTCTGTTTTTATTATGGAAAATTATTAATTTAGTGAATTAAGAAAAATAGTTAAAACAATCAAAAGAATTAAAAAGAAAAGAAAATAAAATAAAATAAAACTATGCAAACCAAGGGGGTTAGATGGCCCAAAGGGAGGTGAAATGCTGGAATTCAGGCCCAAGAGAAATCCAAGCCTTGTTGACTTTCATGATTGTGTGCGTGCTGTTTGACTGGAGCACACCATAGACTCCATCTCCTGGCCACTGGGTGGATCTCATGGCCACTTGGCAGGCTTAGGCGTGAGAGTGCATGATGGATCTTTGAATGAACACTGCATGTGAACGCTTTGTGAAAAAATAGAAAGAATTTTTTGGGGGACCTGGGAATCGAACCCAGGTCCCAGCGCTTACCTGCAATGTCTCCAACCACTACACCATTCAAACGCGTTTGTAAACAAAATGACCAATAAAATATTATATGAAAAGCAACCACTATGCTGAAAATATGAAAAAACGCGCGTGGATTTGAATCTTCCAACCATGCACTGCCACGCATGTCGTCTTCTTCGTTTCCTGAAACAAAAAGCAAACAATGAAAAATAGCGATTAGAATTAGAGACAATATAAAAAGGGCACGAGGATTCCATTCAACTCGTCTTGAGCTTCTGAGTTTAATGGTATATGTCTCAAGGCCTGATTTTTCCTCAATAAGAAAGCCCTAATTTTCAAGCTTCTAAACCCTAGATTTTATCCATGGTGGATATTGATTCAGGCAGTTTTAGCACAATTAAACTATATCAAAAGCTTCAGGAAGATGTCAGCAATACAAATCCATAAGCAAAACATGTCAATAATGCATAAAAATTGGATTTCGATTATGGGAATATTTGGTCAAACCGTGACTCTGTTTTACCGTTTCCTTGGGTATGAGAGCTTGTTCTTGATGGTAATAGCTTCCTGGAGACTCAGGCAATATGTTTGAATCACTTTTAGGCCTTGAATCCACCTGCAAATAGGATTTCAGTTTCATAATTTTCTTGAGTTTTTTGCAATTTGGTTGTATGGTTTCAGCAGCAATTGTGCGTGTCTAGCTTTAGGGTTAGCTCTTGCATTTGTATTGGAACAGAATTAGGTCAAAACCTTGGCCCAAAAGTCCATGAATTTAAGTTTTCAATCTTTGATTTTCAATCATATAATTTCCAATCTTTTTTCAATGAAAACCTTGCCAAATATGGATGATCTTCCCTTTTTGATTGAGAAACGAGTTTGCCAGCTTGCCCTGATCTGATTTGCTTCACCAAAAGATCCAAAAACATATCTTTTTTAATTTTCCTATTATTAAAATCAATTAAATGAATTAATAATAATAAAAATTAAATTAATTAATTAAAAATAAGAAAATAAATCATTTTAAGTTCAATGGGTCGTGTATAGGCTTTGGGTAAAGATTCAAGAAAGAATTTGAGGCCCATTAGCAAAATTGAAGTGTTTTAGGCAAAGTTGACTTTTGAAAGTTCCCAAAAATTTCCCAACTTCTCCAATGCATATCTTGCTCAATTTTGAAGCTATGAACATGTTCTTTGACATTTTGGAAAGGTCTTGAAGTCCTCTAACCAATGCCTTTGGTCCCATGTCATTTTGATTCACCAATCTCAAGTTATGGTCTTTGACTTAAAGTGCCTTTTTGTTGACTTTTGAAAATGACCTATAATGTAGAAATTGATAACTTTTTGTGAGAGCATTTCTTGGACTTGGAATGTGAATATGAGTTGTAGGAAATGTCATCCCCTTCAAAATGAGCATTGGATGGGATTTTTCTGATGAACCATGAAAAAGTTATGCCTTGGTCAAGTTACAGTTGACTTTTCAGCTGTCCAAAAATAGAAACTTTTGCATCTTGAGGCTTTTTGAGCCATGCTTGAGAAATCATGATCAACAATTCATAAAATGATGATTGTGGCTTCAAAATAAGATGTTGATCAAAAATTTTGACTTTTAACTGTCAAATGACCATTTTGCCCCTACAGTTGACTGTGAAGCATTTAGGGTTTTTGACTGTGCAACTTGATGCTGTGAGTCTTGAAACTTGACATATGGATGCTTGACAATGGATATAGGCATATGGGACTTGATTGGACCCTTGAAAACCTCAATTTCTTTGCAAGAACCAAAACCCTAATTTTGACTGTGTTAGGAGGCAATTGGACTGTGCAATCTTTGAGGGATTTTGAACCATTTGGAGATTGATCTTGGCAAATCTTGAAGAATATGAGAGGGCAAATTTTGGGGTACAACAGTATCCCTGACAGGATTATCACTGACAACGGTACAAATTTGAATAATACTATGATCACCGCTCTGTGCGAGCAGTTCAAGATTCAACATCACAATTCATCTCCCTACCGGCCTAAGATGAACGGTGTTGTCGAAGCTGCGAACAAAAATATCAAGAAGATCATTCAAAAGATGACAGTCACCTACAAGGACTGGCATGAGATGTTACCGTTTTCTCTGCATGGGTACCGTACCACGGCACACACTTCAACTGGGCCAGCCTCCTTTTCTTTGATATATGGCATGAAGGCTGTTTTACCTATGGAAGTTCAAATTCCTTCCTTGAGAATCATGAAGGATGCTAGTTTGAGTGAGGACGATTGGATTCAGACCCGGTTTGATCAACTTAACTTGATTGACGAGAAGCGACTTACTGCTGTTTGCCATGGTCAGGCGTATCAGAAACGTATGATCAAGGCCTTCAACAAGAAAGTCAAGAGAGAAGTATATCAAGTCGGGGACCTTGTAATCAAGCGGATTATCTTGCCGCAAAGTGATCCCAGGGGCAAGTGGACTCCTACTTGAAGATGTGAAAAACACAAGAAGGGGGGTTGAATTGTAAAACTTAAATCAAATGCTTAGACAACACTGTATTTTTATCCTGGTTCATTTTATCTCAAACTACTCCAGTCCACCCGTCAAGGTGATTTCGCCTCTCTCCAACGAGGTCTTAATCCACTATATTCAAAGGATTACACAACTACTTTAACAACTGTTAAAGCCTTCTTGAGTATAACTACAAACTGGTTTATCTCAAGTAAATCTCTTTACAGATAATTGAACAATAATGTGTTTAATGTTTTCTAATAAAACAGTATATCACAACTGTGATAATACACAATTTAAGCTTGGAGTAATACTGGATTTGCTAAAGAGTTTGAGTAAGCGTGGTTGAAAGCTTAGCAAATTATGAGTGCATGCGTGTGATAGGCGTCATCTTTTTCTGACACAGACTTGTTTAAATAGCCAAGGAAGAGATACGTTGTCCATAATGTCCATAAAGCCGTTTCAATGATAATAACGCACTTTCCTTTTAGAGAAGATTCTGTCTGAATAAAGCCGTTGGTAATTAATCTGTCTTGAATGCTTAATAACGCTTCAGAGTCTTCTTTGCTTTAACTTATGCTGATGCTCCTAAGTGCTGGTGACTTGGTAAGGATCTTTGATCAGAGTCAGAGAGTATATGTTTATGCGTAGATTCTGGTCATCAAGCTTCAGCGTATGATCTGGTAGCTTCAGCGTGTAGCACATGTCATTGATCTTCTGATGCTGACATATTACTGATCTTCTGATGTTGAGGCTGATTCTATCAGAGCTTCTGTATATACAGAACATAATTTTAAGAAGAATATTTGTCTTATATATAAATCTTACAATTTATTTATTCTTTGTATTTTGTTATCATCAAAACTCTAATTAAGGGTTGTAGAATCAAACTATGTTCTAACAATCTCCCCCTTTTTGATGATGACAAAAACCCGATTTTTTTTCCAATTAAAAATAAAGAATAAAGGGTATCAGAGTTGAGAAGAGAAAACTCCCCCTGAGTTGATTACTTCCCTTTAATTCCATGAGTCTTTGAGCATCAGAACTTTACTGTACTTTACTGTATCTTTCGTCAGAATTTTGTACCTGTAAGCTTTTCAGAAGAGAAAAAATTTAAATGATCAGAATGTTTGAGACTTATGTCTCAGTAATCCGTTATTGAAAAATATCATTCTTTCTCCCCTTTTTGTCAGTTATCAAAAAGAACAAATAATCAGAGTCAAAATGCATTTATATTAAGAACAGAAGCAATGTAAGTTCAAAATAGTGTAAAAATATTACAGATAAACAAGTTATAAAAACAAGGAAATTCTAAGAAGGAGGAGGTAGACGCGTGAACAGGGCCTCCAACATGCTCTTTATCTAGGTGTTGGTTTCCTGTTGCTGGGTTAACATGCTTGCTATTGCATCAATTTTGTTGTCCTGCTTATCCATTCTTTCCTTCATCAGCATATCAGATCTTTTCAGGTCTTCTAGAGTCTGCCTGTCAAGGGAGGAAGCTTGAGGATCTTCAGAAACATGATGCTTCTCAGAGCTTTCTACAATATCTTCTTCTTGACCCAGTGCTTCAGCAGGAACCATCTGCTCTTGAGTATCAGGTTGAGCTTTGGATGCTGGACGATGTTCAGACCAGGGAGCAATGTCCAGAGGGAGAACTTCTTCTTTAAGCAGCTTGCTCAGAACTGGACATTCAATTTCTTTCAGCAGATTACTGAAGTTCTGTTGAGCTTGTCCGTAGCTCTGTTCTTGCAACATAAAGGTTTCAGAGCATACCCATCTTCTGAACTTTGTTCAAAGGTAGTCTGATGCAGCAGGATCAACCAACTCAAGACTAGCTTGTTTCAGAGAAGTGATCCACTTCTGTACTTCTGTTTCAAATGCCAATAAGCTGGTACCAACATCTGGATGTTTTGGTTTTGGGATAGCAGTTTTGTGGTTTATGGCAGCAAGACGTTCAAAAACTGTTAAGTCAATGACAGTCTTGATGTTGTCTTCTGGATTGTTCTTTGGTGAGGGAGTGGGAGAGTCAGGAATTATGATTTGACTTGATGGGGAGTTAGGTGGAGTTAATTCTGGTGAAGAGGGAAGTTAGGGAAAATTCACAATGGTGCCAAAGGGCAAATGAATGGCCAGAGGTTCTGTGATTCCAGGAATAGGAATGGTATCAGAATCAACAGTTTGGTTCGGTTCTGGTTCTGGTTCTGGTTCTGAAGGTTGAGTTTCAGAGGTTTGAACTTCTGGATGAAATGGTTCAGGTTGTGGAGAAGGTGGATTAATTTCTGGTTGAGGAGATGAAGGTAGTGGGATTTCTGGTTATGGAGAGAGGGGAATTTCTGGTTGTGGTGAGATGGGAATTTCTGGTTGTGGTTCTGTGGTTATTTCATGATTTGGATTTTCTAGAATGGGAGCAGAAGTGAGTTGGTCTATATCAGAAATAACTTTTGCAAGTTCTTGTTGGGTTACTTCAGTATTTGGATTTTGAGGTTGGGAGCGAGATCTTCTAAGTGTTAGGGATTCAGAGGGGTCAAAATCAATGTCAAAGTCATCAAAAGTTTGTGGTGTTGGGTTTTCAGATTGAGTGGAAATTGGGATAGACATTGATACAGAAATTGAATCTAAAACAGATACAGAAGAAGGATTACCTCTCTTTTTAGGAGTATGCTGGGAGGATCCTTCTGCTATAGCTTTTCTTTTCTTGGTTTTCTTCAGCACAACTTCTGGAGCCTTCTGCTGCAGATCTTGAATATTCAGATTTGGTGTTGTACCATCAGCCTTGCAAGCATCCAGATATCTGAGTATTATATCTGGTTTAGAATCAATTTCTGAGAACAGAGGGAAGTTATCCAGAGGAACTCTTCTGCTGGAGATTGCTGCAAAAGGAGTGATGCTGGGTTCCTTCTTGATGTTCTCAATCAACTTCATTTTCTTCAGATTCTTAGCGTTCAGCTGTTTGCCAACAGTAGCTTCCGAAGAGCTGATTCCTTGAGCCTCTGTAAGATGATCAATAAGCTTATTCTCTGTTAGAATATCTGATATAAGTCTTCCTAGGGGTATCCAACCCATTTTTGTTCGCTCCTCTTCTCTTGTTTCTTTAACACTTGTCCTCAGATGGTTAAACAGCAGATGAGCCAGATTTATCTTGACCTTCTAAGAGATGAAGTAGATCAGAAATTGCTGATCAATATTGATGTAGTCAGGAGAGCTGGTAAGCTTCCTGTGGTTTATGCAACCCAGAATGATCTTGGCCCAAATTCTGTGATGATCTTTTAAATCCCTTATCTTACTGGAAGGAAGCCCCAGAGTGAAGATTTCTCTAGCAATTAGGGCAACATCAGCGCATCTTTCAGCCATGTCAATGCAACAAACACCACCACCACTGTACCCTATTAATCTTGCAATCAGGTCCTCAATAATAACAATCTTCTTCCCCATGATGTAAGACGTGACTTGATGGTTGGAAGATGATGCATGAATCCAAAATTCCTTTACCAGAATTGGGAATGTTGGACCCACTAGACGGTCAAAATACTTTTCCCAGCCTTGAGCTTCAACTTCTTCAGAGAGATTAAACCCATTCTCTTGAAGACTGTTGAAATCCACGATCAATTCTGACAGAACTTCAAGATTTTTGACTGGTGTGAGAAGCGTTCTGTAGGGTTCTTCGTATTGTTCAGAGGAAACTGTTTTCTGGGTACTTGAAGTAGGAATGCTGGAAGAAGCCATGTTCACACGAAGGTATTGAAGAAATTGAAAGGGTTTTGAGAAAGTATGAAAACTGAAATCAGTAAGTTTGAGAGAAAATGAAAGTGAAGGTAAAAGAGTGTAAATGGTGAGAAGTGTGTTTAAATAGATTTCTAAACAATTTTGAAAACATAAACGGCAAGAGAGAGAAATTAATAATGATTATTAGCATTTAATGATAGCTGATTTTAGGGGATTCAGAAAGATATTGGAAAGGTTACCCATGACATGTGTCTCAATGCATCCAATCAGCGCTTTTGCCTTTTCAGAAACGTGAACGCGTGTTCAGCCTCAAAAAGTAGCTGATTACTGGATGACACTTGTTTGCTTGAGTGAACAACACATTTCTATCCTTGAAATGAAGCGCTCAGATCTTCATGGATAGATTCTGATACAATCTGTACTTCTAAAGATCTGAGGAAAGATTGATCAGTAGTTCACAGAAAAATAAACAACGTTCTGAATGTTAATATATGGAATCAAAACAGTTTTATTCTGGGCAGAGCTTCATGCTGAGATGTTTCAGAATGAAGTTGAACCTATATTCAGAAAGAGGTTTTGTAAAAATATCAGCCCATTGATGGTCTGTGTTAATAAATTTTAAATTTAAAATCCCTTTCTGAATATAGTCCCTAATAAAATGATGTTTTATTTCTATATGGTTAGCCCTAGAATGCAAAATAGGATTTTTGCTGAGACAAATAGCAGAAGTATTGTCACAAAGGATAGGAATGTTACTCTCAAATATCTGGAAGTCCTCAAGTTGACTTTTCATCCAGAGCATTTGTGTCCTGCATCCAGCTGCTGCTATGTATTCAACTTCTGTTGTTGATAGAGCAATTGTGGATTGTCTTTTGCTGGACCATAAGATCAAATTTTCTCCCAAAAACTGGCAGCTTCCAGAAGTGCTTTTACGTTCTACTCTGTCTCTAGCAAAATCAACATCACAGTATCCTACTAAGGTGTAATCACTTGATTTTCTATAAAACAAATCCAGATTAGTAGTACCTTTCAGATACTTGAAAATTCGCTTAACTGCTGTTAAGTGAGATTCTCTAGGATCTGATTGGAATCTAGCACAAATGCAAACACTAAATAAAATGTCAGGCCTTGTAGCCGTCAGATAGAGAAGAGAACCAATCATACCTTTGTAGACCTTCTGTTCTACCTTTTTACTTACCTCTTCTCTTTCCAGAATGCACGTGGGATGCATTGGAATCTTTGATGGCTTACATTCTGAGAGATCAAATTTCTTCAGAAGTTCTCTGACATATTTTCTCTGATGAATGTAAGTTCCTTCTGGGGTTTGATTAATCTGAATGCCCAGAAAGAATTTCAGTTCCCCCATTAGGCTCATCTCAAATTCTGCCTGCATACATTTAGCAAACTTTCTTCCCAGAGAGGGTTTAGTAGATCCAAATATGATGTCATCAACATAAATCTGACATACTAAAATGTCATTCTTAACTGTCTTACAGAACAAGGTTGTGTCCACTTTCCCTCTGGTGAATTCCTTTTCTAACAGGAAGTTACTTAGTCTTTCATACCAAGCTCTGGGAGCTTGTTTCAGACCATAGAGTGACTTCTTTAGTTTGAAAACATATTCTGGATTTTTGGAACTTTCAAAACCAGGGGGTTGGTGCACATATACCTCTTCTTCTATATAGCCATTTAAGAATGCACTCTTAACATCCATCTGATACAGAGTGATGCCTTTATTAACAGCAAATGAAATTAAGAGTCTGATAGATTCTAACCTGGCGACTGGAGCAAAGGTTTCTGTATAGTCTATCCCATCTTGCTGACTATAACCTTGTGCTACCAGTCGTGCTTTGTTTATGATGACTTCACCTTGTTCGTTCAGTTTGTTTCTGAACACCCATTTTGTTCCAATGATGTTGAATCCTTTTGGTTTAGGAACTAGATCCCATACGTCATTTCTTGTGAATTGATTTAGCTCCTCTTGCATTGCTAGAATCCAGTCATTGTCCAGAAGTGCTTCATCAATAGTTGTTGGTTCAATTAGAGACACCAGTCCCATGAGGGATTCTTCAGAGTTTTTGAAGCTAGATCTTGTTCTGATTGGATCTTCCTTTCTTCCTAAGATTGTTTCTTCTGGGTGATCCATGCTGCTTCTGGATGGTCTTTTCTGGAGTTGATCAACAGAAGGTGCTGGATTGCTTGCAGTGACTCTTTCTGATGTTGAGGGAGTGTATCTACTGAGAGCTTCTGATGACTTATCTTCAGTACCTGTGAATTCAACTTCCATACCTGCAAGGAATTCATTCTGCTTTGACTTTTGAGAGTCAAGCTTATCATCAAAACGAACACTGATTGACTCTTCCACAATCTGTGTTTCTGTATTGTATACTCTGTACCCTCTTGAGCATTCAGAATATCCTAACATAATACACTTTTGTGCTTTAGAGTCAAACTTGTTCAAATAATTTTTTGTATTCAGGATAAAACATGTACATCCAAATGGATGAAAATAGGAAATGTTGGGCTTTCTGTTCTTCCACAATTCATATGGAGTCTTTTCCAGAATATGTCTTATGGAGATTCTATTCTGAATGTAACATGCTGTGTTTATTGCCTATGCCTAGAAGATCTTAGCAACGTTAGTCTCGTTGATCATGGTTCTGGCCATTTCTTGCAATGTTCTGTTCTTTCGTTCTACAACTCCATTTTGCTGGGGAGTTCTAGGACAAGAGAAATCATGTAGAATGCCTTTGTCATTAAAGAATAACTCAAAATCTTTGTTTTCAAATTCTCCACCATGATCACTTCTGACTTTGATGATTCTAAGATCCTTTTCATTCTAAACTTGGTTGCAGAAGGTGACAAACACAGAGTGTGACTCGTCCTTGTGTCTTAATAACTTTACCCATGTCCATCTGCTATAGTCATCTATGATTACTAACCCATACTTCTTGCCACTGACTGAAGCAATTTTAACTGGTCCAAATAAGTCAATGTGCAGAAGTTCTAATGGCTTGGAGGTGGAAACAACATTTTTGGATTTGAAAGCTGGTTTTGCAAACTTGCCTTTCTGACATGCTTCACACAGAGCATCTGAATTGAACTTCAGGTTAGGAAGTCCTCTGACCAGATTGAGTTTGTTAATCTGAGATATTCTTCTCATACTAACATGTCCCAATCTTCTGTGCCAGATCCATTGCTCGTTGTTAACAGACAGAAGACACTTTACATTATGACTTTTTAGTTCAGAAAGTTTTATTTTATAAATGTTGTTTTTCCTCTTTCCATTAAATAGGATAGTCCCATCTTTCTGACTAACAGCTTTGCATGAATTTTGATTGAAGATTATATCATAACCGTTATCACTTAATTGACTTATGGATAACAGATTATGCATTAATCCATCAACTAGTAAAACATTACTTATAGAGGGAAGATTTCCATTACCTACTGTTCCAGAGCCAATGATCTTTCCTCTCTGATTGCCTCCAAAGCCTACATGGCCTCCAGGCTTAAGTTCCAGGCTTTGGAACATATGCCTTCTTCCCGTCATGTGTCGTGAGCAGCCAGAGTCCAGGTACCATGATTGGTGTTTTTGCTTTGCTGCTAAAGATATCTGCCACATGTATTATTTTATCCTTAGGTACCCGTATTTTCTTGGGTCCTGATTTGTTAGTTTTACCAAAACTCTGGTTGAATTTTGGTTTGATAGAGTAATCATTACTTGTATATTTTATGTCATGTGTGTGCCCATATATAAAGTGTGAATCAAGTGGAGTATGTTTTATAACTAAATCCATGGCATTTTTAGGTGTAGGTACCTTACCTTGATATCCTATCCCTTTTCTTCCATTTCTGCTAACTCCATAGATCATTGAAGCCATTTTGCTTCTGTCTATGTTTTTAGCTAGAAACTTCTGAAAGCTGTGATCATACTCCTTGATGATCTCATCATCATTGCTGGGAGTTTCAGGGATTGTTTTCTTCTGAGAGTTTTGCAATTGGTTTTCTAATTTTAAAATTTTATCTTTTAACTCAGAATTCTCCAATTTGAGACTCTCAGTCTTATCAGAGTCAGAAGCAAGATTCCTTTTTAGGTTTCTGAATTTGACTCTGATCTGCTGATATCTTTCCAGAATTTCATTAAGGCTTTCAGCTAGTTCAGCCTTAGTAAAGTTTATAGCAAAGTCAGGGAATACCTCTTCTGTATCTGATTCATAGTCTGACTCAGAAGCTTCACTGTCTTCTGTTATGTTTGCCATGAGAGCTATGTTTTCTCTTTCATCATCTGATTCTGAGTCAGCTTCAGATGTGTCAGATCATCCCATGTAGCCATGAGACTTTTCTTCTTTTCCTTCCCAAACTTATTTTTGGGCTTTTCCTTCTGAATCTTTGGGCAATCACTTTTGTAGTGCCCTTGCTCGTTACATTCATAGAAGATGATGTCTTTGTTGTTTGGCTCTCTGTTTCCTGAAGAACCTTCGGATCTTCTGTGTCCAGAGGAGGATTCTGACCTTCTGTATCTGAAGAAAGATTCATTCTGATTTTCTGATCTTCTGGGATTCCTGAACTTCCTTTGCCTCTGCTTCCACAATTGGTTCACCCTTCTGGAGAGGAGAGATAGTTCATCTTCTTCTGATGAGGACCCATCAGAGGTTTCTTCCATAGCCTGCAAAACTTTGGAGTCAGATTTTCTGTTAGATTTTAAAGCTAATGGCTTACCTTGTTTTTGAGGTTCATCTGCTTCTAGCTCTATCTCGTGACTTCTGAGGGAGCTGACAAGTTCCTCCAGAGAGATTTTGTTGAGATCCTTGGCTAGCTTAAGCGCTGTGACCATTGGCCTCCATTGTTTTGGCAAGCTTCTGATGATCTTCTTAACGTGATCAGCAGTAGAATACCCTTTGTCAAGAACTTTGAGACCAGCAACAAGAATTTGAAATCTTGAAAACATAGTTTCTATTGATTCACTCTCTTCCATCTTGAATGCCTCATACTTCTGAATGAGTGCAAGGGCTTTGGTTTCTTTGACTTGAATGTTGCCTTCATGCGTCATTCTCAGAGAGTCAAACATATTCTTTGCAGTGTCTCTGTTTGATATCTTTTCATATTCTGAATAAGAGATGACGCTGAGAAGAATTGTTCTGGCCTTGTGATGATTTCTAAACTCACGCTTTTGCTGATCAGACATTGTTTTCCTGTCAATCTTCTGACCACTTCCATCCACTGGGTGCGTGTATCCATCAGTCACCATGTCCCACAAATCAGCATCATGGGCCAGAAAGAAACTCTCAATTCTGTCTTTCCAGTAGTCAAATTTCTCTCCATCAAAGACTGGAGGTTTGCCACTGAATCTGTCTCTTTCTTCATTGTTGTCATTGCTGATGTTTTGATTTGGTCCTGCCATTGTGTTTTTCTGACGCTGGATCTTGTATTGACACGGTTAAGTGTTATAAGCTCAGAACCAGGCGCTCTGATGCCAATTGAAGATGTGAAAGACACAAGAAGGGGGGTTGAATTGTAAAACTTAAATCAAATGCTTAGACAACACTGTATTTTTATCCTGGTTCGTTTGATCTCAAACTACTCCAGTCCACCCGTCAAGGTGATTTCGCCTCTCTCCAACGAGGTCTTAATCCACTATATTCAAAGGATTACACAACTACTTTAACAACTGTTAAAGCCTTCTTGAGTATAACCACAAACCGGTTTATCTCAAGGAAATCTCTTTACAGATAATTGAACAATAATGTGTTTAATGTTTTCTAATAAAACAGTATATCACAAATGTGATAATACACAATTTAAGCTTGGAGTAAGACTGGATTTGCTAAAGAGTTTGAGTAAGCGTGGTTGAAAGCTTAGCAAATTATGAGTGCATGCGTGTGATAGGCGTCATCTTTTTCTGACACAGACTTGTTTAAATATCCAAGGAAGAGATACGTTGTCCATAATGTCCATAAAGCCGTTTCAATGATAATAACGCACTTTCCTTTTAGAGAAGATTATGTCTGAATAAAGCCGTTGGTAATTAATCTGTCTTGAATGCTTAATAACGCTTCAGAGTCTTCTTTGCTTTAACTTATGCTGATGCTCCTAAGTGCTGATGACTTGGTAAGGATCTTTGATCAGAGTCAGAGAGTATATGTTTATGCGCAGATTCTGGTCATCAAGCTTCAGCGTATGATCTGGTAGCTTCAGCGTGTAGCACATGTCATTGATCTTCTGATGCTGATGTTGATTCTATCAGAGCTTATGTATATACAGAACATAATTTTAAGAAGCATATTTGTCTTATATATAAATCTTACAATTTATTTATTCTTTGTATTTTGTTATCATCAAAACTCTAATTAAGGGTTGTAGAATCAAACTATGTTCTAACACTACTTACGAAGGACCATTTGTGATCAAAAACATCTTTTCTGGTGGGGCAATGATCCTGACCACCATGGACGGCGATGACCTGCCGCACCCTGTGAATGCAGACATAGTCAAAAGATACTATGCATAAATGACCCGGCAAGTTGAAAACCCGAAAGGGCGACTTGGGAAAAATGGGCATCCCGGTGAATCGAAAACCCGAAAGGGCAGCTCAGACAAAAGTTAGGGATAAATAAAAAAATCTGTATACCCGGCAAGTTGAAAACTCAAAAGGGTGACTTGGGCAAAAAAGGGTTTCCCGGTGGACTGAAAACCGGAAAGGGAGGTCCAGGCAAAAGTTAGGGAACTAAAGTGTATGACTATGTCTCGTCGGATCACTTTAAGGACAATCTCTTCATGGACAAGCTCCAAGCTTCTGATCAATCCAATCATCCGCAGATGAAGCAACGAATGGACAAGATACTCAGAGTTGCGAAGGCTATAGCAGAATGGGATCCCCATGGAATTGTTACACATAGCCATCTTTCTTTATATAAATTTTTCTCATTTTTATGACAACATTCTCTTACTAGGATGTTTGTATCCTTTGTACAAAATACTTACACAAATTTAATACAAAGATACTTCAAAGTGCAGAATTTTGTTTGCCTTTTCTTTCTTTACACACTCGTGTTTTATTTGAAAACGTCCAATGATTTATTAAATGAGCATATGCATTTGAATATAATCACTGCTTAAAAATAAAACGAAATGAGAAAGGATAATTACTGATAGGATGAAAGTATAGGAAAATGTCTTTAGGCTATTCCATAGGAAATCCCCTGCAGTACATCATCTAGATCCGCAGCGGAGCTAAAAGCCTTGAAATGCTTATCCCCAGCGAAGTTAAGTTTCAAAATCCTCATCAGAACTAAGTTTCCAAACTCCCAACTCCCAACAGAGTCCAAAACTTCAACCTTTAAATCCCAGTGGAGTACCATCCAACTTCCCCCAAATTCCCCAATAGATTGGCATACAACCCAAGCCCTTGAGAACTCTTCAGCAGAATCAGCATTCTCCCCATAAAGTTATTTCCCAGCAGATCGAAGATTCTCAATCTCATTTCTCCAGTTGAATCCTCCCAGGTTTTAATTCCCCAGTAGAGATCGTCAGAGTTTTCCTTATTTTTAGGAAAGTCGTGAAGGATTCTCACATCCCCACAAAAGTTGTCAAAGTTCTTATTAATCCCCACAAGTCACCAAGGATTTTCTATCCCCAACAGCGATCAAGGATTTATTTTCCCCAACAACAGTCAAAGATTTCATTATCTCCAGCTATCAAGGATTTATTTTACTCAGCAAGACAACTAATCAGCTTGCATGCGCATCCATTACATTCATATATCATAAACATTAATAAAGCACATTTTATTTCATCATACATGTCATGCAACATAACTTTGTGTGTTTTAGCTAACATTTTACCTTTTTCAGGATAAGATTAAAAGCCACCTTTAAACAAATGTTCAAAGATTTCAGATACAGTACAGATACACCTCAGACATGGCGATCATTCTACTACTCATTCAGATCTCTTATTCAAATACAGTATGGATACACCCTAGACATGGCGGTCATTCTACTACTCATTCAGACTTCAGCAATCAGATACAGATAAGATACGCTCCAGAAACCGAAGCCATTCTATTTCTCATTCAGAATCCAACTATCAACTTCAGGTTCAGATGCACTCCAGACGCGGAAGTCATTCTGTCACTTGTCCGGATCCCAGTTACAGTACGGATACACTCCAGACGCGGAAGTCATTCTGCTACTCATACAGATCTCAACTTCAGATACAGTCCAGATACACTCCAGATATAATTTCCATTCTGTCACTCATTCAAACCTATTCCCCAGCCCAAAGATACTCCAGACACGGATGTCTTTCTGTCACTTATTCAGATTTCAGATACAATACAGATACACTCCAGACACGGCAGTCATTCTGATGTCCATTCAAGAATCAAATACAATTACAGCTCGGATATGCTCCATACACGGATGCCATTCCTTTTGCTCATACGAATCCAATCTCTAGATACAACTCAGATACGTTCCAGATACAGATGCCATTATGATATCCATTTTCCTGATTCTCAACAAATAGATCTTGGATGGCATCTTTAAGCCCATCTCCAGCAAGATTCTACCATCTCCAAATGGCATCCTTAAGCCCATTCCCTCATCTACATTTTGACGAGTGCAAATTTACGGGCACTCTAGTGTCCAATCATCTTTTACCTTCGAGTCACGAAAGGCAAACTCGCCAATCTAACTCTTCAGGTTCAAGAAGATTGAACCGGGGCAGATGTTGTACCCCAAAATTTTCCCTCTCATTTTATCAAGATTTCCCCTCACAAGACTCCTTGAACTCCAAACAGGATTAGGGTTTTTTGCTCTGCTCAAGACATCTCCTTGCACTGATGACCTAAATTAGGGTTTGAGTTGGAACAAGGATTTTTGGACTTCCAATGATCAAAGTGACTTTCATATTTCATGTTGGACTTATAAGATTGCCTCTACCAAGTTTCAAGCTTTGAATCAAATTTTTGCCCAATCAATTGGACAATTGACCTAGAAATCAACTGTATTGGGGAAAAAGTCATTTGTGGCCAATTTACAGTCAAACCTCATAAATTTTGATCCATATCAACATTATAAGCTCATATGAACCATTTGATCAAGTTTGGACCATAATTCCTCAAGAAATTTGATCAGATCACCAAAAGGGCAAAATGGTCATTTTTAGGGTTTTGATTGTACAAGGACAATTTCTGATTTTTTTATTTAGCCAATAGCAAATTGGGCTCAAACATGGATTCAAGGGCTCAATGGCATCATCTTGACCTACTCACAAGGTTCGAAAGATCTCAATTGCATTGGATTGACAGATGAATTTTTCAGTCAACTGATCAAAATTTGACTGTACACTGAAAAGTCAAACTTTGACTTTTTGGTCAAAATCAAGTGCCAAGGGTCATTTTTCATCAAGGTGTGTCAAAACATGAAACTTGTTCATCAAGAAACCCAATTTTGCAAATTAGGATTTAAGTTTGAAAATTTTCATAACTTAGAATTTTTCTAAGTTATGAAAATTTCTTAATTTTCCCAACTTTGCCCAACATTTTCACCATGATGCAATTGGATTCAAACAAAACTTCCAACATGAAAGTTGTAGTCCTCCACAAATTCTACAACTTTTATTCACAAAGTTTTCTCAAAAGAAGCTTTGATTTCAAGTTATGATTTTTGGAACAAGGGTCCATGAAACTTTTAACTTAGTGAAATATTGCCCTAGTTTAGGCAGGATTTTGACCCATCTTCATGACTATTTTTCACATAGTTCCTCTTGGAATATCAAGTTTAATTTCAAATATGTATTATAGAGCATGTTACAAGATTTCTAAAAAGTCCAAGAACTCTCCAAAATCATTTGTGGTTAGGGAGAATCGAAGGCTTGAAATTGGCAAAAACTCAATTTTCATCCATGGCATGTTCATAGTGATACAAGTTGCAAACTCTAATCAGCTTTCTTTGTACTTGATTACAGGTCTCAAAACCATTCCATACTCAATAATTAAATGAAAATCCATTGGTCTAAGGCTTTTTTAGTCATTAGATCATTGCACACAAGATTAATCCATAAATGGTAAAAGGTACATTACCATTTTTGTCATAACCTTGCTTTATGTTAAACCACATCCCTTGAGCATTGAACCATATCTTGTGTAGCAAATCAAATCCACAAACTTGAGGGTCCAAGGGCATAGTGTGCAAGCTGATAGATAGCCTGTACAAGCCTGCTTTGCACCACTTGTCCACTTTTGCTTCATATACAAGAAACTTGTAAAACACAACACAACTGGAACATCTGTGAAAACCAACTTTGGCAAGCATTTGAAACAAGTTTCTCACATCCCTTTGAGCCAGAAACACGAGCCTTTGAGCCCTAAAATCTTCCATAGAACAAAATCATCTTCCATTGGCAAAACAGGGCACTCCCTGCAGTTTGATTTCCATAGCACAAATCCCTCGTGCGTTTTGCCTCAAGCTGGTTCAAACACCTTCCATATAACCTATCCAAGCTATCCCAACCCTTAAACACTGACTGTAACTCCCTTTACAAGGTTTTCCATTTTTGATTTCAGCTTGTACAGGTTGAGTTCTGTAGGTTTGTTCAAGTACATTCAAGGCAAGCTAGGCATTAGGGAAGGTCAGAGGAAGTTCAAGCAAGCTCCCAAACACCTCAGGCCTCACTGAAAAGCTCCACATTGCCATACACGAAGTCAACTGAAACAAGTTTTTGTCAACTTCCTATCTCTCTATTTAGGAATCATTAGGCCTAGGTTTATGAATAAAAAATGTAGTATTCATAGCCATGAAGCTGTACATATGCTCAGTTTTCATTTAAATTAAGTGTGTTAAGAGAATTTGATCCATGAACTTCCTGAAAAAATTAGGTTAGGATTTAGGACCAGAGAAATTCTCTCTGGTCTTTGAGAGTTAGAATGAGTTCTTTACATGGTTGGATTCGTCTTGAAAAATGCTGCAACTTTGATGTTATGGGTCTTTGCATTAGAGCACGTATGCAGGATGTTCGTGTTTGAAGCCAGGCGCATGCAATTTTGAGACAGAGGTTGAAGATGAAGTCTGGTGGGTTGGGCTTGGTTCTGGCTCACTATTGGCACCCCCCTTTTACTGATTGCACCCCCTGGCCCATTTCTTCATATTTTTGTATTTTTCCATTTTATTTTCATTTCTGATTTTATTTTATTATTTTTGAATATAAAAAATACCAAAATATTTTTTATAAATTTTCACATTTTATTTTTATATTTTTATTTTATTTTTCTAACATGAAAAATTATTAATTAATAAATACTTATTATTTTCTTTAATTAAAACAAATAAACATTTTAGAAATATTGTATATTTTTATTTTATTATTTATACATATAGAAATAACATTTTTCTAAATATATTTCATTTTTGTATATACATTATTTTATTGTATTATACATATAAATAGTATATTTAATATATTTACATTCTTAAAAGTAAATTAGGGTTTTACCCTTAATAAAAAATATATATAATTTTTTATTTCTTGTTTATATATACACTAAATATTTTTTACATACATAAAAAATAAACATAAACATTTTTGCATATTCATAATATTTTGTATATTTATTTAATTTGTTTATTTAAATATTATTCATTTATTATTTATGTCATTTATTCAATTTGGATGTAATAGTAAAATTAGGGTTTTAATTTCTTGTCAAATAATCCCCATTCAAAAATTGTATCCCCCTCCCCATAATCATGTTGTAATAGTGGTAGATTTATTTTACGCATTTACGCTTTCAATTATGCCCTGGTTAGAGATTAGGGTTTGTATGCAAAAAATCTAAAATCAAACAAATAGCTTAATTAATACAAAGACAAAATGCATGAAAATGATAACACAATGCACACTTGCACCCATAGGGTTACATCTACCTGTTGCCTTAAAAATGGGTCATGTTATGCATGTTGAGTATTTTGGCAAAACAAAAATAAAACAAAAGATCATAGTCCCTCGATGACGCTATCTTGGTTGCCTACACAAAATGATCTAGTCCCTTGGAAAATTTGCTAAAAATACTTAACACAATTGCTATCATGGTCTATACGATGACCCGCGCCTGTCCCGTTTAACATCCTCATACAAGGTTGTTTACCAAATGCAATGGTAAAACAACACTGTCAAAAGGGTTAAAAATGTGTAGGAAATACCTTTGAGTAAAATAGGGTAGATCACTCTTAGTTACTTGATCAAAACTTGCAAAACATCCTTGCTATTTTCAAACACACCTCACAACACAATTTCAAAACATTTCCCAAATCAAACTTTCAAAACATTGAAACACCTTTGTATACATTCAAACAAGAATCATTACAAAGGTTGCCACAATGATGGCCTCTTTCCAAAACATTTTTCAAAACCACACACAAAGCACCATTTCAAACAATTGAAAAGCAAAAGCAAGTGATCTAAACAAGTAACTAAGAGCCCATGGATAACCATGGATGAAAAGGGTGCTTGCACTTTCCCTTTTCATAATCTACTCCCCGAACCCAAGAAAACATCTCAAAGGTCTTTCCTGTGCTTTTTGACCTTTCCTTAGGATAAAATAAAAATTCGGTGGCAACTCTTGCTAAACCAAAACATTTGCGAACACAAACGCAAAACCTCAAGTCAGTTCTCCCACCGTATCACAGATCTGGCGACTCTGCTGGGGAAATTTCTAAAAGTGGAGTAACCTTAGGGTTTAGATCACCTTTACATGCTTATCTTGTTTGCTTTGATTGCTTTACATTTGGTTCTCTTGTTTGGGTTTAAATCCTCCACCCGGATTTTTAGGAAACATTCATAGGTAAATAGTAATACATTGTGGAAACCGTGCGGGGTATATCGACATGGTTGAAGCAATAGCTATATTAGTGCGACATATTTGTGGGTACCGGTAGCCTTTGAGTCGATCAAAGAGAATACAGGGCCGCTGAGTGATGTCATGAAGCACTAATGGACTTTTAGAACCTTTACTTGACCATCTTGGCCTTTTTAGGTGTAGTGAGATGACTCACCGTATCATAAATAATAACACATATACAGATATAAACAAAGATAGGCTTAACCCACTTAGGGATGGACCAGCAAGAGGTTAATCTGTCCCCAGTGAAGTCGCCATTTTTTTGTAACGGTAGAAATGTTTAAGACTAAGCCATTGAATTGACTAGACTTTATACAAATCAAAATAAAAATCACCACCGCGCTTTATTGTTTCCAAAGGAATGGGAAAAGAGCGAATAACCCAAAAAGAGGGGGAAAGATTCAAGGTAAGGGGGTTGGTTATGCAAAGGGAAGGTATTAGCACCCTAAACATCTACGGTACTCCGCAGGAGCCTCTTTATAAAATTGTATATTTTGGCTATAAAAACTATTGTATAAAATGGATGGTGGAGGTGAGAAAAGAAATATATATTTTATGATTTTTGCACCCGCCGCGGTTGCGAAACTTTAGTGCCTACGTACCACCTTTCGTTCAATAGGGGATCAGGGTACACGTAGTTCCTCTTTCAAAAATTTAAAACCCAAATGTGTTGGTTAATTTTAAAAGATAAAACATCACCGTCATTGTCCGTGTGGAAAACACACCTACTACCCACAATCATGAGAAAGGAGAATTTGCATCATCTCAAAGTGGAGGATATGGCTTGGATTTTAAAATCAACAATGCCTCACTCAACACCCAAGTGAAAAATATCTCTCTTCACTACATATTGTAGAAGTATAGTTGTTTGCATCACTACAAGGATTGACAAGAGTTTAATCTTTTAAGAAAAGTTTTAAAGATAAAAAAGCCAAAATGGCAAAATGGTTTGAAATAAGATTGATTGAATTTTAGTCTTCTCACACACAAAAAAAGTCAAGGTATTATTAAGTTGATTGGAGTTTATTTATGAAAATGTTTTGAAAATGCATGGACATAAGTCCAAGTTTATTATAAAAGTGGTTCAAGTTTAAAACAAGAAGGGTTTTCAAAAGGAGGGAGAAGATTTTTGAAATTAAAGAAGATGGGAGGAGAATAAGAGACTATCCTAAAGCATAAGGTAAAAGCTAGGGATAAGAACCATCTAACCAACAAGAAGCCAATACTTGGCATTATGAGCCAAGATAGAGTTCCCATTCTTTGGATTGAAACCAAGCAAGCAAAAATACTAGACCCCTTGAGAGAACCAAACTTCAAGTATATTAAGTCTTCATAAAAATTGGGCAGAGTAACGGCTGTATATAGGTGAATTCCAGATTACAAACAAAGGGTGTAATCATAATAACCTGCACACAAAACAAACAAACGACCCAATGTCTTGAGGCAAACCTCAAGAGCTCTAGACAAAATAATCAGATAAGATTACAAGGTCTCCAAGATAGGCCAAGGTTTCTAATCCTAAGTCCAAGAAAAGTCCCATGCTCCATAATGCCAAGGATAGTATCCAAATAGTCCAAGTACCATTAAAGATTTTTTAGGGTTTATATTGATTATTAAGTATCTTAAGAAAGGAAAAGAAAAGCTCAAGTGAGAAAATTACAAAATGGCAAGAAAATAAATGCTCAAATGAGCAAAGATGAAAATGGCATGAAATGTAAATGCTAAAAGTAAATAGTACATAAATCATAAGAAAGAATAAAACATAAGGTAAAACAAGTCAATAATTAGTGGTTAGTTGGATGACCATCTTGAAGCTTGCATTTGGAAATCATTAGAGGATTGGTAGAACCAAAGCCTCCACACAACAAGTTGCATTTGCTTTTTGTCAAGTATATCATCCATTTGGAATTCTCATAAGTAACATTTAATGATCGACGATGTTTAAGTGATCCGCGTTGACCAAAGGTGTTGTAGATCCATTAGAGGATTGGTAAAACCAAAGCCTCCAGACAATGTGTCTCAAGGTTATTGGATCAAAGAGATCAAATTAACATACTTGGGCTTACAATCATAAGTTTGGGCCACAAATGATCATTTATTCGAATCGGGATAAAATTTAGCGCTATGTTAAGCAATCGTAAGTGGACTTATATAGAAGTCGCACCTATTTTGAGGCCAGTCAATAGCAATTTATGCACCATTTGTTTTAAGACATGATATAGAGATCATGCTCCAATAACACCTAGTGCAATAAGAAGGGGATGAGATGAAGAGGGATAGGGAAAAAATATACAAACCACATTTGAATTAAATTTTAATCAAACTATTATTAAAATCATTCACCCATTTTTGTGGAGTTAAACTCAACACCATATATCTAATGATGTTAATAAAGTTCATGATCTAAAATATAACCCAAGATGAACCAGAAAATAGCCACAAAATAATATCACATTTTAGTATATACAAAAGGGTTAAAAAAATAATGTTTAAAAATAGAAAATAAAGAGAAAAAATACCAACTATGTTCAAATTAATCAAAAAATAAAAAGTAAGACCATAGAAAAATCAGAAATGGATCCAAATATTTTTATAAAATTTTGGTAATTTTTTAAAAGTCAGAAATTATTTTTAAACTATTTAAAATTGCTCAAACAAATAGAAAATAGGTAAAAAATAGTAAACCTCAATATAAAATTCCATAAAATTTTCAGAAAGTAAAAAATATGCAAAATAATATTTATGAAATTTTCAGAATTAAAAAATGTCAGCAAGTATTTTTTAAGTAATTAAAAGAAAGAAAATGATTCAAAAAATACAAAAAAATATCAAATATCAAAATAAAAATATGAAAAAATAGTCATGAGATCAGAAATAATTCAAAGTATTTTTATGAATTTTTTCATAATTTTTGGATAAAAAAAATAAAAGAGTTATGAATTTTTGAAAATTTAATCAATAAAAATATAAAATTAGAAAATAAAATAAAACCAAAAAGATGTGGACCATCAGATCATACTCAAAACGCGTTAGTAAGCTGATCCAATGGACCAGACGCGCTGTGCTTGATATGGACCTTAGTGAGATACGCATAGGACCAAAAAAGGGCAACCAATGAAATTAAAACGTTTGGCACACTATCATTGGCTGAGACGAGACATGTCATCATCTTCAGCCTCCAGACACCCTGCAATGGGGATTTTGTGAGATCCTTCAAATGGAAAAATTAGGATCCCAGGCTAGTATCATTGAACTCGTCTCTTCAAGACGATTCTAACACCACCATCGCGCCAAATTTATATAAGGTAGGGAGAGAGATATGAATCAAAAACCCAGAAAATAGCGAGCACCTTCAATTTTAGATTTCTCTCTCAATTCTCAATGGATTTAAAAATTGTAAGCAGCAATGGAATCACGAGAAGGAGTAGAATAGATTAGTGCTTGATTTGGATCCAAATGGTGGAGAATTCTACCTTTTCGAAGTTCAAGGAAGAAGCTCTGAAAATGGACTTCTGTAGCTTGAATTATGGCTCGTTTTGATTGGTTTAAGTGCTAGAGAGTTTGTATGATGCTTAAGGATGATGAATGCGCAATGAATTTTGGAAAAGGGAGCTTAAATCTCAGAAACTGAATTAAAAAAAGATGGGTTCGTGTGAGGTTTTGGCAGGGTGTTTTTGGATCTCAAAGCTTGAAGAAATGAATGGGGGATGACCCTCTATTTATAGGGAAGTGAATGGGAATGAAAATTGGAAGAAGCAAGGACGTTTGGAGAGAAATTGGATGAAGGTCGAGCACGAGTGAAGTGTGTCTTCATTTCCATCAAAGCTCAACCAAATCTTACGTTTTGGGGTGCTAATCACTTCTGGCAAGTTTGATAGTCAAGTTTAAACCCAAAACACGCATAAATCTTGTGTTTAGAAGTCACATTATGGATTTCAAAATTCTGACTTTGTGGAAAATTCAGTTTCAAGTTACCAAATTCAAATCCATGGCATTTCCAACTCAAGGGGTCTTAGGGCATGATTCTTGATGCTTTAGAAAGATGAGGTTACAAGCTTTGCGATGGAAAAAGAATGGAATCAAATGGACGCTTGAGCTTAAAGTTGCATTGAATCCAAGTTGAAGAAAAAGGGTTAACTTTCCATACTTAGAAATATTTCAAATTCTTCATTAAAAATGACCTATAATCTTTTGCATCCAAACATGGCCTTCCACTTGGAATTTGCTCTTGACCAAAAAAGATGGAAAGAAGTAGATCTCTTGAATGACATTTTGAAACTTGAACCACTCAAAATATCCAAAAATTGAGCAAGTTATGACTTGTTGAAGTTGGCTAAAAATCATAAAATGACCTATAATCTTTTGCATATTTAAGGCAACTTCCATCAATTTTATCACTTTTCACATAAAAGAAGGAATAAAGTTCACATATTCAAGATAATTATGGAAAAAGAATGGACCCAAGGTGATGAAATTTGACAAAGTTATGATCAATTGAAGTTACTTATGTAAAATTGTGGATTCATCTGGATGACTTGTAATCTCTCTTCTTCACAAAGCTTCTTCCACATGAAAACTCCTTGGAAATTTTGAAGTGACTTGTTGATAACCCTTTGAAGAGAAGGATGTCTTTGGAATCACTCAAAAATAACAAAAGGTGAACAAGATATATTCCTTTGAAGTTCAAAATCCTAGCTTCTAGATCAAGAAAATGTCTTGAGGAACTTTGATAAGTTTGAACAAACTTCTTGTACCAATATTCTTGCTTTGTGAATAGAAGTTGTTGAGGATGATAATTAGGACTAATAGCCACCAAAACCACTTCCATATCTTGAAATTTTAGGTAACTATGCCCCTGTGACCAATATGGACAAGGCCTTGTCCAAACATAACAACTTCTCCAATCAACCCCTTGTACTTTTGAGTCAAATCTAATAACCTTGAAATATGATGAACCAAAACAAACTTGCCATGCCAATTCCTCCAAAACCACTCCAATGGCGAGGTTTGAACTTATCAAGCTTTTATTGGCTAGGGCATGGAAATAAACTCATGAACCCATGGAGTAATTTGTTAAATCTCATTGCCTTCACCTACATGGATAACAAGCAAGACAAACCAACATTGCATTTTATTAGTTAAATGAAGAAAACAAAACCATATTCATGATCAAAAAAGGAACATAAGTCAAGGTGCTTGGTAATTCCTCAAAAGGATAAAAGCTCAAAGTAGGGAGGGGAACCAAGAATCCTAGTGTGATCTTGTTGTGAGTGAATCAACATGGTATGATGAAGGGATCTTAGGGGGGGAAATTGGGGTACAACACTGACAATGGCTTGGGATTCTCTGATGCAGACCTAACTCCCATGGGAAGGAAACATAATGATTCTATGCATGTCTCTATCGAGTGCAGGGGCACTACTTTGGCCCATGTTCTAGTGGATACAGGTTCATGGCTAAATGTTCTGCCCAAGAAAGCCCTTGACAAATTATATTGCGAAGGATTGACTCTGAAACCCAGTAACATTGTGGTGAGAGCCTTCAACGGTTCTAAAAGAATGGTGCATGGGGAGGTGGACATCCCTATCAAAGTGGGTACTCAGACTTTTAATTCCAATTTCCATGTGATGGACATCCGCCCATCTTACTCTTGTTTATTGGGTTGACCTTGGATCCATGGGGTTGGTGCTGTGACTTCCACCCTACATCAGATGCTGAAGTACCCAGTCAATGGGAAAATTATCACAGTCCATGGGGAGGAGGAGTACATGGTGATCCACCTAAACTCTTTCAGGTATGTCGAAATGGACGACGAGTTCATTGAGACTCCCTGTCAGAACTTTGAGGAGGTTCCACAGACTGCTGCTGCAACCAAGACCATTACCAGTGTTCGTAAGACTACTAGGCCTTCGCTGAATATGGCTTCTCTAAAAGATGCCAAGGTAGTAGTTGAAGAAGGTGGGTGCATAATTTGGGGCCAACTTACGGATATTCCCTACAAATCTGACAAGTTTGGTTTGAGTTTCACTTCAGGGGACCAGAAAGCTGTTCGTCGTGCTCGCATCGGGGGACCACCTTTACAGATCAACAACCATGGAGTCAATGCCCTGGAAGACAGTGATAGCGATTAAGACCTTGACAAAAGGATTTTCCCAACCATCAACGGTGGACTCAGCAATTGGGAGGCTAAAGACTTTGTGCCCATTACTTTTATTCAAGAGTAATTTGTCTTTTTGTTTTAACAAAATGTAATATTTGAACAATTGAAACATTAAAACCTTGTGTCTTACCCGAGGCACAATGGTCTATTTGTGAGGGTCATTGTTTCATTTTCATATGTCATCAATAAAACATTAGACGTTTCGCATGCAAATTTTACGCTCTTTGTTTTTTCTTTTCTACCTCTTTACTTTATTAAAACAACTATGCTCTTACACACACTCACAAAATAAATTGCAGATCCACATCCACTCTGGATCCCATTGATAACGATTCTGCTATTGCTCATTATCACTTTGAAAATCCGATCAACCAAGCCGAGGATGAAGGTGAGGAAGATTGTGAGGAACCAGGAGAGCTTGCCAGACTGTTACAACAGGAAGAAAGGGAAATACATCCTCATGAGGAGCCAGTTGAGACAATGAACTTAGGTACTGAAGAGGACGAAAAAGATGTCAAGGTAGGTGCTAACTTGGAGCCTAGTGTCAAACAACGATTAATACATATGCTACATGACTATGTTGAGGTTTTTGCCTAGTTATACACAGACATGCCAAGCCTTGAAACCAATATTGTGGTTCATCGCCTACCTACAAAAGAGGATTTCCCTCCAGTGAAACATAAGGTTTGTCGTATACGGCCGGATATGTCAGAAAAGATCAAGGCTGAAGTTATGAATTAGTTCAATGTCGGTTTCTTAGCCGTTACGTCCTATCCACAATGGGTCGCTATTGTTGTTCCAGTATCTAAGAAGGACGGTAAGGTACATATGTGTATGGATTATAAAGACTTGAACAAGGCAAGCCCCAAGGATGACTCCCCACTTCCCCATATCAATGTTCTGGTTGACAACACCGCACAACATAACGTATTCTCCTTCATGAATGGTTTCTCCAGATACAATCAGATCAAAATGGAACCTGAGGACATGGAGAAGACGACCTTTGTCACACAGTGGGGCATCTTTTGTTACAAAGTTATGCCATTTGGGTTGAAGAACGCTGGTGCAACCTATCAGCGTGCTATGGTAGCTTTGTTCCATGATATGATCCATCACGAGATAGAGGTCTATGTTGATGATATGATAGCCAGGTCTCAGACTGAAGAGGAGCACCTTGATCACTTACAAAAACTATTTGATAGGCTGAAGAAATACAAACTGAGGCTAAATCCGAATAAGTGCACTTTTGGAGTAAGGTCCGGTAAGCTCTTAGGTTTCGTGGTCAGCGGCAAAGTAATTGAGGTAGACCCTGTAAAAGTCAAAGCTATACAAGAAATGCCGACTCCTCGTACTGAGAAGGAAGTTAGGGGATTCTTGGGACGCTTAAGCTACATTGCCAGGTTCATTTCCCATCTAACCGCTACTTGTGAGCCAATCTTCAAGTTACTGAAGAAAGATCAAACAGTGAAGTGGAATGATGACTGCCAGAACGCCTTTGACAAAATCAAGGAATACCTTCAAGAGCCTCCAATTCTAATGCCTCCGGTTGAAGGAAGACCTTTGATAATGTACTTAACAGTATTAGATAATTCAATGGGGTGTGTGCTGGGGCATCATGACGAGTCTGGTCGAAAAGAGCATGCGATATACTACCTTAGAAAAAAGTTTACCAACTGTGAAACAAGATACTCACTGCTCGAGAAAACTTGCTGTGCTTTGGCATGGGCTGCTCGTTGACTAAGACAGTATATGATGACCCACACTACCTTGTTGATATCTAAGATGGATCCTATAAAGTACATCTTTGAGAAGCCCTCTCTCTCCAGAAGAATAGCAAGATGGCAAATGATCCTGACCGAATACGACATTCAGTACACAACCCATAAAGCAATTAAGGGAAGTGTATTAGCTGATCATTTGGCTCATCAAGCTGTGGATGACTACCAATCCATGAATTTTCAATTCCTGGACGAGAACATCGTGTTAGTAAATAATTGTGAAGAACATGGACCAGATGAAGGACCTGAAAAAGGATCCTGATGGACTATGGTTTTTGACAGAGCTTCCAACGCTCTTTGCAATGGCATCAGCGCTGTGATCATATCTCCTGAGGGCTGTCATACACCTTTCACTGCCATGCTATGTTTCAAATGTACCAACAACATGGCTGAGTATAAAGCATGTATCATGGGTCTCAAAGCTGCAATCGATTTAAGGATCAAGTTCTTAAGTGTGTTTGGATACTCGGATTTGGTAATCAGCCAGATCAAAGGAGAATGGGACACGAAGCATCCCAATCTCATCCCGTACAAAGAGCATGTGTTGACACTAATCCCATACTTTGAAGAAATCACTTTTGAGCATTTTCCACGAGATGAAAATCAACTAGAGGACACGCTAGCTACAATGTCATCCATGTTCAAGGTCAGGTGGGATAATGAGGCTCCTCATATCACCATTGAGAGGATGGACGAGCAAGCATACTGTCACGAGATTGGTGCTGAAGAAATAATGGACAAGCCTTGGTTCCATGAAGTCAAAAGATATCTTGAAGCCCAAGAGTATCCTGAGGGAGCTTCAGTCAATGATAAGAAGTTCCTAAGAAGGTTCTCTACTAAGTTCTTTCTCAGTAACGGGATCCTCTACAAGCGCAGTCATGACTCTACCTTGCTTCAGTGTGTAGACAAGAGTGAGGCAGAAAAGATTATGGCTGACTTGCACGAAGGTACCTTTGGAACTCATTCCAGTGGGCACTCAATGGCTAAAAAGATCCTACGGGCAGGATACTACTGGTTCACTATGGAAGCAGACTGTTATCAACATTCACGGACTTGTCACAAATGCCAGGTCTATGATGATAAGGTGCATGTACCTCTGGTTCCTCTGAACGTCTTGACTGCTCCTTGGCTGTTTGCAATGTGGGGGCATAAATATGATTGGGGAAATCAGACCTACGACTTCTAATGGGCACTGCTTCATCCCGGTTGCCGTTGATTACTTCACGAAGTGGGTCGAGGCAGCTTCATTTGCTTCTGTTACCAAGAATGTTATGGCCCGATTTATCGGACATAACATTATCTGTCGGTACGGTATCCCAGAAATAATCATTACAGATAATGGTACCAATCTCAACAACACTATAATCACCGAGCTTTGCACGTAATTCAAGATTCAGCATCATAACTCTTCTCCCTACCGGCCAAAGATGAATGGCGCTGTTGAAGCTGCTAACAAAAACATCAAGAGAATCATACAGAAGATGACGATGACATATAAAGATTGGCATGAGATGTTACCATTTTCTCTTCATGGTTACCGCACCACAATGCACACATCAACATGGGTAACTCCTTTCTCTTTGGTATATGGTATGGAAGTTGTCCTACCCATCGAGGTCCAGATCTCTTCCTTGAGAATCATGAAGGATGCAGGGCTGAGTGAAGACGAATGGGTCTAGACACGACTTGATCAATTAAACTTGATTGATGAGAAAAGGCTCGCGACTGTTTGACATGGTCAAATGTATCAAAAACATATGATCAAAGCTTTTAACAAGAAGGTCAGACGTCAGGTATATCAGGTTGGTGACTTGGTAATCAAACGCATCATCCTGCCGTAAGGTGATCCCAGGGGAAAATGGACTCCCACCTACAAAGGGTCATTTATGATCAAGAACATATTTTCTGGTGGAGCCATGATCTTAACTACTATGGACGGTGACGACCTTCCACACCCGATAAACGCAGACATGGTTAAAAGATACTACGCATAAACAAAGACCCATTAGGTCGACTGGCCTAGGCAAAAATTATGACATCCCGGCGAACCAAAAGGGTTAGGGCAAAAATTAGGAATATGCATAAAAAGATTTGTACACTTGGCAAGTCGAAAACCTGAAAAGGAGGCTTGGGCAAAAAAGGGTATCCCGGGGGACTGAAAACCTAAAGGGGAGGTCCAGGAAAAAGTTATGGATTTAAAGCGTATAACTATGTCCCGTTGGATCACCTTACAACCAATCGTCAATATCAACTATCAAGCTCAAGTGGTTAAATCAGCTTCGGACAAGCAGCGAAAGGAGATGAGACGCTCAGAGACATAAAGGCAATAGCAGAATGGGAACCCAATGGGATTATTTCACATATCTGTCTTCCTTTGTATATTATTTTTGTATAATTTCCATTCTTACAACAACATTCTCTTACCAGGATGTTCGTCTCCTTGTACAAAAACACTTATTTCAAGATAATACAAAACTATTCCTTTGAAAGTGCAAAACTTCTGTTTTTTTTATTTTTCTGTTTTGTGTGCGAAAACGTCCAATGGTTATTCTTGAACACATGCATTTGAATATGATTACTGCTTACAAATACACGCATAAAAACAGAAAGACAATTGCTAATGACTTTAAGAAACTGGACAATATCTAAGGGCCATCCACAAGATCCCCACAGATGTCTTCCCCGACAGATACCTTTTCCAACAAGTACAGGGACAGGGAAATTCTACTATAAGGTCACTGCCATATTCTCAACATGTAGCCTATTGATGTCAGTTGTTGTCACATCCCCGGTAGAACAAAAATCTTCAATTACTGCTCCAAATTCCCCCAGTGAAGTCGCCAAGCTTCTCAAGATTCCCCTACAAGATTTCAACAAAATCCCCAACCAGTTTATGGAATTTACCTTCCGCAATAGAGTTTTATAAATCTCAAGTAGTTTATAAAGCCTTATCCCTAGTAGAGTTTATTTCTCTAGCTATGGAAGTTCATCCCCCATCGGAGTTTATTTCTCCAAATTGGTGAAATCTTCCAACATAACTCTTCTTTAAAGCAAAATAATTCTCAAGCAGAAGTCGAAGATCTCCGGCAGAGAAATGGAATCCCCAACAAAACTATCTCCATTCATTATCCCCAGCGGAAATTGAAGGATCACTTTCTTCATTCACCAACAGCAGTCCGGGGTTCAGCTTCCCGGTACTCTTCAGCAGCTGTCAGGGATTTATTTTCCCAGACAAAGATATTGTGCAACAACATTACATGTTCACACATCATGGCATGTGCATACAAATACATATATCATTATCTCATTTATTTTTGGAGCATCACGCAATTCATACATCATGACATCGCATGAAACTGATTTTACCTTTTCAGGTTAAATTAGCAGACAGACAAACACTGTCAACTTTTACAGCAGGCCATAGATTAATGCTCAAAACTAGACGGGGAAACTATCTATGCGACTGGCAAAACAAGTTCCATATTAATACCTGTAACAAGCCAGGAAAACTATCTGTGGACGACTGATTATGGATTAATACCTGTAACAATCCAGGAAAACTATCTTTCTTTCCCAGGTCAGAGATTAATACCTGTAACAAGCCAGGACAACTATCTCAGCGACCGACAATTTTCAAGTTCCAGATCAACACTTGTAACAGGCCAGGAGAACCATCTGTGGACAATCGACTGTAGGATTAATACCTGTAATATGACAGGAAAACTATCTACATAAGGAGATTGAAGATTAACACCCGAAACCAGACGGGACAACTATCTTTATTTCTTGGGTCAAAAATTAATACCTGAAACCAGCCAGGACAACTATCTCAACGACCGACAATTTTCAAATTCCAGATTAATATTTGTAACAAGCTAGGAAAACTATCTACATAAGGAGATTGAAGATTAACACCCGAAACCAGACGGGAAAACTATCTTTATTTCTTGGGTCAAAAATTAACACCTAAAACCAGCCAAGACAACTACCTCAACGACCGAAAATTTTTAGATTCTAGATTAATACCTGAAACCAGACAGAACAGCTATCTGTGAACAAGCTGATTTTAGATTGACACCTAAAACCAGACTGGAAAGCTATCTATATGACTAGACGAAACAATCTTACACGAGTTCCTTCTCAACATCCAGGTGCAGTCTAACACGGACTCATCCTGAAACAGCCCTACACAGGCTCTTTCTAGTACATAACCAGATAATGGTTAATTCCATTATCCCTAGCAAATTACTAGAAGCCTGGACTTCAACCAAAATACAACAAACTGTCATCTCTCCAGAGATAACTCCTCAGCAGAGCCTTGGACAACTGAAGTTCCTAGACTATATTCCCCATAGAGTTTTCCTCAAGCAGGAGAACAACAGAAACCCATATTCCCCAACGGACTCCTCCTCAGACAGTAGGAAATAGAACCGCTAAAGGGACCATGTGTGAAGTTAGAATCTACTTTGGATGGCATCTTTAAGCCCATCTCCGACGACTCTCTATCATATCCTCTAAATGGCATCTGTAAGCCCATTCCCGACATCATCAACCATCAGTGTTATTTCATACGAGTGCAAATTTCTGGGCACTCTAGTGTTCAATCATCTTCCACCTTCAGATCACGAAAAGAAGACGAGCCAATCTAAATCCTCAGGTTTAAGAAGACTGAACAGGGGCAACTGTTGTACCCCAAAATTTGCCCTCTCATATTTTTCCAAGATTTTTTTCTTACATAGATGATTACAAACACTTGATTAAAGAATTTTTTTTTGTGAAGATAATCAAGGTCTTTCGATTGGCATGTCAAAGGGTCTTTCGATTGGCATCTTGACAGGCTTCGATTGGGCACCTAACCTCTTACAAGCTTGCTTCAAATCTCCAAGCTTCGATTGAAGCCTTGGCCTTTTTCTTGTTTGTTGTATACAAGCTTCGACTAGGCATGTGTTTCCTTTGAAACAGCCTCCTTCAATCCAAAAGGGAAAGGCCTCCTGTTAGTGCTCCTTCGATTGCACCATTGGCTTTACATGCTGGCTTGATTCACAATGCAATGGCTAACTGCATGAAAGCTTAATTCCTGCTTTGATTAGGCATTTGATTTCTTTAGAGCAAGCTTGATTCCTGCTTCGACTAGGCAAATTCTCCCTATGTGCATGCCTTCAGCGCATAAAGCAAGAATCCCCTACAAATGCCCTTCGATCCACAAATAGTGGGTTCCTGCATGCCAACTTCGTTCAAGGCAAAGGCCCCTTTTGACTTGCCTTCAATTCACAAGGCAGGGGACTTCTCCAGACTTGCTTTCAATTCACAAGGCAAAAAGTCCCCTCTTCATGCCTGCTTTTGATTGCCACATTATGAACACACAAATGGTGCCTTCGTAGGACATACATTTGGTCTGCTCAAAAGACACACATTTGTTGGAGACAAACTTGTTTTGCCTTTTGATGAGGTTTGGTTCAAGCTACTTGCTGGGCAAGAGATTATATACTGCCCAGCCCAAGCCTCATGCACCATTACATTCATGACAAAGGAGGTTTTGATTGCCCAGAATGAAGTCCTTACTTGGGCTATTGGAATCAAGCAGCTACGACAAATAGATGGGTCCAACGAAGGAAACATTCAAAGGACATGTAAAGGATCCATTCGAAGAAGCATTTAAAGGCCCATTCGAAGAGGGAACAAAGCATACATATGAAAGACACTCAAAAGGTCCATTCAAAAGACCCCTTCGAAGGAGGCAACCAAAGGCACATTCAAAGGGTGCACAAAAGGTCCATTCAAAAGACCCAGTCGAAGGAGGAAAATTGAGGCCAATCGAAGGGCAGGGACTGAAGGCATTCAAAGGAGTCAAATGTGTCCAGGTTCATTCAAATTCAAAAAGGGACAAGTTTCCATGACTTTGGCAAAGTTACAAAACATCATTCATGGCCTTAAAACACCAACTTAATGGTTATTTACTCTTTTGCCTTCTTGTCCCCTCCATCCCCTCTATATAAGGAGACCACATACATGCGCACAAGGCACACAAGCCCAGGGGAACAAGAAACACTATACATACACGTTGCCTCATAAGCCACCAAAATTGTCAAAAATCTCCTAAGCAATCCAAATCGAAGGAATCTTCAACAACACCCCACTCATTCCTTGAAGTTTTCAGAGAATGTGCCCAAGCACTAGGCATCTCCAACACCACAGATCCATACACCACTATTGGTAAGGAAAAAGCCTGTGTTTGTTTCCTTTTGTTTCTAACACTTGTTGCAGATCCAACATAAATAAGGGCAGTGCGCACAGAACCGAAGGACCTGGGCTTGGCACCCAGGTCAGGCTTTTCGTTTTGCTACCATATCTTTGCAGATGTAGTGCCCTCACAGGTGATCCATCAGGCCCTTCCAGCAACTCCCTCTAGATCGAAAGCCACATCATGTCACTGGATCTAAGGGTAACACCCTTCACAGACTCGAAAGGCAGCTTTCTTCCTCTGAATCGAAGCCCTTATTTCTCCCTACAATCGAAGGATGCCCCCTTTGTATTTTTACTTTTGTTTTCATTTCTTTATTGAGTTTTTCTTTTTTATTTATTTTAACATTAAAATTAAAATAACAAAAAAAAAATTAGGCTAGTTGTTTTATTAATCAAGTTAAATTTTGTTAATTAATTAAAACTTTAACCTTTTCTTAATTAAAAATGAATTAGAATTTAGGACTAATTATTTTCTTTTCATAATAATAAAAAAAAAACTAAAAGGAAATTAGATTATTTTTCTTAATTTAATTTTATTATATAGACTTTAGGATAATTGACTATTTTACTTAAATAAAAAACAACAAAAAAGATTTTTCTTATTAGGTTTTTCTTAAACGAACTTTCAATCTTTCGCGTGTTATTTATTTTTTGCATTTTTATATTATTGTACCTGCATCCTGGAATGTAATAATTAACAAGATTTTATCTGCTTCCTTTATTTTTCTTCCCCCAAATTTTTGTACAATGTAAATCCCCTCCCCGAAGCCATGTAATAGTGTAGGTTTATACTTCCGCACTTTATATTCTGTACATATTAATTGCTAGTAACTAAGCATGTATTGAAAGACTAATAACAAAACATTAGCAAACCTAACACAAAAGATGAAAAAAATAACTGAATATAATACACATTTCACATATACACCTCTAGGGTACCCCATTTGGTTGTCTTCGGAAATAAAGTCGTCATGTCCCTCGAAACGGGGACGCTTTAGCAAAGACCCGTAAATAAAAAAGATCATAGTCCCTCAATGACCCTACAGTTGCCTCTCGGTAAATGATATAGTCCCTAAACAAAATTGCTAAAGCGTCTCCACAAGTTGCCTTCATGACTGTAACGCCCCTTCGAATGTCCCTTATACATCCAACAACAAGGCTACCTACTCACTAATAGTAGGATAGTATTTTCTAAAGGAAAAGACAAAAAGAACGACCTTTTTCGAGTACAAAAGTAGATAGCTATTAGAAGTTTGCTCAAAACATTTTGCATTTACACAAATACTACTTTTCAAAAAAACATTTTCCAAAACACTTTGTATACTTTCTCCACTATCCCGAGAAACATTACAAAGTTCGTCGTACTAAGACATTCTCAAAACATTTTCAAACACATAAAGCACAAAGGTATTTCAAAATGAGCAAAACTCTAAGAGCCCGTAGATAACTACAGATGGAAAGGGTGCTAACACCTTCCCTTTCCATAATCTACCCCCTTACTCAGAAAATCTCGAAAAGGTCTTTTTCTGTTCTTTTCACCCTTTCCTTAATTTGGATAAAAGAAAAGTCAGTGGTGACTCTTGCTTACCGTAACATTTGCAAACACAAACGCAAAACCAGTATTAACAGTGGGTTCTGCCACCGTATCACAGTTGGGTTAGGCCCAAAATAGTTCAGACAGGGGGTGCTAATTGTTTGACAGTTTAGCAAAAAATGGAATGGGAGGCGTAAAAATAAATGGGCTTGGCCCAATATCCATTTGAAAGGAGAGGCCAGTCGATTATGTGCGTGAGGGTATACAGGCGTTACAGTGAGACTTGGCCTATGGCCGTCCGATGAAGATCACATGGGAAGAATTTAAAGGAACATAATAACTATTATGGGCACACGTCTACTGGATTCAAACGAAATATACATTTTTGTTTTTTTTCATTATTTTCAATTCATCTTTTATTTTTGTTTTACAACAACTCTCTTTCTCTCTCGTCTTCTTTCAAAGACCCTAGCGCCTTACCCTCAATGCGGTGGCGGCGCAGTCCGATTACCCCTAAAACCCTTACTCAAATATAAAAAACAAACAAAAGCTAGGACGTTTACCCCCTTTGTGATTTTCTGTTTTGATTTCAGAGCTTTTTTCCAATTTCGGTGCTAACCCTTTTCTTCTCCTTCGTTTCTTGCAGGTTCTGGTTGAGGTTGAGGATGGTGACGGTGGTGAAAGCGACATAGAGGATAGAAACTAGGGTTCCAGATATTGGAAACCCAATTGCAAATCCTTCAGTCTTCAATCAAGCTTGGTTTCCAGTGCTATTTTCCGGTATCTTCAATTTTCCCCGTCTTGGTATATCGCTATCTTCTTCAACTTATGTTCTTCCAAAATCTTCTTTGTATCTTCGTCTTTTTTAATTCTTTTTTTGGATCTCCGCCCCCTTGATTTTGTATTCAAACTTTGTATTTATAGGGCTTTGTTGATTGCTGTTATATAATTGTTCATCCTAGATTTAGGGCTTAGAGATCAATTATAGATTTCTGTAATTAATTGATTGTAGTCATAATTGATTTTTAATATGCTGTTAGCTTATTTGATTGGGTGTAATTGATTTGTAATGGAAAATTTATGGGCTTTTGTAATGATTCTGGACATTTCAATTGTAAAAGATTTGATTTAGTTTATTGTAATATACGATATTCCTTGTAAAAGATCTGATTTAAATTTTTTTGATTTGTACAGTACCTATTATACGCATATTTTGGTAGATGATTGGTACAGTAGTGTGTTAGTCTACTTGGGCCAGCGCTAATTTTCCATCCGGCCCAATACACTTTTTTGCAGGAAAACAACTTTTTTAGTTCAATATTTTATCCATGGGCCAGCGTATTTGGGCCTGCTCATTATTGTTTTATACAGGAAAAAAACCATTTTTTTAAAATTCAATTGGGCCTAAATGACCATTCTGTAATCCTCAAACTATAAACTAATTTTTATACAAGTTTAAGTTATAATAAAATTCCTAACAAAATTTTAACAGTAAAACTTATATATATTTTTTCCTCTTTCCTAAACAGCCACGCAACTTCTTAACATAATGGGCCCCACACTCAACCGGCCCAATATGTCTTTTAAAACAAACAAAACTAAAATCCCAAACTTGCCAGTAAAATGTTTTAGCTTTCTTAAAAAATATATATTGTTTATTTATTTATAATAACAACAAACAATTTCTTTTAATAATGATATCCTTTTTTCCTATTTGAAACAAAAAACAGTAATTTTAATAATAACATTTCCTTTCCAACCATCTGATGGGCCTTATATTGATAAACACACGCCTTTTCTTTACTAACAACAATAACCTCTAAATGGTTTTAACAAAAGCTTAATTGTTATTGAAGTGGTTTTTAAAAAAAAATTAAAACTTAGTTATTATTTGCATAATTTTCCATTTTCGAATCGCATGGGCCATAGGCCAACATTCCCTACGAATAGGTTTACAGATACATGAGTCTTTCTGATTTAAAAGCCCCACTTTCCTGATAAAGTTGAGCCATCAGATACTGCTGTACCACCTTAATTAAATATTTCTTCTATTTAAATCTTGAAAAATAAAATCATCGAGGTAGGAAAAATTTAGGATACGACAGCTGACCCTATTCAATTATCTTCCAATCGAATAACGCGAGAAGACGCGGGTCTGTCACATTCTGATTGGGAGTTTATTGATTACTTAGAATACCTAAAATTTGGCCGACCAATCACGCTGATATAGCATACCCTCACGAGTCTTGAGGAAATAGGAGAAGCTGATGATATATCGCTCACCAGGGTTTGAGACAGACTATTTTGAACTTTGAGAGTGTAGTTTTGTATGCTTTTGCTTATTCATACATTTGGGGGGATGAATGAAAAACAACAATTGATGATGCATGGCTGCTTGGAGACTGGGGCCATGGGTTATATTCGCGAATTGCAGCATGACGTCTTAGGCGATAAGCTAGGTTTTGGTTTTTCGAGCATCGCTGCATGAAGTCTGAGGCGATGGTCTGTGTTGCAGAATAAAGAAAAACATTGCTGCGTGAAGTCTTAGGCAATGGGTTAGGTTCGTAAATCGTTGCGTGAAGTCTGAGGCGATAGGCTAGATTTTGTTTTTGAGCATCACTTCATGAAGTCTGAGGCGATGGTCTGTGTTACGAAATAAAGAAACACATTGCTGCATGAAGTCTTAGGCAATGGGCTAGGTTCACAAATCGCTGCATGAAGTATGAGGCGATAAGATAAATTTGGTTTTTGAACATCATTGCATGAAGTCTTAGGCGATGATCTGTGTCGCGGAATAAGGAAACACATTGCTGCATGAAGTCTTAGGCAATGGGTTAGGTTCACAAATCGCTACGTGAAGTCTGAGGCGATAGGCTAGATTTTGGTTTTCGAGCATTGCTGCATGAAGTCTGAGGCGATGGTTTGTGTTGCCGAATAAGGAAACACGTTGCTGCATGCTGTCTTAGGTAGTGGGCTGGATGAGGAGAGTACATTGAGGCTTAGAGGCAATGTACCAAGTTTTATGAATACATTGAGGCTTAGAGGCAATGTACCGAGTTTGGAGAGTACATTGAGGCTTAAAGGCAATGTACCAAGCTAGGAGAATACATTGAGGCTTAGAGGAAATGTACCAAGTTTGGAGAATACATTGAGGCTTAGAGGCAATGTGCCGAGTTTGGAGAATACATTGAAGCTTAGAGGCAATGTACCGAGTTTGAAGAATACATTGAGGCTTAGAAGCAATGTACCGAGCTAGGAGAATACATTGAGGCTTAGAGGCAATATACCGAGTTTGGAGAATACATTGAGGCTTAGAGGCAATGTACCGAGTTTGGAGAATACATTGAGGCTTAGAGGAAATGTACCGAGTTTGGAGAATACATTGAGGCTTAGAGGCAATGTACCGAGTTTGGAGAATACATTGAGGCTTAGAGGCAATGTACCGAGTTTAGAGAATACATTGAGGCTTAGAGGCAATGTACCGAGCTAGGAGAATACATTGAGGCTTAGAGGAAATATACCGAGTTTGGAGAATACATTGAGGCTTAGAGGCAATGTACCGAGTTTGGAGAATACATTGAGGCTTAGAGGAAATGTATCGAGTTTAGAGAATACATTGAGGCTTAGAGGCAATGTACCGAGCTTGGATAATACATTGAGGCTTAGAGGCAATGTATCGAGTTTGGAGAATACATTAAGGCTTAGAGGCAATGTACCAAGTTTGGAGAATACATTGAGGCTTAGAGGCAATGTACCGAGTTTGGAGAATACATTGAGGGTTAGAGGCAATGTACCGAGCTAGGAGAATACATTGAGACTTAGAGGAAATGTACTGAGTTTCGTTCATTATTGCATGGAGACTTAGGTAATGGAATACTTTGTAAGGAACTCATCGCTGCATGGATACTTAGGTGATGGGCTGAACGCGTCACAAAATGGAGACTTAGGTGACGAGTCGAATTGTAGGAGAAGTGTTTTGTTGACTGACCCTTAGATGATTGAATCGAGGGTAAGATGGTTTGTTTGCTGTGTTATATAGGCATATGCTGGCTGATACCGGGATGGAACCCTGAGTGTATGTGTATTGAATTGTATGTATATGCATAACGTATGATGTTTGATGTGTGGAACCCTGTGTATATGTGTATTGAATGTTTGCATATGCAAAATGTATAGGGTATGCATGCTTTGGATATGCCAGATGTATGTATGAAATGTGTGTAAAATACATGTGTGCCTTGAAATGTTATGAAGACTATTTCTGGCGTTCTCTCCTTTAAACTATTGGCTTAGAGTTACCAATCCTCTGACATTGTATGTTGTGTCATTGTAGATTTGTGGAATTTGAACACAGTGAACAATGTTAGCAATATTTTGAACATTGATTTTCTGTATTGTAAGTACAGTTGTAGACGTAGACGTAGGTATTGGCATATGCGTAGATTTGTATGTTGTAAGCGCATGCATAATCATAGACGTATGTATTGGCATATGTGTAGACTTTTATGTTGTAAGCGCAGGCACAGACGTGGACACGTATATAGAATTTGTATTGTAGACGTATGAGTAGCCATGTGCATGGACGTAAATGTGGATTTTCTTTCGATATTTTTCTAACCAAAATGTTTTTTCGATGTTTTATCAAAAGCTTTTATTCGCTAATTTCCCCGAAATGATTTCAAGACAATATTCACAAGTAACAATCGTAGTATTTTGTAAACAAGTCAGAGAAAATAAAAACACAATTTGGAAGATGCAAAGAAAGCAAATGTTTTGTTGATATGCCTCTGAATAGGTGAGAGTATAAGATACAATTCCTAGAAAGAGGTAATTACAAAAAAATTTAAAACTGTAAATGGCAATGAAAAATGATAATTGCTGTTGCTGTTCCCCAATATCCTTTTAATATCCCTTATCTCCTTTGCTTCTGATTTGTATGATTCAGATATATGTCTCCCTTCATGGTTCGTTGTCGCAGTTCTTAGATCGCAATATTTTTGTTCTTTATTTCTTTTTTAGTGATCCCTAATTTTTTCCTGGATTGCCCTTTCGGGTTTTCAATCCACCGGGATAATTTTTTTGTTTATATGCCCCTAATTTTTTCCTGGACTGCCCTTTAGGGTTTCCGATCCACCGGGATGCTCCTTTGGCCTAAGTCTCCCATTTGGGTTCCAGCTTAGCGAGCTTCTTATACATAGTATTTTTTTGACCGCGTCTGAGTTTGCTGGATGTGGCAGTTCTTCCCCATCAATTATTGTGACGATGAGACTACCATCGGAGAATGCTGTTTTCACTATGTATGGACCTTCGTAGTTGGGTGTCCATTTACCATGTGAGTCGAGGAAAGGTAGCATAATCTTCTGGAGTACTAGACCATGTTGTGGTTTATCATGTGCAATACATCGTTACTCATAAAAAATTTTAAGGCTAATTTTCGTAGAGTTTGTTTGTCGATGCTAGAGGCATTTTATGGATGTTCTTGTTTTTCCAGGTACTTCTTGATGTCGTAAAACCAAGGCTTGTCATCCGATATTTCTTTGATAGCAAGACATTATGCGGGATCTTGATTGTGATGCGTGGTTCGTGGTTTGACGAAGTTACTTTGAACATAGTTGATAGAGTTGCCAAGGCGTCTTCCATTTGATTTTCTTCTCGTGGGATGTGGCTGAAAGTGATCTTTGTGAATTCCGCAGCCAACTTTAAAACGTGATCCCGATATGAAATCAGTTTAAGATGTTTAGTATCCTATTCGCCATTGACTTGGCATGTGGCTTGTGAGAATTCCTTGGAGAAGTCAAAATTGCCCCTATATCGTGCCTCAGTTTATTTGAAGCCCCGTCGAACGTGAGTGTCCAACGTGCCCCTGGCTCGGGTCCTTCGTCGGGTCCTAGTATTTCGTAATTGCTTATTTTTGCCTAACTGGTGAATAACCTTCTTTGAAGAGGTGATCTGTCCACCATCATCTCTGTATCTAACCTCGGCCTGTTTCTGTAGGACCAAGCAGATATGTGCAATAATTTGATCAGTTTTTCTTTGATGCTCTACTCTAACATTTCCCTTAGCTTAATTTCTTTTAGATCTTCCCCTGTTCCCAGATGGATAGCCTCTTGATAAAGTTGTATATTGTCAACATTTCATTCTATTTCCCTCGCCCTTTCCTTAGAGAGTTCAAGATCTTTATCATCTTCCTTTTTAGCTTGGTTGATAGGAGCATCAAAATTACATCGGGTCGCAGCAGTAGCATTATCAGTGGTTTTGGGCATAGATTTGCACCGTTATCATGTTTTGATGCAGATTTTAGTATGTGAAAATGCATATGCAAAGAAATTATTTCCATTTTTAAATTTAAGAGATAAATGCAAGAGAGAGACAAAGATCTTAATTGAAAACAAAATAACTTTTATTAATTGCAAATATTGTCTGAAACAAAACGGGGAATCCTTACAAGCAACCCCTATGCCTCGGGCTTGACATAGGTTCTTTCAAAAACAAGAAAAATTACTTAGGAAAGAAAAAGATCTCTGGAATCTCCATGGTAGTCCATCTTTTGCGTTCTTCTCCTGGGGCGTATTCTCAGATGAAGTCAGTTGTCCCTTTGGTGTTGACTTTGTTGGATATCTTCGCCACATGTCCGCCATGCTCTATAAAGGTCTCTTGGATAGGAGGAAAACATGCTTCACCCTTCAGAGTAGCTTTATATTTATCTTCAGGGTATGGTCCAAATTGGACTAGCCCCTGGTCCAATAGCTTTTGTAGCGTTTTTAAAAAGGCTTCATTATATTCCAGTAGGAACCCGCACTCAAACAGGTAGTCCTTCAACAAGTTGATTGGGATTTTTGCTCATTTTCTTGCCCCAGAGTCAGTGACTACTTCAATTGCATTTATTGTCGGTCCACCATGCGGAGGCATAGTGTTTGATTTGATGTAAGGCTTCTCAAAGGTGATGTCTTGAGATTCTAACAAATTCTGAACCTTGTGTTTGAATGCCCAACATTGTTCTATGGTGTGCCCTGAAGATTTAGCATGGTATTCGCACCCGGTGTCAGCATTGTACCTTTACGGGAGTGGCCAAAAAAGAAGAGCTAGAGGCTTGATTTCCACCAATGATGCCTTAACCAAGTGTTGTAATAACTGGCTAGGTGGCATGGGGAGTGGATCAAAGTTTCTTGGTGGCCTTTTAAATCTATCTTGTTGCTTCCCTTGTGGGATCATTAATGGTTGTGGTACCCTTGGTTGTGATTCTACAACAATGATTTCTCCCTCTTTTCTCTTTGGGAAGTTTGAAGCAGGCATTTTTGGATTATAGGGAGCATTTGATGGTCCCCTTGATATCTTCCCATTTTTTATTCCAGTCTCGATTCTTTCTCTGATAGTCACTAGATCTGAGAATCCCGACGAGATACTTCCCACCATTTTCTCATAATACAACCCCTGTAAAGTTCCCATGAACATGCCTACTAATTCCTTTTCTAACAGTGGAGGTTGCACACAGGATGCCATTTCCCTCCATCTCTGAGCATACTCTTTGAAGGATTCTTCTTTCTTCTGGGACAGATTCTGGAGTTGCATGTGGGTAGGCGCCATGTCCAAGTTATATTTGTAATGCTTTAAAAAAGCATTAGCAAGATCTTCCCAGGTTCGAATATGTGTTTGCTCCAATTGCATATACCAGTCTAAAGATGCCCCACTCAAGCTATCTTGAAAACAGTGAATCATCAACTTCTGATCGTGGGCACGAGCATGCATCTTCCTATAATACATGCGCAAATGATTTCTTGGATAGGTGAGCCCCTTGTATTTTTCAAATTCAGGTACTTTGAACTTTGGTGGAATCACCACATCAGGAACTAGACCCATTTCGAGAGCGTCTACTTCGAAAGCATCAAAACCCTCCACAACTTTTAATCTTTCCTCCAGGGCTTTGTATTGATTCATTACCAATGGATTATCAACAACATGAGTACTAGTCGTCTTTAAGAGTGCTTGGTTGGCATCCTCTGGGTCGTGATGTCCGTATTATAGGTCCAAGTAGTTGTCTGTATTGTTGACTGGAATTTGTAGGGTATGTAATGCCCCTGCTTTTGATGGTGGTGGGACAAACCCTTCATTCTCAGCTTCTTTAGTCTCTTGTTGGGCCATGACAGACTTTTCGGGTCCTGCTTCTGGATCTTTTCTCAGTTGGTGACCGCTTGATGCCCCAATGGTTTAGGCTACCTCTTCAAAAGCTACCCTGGGAATCTGGTCCTGCCTGTCAATGATGTTCTTCAGAGCTAGGAGAACTTGGCTTAGCTCTCCCTTCATCGAGCTTACATCACCCTTTACTTGGTCGAGATCCTCTTTGAACGCAGCCTGAGTCTCCTCAATTTATTCCATTGCATTTTGTTGATAGTCCCTTGTTTTATATGGAGGCCAAGGAGGTGGAGATCTTCTTCTACCAATGGTTTAACTGGAGAGATTTTTATTTTGAAAAATCGAGATGGGTTTTGATATGATATGCAGGTGTTTATGGATGCATGCGTGCTAACGAATGTGTATGAACATGAAATGGTTTCTTGTTTTACATGTCTTATTCATTTGGGTATGTATTTGTCTTTTGCTTGTTATATTCGGTGACCAGCTTAAGAATAGATACGCAAACGAGATGTGGAAACAAAATGCCTTTAATGAAGGTGACATAATTCAGATATTGAAAAATATTACAATCTTAAACCAAAACTTTATTTGCGTGAAATCAAGCAAAGGGAAATAAGTCTTCTAGGGGCGCCTGCAGATGTCTGCTCTTGAAACCATTCACCTTTACTTGACAAAGCTTGAGAAAGTCTTCAGTACATTATTTCCCTTTTGTGGCTTTGATTTCAGACATGTCTGGTGTATTGTGGTGCATTGACGCGACCAAGTTGTTTCCTTTGGTATCCATTTTTAAATACAGTCACCGAGATCTTGATTTTATTATTATTTTTTGTACCCTATGTGAATAAGACAAATAAAAAGAAACGAGTGACGAATATATGAAATGTATGGCGAATATATGAAATGTATGAATGCATAGGTGTTGGGTTAAGTGACGGGGTTTTGTGATAAGTATCCTTAGAAGGTAGGTTCCTTAATTTTGACCTACAATTGATCTACCCTTACAGAAGGTGGTTTCCTTAAGGGTACCATGAATAACACCAGAGGGAAAAGGCACAAGGGCCTCCCTTAGGTGGAGCCTCTTTACGGACTGAAACCTTCTTCTAGAAGTCGTGAAAGGTCTCGTCATGAGATTTTAGGTTAAGGTCGTTATAAAGAGTCATGGGTGTCCTTCCAAAGTCCTACTCGTCAAGAGGATATCTCTCGATTTTTTTGTAAGTCCACCAACTCTAGGCGAAGTCGTCACATAAACTCGCAGGGATGATGTACCCCCTAAGCTAATAGACGTCCCTTCTTTCTAAGAGTTATTGAAAATATTTTTTTTTGAAATAAAAATTCCCGCCACACAGTAAATTTATGATAAAAAGGATTGACAATAAATAAATAAGCGCAATAAATAAATAATGTAATAAATAAATAAATAAATAAATAAAAAACCCCAAAGTAAAAACCCTAAAACCTAAAGTTGAATTCCCCAGCAGAGCGGCTAGCTGTTGCGACTGGTTTTTTAATTGAGAGCCGCCACTATTAGTTTTTATCCTAGGGAAGGGAATCTAATAGAAAACCCTAATTCGTAGACAAAGATTCTAGGTTTCGGACTTCTTTAGACGAAAGGAAGGTGTTAGGCACCTTTCATCTACCTTGTTCACAAGGATACTAGGTTTTAGGTTTGAGTTGGGGAAACAAGATTTAAATTTTATTAGGGGAAAGGGTTTAAAATTTTTTTATAAGGGAATTCACTACGATTTTAGTCGTATGCCTATGTATCCTCTTATGAGGAATCAAAGTCCCAATTCGTAGTTCGTATGAGGTTGGTGTTTTTAGGGGTCGCAAACGTACTTTGAATCACCTCGCATTTTGGTCGGGAGTAGTGATTGCGGAGATTTTGATTAAATGCGCGGTAAGTCAAAATCTGTTTGAAACCCTTTTGCAAAAAATAGTTGATTAGATTAGTTGATTGTGAAAAAATAGTTTGATGATTTGTCGTGTGTTTTTTAATCGTATTAACTACAAAAAACTCTTGTTAATGCATGATTAAAAAAGTATTTGATGCAAATAATATGACAAAATAATATATGCAATTTTGGAATAAAACAATTTAAATGATATAATAAATAATATTGTAATTATTTATACAAAAATAAGAAATAAATAATATTTACGTAGCAAATAAAATATAATAATAGGGATAAGAAAATAAAATTAATAGATAATAATTATAATAATAATATAATAATAATAATAATAATAATAATAAACATAATGATTAAAAAAATGATAATAGTGTAATATAATAATAACTATAATTATAAAAAAATGTAGAAAATAAATAACTAACCAGGGGGTGATGCTTCTAGTTATGAAGTAAAGCTAGGGGGTGCTGTTAGCAGTTGGGTTATGCCCAAAATAGTTTAGACAAGGGGTAGGTGCTAATTGTTCGACAATTTAGCAAAAAATGGAATGGGAGGCGTAAAAATAAATGGGCTTGGCCCAGTATCCTTTTGAAAGGAGAGGCCAATCGATTGTATGCGTGAGGGTATACAGGTGTTACAGTGAGACTTGGCCTATGGCCGTCTGATGAAGATCACATGGGCAGAATTTGATGGAACATAATAACTGTTTTGGGCGCGCGTCTACTGGATTCAAACGAAATATACATTTTTGTTTTTTTTCATTATTTTCAATTCATCTTTTATTTTTGTTTTACAACAACTCTCTTTCTCTCTCATCTTCTTTCAAAAACACTAGCGCCTTACCCTCAACGCGGTGGCGGTGCAGTCCGATTACCCCCAAAACCCTTACTCAAATATAAAAAACAAACAAAAGCTAGGACGTTTACCCCCTTTGTAATTTTCTGTTCCGATTTTAGAGTTTTTTTCCGATTCCGGTGCTAACCCTCTTCTTCTCCTTCGTTTCTTGTAGGTTCCGGTTGAGGTTGAGGATGGTGACGATGGTGAGAGCAACAGAGAGGATAGAAACTATGGTTCCAGATATTGGAACCCCAATTGCAAATCCTTCAGTCTTCAATCAAGCTTGGTTTGCAGTGTTATTCTCCGGTATCTTCAATTTTTCTCCGTCTCGGTATATCGCTGTCTTCTTCAACTTATGTTCTTCTAAAATCTTCTCTGTATCTTCGTCTTTTTTAATTCTTTTTTCGGATCTCCGCTCCCTCGATTATGTATTCAAACTCTGTATTTATAGGGCTTTGTTGATTGCTGTTATATAATTATTCATCCTAGATTTAGGGCTTAGAGATCAATTATAGATTTCTGTAATTGATTGATTATAGTCGTAATTGATTTGTAATGTGCTGTTAGCTTGTTTGATTGGATGTAATTGACTTTAATGGAAAATTTCTGGGCTTTTGTAATGATTCTGGACATTTCAATTTTAAAAGATTTGATTTAGTTTATTGTAATATCCGATATTCCTTGTAAAAGATCTGATTCAAAATTTTTTGATTCGTACAGTACCTGTTATGCGCATATTTTGGTAGATGATTGGCACAGTAGTATGTTAGTCTACTTGGGCCAACGCTAATTTTCCATCCGGCCCAATACGCTTTTTTGCAGCAAAATAACTTTTTTAGTTCAATATTTTATCTATGGGCCTACGTATTTGGGCCTGCTCATTATTGTTTTATACAGCAACAAAAACACTTTTTTTTAATTCAATTTACCCTAAATGACCATTCCGTAACCCTCAAACTATAAACTAATTTTTATACGAGTTAAAATTATAATAAAATTCCTAACAAAATTTTAACAGTGAAACTTAAATATATTTTTCCTCTTTTCTAAACTGTCATGCAACTTCTTAATATAATGGGCCCCGCACTCAACCGACCCAACATGTCTTTTAAAACAAACAAAACTAAAAACCCAAATTTACCAATAAAATGTTTTAGCTTTCTTAAAAAATATATATTATTTATTTATTTATAATAACAACAAACAGTTTCTTTTAATAATGATATCCTTTTTCCTATTTGAAACAAAAAATAACAATTTTAATAATAACATTTCCTTTCCAACCTTCTGATGGGCCTTATATTGATAGACACACCCCTTTTCTTTACTAACAACAATAATCTCTAAATGATTTTAACAAAAGCTTAATTGTTATTGAAGTGGGTTTTTTTAAAATTAAAACTTAATTATTATTTGCATAATTTCCCATTTTCGAATCGCATGGGCCATAGGCCAACATGCCCTACGAATATGTTTACAGATACCCAAGTCTTTCTGATTTAAAAATCCCCACTTTCCTAAATTAAAATACACCCCTATTCTTGGATAAAGATGAGCCATCAGATACTGCCGTACCATCTTTGATTAAATATTTCTTCTATTTAAATCTTGAAAAATAAAATCATCGAGGTAGGATAAAATTGGGGTACGACACCGTGTCACCTGACACGGGTCGTGTCAGGAGATGATGTACAATGCAAATTGGGAGAAGAAGCAGAGGTTGACATGGGTGCCTGTGTCAGCTGATACGACCCGTGTCAGAAGGTCTGGGAGAGCAGTTCGTTAGTACGAGGGACAGAGGCCAACATGCATGCCTGTGTTAGGCAACACGGCCCGTGTTGGCCAGGGTGCTAAAAATGTGACTTTTGGGCAACTTGGTTGTTTAGCCATCCCAAAGGGTATTTTGGATATTTCTGACAAATATGGTGTATTGTGGACTATTTAAGCTTGTTTTTAAGAAGAGAGAAATACTTTTGGATCGTACGGAAGAATTGCAGAAGAAGGAATAGAGCTCTCAAGGGTTTGGAGAACAGAGATCTTCAAGAGCCATTGCGATTGAAGATTAACATAATCATCTTTTCTTGTAATGTCTAATATTTTTATTGAATTTTCTTTGAATACTATGAGAGGCTAAACCCCCCAATACTAGTGGGGAGTCCCTGATTTGTCATTGTAATAATAATGATCTATTTGTTTTATTCAACACAATAGTTCTTTTCCATCAATTTAATTATTCAAAATAATCTACTATTTTTCCCTATCGGATCAATAGGGTTTCAATTTTCTTAACACAGAAGAGCTGGACAGTCGTGTTAAGATTTTATAGATAATTATATTATAGATGATTTTGCCTAGGACTAGGGAAATCCTATAATAACCAAAAATTCTTGATAATCAAATGCTTGGATTCATCACTATTTTTAAATGGACATTGAAATTAGGATATAAGTAAAAGGTTTTTCACTAAGGACTTAGGGAAAGACAATCTTAAGAACCAGTAGTTGATGTTGATGAACTTGTTGAAAAGATCAAGAGTCAAAGTTATTATATAGCAAATAAAACACTTACCCCTTGCATTTTTGATCATATTAGTAAAAGCTATAATTTACATTCTTTTCATCTTTATAATTGTTGAAGTTGTATCATAACCCAAATTAAACGCAAGCTTTTGTTTAATTGAACCATAAGTTAAATTCGGTAATATACGTAGTCCTCGAGATCGATATCTAGGGAAACTCCCTATCATTACTACTTAGGAAAAATTAGTACACTTGCTATTTTTCCTATCAGTCATACCATTAAGTTGAGAATTTAGCTCAATCACTTTATTCTTTAGGTCAGTGATGGTAGCCAAATACTCTATATTTTCTGGTTCCACTTAGGAAATAATTTTCTCTTTATCTTCTTCTAATTAGCTCTTCCCTTGATTTTTGAGACACAATTACTCATAAGCTTCAGCAAGATCATCAATAAATAGTTCTTCACAGACTCATTCCTTATCTGAGATACAAGTCCCGGTCAAAACTGTGACCTCTTTGGCTTTTTCTTCTTCATGGTCTCTTTCAAAGTCTTTATCTGACCATGACACATACATACATTTCTCCTTTCTATTGAAGTAAGTGGGAATAGTCATATCTTATGTGTCCAAAGCCCTCACACTCATGACACTGAACTCCTTTTCCTTGTTGGATCTTCTCTTCAGGTCCATCCCTTCTTCCTTTTGTAGCGGTAGAAATATTGAGACTAAGCCATTGGATTGACTTGACTCACACAGATCAAATAAAAATTGCCACCACACTTTATTGTTTCCAAAGGAATGGGAGAAGAGCGAATAACCCAAAAAGAGGGGGAGAGAATCTAAGTTCGGGGGTTGGTTATGCAAAGGGAAGGTATTAACACCCTAAACATCTACGTACTCTGCAGGAACCTCTTTTAAAATTCCATGTATTTTGGATATAAGAGTTGTATATATAAAAAATAGATTGTGGGGGGTGAGAAAAGAATTTTTTTTTTACAATTTTTTCACTATCCGCGGTTGCGAACCTTTAGTGCCTACATACCACCTTTCATGCAATAGGGGATCAGGGTACACGTAGTTCACCTTTAAAATTTTTAAAACACAAGCGTGTTGGTTTAATTTTAAGAGACAAGACATTATTGTCTTATCCTAGTGGAAAACATAGTTACTATCCATAATAATGAGAAAGGAGAATTTGTATCATATCAAAGTGGAGGATATGGCTTGGATTTTAAAAATCAACAAAGCTTCACTCAACACCCAAGTGGAAAATATCTCACTTCACTACATATCATAGAAGTATAGTAGTTCACATCACTACAAGGATTAACAAGAGTCTAATATTTTGAGAAAATTTTAAAGTAAAAAGCCAAAGTGGCAAAATGCTTTGAATGAGATTGATTGGCTTTTAGTCTTCTCACAAAAATGTCAAGGTATTGTTAAGTTGATTAAAGTTTGATCAAGAAAATATTTTGAAAATACATTGACATAGGTTCAAGTTTATTATGAAAGCGGTTCAAGTTCAAAAACAAGAAGAGTTTTCAAAATGAGGGAGAAGATTTTTGAAATTAAATAAGATGGGAGGAGATGAAGGGACTATCCTAAGGTATAGAGTAAAAGCTAGGGGAAAAGAACCGTCTAACCAACGAGAAACCAAAATTTGACTTAATGAGTCAATGTAGAATTCCCATCCTTTGGATTGAAACCAAGCAAGAAAAAATAATAAACCTCTTAAGAAAACCAAGCTTCAATTGCATTAAGTCTTCACAAAAATTGGGCAGAGTCAGGGCTGTATACAGATGAATTCCAGATTACAGACAAAGCATGTAATCATAATAAGCTGCACACAAAACAAAAAAACAACCCAATGTCTTAAAGTAAACCCCAAGAACTCCAGACAAAATAACAGTTGACGTCATAAGGTCTCAAGGTAGGTTAAGGTCTCTACTCCTAAGTCCAAGAAGTCCACAATCTCCATAATGCCAAGGATAGTAACCAAGTAGTCCAAGTAACATTAAAGTTTTTTAGGGTTCAAGTTGATTATTAAGTATCTTCAAAAAGAAATGAAAAACTCAAATGAGCAAAATAAAAATGACATAAAAGAAAAATGCTCAAATGAGCAAAGATGAAAATAGCATGAAACGTAAATGCTAAAATAAATGTGCTTAAAGTAAAAGCATAAAATAAAAGCACAAAATAAAGTCAATTGTTAGAAATTAGAGGTTAGTTGAATGACCATCTCGAAACTTGCATTTGAAACTCATTAGAAGATTGATAAAATCAAAGCCTCTCAACAACAAGTTTCATTTGCTTCTTGTCAAGTATATCATCCATTCAAAATTCTCAAGGCAACAATAAATGATCAATGATGTTTAAGTGATTCACTTTGACCAAAGTTTATGAAGATTCATTAGAGGATTGATAAGACCAAAGCCTCCTAACAATGAATCTCAAAGTTATTGGATCAAAGGATTCAAACCAACATACTTGGGCTTACAAACATGGGTTTGGGCCACGACTGATCATTTCTCGAATCGGGACAAAATTTAGCGCTATATTAAGCAATCGTAAGTGAACTTATATAGAAGTCGCACCTATTTTGAGGCCGGTCAATAGAAATTTATGTATCCTATGCTTGGAGAGATGATATGTGCATCATCCTATAACAACATATGACACAATAAAAATGGGATAAGATAAAGAGGGATGAGAGAAGAATTAAACCATATTTGAACAAAAAAATGAAACTATTATTAAAATCATTCATCCATTTTTATGGAGTTAGACTCAACACCATGGAACCAATGATGTTAATAAAGCTCATGATCAAAATTTCATAGTCCAAGATCATCCAGAATATATACAAAAAATAAAATTGTATTTAAAATAAAGAAAAAGGTTTAAAAATGATTTTAAAATGAAATCAAGAGGGGAAAATGGATATTATATTTAAATCAACCAAGAAAAATCAAACGAGGCCATAGAAAATCAGAAATATACTCAAATGTTTATATAAATTTTTTGGTAATTTTTTAAAGTGAGAAACTATTTTTAAACTAATTAAAATTGCTCAAATAAATGGAAAAAAGATAAAAAAAATAGTAGAAGTCAAAATAAAATTCTAAAAAAAATTCAGAAGGTCAGAAATAATGGAAATGATGTCGATGATTTTTTTTAGAATTTAAAAATGTTTAAAAGTATTTTTTAAGTAATTAAGAACAAACCAAAACAAAGAAAAATTATAAAAAATATCAAATCTAAAAATAAAATTATGAAAAAATAAAATCAGAAAGAGAATATTTGAAAATATTTTTATGAATTATTTCATAATTTTTGATCCAGAAATGAATTTTCTATGATTTTTTGAAGTTTAAAACAATTTAAATATAAAAATCAGAAATAAAAAATAAAGTCAAAAAAATGTGGACCAATGGGTAAGAGTCAAAACGTGTTAGTAAGCTAATCCAATGGATCAAACGCCTTGTGCATATCATGGTCTTTAGGGGAATAAACACATGATCATTAATTAACTCAGATTTTTGAAAAATAAGTGTGACACACTTTCATTGGTTGATAGATGACACGTTGGTCATCTTCAATCTCTAGCCAACAAAATCTGTAGGTTTCAGAAACTTTAAAATTAGAAGACAAGACTGGTACCATTCACTTCGTCTCTTCAAGGCGATTTCAATGGTACCTTTGCGAAAAATTTATATAAGTTGTAGCTCAGTCGTTTTGGAAGAGAAGTTTTGAAAAGGGATTTGAAATTTCATGGTCAAAATGTACTCCCAGTTGAAAACAATTGTTGCAAATAAAATCAGGATGATGAGAGCTTCATAATAGTATCAAAGTTTGAGAGATTTGGTGAAGGAATATACCTATTGAAGTTAAGTTGTAGAGCTCTGAAACTTGACTTGGCTAGCACGATTCAGGGAGTTTTAGAGCTTAATTCTTCTCCTATTAGCTTCAGTGAGGTTCAAGGAAGATGAATTGACAAAGAAAAATGATTGAGAAAGGTTGTAATAGAAAATTCAAAGTTGTAGAATGTTTGGTTCAAGAGGGAGTTTGGTAGGGTGATTCTGGCTCTCTAAGCTTGAAAAAATGAATGAAGTATGACCCTCTATTTATAAGGAAACTGATTGAATGTTCAAGCGTGTGAAATAATGAAGTTTTTAGGGAAATCGTGTGAACCTAATACACGAGTAAAGTGTGACCTGTTTTGCATAAAAACTCATCCAATCCTTGCATTTTAAGGCTCTAATCCACTTTGGCAAGATGGTTAAATAGGTTTAGACCAAAACGCGTCCTAATTTGATGTTTAGAAGCCACAACATGAATTTCAAATTATGTCTTATGAAGAAACTTCAGTTTCAAATTACTAAATTCAAATCAATGGCATTCTCAACTCAAGGAGTCTTAGGACATGATTCTTGAAGCTTTAGAAAGATGAGATCACAAGCTTTAGAATGTGAAAATAATGGCATCAAATGGATGCTTGAGCTGAAAATTGCAATGAGTCAAAGTTGGGAAAAAGAGGTTGACTTTCTATACTTAGAAAATTTCTAAGTTTTTCTTCAAAAATGACCTATAATGTCTTGCATCCAAACATGGTCTTCCATTTGAAATTTTCTCTTGACCAAAAAAGTTAGAATGAAGTAGATCTCTTGAATGGAATTTTGAGACTTGAACCATTCAAAATCTCCAAAAATTGAGAAAGTTATGACTTGTTGAAGTTGGAAAAAATTCATAAGATGACCTATAATCTTTTGCATCCTTAGGGCATATTCTATCCATTTTTACACTTTGCAATTAAAATAATGGATGAGTTTCACATTCTTAAAATCAATGTGGAATAATAATGGGCTTAAGGAGATAAGAATTGACCAAGTTATGGTTCTTTGAAGTCACATAAGAGAAATTGATGGTTCATCTAGAGGACTTGTAATCTTTCTTCATCATCAAGTACCTTTCACACAAAATCTCCTTGAAAACTTTGAAATGATTTGTTGATAACCATTTGAAGAGAAGCATGTCTTTGGAATCACTCAAAAATACCAAAAGATGAGCAAGATATACCTCTTTGAAGTTTAAAACCCTAGCTCCTAGAGCAATAAAATTCCTTGAGAACCCTTTTCAATTTTGACCAACCTTATTGCACAAATATTTTTTCATGTAAATAGAAGTTATTGAGGATGATAATGAGGAACCATAGCAACCAGTAACCACTTCCAAATATTGGGAATTGAGGAAAATATGCACTTGTGATCAATGAATCAAGAATTTGTCCAATTAGGTTAAACTTTTTCAATCAACCCTTGTACCTTTGAACTATATTTGACAACTTGAGGCATGATGACTCATATAGACTTTTTTATAATATTACTTCAAAACATCTTCAATAATGAAGCTTGAATTTCAATGAAGCTTTGATGAAGAAGGCATTGAAATATACTCATGAACCTATGGATCAATCTGCTAGAATGTGTTGTGCTTTCACCTATGATATCAATAATTAAGGCAAACATACATTGTATTTATTAGTTAAAAGTTAATCAAAACATACATGACAACAAGATATAAATCAAGGTGGTTGGTTATTCCCCATGAGCAAAGCTAAGGATAAGGAGAATAGCCAAACCCTAGTGTGTGATCTTGTTGTGATTCAGTTGATATGATATGATAGAGGAATCTTAGGGGCAAAAATTGGGGTACAATACCATCATCCTGATTTTTGCTGATGTCAAAGGACTCGTCAAAGGGCTTGTTCCTAACATTCAATCTTGAATTCCCATCTAATTTCTTCAACACTTTGTTGAATTGTTTTCCAAGCAGTACAATGGAATTGGGTAGCCCTTCTTTTGAATCAAGGTCACACTCATCTTTTGATTCTTCAGCACTAGAAGTAAAGGCAATGCTTTTCTTCTTTTCAGATTTCTCATTGATTCCTAACTCAAAGGCCTGCAACGATCCAATGAGCTCACCAACCTTCATATTGTTTACATCTTGGGCTTTTTCAATGGCAGTGACCTTCATGTCAAATCTATTTGGAAGAGATCTGAGAATCTTTCTTAACAACTTGGCTTCTGACATCCTTTCCCCAAGGGCACCTGAGGCATTGGCTAACTCGATGATATTCATGTAAAAGTCATGAATACTCTCATATTCCTTCACTATCATGTAATTATCCACACTATTGAATATGACATTCAATGCTTTGGAGTTTCCCTCTGATGATTTTTCATCAGTATCATCACAATCTTCCTCATATTTCACAACATCAGTAGCCTTTCCATCTGGACCAACAACCTTTGGAGGATCTCATCCCTTGACCATAACTTTCCAAGATTTGCCATCCATGGACTTTATGAAAGCCACCATATTAGCTTTCCAATAATCATAGTTTGTTCCATCAAGACCAGGTGCTTTGTTCCCAAATCCTCCTTCCTTGTTCATTGTACCAGAAAGTAACTTTTATGAATCTCACCCAGAGTCAGAGCAGAATGCCTTCTTTGATACTAATTAAAATTATAGTCTTTAGATCAAAGATGTCCTAAGAGATATTGAGACACCTTTTACTGAACTTGCACACAATGAACAATATGAACGATAAACACAATGCAAAAAAGTAAAGAGAACAAGGAATTGTTAACCCAACTCGGTGGACTCACACCTACTCTGGGGGCTTCCAAGCCAGGTGTGATACGGTGGCAGACCTGACTGTTATTACTGGTTTGCATTTTTTGTTCGCAAATGTCGCGGTAAGCAAGAGTTGCCACCGACTTTTATTTCATCCAACAAAGGAAAGGAAAAAGAACAGAAAAAACCTTTTTTCGAGAGTTTCTGAGTACGGGGGGTAGATTATAGAAATGGAAGGTGTTAGCACCCTTTCTATCCATGGTTTTCCATGGGCTCTTAGGTACTTGCTCATTTTTAAAATTGCTTGTGTGTGCTTGTTTTGAAAAGTCTTACTTCGTGATAACCCTTGTATCGGTCCTCAAGAGTGTGACGAAGTTGTTTTGAAAATTGTTTTGAAAAGTGTTTGTGTGAAATTTTTTGCTTGAACAAGTACCTAGGAACTAATCTACCTACTTGAAAAAAGTATGTTCGTTTTCCTTTAGACAACGCTATCCTATTATTAAGGAATATGTAACACCGTCTTGGAGTTTTAAGGGACGTTCGAAGGGACAAGTACGATCACAAAAGCAATGTTAGGAAATTTTAGTAATCATCCTAAAGCCTTAAAGATCTTTTTCCGAGGCAACATCCGAATGGGTCATTTTAGATATTTTGGGACTAGAAGACGACCACTAACATTCCCTATACTTCATGACCATTTACCGAAGGCAACCGGAGTGGAGTAAACCCTAGGAGAGAGCATGTGCAAGTATTTTTTTTTCCAGTTAATTATCTTTGTATATTTAGGGTTTTCTACTATTTTAATTTCAATTTGTCTTTCCATGCAATCCTATACATACATCTAAGCAGTTTATAGTTTGCGGAAATAAAAATGCGAGAAATTAAAGTCCTAGCTATTACAAGGCTTTCACAGATACATAATTATTTTGACTGTAAATAAAGATGTGGAATTAAACCCTACTTAAATCTATTACAAACCCGAAACAGTTACAATAATAGAAAAAAGAAAATAAAAGGCGCGCGCGGCGAATTAAATGCGAGAAATAATTGGAAAACCTAAAAATCTAATTAAAAAAATATTTAGGTTATTTTTTAAGAAGAAATTAGGCTATATACAAATTTAACCCTAATTCTATTTATTTTAATTATACAAAAAGAATTAAATTACCTTAATTTAATTAATATAATTAATTAATAAAAATATTTTTTATAAAAAAAATGATTTTTGATGTTTTTATGGTTTTTGATTAAATAAAAAAAAACTGAATTTTGGTGTTATTTGGAAAAAGAAATAATTAATAAATAATAAAAAGGAATTAAAATAAAAAGATAATAGAATTGGGCCTTTTGGATGAGCAATTAGGGGGGGTGTGCTGCCAAATTCTTGTTAGGCCCAAAGATGCTGAGCCCATTCCTGCGCCTGATCCAATGTTGGTGCGCCTGGAGAATGCACCATGGTCCTTCCTTTGTTTGAGTGTTGGATCTGTATTGGTAATGATCCAGTGGCTGGAGCGCTAAGGTGTATGGTAAACACCAGGCTATGAGGCACGCTGGATCTGCAAAGAATTGTTCAGAAAATAAGAAAATGTTTAGACCTGGGATCGAACCCAGGTCCTTTTCTTCAGACGCCTATACCCATTGCCATCTGCGCTGCGCTGTTTAGTTGTTAATATAATAAGAAAAAAATATTATAATGACAAGCCACATAGTTTCCTCTAAAAACGCGCGAGTTTCAAATGGACCAGCGGTTGATTGCCACGCCTTCTTCTTCTTCCCAAAAGTGTCGTTTTAGGTATCAGACTTATACCTACGGATATCTTCCAAAGCTATAAACCTGCAAGCTTCAAAAATTCATAAAATGCATGATAAACTAATTCTAGCTATACCAATCAACTCGTCTTGATCTCACGAGTACCATGGCACCATTTTCTTGGTCCAATTTAACATGTACAAAGAAACCCTAAAATGGTCCCCTAAACCCTAGCAATGGCAATTAGCGAAACAATCATAAAAACTCAAATATAATTGAGCTAAAACATTTCAAATGATGATACAAATACAATGCTATGCTTAAAATTTGTTAATCATGCGTAAATTGTAATATCAAAACCAACCTGGTATGTGCAAACCGTGGGTTTACCAGGAGCGATTCTGGACTTGGGAACGCTTGCAATTGATCGTGTTAGCTTCAGGAGATATCCAAGAATCGTTTAGAAGCTTTAGAACATCTTGAATCACCCTCTATGTGAGAAAATGATCCACCACTTTTTTTCCAAAATTTGGGTTTTGTTCTTCAGCTCTCACGACTGCAACCCCTCTTCTATTGGCTTGTTTATGTTCTATATATGCAGTGTGATGAATTAGGGCAACAAAAAAAACTTGAATCTTTTACAATCATGGAAATTGAATGTGATTTGTTTGCTATATGATATCTTTCCAAAACCATCCTAATCATGCTATTTTTGCCTCAATTTGCCTTGATTCGATTTGATCTGATTAGGCCAGCTTAATTAGATTCGATTCTAACAAAAATCAGATAAAAAAATCAATCTTTTATATTTTTTTGTCATTTATTTGATTTAATGTGACTTTTAAATAATAAAAATCAAAATAAAATAAATAAATAGAGCAAATAATATATGGATGCTGATTTGGGTCGTGGACCATGTCTTCAACAAGATGCAATCATGAAAAGCTAGGCCCATTTGACAAAAAATGCACTTTTGAGCACATTTGACTTTTGACAATTTTCCAAAAATGGCCAACTTTGACATTCCACATCTCCTCAAACTTTGATCCTAGGAAGGTGTTCTTGGACTTTTTAGAAATCTTAAGATGTCCCCTAAACAACCCTTTTGGTTTCATCTCAATTGGATCTTCCATGATCATGTAAGAAGCTTTGACCCAAAAGGTGTTTTTTTTTTTACTTTTCAAAATGACCTATAATGTAGAAATTCACATCTTTTTATGAGTGCACTTTTTGAACTTGATGGCTGAAGTTGAGTTGTAGGAAATCAAATTCTCTTAAAAATGAGCCTAAGATGAAAAATTTCTGATAAAATATGAGAAAGTTATGCTTGGTCAAAGTTTGATTGACTTTTCCTGAGAAACCCTAATTTAGCAACTTTTGAGTTTTGATGAATTAGGAGCATTCCTTGAGGAATCATGATTAAACCTTGATCAAATGATGGATATCACTTCAAAATGTTGATGTTGACCCAAAATCTTGAAGTTTGACTGTATGTGGGTCACAATTGACTTTTGACCTAATACAATTGATTTTCAAGCATCTGAGCAGTTTGACTGAGCAAACTTCTTGTGCAGGGAATGAGACTTGACATGGATGTTCTTGAGAAAATATTAGGACCATGTAAAATATTTGAAGTCTTTGGAGCTTACCCATCTTGATGAAAAGAGAAACCTTAGTTGGAGGTTCCTTGCTTTAGGAGAGAGTTTGTATGGTCAACTCTTGGGTATCCTTGAGCAAGTTGAGGATCTCCATGAGCATATGTTGAGTAAAATGGGAGGGAAAATTTCGGGGTACAACAGCTGCCCCTGTTCAATCTTCTTACACCTCAGGATGTAGATTGGCTTGTCTGCCTTTCGTGATCTGAGGGTGGAAGATGATTGGACACTAGAGTGCCCAAAAATTTTCACTCGCATGAAGTGTATGGTGATCAATCAATAATATTAGGAATGGGCTTACAGATTCCATTTGGAAGGTGATGGAGAATCGTTGGATATGGGCTTAAAGATGCCATCTAGAGAAGATATAGATTGCATAAGAGATTCCTTTGCGAGAATTCTTGTACCTGCCGCTGAGGAGGACTTCACCGAGGAAATTTGATTTATGTCTTGGGAAATAGAGTCTAGGAGCTTCAGTTGTCCATTAATCTACTGGGGAACTAATTCTTGATTGGGGAGGTGGAAGTGAACTACATATCTGGTCAGGGTCCAGGCTGCACAGTGACTTATTGGGGAAAGGTGAACTCGACCGTAACTGGTCGGCTCCAGGTCTTACAGTGCTGTAAACTGTTATCTGGAGATAAGAGAGAAGGAACCTGGATAGTAGGGTTGCTTCAAGGTGAAGGCCTGGATAGTAGGGCTACAAGAAGGAACCTGGATAGTAGGGTTACTTCGGGATGAAAGCCTGGATAGTAGGGCTTATGAGAAGGAACCTGGGTCATAGGGTTACTTCGGGATGAAAGCCTAGATAATAGGGCTTATGAGAAGGAACCTGGGTCGTAGGGTTACTTCGGGATGAAATCCTGGATAGTAGGGCTTATGAGAAGGAACCTGGGTCGTAGGGTTACTTCGGGATGAAAGCCTGGATAGTTGGGCTTATGAGAAGGAACCTGGGTCGTAGGGTTACTTCGGGATGAAAGCCTGGATAGTAGGGCTTATGAGAAGGAACCTGGGTCGTAGGGTTACTTCGGGATGAAGGCCTGGATAATAGGGCTTATGAGAAGGAACCTGGGCCGTACGGTTACTTCAAGATGAAATCCTGGATAGTAGGGATTATGATGAGGAACCTGGGTCGTAGGGTTACTTCGGGATGAAAGCCTGGATAGTAGGGTTTATGAGAAAGAACCTGGGTCGTAGGGTTACTTCGGGATGCAAGCCTGGATAGTAGGGCTTCTGAGAAGGAACCTGGGTCGCAGGGTTACATCGGGATGAAATCCTAGATAGTAGGGTTACTTCGGGATGAAAGCCTAGATAGTAGGGCTATGAGAAGGAACCTGGGTCGTAGGGTTACTTCGAAATGAGAGCCTGGATAGTAGGGCTATGAGAAGAAACCTAGGTCATAGGGTTACTTCGAAATGAGAGCTTGGATTGTAGGGTTGTGAGAAGGAACCTGGGTCGTAGGGTTACTTCGAAATGAGAGCCTGGATAATAGGGCTATAAGAAGGAACCTGGGTCGTAGGGTTACTTCGAAGTGATATTGTATATTAGTTGACCCATTTGGTTTCGGGAACTGAGTTTCCATTAGTCGTCTGCAGACATGACCTGTATAACTGCTGGATTTGTTGAAGATAATTGTCTTTCCTGAAAAGATACCAGGGTTAATTATATGCAATGCATGAAATGCCTTGTGAGATGATGTTCTCAAAATAAATGAGATTAAGCTGTATGCGATATGTATGTGCATGTCATGATGTATGAACATGAAATGCTATTGGGGTATGTCAGAGTCTGGGAAAATGAATCCCTGACTGTTGCTGGAGAATATAGCATTCTTGACTGTTGTAGAGACTTGTGGTTCTTCTACTTCTGCCGAGGATGGTGAATGGAAATGACTATGATGGAGATTTATTCATTGTTATTTATGAATATTCTGTCAGGTGTAGCGATAAAAAATGTAGCGGGGTAAATCGGAGATCGAATTATTAATTAATTCGTCTCACAAAAAGCAAGAGTCGCCACCGCGCTTTATTGTTTCCAAGGGAAAAGGGGAAAGAGCGAAATAAAACCCTAAATATGCAATGTAGATAATACTTTTAAAAGTAACAAAAATACACGGCGTTTTTGAAAAGAGATCTATGGTTCGGGGGTTGGTTATACAGTGGGAAGGTATTAGCACCCAATGTATCTATAGTACTCTATATGAACCTTTTGAAATATCTGTTTATTAAAATGGTTCGTTTGATTGAAAAATAAATTGTTTTGGCCGAAAAGGGGTATGGACGGGTTTTTGAAGATGCGACAACCTAATGTCGAAGTTTTGGCTTGAACGGTATAAGTTTTGAAAAGATTGAGTTTTGGGGAGAAAATTGTCTTAAGCTTTAATGAAATGCACAAAAAAAACATTCGCGTGATCGGACTTGAGGACATGAAGTCAACAAATTTAATCGTTTTTCCCTTGGATTTAAACGTAAACAAAATAAACAAGTAAACAGAAAATTATGATAAATAAATGATATACAACAATTTAAATAAAAGACTAAATGGTGTAAATATGCACTTTTATGTTTTTTATCTAATATTAAAGCGAGGGAATTAATTAAGGGAAATAAAATCTTTTTAAGTTTTTTATTATGTATTTTTTTTAATATGGATAAAGCAAGAGAATTATCTAAAAAATAAAAATGTTTTTTTAGTTCTTAAAATTCTATTTTTATATTTTTGTATTAGTATTAATATAAAGTATTACTTAGTAACTAAATCTAAACTAAAGTAAAACTTAAAAGTTATTGATTAAACCTAATGAAAGTAATATTCAAATTTTCTAAATTAATTCTAAAGTGAAATTAATAAAAATTGGTCTAATATTGAACTTGTTTTAATTAAATTACAACTATTTGATTAAATTACTAATTACTAAATTAATAAAATTCTAAAAAAAAAAAAAGAAAATAAAGAAAACAATAGAAAGAAGTATTAAAGAAATAAAAGGGTGGATAATAGAGTTATGGGCCAAAAGGGTTTTTTTAAAAGGGTCTAAATCAAAAACAGAAATATGGGGGGGTGTTGAATGGGATTCGCTTGGGCTTAGGCAGGGCACGAGTTAAGTCCAATTATGTTTCATAATTTTGTTTCAAGGTTAAACATGTTTTGATTTAGTTGAATTAGGGTTAAACGGATTGGGTACTGAGCGGCGCACATCTTCATCGTTCACGCGTTCGTCTTCTTCGCCTTCTTCTCCTCCCCTCGCCTCTGAGTCTCTTGCCCGAGCCACCAATATGTCCAAGCTTCTGACCTCCCTTTGCCTGAGCCACCAACGTCCCTTCTTCCCAAGCGTCGCTCCGTGAAACGGTGTAGAGGTGATGATTCGTCCTTACGGTATATTAGGTTTTATGATTTTTTGTTGCATGTTATGATTTGTTCATTTTTCGATTCTGACTTCGTTTTATATGATTTTCTATTGAGATGAGGAAAAAGAAAAAAAAGGAGCAACGAAAACTACCTTTTATGAAGGAGGAATGAAGGGTGTTATGGGGGCTTGCTGGCGGAGGGAGAAACACAGTGGGCTATGAACTTGGAGACCCTGGTTTGTCTTCTTTAATGCTTTTTAGGGTTTCATGATGACAGTTGAAAACCCTTTTGCATGATATCTTTTCTTCTTCTTTTTTTGCTTTGCTACTGTTGCCTTTCTAATGGCCAAAGATGATGTATTCTGAGGCCTTCGTATGCTGAGAATACTGTCGTTGAGATGCTTTGTTGTATGCTGAAATTTGAATGATGCTATTGTTGAAACATGTCTGTTTTGATTAGCTTGACTTCTTCCCTTTGCTTTGCTTCTGTTTTTTCTTATTTTTGGCTTTGACAAGGTTTAAGGTTTTAGGCCATGTTGGTTTAAAGTTGGTGGTGTTTGTGCTGGTTTTGGAATGGTTATATGTTTATGGTTTGATAGCAAGTGGAAGGTTTTGTGGTGGTTTTTAGGCCATATTTGATGGTTTAGGCCATGGCTTAACAGGTTTTGGAACAGGATGGTACAGGTTTGGAATGGTTATATGTTTATGGTTTGACAGCATGTGGAAGGTTTTGTGATGGTTTTAATGCAGTAGGTTCTAACTGGTATATGCAGGTTAATGGTTGTTTTAGCTGGTATATGCAGGTTAATGGTTTTAGGCCATATTATCTGATGGTTTATGCAGATAGCAGGTTTTGAAATGGTTTAGGCCATGTTATCTGATATATTATGCAGGTAGCAGGTTTTTGAAATGGTTTAGGCCATGGTTGAGGTTTTGACAAATGGTTATGGTGGCAGGTTTGAAAGTTTAGGCTATAAGGTTTTGGTTTATGAGATAACAGGTTCTCCCCTTTTTGAGAGCTTGGTTACTGGTTTTGTATTGTGTTTTTTTGACCACCTCAATGTTGGAGGCTTTTGGGTAGATTTAACTCTCTGAATCTTGAAGGGGTTTTTGTATATTGTTATAACCGTTGCTGGCTTTTTGGTTATGCTACATGTTTGAATATTTTAACTATATTTCCTTGGCCTCTGCACAATACTGTTTCATATGGTTTGTTTGTATTCCTTTTTTATGCTTTCTTTTCCTTACTGCAATACTGCTGATTTGTTTTGTATCTCTTCCTGCCTAAACCAAAACCTGCAAAACCATACTTCTATCTCTCTTCTCTCTCTTAGTACAAATGATACATTAAAATGATGTATGCTGTACATTGTTCTGAAATTGCATTGGCTGGAAAATGATGAGAATGGAATATTTCATGCTTGCATATTTGATTTTAAACTGCACACTTCTTTTTAACTTGCAATGTAACAGTAGGAGCCTATTATTTTGGCCTCTTCCTATATGGTTGCATGTTTACGTTGGAATTTCTTTGTGTACATTGCATATGCTGTTTGAAATTATGCATGTGATGCTGATTTTGAAATATGCTGTGGACTTTTAAAATGCAATTGATTTTTAATTATGCAGTTTTGAAAACAAAATGAATTTGTGCATCCTTTTAAATTGTGCATTCATTTTGAAAATAAAATCCATCCCTTTTTGTGAACCGGGAGAAATCCCGCGATTTGCAAAAAGGGTAAAAACTGATTCCAGCCGTTTGCTTTTAATGATGAACACTAAAAATAATTTTTTTGCTTTTAATTATTTATTTATTTCTAACTTTTTTCTTTTAATTGTTTTGCAGGTAAAATTAAATGAGCAGACAAAAAACATTGGATAGAAGATTTAGAATTTAGGAAAAATTAGAATAGTTTTTATTTCATTTTAAACTTTGTAAAAATTATTATTGTAAATACGTTGTAAATAAATACAGTATTTACACAACAATTGTACAATTAGAATAAAATGAATAAAATTCCAATATTTTGCCAATTAATTCTTTCCTTCTCTCTAATTATTTATTTTATCGTTTATAATTCTTTAAATTATATAATAATTGAAAATAAATTTCAATTACTTAAATTCAGAATAATAAACAATTAAATAAACATCATTTGATCAATAAACTTTTCTTCAATCTATTCCATTATTTATAATTCTCTAAATTATAATAACCGAAAAAATAAATTTCAACTATTAAACTTAGGATAATAAATAATTAAATAACATTGTTGATCAATTAATGAACTTCCTTTCCAATATTTATTATATTATTTATAAATCTTTCAATTATATAATAACTGAAAATAAATTCCAATTATTAAATTTAAGATAATAAATAATTGATAAACATTGTTTTAACATTGATCAATTAATAAACCTAGCGTTCAAAAAATAAACAGCTCTCGACTCGAAAAAGTTATGAATTTTAAAAATCAAAAGATCCAAACGCTCGCAATGTAACGATGCAGATGGTGAGATGGTGTCTTAGGTCAAAATTTGGGGTACAACAGCTGCCCCTATTTAAGTTTCTTCTATCCGGAGATATGAAGATTAAAATCTTCGTTTCGACGAGATTGAAGGTACTTAAATATATAATACGCAAATTTTGTCCTAAGATGCCGCCATTATGTTTGATATGAATGCAGTGATTGAATTCACAGAGAAATATATTGTATGAAACAAGACAATGCTGGAGAAATCAAACACCAGCAAAACACAGAGACATGGATTATACACTACTGGGGAAACGAGCTATCGACTTCAAATGACAGACTCTTGACAGCGAATAAAATTGAGGGAATACGACCTCCGACCCTAACAAAGAAGGCATCTTGCATAGGCCATAAAACAGATTATTGACCCAAAACAGTGAGTTCACAACTCAAAGTCAAAGATAGACAGAGAGTATCAAATTGGCTGGCGACAGGTTACCGACTTCTGAAGGTAAAGATTCATAACAAATTTTCTCTGCGAGATTTCCGGAGATATACTCATTAATGCTGAAAGAATAAAATTGTAGATATGCAAGCTGCTCAAATAAAGAAGTTGCCACTTGCCGTCTTCCCAAAATATTATGACATACAAGCTACTCAAATAAAGAGTCTGCCACTTGCTGTCGTCCAAAGAAAATACCAATAACATACAAGCTGCTCAAATAGAGAGGCTGCCACTTGCTGTCGTCCAAAGAAAATACCAATAACATACAAGCTGCTCAAATAGAGAGGCTGCCACTTGCTGTCGTCCAAAGAAAATACCAATAACATACAAGCTGCTCAAATAAAGAAGCTGCCGCTTGCTGTATTCCAGAAAAATCATAACGTACAAGTTGCTCGTGAAGAGCTGCCGCTTGTCGTTTTCCGAAAATAATAATAACGCAGAAGTTGCTCGTGAAGAGGTGCCGCTTGTCGTTTTCCAACGATGTCTATAACGTACAAGTTGCTCATGAAGAGACCGCCGCTTGTCGTTTTCCCAAAATAATAATAACGCACAAGTTGCTCGTGAAGAGCTGCCGCTTGTCGTTTTCCAACGATGTCTATAACGTACAAGTTGCTCATGAAGAGACCGCCGCTTGTCGTTTTCCCAAAATAATAATAACGTACAAGTTGCTCGTGAAGAGCTGCTGCTTGTCGTTTTCCAACGATGCCTATAACGTACAAGTTGCTCGTGAAGAGCTGCCGCTTGTCGTTTTCCGAAAAGTAACTCAGAAGGAAGTTGCGATGACACTGGCAAAGAATAAAATCTTCATCAAGGAGACTCATGAATCAAACCTTCCCGAGGAGATCACATACTTAAATGTGCAAAATAAATGCGCCACTCGTCTAAGTCGCGACTTCACTGGGGAAAATCATGAGATAGCCTACGCAAGAGACAACAACTTCATCCAGGAATAACTAGAGAGAAAACATTCAAACAAGACTCTACCCAATGAGAAAGCAAATCGATTAGGGGTTCATCCTATCCAGAGATGGACAAGGTAAGCTAAATCGAAAATCATCCATGAGGATTAGCTCAGTTGGGGAATTTAGAAAGGAAGCACATTTTCTGCCTAAGCTAACCTTCTACTTGGAAAGAAACATGTACATTGTCTGAATAAACACAGTACAACCCAAAATCGATGGCAAATGTGAATATGTATGCGTGATATAAGTGTAAATGAATAAATGAATGTTATGCTGACAAAACGAACAGATGGAATATCTTGAAGACGATAAGATGTCACGACAAGATAGATACTCGGCCAATCTTAAAAAGACGGAAGATAACTGGAACTGGAAACACAAAGCAACGTCGGAGCGTATCACGCTACAAAGCTCAAATATTCTGAGGAGAAAAGTATTCAAATCCAATCTTCTAACACCAATAGACTACTGGCATGAGACAAAGCGTACCACACTTCAGAAATCGCCCAAATGAAGGTAGCCAAAACAACACTTAACTGGAACAACTGGGGAGTCACCAAACTTAGCACCACTAGAAACCCAAGCTTACACAACCAACACCTCATGACGAGTTTGAAAGAAAACAAGTTCATCATGCAAGGATAAATTACTGTACTGTTTTGCATTTCATGGCTTGACCATCCTTGGATCAACTGTTAATATTCCTTTCGTTATTCATGACACATTTTTAAAAATAAGAATACTTTAAGTAAATTTGTTTCAAGTATTTCCATAAAAATTAAAATTTGGCCCACAAAAGGTAAATGCTCAAATTTCATTAATAAGATGGTAGTTCGCTAACAACGCGACTCCAACGGCTTACAAAAGTTTGAGAAATAGTACATGAAAGAAAGGGTTACACAAAAACAATGATCACTATTCTCCCTAACAACTTCGAATTCCGAAATGTGTTCAAATGCCAAGACTGGTCTGACCAAAAGCTTGCCTGAGCCGCCCCTTCGGGTTTTCAACTTAGCGAAACTGTCAACCCAAACCTAAGCGAAATACTTCTTGACTGCATCGGCGTTCATGGGACGCGGGAGTTCTTCACCGTCCATATTGGTGAGAATCAAGGCACCTCTAGAGAAAACTCTCTTAACGACATATGGTCCCTCATAATTCGGAGCCCACTTGCCCCTAGAATCAGGTTGGAAAGATAATATCTTCTTGAGCACAAGGTCACCTTCTCTAAACTCGCGTGGTCGAACCTTCTTATCAAAAGCCCTCTTCATTCTCTGCTGATACAATTGACCGTGACACAACGCTGTCAATCTCTTCTCTTCAATTAAATTCAACTGATCATATCTACTTTGACACCATTCAGCCTCAGAAAGTTTAGCTTCCATCAACACTCTCAGAGACGGAATCTCAACCTCCACGGGGAGTACTGCTTCCATACCATAAACTAGGGAAAATGGGGTTGCGCCTGTTGAAGTTCAAACTGAAGTACGGTATCTGTGCAGAGCAAACGGAAGCATTTCATGCCAATCTTTATAAGTTACCACCATCTTCTGGACAATCTTCTTGATATTCTTGTTAGCAGCTTCAACAGCCCATTCATCTTCGGTCTGTAAGGAGAAGAATTATGATGTTCAATCTTGAACTCTTCACAAAGCTCTCTCATCATCTTGTTATTCAAATTCGAACCATTATCAGTGATGATCTTGCTCGGGATGCCATATCGACAAATGATATGATTCTTGATAAATCTGACTACCACCTGTCTGGTTACATTAGCATAAGATGCTGCTTCCACCCATTTAGTAAAATAATCGATCGCTACCAAGATGAAACGATGACCATTTGAAGCTTTGGGTTCAATCATTCCAATCGTATCAATGCCCCACATAGAGAAAGGCCAAGGTGAAGAGATAACATTGAGGAGGGTCGGTGGCACATGCATCTTGTCCGCATAAATCTGGCATTTATGACATTTCTTCACATATTTGCAGCAATCAGATTCCATTGTCATCCAATAGTAACCGGCTCTCAACATCTTTCTAGCCATCGCATGTCCGTTGGCATGAGTGCCAAAGGATCCTTCATACACTTCTTGCATCAGCATGTCTGCTTCACGTCTGTCTACACATCTGAGTAGGACCATGTCGTAATTCCTCTTATACAAAACTTCTTCATTGAGGAAGAAACTGCTTGCCAATCTTCTCAATGTCTTCCTATCTTTATTGGATGCCCCAGGCGGGTACTCTTGAGTTTGAAGAACAAGTTTAATGTCATAGAACCACGGTTTGTCGTCGGTGACCTCTTCTACTGAGAACACATGAGCAGGTCTATCAAGGCGCATAACTCGGATGGTAGGCACGTCGTTCCAACCATTCACTTGAAACATTGAAGACAAAGTAGCTAAAGCATCAGCCATCTGGTTCTCATCTCTAGGGATATGATGTAATTCCACTTTGTTGAAGAAGGTTAACAATCTTCTAGCATAATCTCTGTAAGGGATCAAACCAGGATGACGAGTCTCCCATTCTCCTTTGATTTGATTAATTACCAATGCCGAATCTCCATAAATATCAAGAATCTTAATCCTTAGATCCACTGCTTCTTCGAGACCCATAATACATGCCTCATATTCAGCCATGTTGTTCGTGCAGTCAAACTTCAATCTCGCCGTGAACGGGATATGAGTACCTCGGGGAGTGACGATGATTGCCCCAATTCCATTTCCATAAGAGTTCACAGCTCCGTCAAATATTAAACCCCAACGGGATTCGGGATCAGGTCCTTCTTCAGGTAACGGCTCTTCACAATCTTTAGCTTTCAAGTACATAACATCTTCATATGGGAAATCAAACTTGATGGATTGATAATCTTCAATTGGTTGGTGAGCCAAATGATCGGCTAAAATACTCCCCTTGATTGCTTTCTGAGTGTGATACTCAATGTCATATTCGGATAACAACATCTGCCAACGGGCTATTCTTCCAGATAAGGCGGGCTTCTCAAAGATATACTTAATTGGATCCATTTTGGAGATCAACCAAGTGGTGTGGTTAATCATATATTGGCGCAGACGGCGAGCAGCCCAAGCTAAAGCACAACAGGTTTTCTCAAGCAATGAGTATCGAGACTCACAGTCTGTGAATTTCTTACTCAGGTAATATATGGCATGTTCCTTTCTTCCAGTCTCATCTTGTTGACCAAGCACACATCCCATGGAATCTTCCAATATAGTCAGGTACATAATCAAAGGTCTTCCTTCCACCGGAGGAATCAAAATGGGAGGTTCAAGCAAATATTATTTGATGCTATCAAAAGCTCTCTGACAATCTTCTGTCCACACACATCCTTGGTTCTTTCGGAGAAGCTTGAAAATCGGCCCACAGGTAGCAGTCATATGAGATATAAATCTAGAAATATAATTCAGTCTCCCAAGGAATCCTCTTACTTGTTTTTCCGTCTTGGGTGCGGGCATTTCCCGAATAGCTTTGACTTTATCAGGATCTACTTCAATACCTTTTTGACTGACAATGAACCCCAGAAGTCTTCCAGAACGAACACCAAAAGAGCACTTGTTGGGATTCAGACGGAGTTTATACTTTCTTAAGCGCTGGAATAACCTCAACAAATGTTCTAAGTGATCCTCCTCAGTTTGTGATTTGGCAATCATGTCATCTACATACACTTCTATCTCCTTATGCATCATGTCATGGAAAAAGCAGTCATGGCCCTTTGGTATGTTGCGCCAGCATTCCTCAAACCAAACAGCATAACCCGATAACAAAAAGTTCCCCAAGGTGTAATGAAAGCTGTCCTCCATATCTTCTGGTGCCATCTTGATTTGATTGTAACCAGAGAAACCGTCCATGAAAGAAAAGACTTTGAACTTGGCGGTACTGTCGACCAATACATCAATATGCAGTAATGGGAAGTCATCCTTTGGGCTAGCTCTATTCAGATCTCTATAGTCTACACACATCCGAACTTTGCCATCTTTCTTAGCAACAGGCACTATATTGGCTAACCATTGAGGATAGACCGATGTAACAAGGAAACCTGCATTAATTTGTTTTTGAAGTTCTTCTTTGATCTTGTCAGCCATATCGGGACGAGTCCTTCTCAGCTTCTGCTTAATCGGCGGACATTCAGGTCTCAACGGTAAACGATGCTCCACAATATCGTTGTCCAGACCCGGCATATCTTGGTAGGACCAAGCAAACACATCAACATACTCTTTGAGAAGCTCCAACATCTTCTCTTTGACTTCCGGGATAAGCAATGCTCCGACTTTGACTTCCTTTCTATCTTCTTCATCACCCAAGTTGACCAACTCTACAGGTTCTTCAAATGGCTGGATAATCTTTTCATCATACTCAAGCAAACGGGAAATTTCAACAGGAACCTCTTCATCATCCTCTTCTTCGGCTCTGAACACAGGGAATTCAAAGTTGGGAGAGGGCATAGGATCATTGTTTTCGATGGTTAAGTCATGGATTAATCTGCACACATGATTATGCTTTATTTTAGAAATTGATTTGTGCAAATAAAGCAAAGGGTTATTATATTTTCCTATTACTACCAATTAATTTTCATTACTATTTCCCAAAAAAGCAAAAAATAAAACAGTAGTGGACAAAATAACATTTTATTCATTGAAGGGAAATACTTGAAACAAAGGGCCCAGACATTTCTCTTTTGCCTTGGGCAGAGCAAAAGGAATTATTTTTCATAGCCCGACACAAAATACTTTTCGCCTTGGGCAGAGCGAATTTTTCAAAGAAAAACAAAACAAAACATTACTCGGAAATGTGCATAACAATAAGAACATCAACAACTATCCAGTTTTAGCAAGCCAATCCAGGCGTCACAAAACCGGGCAAATCTTCCTCGGAATCGTCTTCTATGATAGCATCAACCTCAGGATGTATAAACCCTGCACTTCGGAAAACCTCTTGAATCGGACGAACAACCACCTCCTTCTTGACTCTTGCAGACACTGGATGAAAACCAAGACCTTCTCCAGATTTGTTCTCGGGCAAAGTCAACACCTGGCCCCATCCTTCGGCCGAACCACTTTCCACCACTCGTCGCACATCCTCAAAAGAAGAAATGGATGCCCCTTGCTTCTTCACCTCATTCTTGGCAACAGATAGACCTTGGAACTGGGTTCCAACATCCTCATCAGCATCAATAAAAGAGAAGGATGATAAATGGCTTACCACCATAGCCTGCTCTCCACCGATCATTACTAGCTTCCCATGCCTCACAAACTTCAGTCTCTGATGGAGCGTGGAGGTGACTGCCCCCGCATCATGGATCCATGGACGACCCAATAAGCAACTGTAGGCAACACGAATATCCATTACTTGGAAAGTGATTTGAAAAGTATGGGGACCAATTACTATAGGAAGATCCACTTCACCAATGACTGTCTTCCTAGAACCATCAAACACTTTAACAATTACTCCACTAGGTCTCATAGGAGCACCTGGATATGAGAGCCGAGATAAAGTAGTCTTGGGCATCACATTCAACGACGAACCTGTATCCACCAACACACTTGATAAGGTATCATTTCCACAACTTACTGAGATATGCAAAGCCATATTATGGTTTCTCCCCTCCTCCGGGAGCTCTTCATCACTGAAACCAAGATTGTTACACGAAGTAATATTTCCCACAAATCCATCAAATTGGTCAACCGTCACATCATGATCCACGAATGCCTGGTCCAAGACCTTAATCAAAGCTTCTCTATGGGCACCAGAATCTCTCAGTAAAGCAAGCAAGGAAATCTTGGAAGGAGTTTGCAAAAGTTGGTCCACAATCTTATATTCACTTCTCTTGATAAGCTTCAGAATCTCATCATCCTCAGGGTGAGGGATAGGTTCACCGGATCGGCCTATCTCAACCCTTGGTTCAACATTTCTCGCTGGAATTTCCGCCGGTATGGGCCTCCTGACTTGAACTTCTGGTCTCTTCAAAGGTACTGCTGCAAAGACACGTCCACTTCTCGTAACCCTACTCACGTCAGCAATGTTAACAAAAGACGGTCTAGTTGGTATAGGGACTTCTACCCCATTCTCAATCATTATGGCATTATACTTATACGGTACAGCTTGGTCTGAGTTGTAAGGCACATGACCAGGTGGGTAAATAATCAAAGGATCAACAAGTGCAGTCTGACTGTCGTAAGCGATCTCTACTGATTCAGGCAACTTGAATTGTGGTATGATAACATTCACTTCATCCTCCGGATCTCTGTCATACGTAATAGTGATAACTCTCTGGTCTAACAACTTCTGAATATCCTCCTTCACAATGGGGCACTCAACCTCCCTTGAACAAAACTCACAAACATCATAATCATGCTGATGCCTAACAAAGGCAAGTCTTCTCAAACTCTGATGTAACCGGATCAACGACTCTCTTATGTGTTCAACTTGAAAAACTCGAAACTTCCCCGGACAACCTTCCACCATATTCACTGAAGCTGCCCCATGTCGAGGCAAAGGATTATCTCTAACATTAGGGTTAACATCCTTGAAAGACAATATACCATTCTTAATCAATCTCTGCACGTCCGCCTTTAAAGCAAAACAATTCTCAAGGTTGTGCCCCGGCGACCCTTGATGATATTCACAAAACGGATCCGCCTTGTACCACGGAGAAGTACTGTTTGGTGCGACAGGAGGAGGCTTTGTCGTTATGAGATTCTTTCTGATAAGAGCAGGGAACAATTCAGTATAAGTCATAGGAATGGCATCGAACTGCGGTTTTCTTGGTGAACGGTTCTGATTGTTGAATGGATAAGCCTGTTGTCGAGGCTGCTACTGAAACGACCGTTGTTGAGTTGGTGGGGTTTGATGAGCTGGGGTCATCAAAGCTGGGCGGACAGCCGGAGTGACTGCCGCAACGTGAGAGTAACCTCTCCTCGGTCTCCCTGGGAACAATGCGCTGACATCCTACTCTTTTCTTTTCGGGAAAACATTTCCAAACTTCTTAGTACTGCTAGACGAACTTCCTTCTTTAACCAAACGCCCTTCACGAATCCCTTCCTCTAACCGCATGCCCATGCTTACCATTTCGGTGAAGTCACTGGGTGCGCTGGCGATCATTCTTTCATAGTAAAAGGAACCTAAAGTCTTCAAGAATATCTTCGTCATCTCTTTCTCCTCAAGAGGTGGATAGATTTGAGCAGCAATTTCATGCCACCTCTGGGCGTACTCCTTAAAAGATTCTCTGTCTCTTTGCGACATCGCCCGGAGTTGATCCCTGTCTGGCGCCATGTCAACGTTATACTTATACTGGTGGACAAAAGCTTCGCTAAGATCGTTGAAGTTGCGGATCCGAATACTGTCTAAACCCATATACCACTTTAGAGCAGCACCCGTCAAACTATCTTGAAAATAATGAATCAACAAGCCATGATCATCGGAATACATAGACATCTTTCTCACGTACATAGTCAAATGACTTCGAGGACACGAATCACCCTTATATCTTTCAAAGTCTGGCACTTTGAATTTTGCTGGAATCTTGTCATTCGGAACTAAACAAAGGTCATGCGTGTTCTTCCCAAACAAATCCTTCCCCTTTAACGCTCTAAGCTCCTTCTGCATTTCTTGGAACTGATCTTGAAATTCTTCCATTCTATCAAAAAGACCCAAACTTTCAGCAGGCTCAGCAGGATAAGTAGGTTCATTCAAGTATGACACGGAGTGGACCACAGGAGCGACAATTGTCATTACCGGTTGCGGAAAAGGTGTTACAGACGGGATTACCAACGGCAAGGCAGTTGTCTCTGGCTGAGGAAGAGACAAAGCAGGTTGAAACAAAGGTTGTACGGCAGGCTGATACCCCTCTGGCACAAAGTTGTAACGCATTCCCCACGAAAACCTTTCGGCATCTGATGTTGAAGCGGAGAGTTGATTTGAGTCACAGATGTTGGAACGGTGACAATCTCGGAAACCACTGGAGTTGAAGTCTGAGTCTCAGCTGCTGTAGTCGATGGCTGATTCTGAACAGCCACCAAACTTTCCACTAACGCAGTTAACTTTTCCATCTCGATACGAAGGGTAGCAACTTCCCCACGAAGCTCATGGTTTTCCTGTTCCAGATCTTCCATTTTCCTCTGATGATTGGCTCGAGTGTCGTATCGGTGAGACAGCTTGACAACCTTCGGAGTGGAAAAAGAAACAAGGATAAGACACTAAAAAGTGTGAAGTGAAATGTTGAATGATGCATGATGTGCGATGCAAATGATGATTCATTTTAATAGTTTTTCAAGGGACTTCGATAATTTTGCACATATCAATGGTAAAGGAATTTGGAACAACAAAAGCTCAATCCATTAATCAAAAAGCGGTAAATTACAACTTACAACTTTGAAACAACAAAATAATAAATTACACTTTGGGATAACAACCCAATAATAAAAGCAGTAAATTACAACTTTGGAACATGAAGCCCATAATAAAGCACTAAATTACAACTTTGAAACATGAAGTCCATAATAAAGCAATAAATTACAACTTCGGAGCATGAAGCCCTTTTACATAGTTTTACAAAATGACATCAATAAAATAAAACTAAAAGCTAAAGATCACTCAGAATCATCAGATGAAGGACCAAACACCAACTGTAACCGGAGCTTCTTGATCTTCTCTTCATACAAGTCTTCCATCTCTTTCTTCTCAGCTACCAGTCGATCAATGATTTCCTTCTGCGGATTAGGAACAAGAGCAACGCTTACCGAACCTTCCTTCTTTCTCTTCCTTTCACTAGCATACTTCTTCAGTAAAGCATCCTTTTGACGAAGCTTCTCATCGTGATCAACGAACCAGCCGTCTTGAAAAAAGAGTAAATCCTCCTTTTCCTTTAGTTGTCGAGTCAGGACTCGATTCTCATATTCAGACATATTGTACTTTTCTTTCCAAGCATCCCTCTCGGACTTCATCCTAGCCAGATTTCCTTGGTATTCTCCTATATTCGCAATAGGGATAACAACAGATGATGATGCAACGGTAGGGAATAAAGGTTTCTCAAGTTTATAGGGCATCTTGAGAACACAAGCCCTAGCACGGACCCATTGTAAGTAAGGCTCCAAAGAAACGGCACCTCTATGTCCTAACATATCTCTCCCTTTCCTATTGATGTGGCGCCAAGCTCCTTCGATCTCCCTCTTGGCTGCCTGATGATCTTGTCCTTCTTGTAGAAAGAAACCACTCACATGGATGTTGTTCGGCTTGTCCCTCATCGGGTATCAGAACTGACGGCGCGCGAGAATAAGGTTATAGTTGATTCCACCTCTCGTACCAAGAAGAGGCACGTTAGGAAAAGCACCACAGCTATCGATGATCTTCACGTCGTAGTAAACTCGATTATACCAATCAATGTCGAAATGAGTGAGAGCCATAATCTTTGGCGCCCATCGCGGCTCCTTCTCGAGATCCCAGAAAATATCAGATCCAGGTAGATGCGAGACATACCACTGATACAACAACGGTGCACAACAAATAATCATCCCTTCTTGATAAGAGTTTCGAAGATGGATGGAGTAGTAGGTATCTCCGAGCAGCGTAGGGACCAGATTTCCAATCAAGAAAATTCTGATGGCGTTGATATCCACAAACTTATCAACGTTAGGGAACAAGAATAGACCATAAGCGAGTAAAGCAAAGACGTCTTCAAAGGCAATAGTATCTTTTATCTCAGCGAAATGACGAGCTTTCCTCAACAAAAACTGCGCAGACAAGCCTCAGATTCCCCCTTTTGTAGTCATGTTCTCCTCTATCTCTGACTTCTTCAAGTGGGTGATGGTTGCTATCTCGTGAGATTTGGGTTCCTCTTCTAATCCAGAAAAAGGAACACAGTCGGTGATCGGCAAACCAAGTATGTAGGAATACTCTTCTAAGGTGGGCATCAACTGGTAATCTGGAAAGGTGAAACATCGGTACAAAGGATCGTAGAATTGAACCAACGTGTTAAGAATTCCTTCCTTCATCTTGCGCTTCATGAGAGGTATAATGGACCCATACTTTCTCTGAAAATCCGTCGGGTTCTCGATCTTCAGAATCAAACTCTTCAGTTCTTCAATCTCGGGCTCCTTAAAACTAAAGCTTCGAGTGTTTCTCCTTCCAAATTCCATAATACTTGAGGTGTCTGCAAAAATCATTCCTAAGTTCCTTGAAAAACAGGTTTTTTACAAAAAATGTTGATGAATGCATGAATGAATGATAATGCAACAGTTACGCACAAGTTTGCAAACATGGGGTTCAAAGGTTCAACGTTTCAACATGGAGTCAAGGGTAAAGCCCACCTAAAGGTATGTACTAGTGGTTCAATCGCACCTGTAAGACAATGTTCTAAGAGTTCCCAGAGTCTACATTCCTCCTTCGGATATTACCAACGTCTTGATTACTCAATAATTAGCAATATTCTCAAGAGAAACTCGTCCGAGCGTAGCATCGCGTAACAACTACTTCCGAATTACTCCGTTATAGTCTCTACGCTACACCTAAAAAGGCCAAGATGGGTTAGGGTTCTACGGTCCTCAACTTCTCAGGCTCCTAGGTCGAAAATAATAATGTCTTCCCGATTACTCGGTAAACAAATATTAAGTTCAAGAGGGCCTTCCATTGAGTGGGGGATCTCATGCCTCCTTCTTCGGGATTACTCCCTGAAAGTTAACATGACTATACCGCCCGTCCTATTCCTTAAGTGTTACTTAATCCGGGTATAGGATTCGTCCTTTGCAAAAAAAACCCAAACAACCCTAATTTAAACACATAATCAAGCAAATCAAATAATAATAAAACAGATAAAACAAATTAGGCTTAACCCACTTAGGGATGGACCAGCAAGAGGTCAATCTGTCCCCAGCAGAGTCGCCAATTCTGTAGCTATAAAAAATGTAGCGGGGTAAATCGGAGATCGAATTATTAATTAATTCGTCTCACAAAAAGCAAGAGTCGCCACTGCGCTTTATTGTTTCCAAGGGAAAAGGGGAAAGAACGAAATAAAACCCTAAATATGCAATGTAGATAATACTTTTAAAAGTAACAAAAATACACGGCGTTTTTGAAAAGAGATCTATGGTTCGGGGGTTGGTTATACAATGGGAAGGTATTAGCACCCAATGTATCTCTAGTACTCTATAGGAACCTTTTGAAATATCTGTTTATTAAAATTGTTCGTTTGATTGAAAAATAAATTATTTTGGCCGAAAAGGGGTATGGACGGGTTTTTGAAGATGCGACGACCTAATGTCGAAGTTTTGGCTTGAACGGTATAAGTTTTGAAAAGATTGAGTTTTGGGGAGAAAATTGTCTTAAGCTTTAATGAAATGCACAAAAAAAACATTCGCGTGATCGGACTTGAGGACATGAAGTCAACAAATTTAATCGTTTTCCCCTTGGATTTAAACGTAAACAGAATAAACAAGTAAACAGAAAATTATGATAAATAAATGATATACAACAATTTAAATAAAAGACTAAGTGGTGTAAATATGCACTTTTATGTTTTTTATCTAATATTAAAGCGAGGGAATTAATTAAGGGAAATAAAATCTTTTTATGTTTTTTATTATGTATTTTTTTTAATATGGATAAAGCAAGAGAATTATCTAAAAAATAAAAATGTTTTTTTAGTTCTTAAAATTCTATTTTTATATTTTTGTATTAGTATTAATATAAAGTATTACTTAGTAACTAAATCTAAACTAAAGTAAAACTTAAAAGTTATTGATTAAACCTAATGAAAGTAATATTTAAAATTTCTAAATTAATTCTAAAGTGAAATTAATAAAAATTGGTCTAATATTAAACTTGTTTTAATTAAATTACAACTATTTGATTAAATTACTAATTACTAAATTAATAAAATTCTAAAAAAAAAAAGAAAGAAAATAAAGAAAACAATAGAAAGAAGTATTAAAGAAATAAAAGGGTGGATAATAGAGTTATGGGCCAAAAGGGTTTTTTTAAAAGGGTCTAAATCAAAAACAGAAATATGGGGGGGTGTTGAATGGGATTCGCTTGGGCTTAGGAAGGGCATGAGTTAAGTCCAATTATGTTTCATAATTTTGTTTCAAGGTTAAACATGTTTTGATTTAGTTGAATTAGGGTTAAACGGATTGGGTACTGAGCGGCGCACATCTTCATCGTTCACGCGTTCGTCTTCTTCGCCTTCTTCTCCTCCCCTCGCCTCTGAGTCTCTTGCCCGAGCCACCAATATGTCCAAGCTTCTGACCTCCCTTTGTCTGAGCCACCAACGTCCCTTATTCCCAAGCGTCGCTCCGTGAAACGTTATAGAGGTGATGATTCGTCCTTACGGTATATTAGGTTTTATGATTTTTTGTTGCATGTTATGATTTGTTCATTTTTCGATTCTGACTTCGTTTTATATGATTTTCTATTGAGATGAGGAAAAAGAAAAAAAAGGAGCAACGAAAACTACCTTTTATGAAGGAGGAATGAAGGGTGTTATGGGGGCTTGCTGGCGGAGGGAGAAACACAGTGGGCTATGAACTTGGAGACCCTGGTTTGTCTTCTTTAATGCTTTTTAGGGTTTCATGATGACAGTTGAAAACCCTTTTGCATGATATCTTTTCTTCTTCTTTTTTTGCTTTGCTACTGTTGCCTTTCTAATGGCCAAAGATGATGTATTATGAGGCCTTCGTATGCTGAGAATACTGTCGTTGAGATGCTTTGTTGTATGCTGAAATTTGAATGATGCTATTGTTGAAACATGTCTATTTTGATTAGCTTGACTTCTTCCCTTTGCTTTGCTTCTATTTTTTCTGATTTTTGGCTTTGACAAGGTTTAAGGTTTTAGGCCATGTTGGTTTAAAGTTGGTGGTGTTTGTGCTGGTTTTGGAATGGTTATATGTTTATGGTTTGACAGCAAGTGGAAGGTTTTGTGATGGTTTTTAGGCCATATTTGATGGTTTAGGCCATGGCTTAACAGGTTTTGGAACAGGATGGTACAGGTTTGGAATGGTTATATGTTTATGGTTTGACAGCAGGTGGAAGGTTTTGTGATGGTTTTAATGCAGTAGGTTCTAACTGGTATATGCAGGTTAATGGTTGTTTTAGCTGGTATATGCAGGTTAATGGTTTTAGGCCATATTATCTGATGGTTTATGCAGATAGCAGGTTTTGAAATGGTTTAGGCCATGTTATCTGATATATTAGGCAGGTAGCAGGTTTTTGAAATGGTTTAGGCCATGGTTGAGGTTTTGACAAATGGTTATGGTGGTAGGTTTGAACGTTTAGGCTATAAGGTTTTGGTTTATGAGATAACAGGTTCTCCCCTTTTTGAGAGCTTGGTTACTGGTTTTGTATTGTGTTTTTTTGACCACCTCAGTGTTGGAGGCTTTTGGGTAGATTTAACTCTCTGAATCTTGAAGGGGTTTTTTGTATATTGTTATAACCGTTGCTGGCTTTTTGGTTATGCTACATGTTTGAATATTTTAACTATATTTCCTTGGCCTCTGCACAATACTGTTTCATATGGTTTGTTTGTATTCCTTTTTTATGCTTTCTTTTCCTTACTGCAATATTGTTGATTTGTTTTGTATCTCTTCCTGCCTAAACCAAAACCTGCAAAACCATACTTCTATCTCTCTTCTCTCTCTTAGTACAAATGATACATTAAAATGATGTATGCTGTACATTGTTCTGAAATTGCATAGGCTGGAAAATGATGAGAATGGAATATTTCATGCTTGCATATTTGATTTTAAACTGCACACTTCTTTTTGACTTGCAATGTAACAGTGGGAGCCTATTATTTTGGCCTCTTCCTATATGGTTGCATGTTTACGTTGGAATTTCTTTGTGTACATTGCATATGCTGTTTGAAATTATGCATGTGATGCTGATTTTGAAATATGCTGTGGACTTTTAAAATGCAATTGATTTTTAATTATGCAGTTTTGAAAACAAAATGAATTTGTGCATCCTTTTAAATTGTGCATTCATTTTGAAAATAAAATCCATCCCTTTTTGTGAACCGGGAGAAATCCCGCGATTTGCAAAAAGGGTAAAAACTGATTCCAGCCGTTTGCTTTTAATGATGAACACTAAAAATAATTTTTTTGCTTTTAATTATTTATTTATTTCTAACTTTTTTCTTTTAATTGTTTTGCAGGTAAAATTAAATGAGCAGACAAAAAGCATTGGATAGAAGATTTAGAATTTAGGAAAAATTAGAATAGTTTTTATTTCATTTTAAACTTTGTAAAAATTATTATTGTAAATACGTTGTAAATAAATACAGTATTTACACAACAATTGTACAATTAGAATAAAATGAATAAAATTCCAATATTTTGCCAATTAATTATTTCCTTCTCTCTAATTATTTATTTTATCGTTTATAATTCTTTAAATTATATAATAATTGAAAATAAATTTCAATTACTTAAATTCAGAATAAAACAATTAAATAAACATCATTTGATCAATAAATTTTTCTTCAATCTATTCCATTATTTATAATTCTCTAAATTATAATAACCGAAAAAATAAATTTCAACTATTAAACTTAGGATAATAAATAATTAAATAACATTGTTGATCAATTAATGAACTTCCTTTCCAATATTTATTATATTATTTATAAATCTTTCAATTATATAATAACTGAAAATAAATTCCAATTATTAAATTTAAGATAATAAATAATTGATAAACATTGTTTTAACATTGATCAATTAATAAACCTAGCGTTAAAAAAATAAACAGCTCTCGACTCGAAAAAGTTATGAATTTTAAAAATCAAAAGATCCAAACGCTCGCAATGTAACGATGCAGATGGTGAGATGGTGTCTTAGGTCAAAATTTGGGGTACAACATCAGGGAGAGATTCTGTTTGAGACTAACTCTACGGGGAACAACTTGGAAAGTGAATTTCTGTAGCTGAAGTAATGAGCTCTGTCGGGGATTGAGCTTCTGTATCCAGAGAAATAAACTCTGCTTGGGAGATAAAATTTACTGACCCGTTTGCGATTATGAAATTCGGCTGGGGGATATAGCTGTCAGGTTTCTGAATGACCCTGGCTGGGGAGATTTCTTCCTGTTTTAGGAAAGCCGACATCAATGCTTTTTAATACTTTTACTCTATGGAGAGTGTATGTACTGATGATTATGCTCCAAAGCCGTCTCTGTCCCGGTACCTGCTGGGCAGAGTAACTGTCGGGTTTGACACTTCTTGTTTTTGCCCCTATTTCTGGAATACGAGTAATTGTCTTTTTGTTTCTTATGTAAATATTTTTGAGCAGCAATCATATTCAAATGCATATGTCAAGAATAAATCATTGGACGTTCTTGCAAAACAAAACAGAAAAAGAAAAAAAATCAAAGTTTCTTGTGAAAATGATTTTGTATTGATTTTTGAAGTTGACCTGTAATAGGTGTTTTCGTACAAGGAGGCTGACGCTCTAGTAAGAGAACGTCGCCGTAAAAATAGAAGATATACAATTTTGTGCAAAAGAAAACAGCTATATGCAACAATCCCATTGAGTTCGAACTCTTCTATTTCCCTTATGTCTTCGAGCATCTCATCACTTTGCTACTTGGCCGAAAGTTGATTAGATTGATTATTGCAGTACGAGCTTGATAGTTGACACTGAAGTCTGGTCGCAAGATGATCCAATGGGACATAGTGATACGCTTTACATCCCTAACTTTTGCCTAGACTTCCCTTTCGAGTTTTCATTCCACCGGGATACCCTTTTTTGCCCAAGCCGCCCTTTCAGGTTTTCGACTTGCTGTACAGATTTTCTCCATTTTCATCCCTTATTTTTGCCCGAACTCTTTTGATTCACTGGGAAGCCCTTATTTTTTCCTAGGCCAGTCAACCTAGCGGGTCTTTTAATCAAGCGTAGTATCTGTTGTACCCCAATTTTTGACCTAAGATCCCATTTTTATTTTTTGCATTTTTAAAGATAAGTCATGGTCACGAAATACGGTCGGTTTTAACGTCTCACATTCGAGCTTTGACTATGCGAAGATTGTCAAGTGTTTTGAACATTTTTAGCATATGTATCACTAATTTCTAATCGCATACAAAGGTGTATGTTCATGTTTTCTTTTGTTTCATGTGCAGAGACATGTCTGAATCAAGAGCATCAGATGTCGCGCCTCAATTAAAGTTTTGAGTCTCCCAAGCCCGAAGTACGGTTGATTGTGGATTCTCGAAGACTGATTCATCAAGGCACAACTGTTGCACCCTAAATTTCGCCCCTAATATGTTTTAGTCGCACTTTCACATTTTGTTATTTGGTCACAATCATTAGTAAATATTTTCATTCATCACATTTTGCATCATTAGTCGTATTTAAGTTGACTAGAAAAAGTCAGTTTAAATCAAAGTTTGCATCGTCTTTCAGTTGTAAAATACCCGACATTTCATTTCATTCATTTTTATCTGTTTACTATTTTCTTGCATTGCTCCAAATTGTTTATATGTCAATAATAAAATATTTCGGTTTTATAGACAGACTGTTAAAAGCGATTCAATATTGTGCGAAAAGATAGCGAGAAAAATATTTCAAGTTTTCACCTCTTACCGATCATTTTATGAATCTGCATGACGCGTAGATTATGACGGTATGCTCGCTTTATTTTTCGGTATAGTTTGAAGTCTCGTTTTTAACCGTAAATGTCCGTATTAGCCTGATATTTTATCATTTTATTTTTGACTTCTTGAATATTTTTTCTTTAATCTTTGTGACATGTAGATTAGTTTAATGTGTTCATTTTATTTTTTCGGATATATTTTCGTCCGTTGTTTATCATTTTCGGTCACTTTGGGTCTTTATTTTTATTCGGAAAAATTCAAAAAATATATTTTAAATTGCATTAATTTGTACACTTTCAGGTTTTTAAATCATTTTTATTTTTAGAGGGATTTTTAATCATTAATTTTTTGTTAAAACTATTCTTTTTTCTAATTGGTTGCAAGAGGTAGTGCAGGATTGATAAATTAGAAAAGAGAAAGAACAACACCATAAACCAACTCTCCCTCCTATTTTTCAATCCACACAATCTTTCCCCCCCACAATCAAAAAACTCCCGCCTGCATACATCCAATACCCAATATATTTTTTTATTTTTATTTTCCATCCTCTCTCCACATATAACTTCCTTCACTTTCTGTCAAAAAAAAACACAACACCAAATTCTTTTTTCATTAGAACACACAGTAGCATCATATCCACATTCATCTCACTTTTTTTTCAAAACAACAACAACCTCCGTTGACCTCCACCACTTACTCACGTTTTTATCACAAAACAAAATCATTCTCATATCATCATCTCCAAACGCAACTATGCTTACAATGTCAAACTTTATCATAAGTTACCGCAAAACAATACTACCAAACATGAACTTTCTAATAATCACTAACAATCAAAAAAATATGTGCAGCAAAGTTTATGTAATATCCAATCTGAAATCTTTTTGCAGGAAAAGTAACAAGAGAAAAAGAAAGATGGTTTCTCGAGTCTGAATACTCGTGGTTGAGCCTCGACCCCCAGCACCGAACCATTCCACCGCATCCACTACACCGCATGACCGATTTGCATCAGCAAACAACACAGTCGTCGGGAATAACCGTAGATCCGGCCACCACACGAATTCGACGGTGCAGCTGCCGTGACCCATCAACTCCTTCCATCATGCTCAGCTACCACCAACAGCCGTCCTCAAACGCCTCCTCCATTGAAGGTCCCTTCGTCCAAACCGAAGCTTCGATCTCGCGCATTGTGGCCATCGCCGATCTACCACCTCCCAACGCTTCGTCTCCGCCGCCAACAAAAGGGAAATCACACAGTATGTTCATAATATGATTTTGATGATTTGAGGTTTATGTGTTTTGTTTGTTTGAAAATTGGGTGTTTTTATGAAAGAAATAAATGACGTTTTTGGATCGTTCAAAGAGAAGGGATATGCTATGTTTAAGAAGAAAGAGTTTTTTTTCATATTTCTTTGTTTACTGACTGCAATCTTTATTCCTCTCATGTTAATATTATTTTTGTTTGTTTTTATAACTATTACGCCATGTGTCGTAGTAATATTGGTTCTTAGTTTGTTTTGAAATAAACGTGTATAGTGAAGATAGGAGTACACTGCCTGAAGTTTCTTTCTTTTCTTAATTAGTTAGTTTTACTTTTCTTTTTTTTTAATTTTAATATCATCTTATTTTATTTTATTATTTACTTTAGTTTTATTATAATTCAGATAGAATTGGCCATGACGCTTGAGGTCCTTTTGTTTTAAACTTCATTTCTTTATGTTTCAAAAAATAAAAAATATATAAGTAAATCTTATATTTAGATTTAGTTTAGTATTAATTTAGAATTTTTTAATTAGTTTAGATGTATTTTATAACTTTAGAATATTTAGAATCATAATTAATAACTTTAGAATTTTAATTTAATTAGATATAAATTAGTAATGTTAGAACCTTTAATTAGTTTAGGTATATTTTGATAACTTAGGAATTTCAATTTGTTTAGATCTATTTTATAACTTTAGAACTTCTAATTAGTGTACATACATTTTGATAACTTTAGAATTTTAATTTAGTCTTAGAATTTTAATCTTTAGTTTAGAATTAATTTAGTTTAGTATTAATTTAGATTTATTTTATAACTTTTTGTTTTAGCTTTAGTTTAGTAAACTTTAGAATTTTATGTGTTGTAGTATTATTTTAGTAATTTTAGGATTTTATTTCATTTAGATTTGACTTAGTAAATTTTAGAGTTTTATTTGTTTTAGTTTTGACTTAGTAAACTTTAGAATTTTATTTTGTTTTAGTTTTATTTTAGTAACTTTAGGACTTTATTCCATTTAGATTTGACTTAGTAAATTTTAGAATTTTATTTGTTTTAGTTTTAATTTGGTAAACTTTAGAATTTTAGTTGATTTTATTTAGTAAACTTTAGAATTTTTATTTGATTTAGAATTAGTTTAATAAATTTATAATTTTTATTTGATTTAGAATTAGTTTAAATAGTAAGTAATTTATAATTTAGTTCGAATAACTTCTTTAGATAATTAGTTATATTCCTTTTTATTTATACATTTCTGTCATTTCAATTTCTCGGTGCCGCTTGATCATTAATTTGTTTTTGTCAGATTTATTTTCTTGTGAACTTCTGAATGTTTATATTTTGATGTTCATTTTATTTTGCTTACTTCAAGGGAAAGAATTAAATTTGTTGACTTCATGTCATCGAACATATCTCATACAATCGTGCGAATAGCCTCATTCATTTTTTGCTTGTTTACTATTTTACCAAACTTAGGATAATTTTCCCAAAAGACTCCATTTTCAAACTCACACCTTCTTAAGTCAAAACTTCGACACTAGGTCGTCGTATCTTCAAAATCTCTCCAACACCGATTTTTAGCCAAACGAACCATTTTAATCAAACGAACAATTTTAACAAAAAAACAGATATTTCAAAAGGTTCCTGCGGAGTACCGCAGATGCATTGGGTGCTAATACCTTCCCATTGTATAACCAACCCCCGAACTCACGATCTCTTTCAAAAACGCATTGCATTTTTATTACTTTTAAGTATTATTTTACATTGCATATTTTAGGGTTTTATTTCGCTCTTTTCCCTTTTCCCTTGGAAATAATAAAGCGCGGTGGCGACTCTTGCTTTTGCGAGTCGAGTTAATTAATAGCTCGATCCCTGATTTTCACCGCTACAGTATCTTTTCGCTATGTCTGCATTGACAGGGTGAGGAAGGTCGTCACCGTCCATGGTGGTTAGAATCATAGCTCCATCTGAGAAAATGTTTTTAACCATAAATGGCCCTTCGTATGTGGGGGTCCATTTGCCCTTGGGATCACCTTGCGGCAGTATGATGCGCTTGATCACTAGATCCCCGACTTGATATTCTTGACGTATGACTTTCTTGTTAAAAGCCTTGATCATTCGCTTTTGATACGTCTGACCATGATAGATAGCGGTAAGTCTCTTCTTGTCAATTAGATGTAGCTGATCAAGTCGATTTTGGATCCAGTCATCTTTGTTCAAACCCGCATCCTTCATAATCCTGAGAGAAGGTATCTGGACTTCGATAGGTAGGACTTCCTCCATTCCATATACCATAGAATAGGGTGTTTCCCCTGTCGACGTCCGTGCTGAGGTACAGTATCCATGAAGAGCAAATGATAACATCTCATGCCAGTCTTTGTATGTCACCGTCATCTTCTGTACAATTTTCTTGATGTTCTTGTTAGCCGCTTTAACAATGCCATTCATCTTTGGTCGGTAGGGAGAAGAGTTATGATGTTGTATCTTGAACTGCTTACAGAGCTCGGTGATCATTGTGTTGTTGAGATTCGTACCATTGTCAGTAATAATTCTCTCTGACACACCATACCTACAGATCAGGTTATGTCGGATAAACCGCGCCACAACGTTCTTGGTCACAGTAGAAAAAGAGGTCGCCTCAACCCATTTTGTGAAGTAATCAATGGCCACTAAGATGAAGCGATGTCCATTGGAAGCAGTGGGCCTGATATCTCCGATCATGTCAATGTTCCACATTGCAAAGGGCCACGGAGCTGTCAAGACGTTCAAGGGAACCAGAGGCACATGTATCTTATCAGCGTAGGTTTGGCACTTATGACAAGTTCGGGAGTGCTGATAACAATCTGCTTCCATAGTGGACCAATAATATTCTGCCCGTCGGATCTTCTTATCCATGGTATGTCCACTAGAATGGGTGCTAAAGGTACCTTCATATAGATCTGTCATAATCCTCTCTGCTTCGCTCTTGTCTACACACCGTAGTAAGGTAGAGTCATGATTGCGCTTGTAGAGGATTCCATTACTGAGGAAGAATTTTGCAGCGAACCTTCTCAGAAACTTCTTATCATTGACAGATGCCCCTTCGGGATACTCTTGAGTCTCGAGATATGTCTTGACTTCGTGAAACCAGGGTTTGTCTGCCACCTCTTTAGTATCGATTTCACAGCAGTGTGTTGGTTCATCCAACCTCTCAATGGTGATTTGGGGAGCTTCGTTGTCCCACTTGACTTTGAACATAGAAGACATGGTAGCTAGCGCGTCCGCTAACTAATTCTCCTCTTGTGAGAAATGTTCAAAAGTTACCTCCTCAAAGTGTGGGAGCAATGTCAGCATGTACTCTTTGTATGGGATGAGATTCGGATGCTTCGTATCCCCGAAAACGTCCAAGAACTTGATCTTGAGGTCAATAGCAGCCTTGAGACCCATGATACAAGCTTCATACTCCGCCAAGTTGTTAGTGCAGTTGAAACATATTTGGGCGGTGAAAGGAGTATAACAGCCCTCAGGAGATATGATTACAGCGCCGATGCCATTACCAAGCGTGTTTGAAGCTCTGTCAAAAACCATAGTCCATCGGGATCCCTCTTCGGGTCCTTCATCTGGTCCAAGTTCTTCGTAGTCAGTCACCAACATAATATTCTCATCCATGAACTCAAAATTCATGGACTGGTAGTCATCCACGGCCTGATGAGCCAAATGATCAGCCAATACACTCCCCTTGATTGCTTTCTGGGTTGTATATTGTATATCGTACTCAGTTAAAATTATCTGCCATCTTGCTATTCTTCCGGAGAGAGCGGGTTTCTCGAAGATGTATTTGATTTGATCCATCTTAGATATCAACGAAGTATTGTGGGTCAGCATATACTGTCTTAGTCGGTGAGCAGCCCATGCCAAAGCGCAACAAGTTTTCTCGAGCAGTGAGTATCGTGTCTCACAGTCGGTAATTTTTTTGCTAAGGTAGTATATTGCGTGCTCTTTTCGACCAGACTCGTCATGATGCCCCATCACACACCCCATTGAGTTGTCTAGCACTGTTAAGTATAATATCAAAGGTCTTCCTTCAACCGAAGGTATCAAAATTGGTGGTTCTTGAAGGTATTCCTTGATTCTTTCGAAAGCTGTCTGGAATTCGTCATTCCACTTTACCACTTGATCTTTCTTCAGAAGCTTGAAGATGGGCTCACATGTAGCAGTTAGATGTGACATGAACTTGGCGATATAATTCAAGCGTCCCAAGAAACCTCTAACTTCCTTCTCTGTACAGGGAGCTGGCATTTCTTGTATGGCCTTTACCTTCGCAGGGTCTACTTGGATGCCTTTGTCGCTGACAATGAAACCCAAGAGCTTACCAGACCTTACCCCAAAGGTGCACTTGTTCAGATTTAACCTCAGCTTGTATGTTTTTAACCTGTCAAACAACTTTTGTAAATGATCAAGGTGCTCTCCTCGGTTTGAGACTTGGATATCATGTCATCAACATAAACCTCAATCTCATGGTGGATCATATCGTGGAACAAAGCAACCATGGCACACTGATAAGTTGCTCCAACATTCTTCAACCCAAAAGGTATGACCTTGTAACAGAAGGTGCCCCACTGTGTGACGAAGGTTGTCTTCTCCATGTCTTTAGGAGTCATCTTGATCTAGTTGTAGCCAGAGAAACCATCCCTGAAGGGGAAGATTTTGTGCTGCATGGTGTTGTCAACCAGAACATCAATGTGAGGAAGTGGAAAGTGATCCTTGGGGCTTGCCCTGTTCAGATCTCTGTAATCCACACACATCCGTACCTTACTGTCCTTCTTAGGTACTGGAACGATGTTAGCAACCCACCGTGGATAGGAGCTGACAGCTAAGAACCATGCGTCGAACTGCTTCATGACCTCTGCCTTGATCTTCTCTGATATTTTAGGGCGCATACGGAGGACCTTCTGTTTAACCGGAGGACAGTCTTCCTTAGTTGGAAGGTTATGTACAACAATATCAGTGTCTAAACCTGGCATGTATTCATATGACCAGGCGAATATCTCAATGTAGTCGTGCAACATTTGTATCAGCCGCTGTATGATCTTAACTTCCAGATTCGCGCCGATCTTGACTTCTTTTCTGTCTATCTCTGTTCCCAGTTTTATCGTCTCAACTGGCTCTTCATGAGGCTGTATAGCCCTTTCTTCCTGCTGTAATAGTCTAGGAAGTTCTCCAGGCACCTCACAATCATCCTCACCTTCGTCTTCGGCTTGGTTGATCGGATTTTCGAAGTCATAACTGGCAGTAGCTGAGCTGTTATCAATGGGATCCAGAGTGGATATGGATCTGCAGTATGATACGTGAGTGTGTGTAAGAGCATAGATGTTTTGATAAAGTGAAAACAAAAAAGAAAAACAGAGAGCACAAAATTTGTATGAAGGAACGTCCAATGTTTTATTGATGATATATGAAATGACAAACAATATCCCTCACAAACAAAGCCAATGTACCTCGGGCAAGGCACAAGGCTGTAGAGTTTAAAATTGTTTATTATAAATCTCAAAACAAGTAAGACAATTACTGCGGAATAAAAGAAACTGGTATAAAGTCCCTAGCCGTCCAGTTACTCGGTCCACCGTTGGTAGTTGGGTAGATCCAACTGTCAATGTCTGAGTCTTCCTCATTGTCTTCAGTGGCATTAATCCCCCGATTGTGCTTAGGCATGGGAGCAGTTATGACATTGGGCTTTTCCGGAGAATCGAACTCAATCTCCTTGGCCTCGATCAGATCCTGTACCTTATTTCTCAAAGCCCAACAGTCATTAGTATCGTGGCCAGGCCTCTCATAATGATAGGCACACCGAGCATTTGGATTATACCGAGGAGATGCGGTATTCAGATTCTTGGGAGCCTCTTTTAAGGTTACCAAGTTGGATCTCAACAGATGGGGTAGAACTTTAGCCAACGTCATGTTAATCCGGGTAAACTGCTATTGTGATCTTTCCACCCTTTGTTGATTGTTGCATTGTGGAGCAACTGCAAGCCTATGTATCATTACGGCACTTACTGTCTGATGATGTTCAGCTCTATTTTGACCTTTCGGGCTATAGATGGCACTGGCTTCCTTCTTACTAGTGAAATGCTTCTTTACCGAGCTCGAAGAGGCATCTTTCCATATCTTACCGCTCCGGATCCTAGCTTCTACCCTTTCTCCAGTTAGAATCAGTTCGGTGAAACCAGCTGACGAGCTGCCGATCAAATGATTAAAGAGTGGACCAGATAGCGTCCCAAGAAACATATCGACCAACTCCCTATCAGACAATGGGGGTTGGACTCTTCCAACCAAGTCTCTCCACTTCTGTGCATAGTCCTTAAAGCCTTCACCTGCACCCATGGACATACTCTGGAGTTGAGTACGAGTAGGAGAAAGGTCGATGTTGTATTGATACTGCTTATAAAGAGCAGCAGCCAGATCTTCCCTGTTTTGGACATTGGTTTCCTCCAGCTGGTAGAACCATTCAAGCTGAGTCCCTGACAGACTATCTTGAAATAAGTGAACCCACAAGTTTCTATCAGCGGTGTGAGGCTGGATCTTTCTGACGCAGGAACGAAGATGGAGCTTTGGGAAAGACACCCCATCGTACTTTGCAAAAATTAGAGCCTTGAACTTCTGCGGGATGACCACTCCCGACACCAATACCAATTCTTCGAAATTCAACCCAGGTATCCTCTAGACTTCCATAGCACTCAGACGATCTTCCAACTGCTTATACCTATCCTCAGTAGGAGGATGCTGCTTATCATTGTAGTCCGTATCATTGTCAGAAACTTCAGGACTGGGGTCCTTTTCCCTTGTCTCTCTTTCTTGGTTCTCCCCTTCCTTGGACGAAGAGGTCAGATCGACTTGTTACTTTAACGGCCCCCGAACCTTCTGCCCATATTCAGAATACCAGAGACCCTCTTATTTTTCTTTTTCTCCTTCAGGATGAGGGCTTTCAGATCCTCCTGCCCTTTCGCCAGATTTATGAACATCTGTTGGAATTGGGAATTTTGTGCCTGAAGATCCTTGATGCTTTGTTCAGAAGACATTTCTGCTGAACTAAACAGTGAAGAAGATGAGAAGCCTGTAATGGTACCTGTTTATGCGATGCTATGAATGGGATGCGTATGCAATGATTTCAAGGATTCTTAAAGGCTCAAATTTGTTTAACCAAAAGGAACACACATTAATTGCATTAATAAGTTTGAATTGTTACAAAGAATGCCTTTTAGGCATACAATAAAACAAAAAAAAACTTAAAGCAAAAAAGAAACTAGGTCTCCCAGGAACGCATACTCTTTGGTGCAATGTAGGCGTTTATGTTCCTTTCTTCATGAAGTAGCCTAGTGAGCTCCAGGACTTTCTTCTCGCTGGCATATAACTGTGCTTCAAACGTATCCCACTCCTCTTTGAGTTGAACCCAAGACTTCTGTAACTCTTCATGATCAGTTGGCATGTCAGGATGATGACCAAGTGAAGTGGTATCTCCTTCAATAACTGGTTCCACAGTTATTGGTAGGACAGAAGGGTAAGGCATCATAAGACTTTGGGCGCGAGCTCGTACCCATCAGAGATAAGGCTCAAGAGGAATGGAATTCTTGTGCCCTAGCGTCTTGCTATCAATTTTATGAACCATGCCCCAAGCTTTTATGAACCTTTTGCGGTATCCCGGAGCATCATTCTCATAGTTGAAGGTGATTCCTTGGATAACCATATCATGAGGACCATCTCTTCTTGCATAACCAAACTGACACAGTGCCAAACAAGGGTTGTATGTGATTCCTCCCCTAATGCCTAAGAGAGGGACATTAGGGAATTCATCACAACGATCGATTATGGTAACATCTTCCGAGAACCGTGAACACCAATAAATGTCTGAGTGTGTAAGGGACATCAGCCTACGAGACCATTTCAAACTCTGTTCATTCTTCAAAACAGACCTGGGTAGGTGAGAAATAAACCACCTAGCCAATAGAGGAGTGCAACACAGGAGGGTCCCCCTTCTCTTTAGAGTGCGAGCGTGCAGAGAGTGTAGAATATCCCCAAGTAATGTAGGCACCGAATTATGAGACAGAAAAACCTTAATAGTGTTCACATCTACGAGTTGATCCGCATTAGGGAAAAGTACCATTCCATAAACGAGAAGTGCCAACACCTCTTCGAAAGCTTGTAAATCCAGGATATCCCAAAAATGGTAAGCCTTCTCGAATAGAACCTTAACCGGGATTCCTTGGACACTTCCTCTAGTCTCCCAACTTGTCACTACGTCAGACCGTTGTAAGGACAGAGCTCTAGCAATCTCTTCAGGATTTAGATGTTCTTCCGTATCGTTGAAAGGTAACTGATCAAGAATAGGTACCCCTAATAACTGAGAAAATTCCTCCTTAGTAGGTACTAGCTGGTAATCCAGGAAGGTGAAACAATGGCGCACATGATCGAAGGACTGAAACAACACTTTTAACAATTCTTCATCAAGTTTTGCAGTGACCAAGTTGAGCAACTGACCATGTTTTTTAGTGAAATGAGAACTTTCAGGAACCCTTAATGCCAGATCCTTTAGTTGGAGAGACACTTTCACAAGGTTAATCTGGATAGTGTTCCTACGGGCGGATGCCATATCCTACAAAACAAAGCAAAAATGAGCCCTAGGAAATCCTTGAAATGGTTAGTTATGATATGCCATGCTTATGATGTCATGATTATGCTAGAAAATCACATGTATAGCAAACAACAAGCAAGTCACACCAAGTCCTTAGGTTTAAGGCCTGCATGAGTTTTAAGGTCATACCCTATTGAAGCTAGATTGGTTCAACCTGTCCTATAAATAGTAACCAGGTTCTAAGGGATCTCAATATCACCGATCTTTCCCCCGGCTTGTTCAATAGGCGATTGACTCACAACCAAAAAAAACTCAAGAGTCAAACCTCAATGATTGTAGCATCAAGTATCTATCGACCTTGGGAATACACCAAAGCCGACCATCTCGCTACGTCCTACTGGCTAAGTTGTGCAATTAAAGGTTCTAAGATCAATTGATGCTTCACGACACCATGCGGTGGCCCCGTACTCTCCCTGATTGACTCAAGGGTTACCGGTACCAAACAAAGTGCCACATCAACATAGTTACTGCTTCAACCGTGTCGGTATACCCCGCACAGTTTATTGCTACATACCAAAAAGGTGCCACCAGATCCAGGTGTAGGATCTTCAATAATACCCAAACAAAACTCTTGAATATAAAGAAGGCAAAGTAAAATAAGAAATCAATTTTAAAAATGACCTAGATCCTAAGGTATACCCCACTTATTTTTCTCCCCAGCAGATTCGCCAGTTCTGTGATACGGTGGCAGAACCAATTGTTAATACTGGTTTGCATTTTTTGTTTGCAAATTCCGCGGTAAGCAATATTCACCATGGACTTTTATTTCATCCAACAAAGGAAAGGAAAAAGAACAGAAAAACCTTTTTTCAAGAGTTTCTGAGTACGGGGGATAGATTATAGAAAGGGAAGGTGTTAGCACCCTTTATATCCATGGTTTTCCATGGGTTCTTAGGTACTTGCTCATTTTTAAAATTGCTTGTGTGTGCTTGTTTTGAAAAGTCTTACTTCGTGATAACCCTTGTATCGACCCTCAAGAGTGTGACGAAGTTGTTTTGAAAAGTGTTTGTATGAAAATTTTTGTTTGAGCAAGTACCTAGGAACTAATCTACCTACTCGAAAAAGTCTGTTCGTTTTCCTTTAGACAACGCTATCCTATTATTAAGGAATAGGTAGCACCGTCGTTGGAGTTTTAAGGGACATTCGAAGGGACAAGTACGATCACAAAAGCAATGTTAGGAAATTTTAGTAATCATCCTAAAGCCTTAAAGATCTTTTTCCGAGGCAACATCTGAATGGGTCATTTACATCTTTTGGGACAAGAAGACGACCACTAACATTCCCTATACTTCATGACCGTTTATCGAAGGCAACCAGAGTGGAGTAAACCCTAGGAGTGAGCATGTGCAAGTGTATTTTTTTCCAGTTAATTATCTTTGCACATTTAGGGTTTTCTACTGTTTTAATTTCAATTTGTCTTTCCATGCAATCCTATACATACATCTAAGCAGTTTATAGTTTGTGGAAATAAAAATGCGAGAAATTAAAGTCCTAGCTATTACAAGGCTTTCGCAGATACATAATTATTTTGACTGTAAATAAAGATGTGGAATTAAAACCCTACTTAAATCTATTACAAACCCGAAACAATTACAATAATAGAAAAAAGAAAATTAAAGGTGCGCGTGGCGAATTAAATGCGAGAAATAATTGGAAAACCTAAAAATCTAATTGAAAAAATATTTAGGTTATTTTTTAAGAAGAAATTAGGATATATACAAATTTAACCCTAATTCTATTTATTTTAATTATACAAAAAGAATTAAATTACCTTAATTTAATTAAACTAATTAATTAATAAAAAAAAATTTATAAAAAAAATGACTTTTGATGTTTTTATGATTTTTGATTAAATAAAAAAAACCTGATTTTTGGTGTTATTTGGAAAAAGAAATAATTAATAAATAATAAAAAAGAATTAAAATAAAAAGATAATAGAATTGGGCCTGTTGGATGAGCAATTAGGGGGGGGGGGGGGGTGCTGCCAAATTCTTGTTAGGCCCAAAGATGTTGAGCCCATTTCTGCGCCTGATCCAGTGTTGGTGCGCTTGGAGAATGCACAATGGTACTTCCTTGGTTTGAGCGTTGGATCTCTGTTGGTAATGATCCAGTGGCTGGAGCGCTGAGGTGTATGGTGGACGCCAGGCTATGAGGCATGCTGGATCTGTAAAGAATTGTTCAGAAAATAAGAAAATGTTTAGACCTGGGATCGAACCCAGGTCCTTTGCTTCACACGCCTATACCCCTTGCCATCTGCGCTGCGCTGTTTAATTATTAATATAATAAGAAAATAATATTATAATGACAAGCCACATAGTTTCCTCCAAAAACACGCAAATTTTAAATGGATCAGTGGTTGATTGCCACGCCTTAATCTTCTTCCCAGAAGTGTCATTTTAGGTATCGGACTTATACCTACGGACATCTTCCATATCTATAAACCTGTAAGCTTCAAAAATTCATAAAATGCATGATAAATTAATTCTAGCTATACCAATCAACTCGTCTTGATCTTACGAGTACCATGGCACCATTTTCTTGGTCCAATTTAACCTGTACAAAGAAACCCTAAAACGGTCCCCTAAACCCTAGCAATGGCAATTAGTGAAACAGTCATCAAAACTCAAAATTAATTGAGCCAAAACATTCCAAATGATGATACAAATACAATGCCATGCTTAAAAGTGGTTAATCATGCGTAAATTGTAATATCAAAATCAAACTGGTATGTGCAAACCGTGGGTTTACCAGGAGTGATTCTGGACTTGGGAATGCTTGCAATTGATCGTGTTAGCTTCAGGAGATATCCAGGAAACGTTTAGAAGCTTTGGAACATCTTGAATCACCCTCTATGTGAGAAAATGATCCACCACTTTTTTTCCAAAATTTGGGTTTTGTTCTTCAGCTCTCACGACTGCAACCCCTCTTCTTTTGGCTTGTCTATGTTCTATATATGCAGTGTGATGAATTAGGGCAACAAAAACAACTTGAATCTTTTACAATCATGGAAATTGAATGTGATTTGTTTGCTATATGATATCTTTCCAAAACCATCCTAATCATGCTATTTTTGCCTCAATTTGCCTTGATTCAATTTGATTTGATTAGGCCGGCTTAATTAGATTTGATTCTAACAAAAATCAGATAAAAAAATCAGATCAAAAAATCAATCTTTTATATTTTTTGTCATTTATTTGATTTAATGTGACTTTTAAATAATAAAAATCAAAATAAAATAAATATATAGAGCAAATAATATATGGATGCTGATTTGGGTCGTGGACCATGTCTTCAACAAGATGCAATCATGAAAAGCTAGGCCAATTTGACAAAAAAATGTACTTTTGAGCACATTTGACTTTTGACAATTTTCCAAAAATGGCCAACTTTGACAATGCATATCTCCTCCAATTTTGACCCTAGGAAGGTGTTCTTGGACTTTTTGGAAAGCTTAGGATGTCCCCTAAACAACTATTTTGGTTTCATCTCAATTGGGTGTTCCATGTTCATGTAAGAAGCTTTGACCCAAAAGGTGTTTTTGTTGACTTTTCAAAAGGACCTATAATGTAGATATTCATATCTTTTTATGAGTGAACTTTTTGAACTTGAGGGATGAAGATGAGTTGTAGGAAATTGGATTCTATTCAAAATGAGCCTTGGATGAAAAATTTCTGATAAAGTATGAGAAAGTTATGCTTGGTCAAAGTCTGGTTGACTTTTCTTGAGAAACCCTAACTTAGCAACTTTTGAGTTTTGATGAATTAGGAGCATTCCTTGAGGAATCATGATCAAACCTTGATAAAATGATGGATATAACTTAAAAATGTTGATGTTGACCAAAAATCTTGAAGTTTGACTGTATGTGGGTCACAGTTGACTTTTGACCTAATACAGTTGATTTTCAAGCATTTGAGCAGTTTGACTGAGCAAACTTCTTGTGCAGGGCATGAGACTTGACATGGATGTTAGGGATAACATATTAGGACCATGGAAAAGATTTTAAGTCTTTGGAGCTTACCCATCTTGATGAAAAGAGAAACCCTAGTTGGAGGTTCCTTGCTTTAGGAGAGAGTTTGTCTGGTCAACTCTTGGGTATCCTTGAGCAAGTTGAGTATCTCCATGAGCATATGTTGAGTAAAATGGGAGGTAAAATTTTAGGGTACAACACCAGGATCAAGTTAATTCAATAGTATCAAATTTGTATACCCACAACAAATTTTCATCTAGTTTACAATCTACCCACTTAATCACTACCCGTTTTAACTTCTACCTAAGACTCACTTAAGTATGAGACCCTTCTCAAATCCTTTCCAATCATAGTCACAATGACCGACCTAGTCTAAACACTTAGAATAAACACTAAAGTCATACTTCAAAGACACACAATCATTCACTGCTTCAATGCTTTGGAATGATTGACATGACTTATAACTCAATAAAATAGTCCTACCCTTTTATCAACATGATAATTGAGAGGCTCACAATAATCACACAAACCATAATAAATAATACAAAGTAAATTCCACACTAAACTAGGTTAGTGACATTCTATTTAAAGCCATCCTCTGGACCGGATTGGGATTTTTAATCGCAGCAAATCAGCTGCTAAGTCTCAGCAGGATCTTCTGCACAAATTAGGGCTTCAATTATTAGTCTCCTAGATTTTCTCTTAATTTAGAAACTAACAATATTCCTTGTATCCAGCTAGAATATTTTTCAATCTTCATCTTACACATCACATGGGATAACAAAATATATCCAGAATATTCTACACCTGTAACAACTAAAATAACTATCATTCCAGTTGTACAAAAACATTATATCATACACTTCTGGTTGGGACATCTTTTTTGACATGTTGCGTCAGTTGATAAAACATCTTCGTTCAACATGTTTCTACTAACTTCGTTTTAGAAAACATAATGCCAACCATAAAGAATTAACACCAATTATAACAGGGGGTGGCATGTTAAATCATCAATAGCTTGGCTAGCTAAAATTAGTTTGCAAGATGGAGAAGATATTTCTTACATTAAATTATTTTGTAAATTTCTTTTATGGTATATGTCGTAACCAACAAAAAATAAGAGAGTCTCCACCACTACTATATGTCCTAAGGATGGGAAAGAAACAGAAAACCCTAATTGTTTTAGAGATTACTGGATTCACGAGTTAATTAGATAAAGGAAAGGTGTTAGACACTCTTTATCTCCCTTGTACTCAAGGGGACTCTTTTTAGCTCTACGACTTAACAAAAATATTTCTCTATTTAATCATATTATCATATAATAAAAACAAGGGAACAAATTAGTGTTTTGGTTAGTGAACTCGCCTTGGTTTTTTTAACCGTGATCCTACATATCTTCTTAATAAGAAATCTGAGTCCTTCGTAGTTTGAATTTTTTGGTTAGTTTTTTTATAGAATCGTGTTAAGTTGCTTTCGAATGGCGTTTGAACTTTCCTGGGTTTGAAAGTTGTGTGATGGTAGGCGATGTTTTTATCCAAGTACAAAGAAACAAGACGATTCTTTATTTGAAAAAAGTCTTGAGTTTTTTATTATATTAGTAGAAAATGGTTTGAATTAGTTAGTTGTTTTGAATTTGATCTAAGTTTTGAATTTGAAAAGGTTTGATAGTTAAAAACAAAAATGCATGGTTATGTGCTAGATATTAAAAAAATAATTTGAAGTTAGTAAAGAAATGGTATAAAAATAAATAGTGATTAAGTTAGTATTTAAAAATTAGTGTTTAATAAACAAACTAATTAAAATTAGGGTAAGAAAAATATAATTATTCAACCTAAAAAATATTCATAAGTTTTATTTTTATAAATTTTAGTTTTATATTTAAATAAAAAAAAAGAAAAGAAATAAGTTATGAAAATTAAATGATAAAAATAGAAAAAATAAAATAAATTGAAAATCAAAATAAATTAGAATGAAGTAAAATCCAGGGGGTGTTTTTTTGTTGAGGAAATAAAACAGGGGGTGTTAATAGCGCCTGGGCTTGGCCCATAATAGTTTGAGTCTGTTTGGATGTTGTGTGGGTGAGCCAGGGCGTTATGGTGTGCTAGCATAATCTATAACATTTGATCTTGATCACATGGCCGTGAGAGGTTAACTCTAGAGCATTAATCAAAAATATTACAAATGAAGAGATACGATTGAAGGTTGACTAGGGTTTATGGTAGAGCAGAGCACATGAATACCGGTCAACAGTCATCAGATCGTGTGGCCAATGAATGGCCACACGTCGCGAATCCAGCCACAAACGGGAGTATTTATTGGAAAAACCTTCACAATATTTCATTTTTTTTTGTTTTTCGTCTCTCTCCACTCCTACGCTCTCTCACTCTAACCTCTAAACAACAAAACCCCACCATCGATCAAAAATTGCCTTCGTCAGTGGTTCCCCATAAGCCGCCCCAAGCACCACTGTATTCCCCAATTTTTTGGTTGATCTTCAACCAGAAACTTCATATATTCAACCAAAACCCAGAAACCCTTAGAACCCTAAGACTAACCCCGTGAAACCTAACAACATATGAACCCTAACCCTTTAGAATCCTAAGTTGAAACCACCGTGAGAGGCCATTGAGGCCACTGTACCAGATGCAAGTTCGTCGGGAACTTCATCTGTTTTTTCCAAAAATCCCCAAGAACCATAACGATCCAAGAACCCTAACCCTAAACATGAAGAACCCTAAAATTAAGTACGAACCCCAAGCTCCAAATTTCGAAAATTTACCAATTAAACATCGATTTAAACATATGGAAGCTTAATCACAACAATCATAAAGCTAAGGGCTACCAACCTTTTCTGTTGTGATACTTCTTGTAAGATTTCTATGGTTCTCCTGTGATTTCTCTCCTCTGATCTCCTTTATTTCTTTTGTTCACATGTATGAAGATGATAGGTGTTAAGGTTTGAAGGCTTCACTCTTTAAACTTTCAGATTGTTGCCGCTTCTCCCATTTTTTCCTCCTTATTTATGTATTAGTCTTAGGTTTTTATAAACTTAGGGTTTAGATTAGATTAATAAATTTTTTTATGATGAGTTATTGTTATAAATCAAATAGAGATTTGATTGATTTTAGATTGATTCAGTGTAATTTTTAGAATTAAGTTTTTCTGAATATGCAATGTATTTGGATGAATTATGTACACAAATTCATATCAATCAACAATTTAAAATCTTTTAATTTCAGATTTGATTCAAAAAATGTGATTTTTTGGGCTTTGTATTTACTTAGGGTAGAAAGACAGTCAATTGGGCGCAAGGTTTCAAACCCTAAGGTTGACTTTGGTCAACCTCTTCTCATATTAATAAAACTAATAACAAAATAAAATTAAAATAAATAAATAAATAAATAATAATATATGCAATGAATTATGAAATAAATAATAAAAAGAGTGTGAAATAACCTAACAATCCTAGTAAAACAAATTTTGACTGTAGCACAAAGGTAGACAAATTAGGGTATGACAGCTGCCCCTATTTAATAGATTTTCAATTGACGGGTGTGAGAATACGAAATTGTCACACGTTCGGGTCAGAGGGTTTTTAAATAATGGAAGGCCCCTAACTTTGACCAAAGATTTTTTTTTGAAAAATATTTTTGAACAATAAAACAAGTAAACAATAAAAGGACAAAGATGACACTGATAACTCATCAAATGCCTGAAAAAAACATAAATAACCCTAATATGACGATGCAGATAACTCATTAACACCTGGAAAAGGTAACATAGATAACCTAGATATGACGGTGCAGATAACTCATACATAAAATAGGTAACCAAGAGAAGACGGCGCAAATAACTCGTCAATGCTTGAAAAAGGTAACATAGATAACCTAGATAGGACGATGCAAATAACTCGTACATATCATAGGTAACCAAGAGAAGACGATGCAGATAACTCGTCAACACATGGGAAAAGTAATCGTAGATAATCTAGATATGGCGATGCTGATAACTCCTATATATCATAGGTATACTTCCTAGTGTAGATTTGATTTTGGTACCTCTAATTGTTATGTCTGTTCTTATCTGAGTTAACTATTTGTAAATGGATAAGGTTTGGATTTGTGATTTTACGCAAGTGACCTAGCTGGTAAAATAGGCCTTGAGATTTCTCAAAGTATTCCTGGGCCCCTATGATTATAATGCATGATTGAGATGTTTATGTACAATGATTAATGGTAATGTTATTGATATGTATTTTGTATGTAGATGCACCAAGTATTATGAATGTTTTTGATGATCTTGCTCCTTCATATCATTGGGTCTTCATGGTCACTAACTTCCCAACATTTTCTGTTGTTTTTGTTGTGGCATCCCTAAGTTGACTTGTATCTTGATATGTTATTATAATCATTGTTAGTGTGATTTTGATGATCATACTTCAGGCGTAGTCGTGGATTTCATTTGACATTTTTCTAACCAAAGTGCTTTTTTGATGTTCGTTAATGCTTTTTATTTTGTCATGTCCCCGAAGTAGTTCCAATGCAGTGTTTACAAGAAATAGTTGTAGTATTTTACAAACAAGTCGGAAAAAAGAAAAACACAATTGAAAATATTGGAAAAATAAATTATTTTTATTAATGAAAGTGCCTTTGAATAGGCCATAATACAAGATGAAATTCTTAAAAAAGAGGTAATTACAAAAAGGTAAAAACAGAAAATGACAATGATAAATGATATTTGATACTGTTATTTCTCCCATGTCCTTGATAACTCCATGTAGAGAAAATGGAAGCATTTCATGCGAATCTTTATATGTATTTGCCAACTTCTAGATGATCTTCTGGATGTTTTTATTGGCAGCTTCAATGACCCCGTTCATCTTAGGTCGATAGGGTGACGAGTTATGATGCTCGATCTTGAAATCGTCACATAACTCCTTCATTATTTTGTTGTTCAAGTTAGACCCGTTTTCTGTGATGATTTTGCTAGGAACCCCATACCAACATATGATATTTTATTTGATAAATTAGGTGAGAACTTTCTTTGTCACATTTGTGTAGGAAGCGACTTCTGCCCATTTGGTGAAATAATCAATGGAGACTAGTATGAATCAGTGTCCATTAGAAGCCTTTGGTTTTATCATTCCTATCATATCAATTCCCCACATCAAGAATGGCCATGGTGAACTCAGGACATTCAGCTTAGTTGGTGGTACATGTACCTTATCAGCAGAGGTTTGGCCCTTATGGTACATTTTCGTGTAATAGTAACAATGAGTTTCCATCGTCAACCAGTAGTACCCCGCCCTTAAGATTTTTCTAGCCATGGCATGTCTGTTTGCATGGGTCCCAAAGGTTCCTTCATGAACCTCTTTCATGAGCGTGTCTGCCTCATGTCCATCCACACATCTAAGTAGAACCATGTCGTGGTTTATTTTGTGCAATACATCCCTGTGATACGGTGGCAGAACCGACTGTTTGAATGCTGGTTTGCGTTTTGCGTTTTTGTTTGCAAAATGTCGCGGTAAGCAAGAGTCGCCACTGACTTTTATTTTATCCAACCGGAAAGGAAAAAAGTATAGAAAAAAAAAATCCTTTTTCGAGATATTATGAGTACAGGGGGTAGATTATAGAAAGGGAAGGTGTTAGCACCCTTTCTATCCATGGTTTTCCATGGACTCTTAGGTACTTGATCATCTTTTTAAAATTTCTTGTGTATGTGCTTTGTTTTTGAAAAGAGTTTTAACTTCGTGATAACCCTTGTATCAGTCCTCAAAGGTGTGACGAAGTTTGTTTTGAAAGTTTGTTTGAAAAGTGTAAGTGTGAAAAGTTTTTATTTGAGCAAGTACCTACTAGCATCTACCTACTCGAAAAAAGATCGTTTCTATTCTTGTTTTCTTTAGACAGCGCTATCCCACTATTGAGAAATAGGTAGCACTATCGTTGGAGTTGTAATGGTCAATTCGAAAGGGACGTACGGTCACTAAAGCAATGTTAGGACATCTTAGTAATAACCCTAGAGTCTTAAGATCATATTCGAGGTAACATTTCCGAGGCAACATTTCCGAGGCTACATTTCCGAGGCAACATTCGAACGAGACATTTGATCTTTTAGACAGGAGGGCAACCACTAAGACACCCTATACTTAATGATCGTTTACCGAAGGCAACCGAAGTGAGAGTATACCCTAAGAGTGATATGTGCGAGTGATTTGTTTCAGTTATTTATCTTTGCATATTAGGGTTTTCTAACTGTATTAATTTGTCATGCATTCTAGTCATAGAATCCTATTAGCATACATCTAGACAGTTAAATATTTGCAGGAATTAAAAATGCGAGAAAGTAAATCTACGCTATTACAAGGATTCGGGGAAGGGGATTAATTACATAGCCAAAAACCCAGGCAAAAAGCGATAAGTAAAAGCCGCAAATTAAACTATTACAAACCAGTGAACAATTACAAAAATATTGTCAAAATAAATAATAACCGCGCGGCGAATTAAATACGAAATGACTAGGGTTTTGACCCTTGACTAAACCTATTTAGATTGATTAAAAATAGATATTTTTTGTCATGTTTTGTTATTCAAAAATAATAATGAAACAATTAAATTAAAAAGAAAATCCTAAGTTCTAATTAATTTTAAATTAAGAAAAATAAATTAATTTACTTTAAAAAAACTATTTTTGTATTTTAGTTTATTTGAGAAAAATAAAAGAATTAAATCAAGAATTTAAACCTAATTTTCTAATTAGTTTTAATTATAGAAAACAAGTTAAAGTTTCCCTAAATTAAACTAAATTAAGTTAAATTAACAAAATTAATTTTGATAAAAAGAAAAGTCTAATTCTAATTTTTTTGATTTCTTGATTTTATGATTTTATGAAAAACAGTAATTAATTTTCAATTAAAATAATTAAAAGAAATATTAAAGAATTAAAAAAAAATAAGAAAAGGAAAAAGAAGTGGGCCTGATTGTTAGAAAATGTGGGGGTGCTGAACTTCTGATGGATCCAGAAATTGATGATCCTCAGAAAATGCTGGCGCTGGATCTGCTGGAGAGGGATCCAGAGGATGATGATCCTCAGAAGATGCTAGCGCTGGATCTGCTGGAGAGGGATCCAGAGGATGATGGTCCTCAGAAGATGCTAGCGCTGGATCTGCTGGAGAGGGACCTAGAAGATGATGATCCTCAGAAGATGCTAGCGCTGGATCTGCTGGAGAGGGACCCAGAGGATGATGATCCTCAGAAGATGCTAGCGCTGGATCTGCTGGAGAGGGATCCAGAGGATGATGATCCTCAGAAGATGCTAGTGCTGGATCTGCTGGAGAGGGATCCAGAGGATGATGGTATCTAGAAGATGCACGTGCTGGATCTGGTGAAAAAAAAGGAGAAAATACCAAAAGCTCACACCTGGGACCGAACCCTGAATCCTGAGCTTCTGACTTCCTTCTTCTGACCAACTATGTCAGATGTTAACTTGTTAACATAATGAAAACAAACAATATATTAGAACAAAACAAGTTTCTGGCCAGAATAGCGCTCCCGAATTTAAACTAGCCAGTCAGGTTGTGACACACTGTTGTCTTCTTCCCTGGAACCTTCGTTTTAGGTTCTGAACCTTTACCTACAGACGCAGGCCTGTTGCTGCAACATGTGTCATTCAAGAATCAAGCATATGCAATATAAATTCAATTGGGGACCATGGATCAGTTGGGTTTGATATTCTGATCATCATGGTACCCATTATCCGGCCTATTTTTGCTTGGAAACCCAAACCCCAAATTGGAGCATGAAACCCTAACAATGGCAAAGGCTTATTCCTGCACTATGAATTAAATTAAACTATCCAGAAACATTGCAAACATGATAATGAACACAAATATGTAATTTAAACATGCTGAGTATGCAAGGATTTCAGTAATTGAATTTGAATAATTGTGCAAACTGTAAGCGTGATAGGGGGTGATTCTGGATGTTCTGACGCCTGCGAATGATTAGGAATACTTCCTGAGATGCCAAGGAATTGATTTCTGGATTTGAAACTCCTTAAGGATGGCTCTAAGATGGATTTCAATCTCTCACTTTTGTCCAAAGTTTCAGTTCTTCTTCTGACAGTTTCACGTCTCTAACCTCTACCTTTTGATCTAGGATCCTTCATTATATAACCTAGAGTGAATTAGGTCAACAAATTTGGATTGAATCTTGAGGCTTTGATGAAAATTGATTTGATTTTTAATTTGTATGATATCCTTCCAAATTTGGCCTAATCATGCCAATTTCGTCCCAATCAGCCTTGACATGATCTAATTCTGATATGCTAGCATAATGAGCTTATGATTCTGTCCAAAAATCTAATCAAAATAAATCTTTGCTATTATTTACCAATTATTTGATTTAATTCAATTTTAATAAATAAAAAATCAAAATAAAATAAATAATGAAGAAAATAACATGTGAGTGAGCATTTGGGTCATGGAACATGTTATAAGTGAAGTGCAAGCATAAAAAGTTGGGCCCATTTAGCAAAAAATGCAAATTTGAGCACATTTGACTTTTGGCAATTTTGCAGAAATGGTCAACTTGGCCAATGATTAACTCTCTCAATTTTGAGCCTAGAGAGGTCTTCTTGTACTTTTTAGAAAGCTTAGATTTTCCTTTAAGCAACCCTTTTGGTTTCATCTCAATTGAGTCTTCCATTTTCATGTATGAAGCTTTGACCCAAAAGGTGTTTTTGTTGACTTTCCAAAATGACCTATAATGTCAAAATTCATATTTTCTTGTGAGTGCATATTTTGAAATTTGGAGCTGAAGATTAATTGTAGGGAACTTCACCCTCTTCAAAATGAGCTTTGGATGGGTCATTTCTGATAAAGTATGAGAAAGTTATGCTTGGTCAAAGTTGAGTTGACTTTTCCTACAAAACCCTAATTTAGCAACTTTTGGGTTTTGATGAATTGTGAGCAATCCTTGAGGAATCATGATCAACCCTTTATCAAATGATGAATAATACTTCAAAATAGGATGTTGACAAAAATCTTGGAGTTTGACTGTATGTGGGCCACAATTGACTTTTGACCTAACATAGTTGATTTTCAGGCATTTGAGCAATTGACTGAGCAAACTTCTTCTGCAAGGCTTGAACCTTGACATGGATGATCTTGAGAACATATTAGGACAATGGTGAGAATTTGAGTCCTTTGTGGTTCACACATCTTGATGAAAATAGAAACCCTAATTTGAGGTATATTGCCTTAGGAGAGAGTTTGTCTGGTCAACTCTTGAACTTCCTTGAGCAATTTGGGGACCTCACTTGCCATGTGTTGAGAAATATGGGAGGGACAATTTTAGGGTACAACAGCTGCCCCTGTTCAATCTTCTTAAACTTTAGGATGTAGATTGGCTCGTCTGCCTTTCATGATCTGAAGGTGGAAGATGATTGAACACTAGAGTGCCCAGAAATTTGCACTCGCATGAAGTGATACTTGACTTGCGATATCGTGAATGGGCTTATAGATGCCATTTGGAATTCGATGATGGAAGATGGGCTTAAAGATGCCATCCGAAGAGTCTTCGATCGCATAAGAGATTCCTTTGCGAGATCCTGTATACCTGTTGTTGAGGAGGACTTCATTGGGGAATGCTGGTCTCTGTCTTGAGAGAAATAGAGTTTTAGGAGCTTCAGTTGTCCGTTACTCTACCGGGGAATAATTCCAGTTTGGGAAGCGGAAGTGAACTGTGTGTTTGGTCGGGGTATACGCTGCACCATGACTTACTGGGGAAATATGAAACCAATCGTGTTTGATCGGGTCCTGGTCTTACAGTGTTGTAGACTGCTGTCTGGGGATAAGAGAGGAAGAACCCGGATAGTAAGGTTATGAGAAGGAACCTGGATAGTAGGGTTACTTCGAAATGAAAGCCTGGATAGTAGGGTTGTGAGAAGAACCTGGATAGCAGGGTTACTTCGAAATGAAAGCCGGGATAATAGGGCTGTAAGAAGGAACCTGGATAGTAGGGTTACTTCGATATGAAAGCCTGGATAATAGGGCTGTGAGAAGAAACCTGGATAGTAGGGTTACTTCGATATGAAAGCCTGGATGGTAGGGCTGTGAGAATGAACCTAGATAGTAGGGTTACTTCGATATGAAAGCCTGGATAGTAGGGCTGTGAGAAGGAACCTGGATAGTAGAGTTACTTTGATATGAAAGCCTGGATGGTAGGGCTATGAGAATGAACCTGGATAGTAGGGTTACTTCGATATGAAAGCCTGCATAGTAGGGCTGTGAGAAGGAACCTGGATAGTAGGGTTACTTCGATATGAAAGCCATGATAATAAGGCTGTGAGAAGGAACCTGGATAGTAGGGTTACTTCGATATGAAAGCCTGGATGGTAGGGCTGTGAGAATGAACCTGGATAGTAAGGTTACTTCGATATGAAAGCCTGGATAGTAGGGATGTGAGAAGGAACCTGGATAGTAGGGTTACTTCGGTATGAAAGCCTGGATAGTAGGGCTTTGAGAAAGAACCTGGATAGTAGGGTTACTTCGGTATGAAAGCCTGGATAGTAGGGCTATGAGAAGGAACCTAGATAGTAGGGTTACTTCGGTATGAAAGCCTGCATAGTAGGGCTGTGAGAAGGAACCTGGATAGCAGGGTTACTTCGAAATGAAATCCGGGATAGTAGGGTTGTGAGAAGGAACCTAGATAGTAGGGTTACTTTGATATGAGTTTGGGTAAAGCTGCAGAGGGAACTTGGGTAAGGTTGTTCTGATGATTACTCTGTTTAGCTTCGAGTGTTGATCATGGACCTGCTGGAAGTTGTTGATAATAAATGTCTTTTCTGAAAGAGATACATGGTTAGTTATGTGCGATGCATGAGATGCATTGTGTAATGATGTTCTCAAAATAAATGAGACTATGTTATATGGGATGTATGCACATGTCATGATGTATAAACATGAAATACTATCATAATAATCTGAGTCCGGGAAAATAAATCCATGACTGCTGTTTAGAGGATATGAGAAATAGTATTCTTGACTACTTGTAAAGAACCATAGTCCCTCTACTTCTGTTGGGGGATGGTGAACAAAGATGACTATGCTGGGGATTTGCCCCTTGTTTACGGATGTTTTACCGAGGAGAGACTCTACTTGAGAGCAACCCTACGGGGGGATAACTCTGTTGGAGAGGAGATACTCTGTTGGTAGATCTGTTGATTTGGAGAAACAACTCAGTTGGGGATGAATTACTGTTGCTGGTGATGATAAATCTTGTTGGAGATTGAATTTCTTCCTGTGAGAGAAATAAACTCTGCTTGGGGAAAAAATTACCGACTCACCCGTGATTGTGAACTTCAGCCGGGAAGGGTTATGTCCGGTTTGGGGAACCTGACATCTGTCTTTAGATACTCTTTACTCTATGGGGAGTGTATGTACCACTACTCATTGTTCTCCAGCTGGCTCTGTTTGTCCCTGTTCCTGGAATTACGAGTAATCGTCTTTTGTTTCTCATGTAAATATTTATGAGCAACAATTATTTTAAAATGCATATATCAAAAATGAATCATTGGACGTTCTTGCAAAACAAAACAGAAAAAGAAAAACAATTTGGAATTTCTTGTGAAAATGAATTGTATTGACTTTGAAGTTGGCCTATAATAGGTGTTTGGTACAAAGAAGCTGACGCTCTGGTAAGAGAACGTCGTCGAAAGATAGAAATTACAATTTGTGTAAAAGAAAGAAAAATAGCTATGTGGAACGATCCCATCGGGTTTCAACTCTCCTATTGCCTTTATATCTTCAAGCGTCTCATTACTTTGCTGCTTGGTTGAAGGTGGATCAGATTGATTGGCACCGTTTGAGCTTGATAGTCGATACCGAAGTCTGGTTACAAGATGATCCCATGAGACATAGTGTTACACTTCAATCCCTATTTTTTCCTGGACCTCCCTTTCGGGTTTTCAGTCCACCGGGATACCCTTTTTTGCCCAAGTCGCCTTTTCAGGTTTTCGACTTGCCGGGTGTACAGTTTTTTTATTTTCATCCCTTACTTTTGCCCGAACCCTTTTGGTTCACCGGGAAGCCCTTATTTTTGTCTAGGCCAGTCAACCTAGCAGGTCTTTGATTATGCGTAGTATCTTTTCACTATGTCTGCATTGACGGGGTGAGGAAGGTCGTCACCGTCCATGGTGGTTAGAATCATAGCTCCTCCCGAGAAAATGTTCTTAACCACAAATGGCCCTTCGTATGTGGGGGTCCATTTACCCCTGGGATCACCTTACGGTAGTATGATGCGTTTGATCACTAGATCCCCGACTTGGTATTCTTGACGTTTGACTTTCTTGTTAAAAGCCTTGATCATTTGTTTTTGATACGTCTGACCATGACAGATAGCAGTAAGTCTCTTTTCATTGATTAGATTCAGCTGATCAAGTCAAGTTTGGATCCAGTCGTCTTTGTTCAAACCCGCATCCTTCATAATCCTGAGAGAGGGTATCTGGACTTCGATGGGTAGGACTGCCTCCATGCCATATACTAGAGAGTAGGGTGTTGCCCCTGTCGACGTCCGTGCTGAGGTACGGTACCCATGAAGAGTGAATGGTAACATCTCGTGCCAGTCTTTGTATGTCACTGTCATCTTCTGCACAATCTTCTTGATGTTCTTGTTAGCCGCTTCAACATCGCCATTCATCTTCGGCCGGTAGGGAGAGGAGTTATGATGTTGTATCTTGAACTGTTTGCAGAGCTCAGTGATCATCGTGTTATTTAGATTTGTACCATTGTCAGTAATGATTCTCTCTGGGACACCATATCGACAGATCAGATTGTGTCGGATGAACCGCGCCACGACGTTCTTGGTTACTGTAACAAAGGAAGCTGCCTCAACCCACTTTGTAAAGTAATCAATTGCTACCAGAATGAAGCGATGTCCGTTAGACGTAGTAGGTCTGATCTCGTCGATCATGTCGATGCCCCACATTGCAAAGGGCCAAGGAGCTGTCAAAACATTCAGGGGAACCGGAGGTACATGCACCTTATCAACATAGACTTGGCACTTATGACAGGTCTGAGAGTGCTGATAACAATCGGCTTCCATAATGGACCAGTAATATCCTGCCTGTAGGATTTTCTTCACTATGGTATGTCCACTGGAATGAGTTCCGAAGGTACCTTTATGTAAGTCTTCCATGATCTTTTTTGCCTCGCTCTTGTCCATGCATCGCAATAAGGTTGAATCATGGTTACGCTTATAGAGGATTCCATTAATGATGAAGAACTTCACAGTGAACCTTCTCAGAAACTTCTTATCTTTAACAGATGCCCCCTTGGGGTATTCTTGAGCCTCAAGATACCTCCTTACCTCGTGAAACCAGGGTTTACCTGCTACCTCCTCAGTCTCAATGTTGCAGCAATGTGCAGGTTCATCCAACCTCTCAATGGTAATCTAGGGAGCCTCATTGTCCCACCTGACTTTGAACATAGAAGACATGGTAGCCAGCGCGTCCGCCAACTGGTTCTCTTCCCGTGGGAAGTTTTCAAAGGTTATCTCCTCGAAGTGTGGGAGCAATGTCAGTACACACTCTTTGTAAGGAATAAGATTCGGGTGCTTCGTATCCCACTCGCCTTTGATCTGACTTATCACCAGAGAGGAATCTCCGAATACACTTAAGAACTTAATCCTCAGGTCAATCGCAGCTCGAAGACCCATGATACACGCTTCATACTCCGCCATATTATTGGTGCAGTTAAAACATAATCGGGCAGTGAACGGAGTATGACAGCCCTCGGGAGATATAATTACAACGCCAATGTCGTTACCCAGTGCGTTTGAGGCTCCATCAAAATACATAGACCATCGGGATCCCTTCTCGGGTCCTTCATCCGGTCCAGGTTCTTTGGAGTCAGTTACTAACATGATATTCTCATCCGGGAACTCGAAATTCATGGACTGGTAGTCATCCACGGCCTGATGCACCAAATGATCCGCCAATACACTCCCCTTGATTGATTTTTGGGTTGTGTATTAGATGTCGTACTCGGTTAAGATCATCTTCCATCTTGCTATCCTTCTAGAGAGAGCGGGCTTCTCGAAAAAATACTTGATCGGATCCATCTTTGATATCAACAAAGTGGTGTGAGTCAGCATATACTGTCTTAGCCGGCGGGCAGCCCATGCCAAAATGCAACATGTTTTCTCGAGCAATGAGTATCGGGTCTCACAGTCGGTAAACTTTTTGCTAAGGTAGTAAATAGCGTGCTCTTTTCGACCAGACTCGTCATGCTGCCCCATCACACACCCCATTGAATTGTCCAGCATTGTTAAGTATAATATCAAAGGTCTTCCTTCAACTGGAGGCATCAAAATTGGTGGTTCTTGAAGGTATTCCTTGATTCTTTCGAAAGCAATCTGGCATTCATCATTCCACTTTACCACTTGATATTCCTTCAACAACTTGAAGATTGGCTCACAAGTAGCGGTCACATGTGAAATGAACCTGGCGATGTAATTTAGACGTCCCAAGAAACCTCTAACTTCTTTTTCTGTACAGGGAACCGGCATCTCTTGTATGACTTTTACCTTTGCAGGGTCCACCTGAATACCTTTGTCACTGACAACGAAACCCAGAAACTTACCAGACCTTACTCCGAAGGTACACTTGTTCGGATTCAACCTCAACTTGTACGTCTTCAACCTGTCAAACAGTTTATGGAGATGATCAAGGTGCTCCTCTTTAGTCTGGGACCTGGCTATCATATCGTCAACATAAACCTCAATCTCGTGGTGAAGTATATCGTGGAACAAAGCGACCATGGTACGCTGATAAGTTGCCCCAGCATTCTTCAACCCAAAAGGCATTACCTTGTAACAGAAGATGCCCCACTGTGTAATGAAGGTTTTCTTCTCCATGTCCTCAAGAGCCATCTCGATCTGGTTGTTGCCAGAAAAACCATCCATGAAGGAGAAGATCTTGTGTTGCGCGGTGTTGTCGACCAGAACATCAATGTGAGGAAGTGGGAAGTCATCCTTGAGGCTTTCCCTGTTCAGATCTCTATAGTCCACAAACATCTGTACCTTACCGTCCTTCTTAGGTACCGGAACGACGTTGGCAACCCACTGCGGATAAGAAGTGACAACTAAGAATCATGTGTCGAACTGTTGTATAACCTCTGCTTTGATTTTCTATGACATTTCGAGGCGCATACGGCAGATCTTATGCTTTACCGGAGGGCAGTCTTCTTTAGTCGGCATGCGATGTACCACAATATCAGTGTCCAAACCAGGCATGTCTTCATAGGACCAGGCGAAGATCTCAACATAGTCGCGTAGCATCTGTATTAACCGTTGTTTGACACTAGGCTCCAGATTCGCACCTATCTTAACCTCTTTCATGTCTTCCTCTGTACCCAAATTTACTGACTCAACTGGCTCTTCATGAGGCTGTATGGCCTTTTCTTCCTGCAGTAATAGTTTAGCAAGTTCTCCAGGCACCTCACAATCATCCTCACCTTCGTCCTCGGCTTGGTTGATCGGATTTTTGAAGTCATAACTGGCAGTAGCAGAGTCGTTATCAATGGGATCCAGAGTGAATATGGATTTGCAGTATGATACGTGAGTGTGTGTAAGAGAATAGCTATTTTGATAAAGTGAGAAACAGAAAAGAAAAACAAGGAGCGCAAAATTTGTATGCAAGAAACGTCCAATGCTTTATTAATGATATATGAAATGGCAAATAATAAGCCCTCACAAGCAAAGCCAAGGTGCCTTGGGCAAGGCACCGGGCCGTAAAGTTTCAAACTGTCTATTACAAATCTTAAAACAAAAGTCAATTACTGCGGAATAAAAGAAATAGGTATGAAGTCCTTCATCGTCCAATTGTTTGGTCCATCGTTGGTTGTTTGGTAGATCCAGCTGTCGATGTCTAAGTCCTCTTCACTGTCCTCAATTGCGTTAACTCCCTGATTGCTGATGTGTAGCGGAGGTCTTCCAATCCGTGCGCGCCTAACAGCCCTTTGAGCCCCTGTAGTAAAGCCTAAACCGAATTTGTCAATTTTGTGAGTGAAATCAGGGAGTTAACCCCACTTGGTACACCCACCTTCTTTAATCACAGCCCTAGCGTCCTTGAGATAAGCCATCTTCAACGGAGGTTTGTTGGTAGTAACTTCAGTTGATGCCAAGAACTGAGGGACCTCTTTGAAATTCTGACAAGGAGTTTCTATGAATTCCCCGTCCATCTCTATGTAGCGGAAGGAATTGAGAGTACTCACCATATATTCTTCTTCACCTTGCACTGTGACAATCTTCCCCTTCACCGGATATTTCAGCATTTGATGGAGCGTGGAAGTAACTTCCCCAGCCTTATAAATCCAAGGACGTCCCAGCAAGCAAGAATACGATGGTCTGATGTCCATCACATAGAAGGTGGACCCAAAAGTTTGAGAACCCACCTTGACAGGGATGTCCACCTCCCCGTGCACCATTCTATTTGATCCGTCAAATGCCCTTACCACAATGTTACTCAGCTTTAAAGTCAAACCTTCACAATCCAGACGGTCAAACGCTTTCTTTGGCAGAACATTCAGTGAGGACCTAGTATCTACCAGCACATGGGCCATAGTGGTTCCCCTGCACTCAATCGAGACGTGCAAAGCATCATTATGATTTCTTCCTTTCAGTGTCAGATCCGCATCTAAGAAACCGAACCCATTGTCAGCAGTCAGGCTTGCCACACAATCTTTGAACTGATCTGCTGAAGTTTCATGCGGCACATGCGCAGTCTTGAGAAATGCAATCAAAGCCTTCGCATGGACTTCAGAACACAACAACAGGGACAACATGGAGATCTTTGACGAGGTATGTCCCAGTTGCTCGACCATATTGTAGCCGCTCTTCTTGATAATCTTCAGTATTTCCTCTATCTCTTGTTTAGAGGCTTCCACAACAATTTTTCTAGGCGCCTCCGTCCGGGCAGGCTCACCTATGATTTCTTTACCCTGAGTCCTAGATGGCTCGACAACAGGGGTGATAACTGGAGTGAGAACTAGAACAATAGTTGATGTACTAGAAGATGGAATGACAATAGGTTTATGGACAGTCAGAGGGGGAATCTCGAGAGAGAAGAGCCTTCCACTTCTGGTAACCTTACTAGCCCCGACAATATTACTGACATCAGCATCATCTTCTTAATTCTTTAAATCTTGCTTAATGCCATGATATTACACATCATCACCATAGTGCCATGGGACAGCCTTGTCTGAAGTGTATGGGATGGGACCAGGAACGGTGATTATTTGTGGAGTAATTATTTGAACGGGTGTAATCCTAACAGGTCTTCTCGAGGAAACCTTGGAAGGATTGGCGGAAATGGTTATGATGGCAACATCTTCATTTGGAACAACAAGAATCATAGTCTTTTCGAACAAAATCTCTTTATTATCCATCAGGCGCTGAACACCTGACTTATATAAACGGCAACCAAAAGGTAGAATCGGACACCTGTGGAAACCTTCATCACAACCCGGAAATAAACCGACCAATAGCAAATTCTTCTTAACAGTCATCAGAGGAGTAGAAATTTCTTCAACAGAGGTCACAAACAAATCATTGTCAATAACATTAACCCCACGACCATGTTTGGGCATAGGAGAAGTTATTACATTCGGCTTTTCTGGAGCATCAAACTCTATCTCCTTAGCTTCCAGCAAATCTTGTACTTTGTTTCTCAAAGCCCAACAGTCATTTGTATCATGGCTCGGACTCTCGGAATGGTAGGCACACCGCGCGTTGGGATTGTATATGGGAGAAGTAGTGTTTGGATTCTTGGGCGCCCCTCTCAAGGTCGCCAAGTTGGATTTCAGCAGGTGAGGCAGAACTTCAGCGAAAGTCATATTGATGCTGGTAAATTGACGTTGTGGTCTTTCCACCCTTTGTTGATTGTTGCGTTATGGAGAAAATGTGGGTTTTGGTATCACTACAGCATTTACCGTTTGACGGTGTTCAGATCTGCTTTGGCCCCTCGGGCTATAGACTGCACTAGCTTCCTTCTTCCCAGTAAAAGGCTTCTTTACCGAACTCAAAGAGGTATTCTTCTGTATCTTACCACTTCAAATGCCAGCTTCTACTCTTTCCCCAGTCAAAATTAACTAAGTGAAACCAGATGACGAGCTGCCGATTAAGTGATTGAAAAATGGACCAGATAGCGTCCCCAGAAACATGTCAACCAACTCCCTATCAGACAAAGGGGGTTGGACTCTTCCAGCCAAGTCTCTCCACTTTTGAGCATAGTCCTTAAAACCTTCACCTGCACCCATGGACATACCCTGGAGCTGAGTACGAGTAGGAGCAAGGTCGGCGTTGTACTGATATTGCTTGTAGAAAGCAGCAGCAAGATCTTCCCAGTTTCGGACACTGGCCCCCTCCAACTGATAGAACCATTCAAGCTGAGTCCCTGACAGACTATCTTGAAAGGAATGCACCCACAAATTTCTATCAGCCGTGTGGGGTTGAATCTTCCTGACATATGAGCGGAGATGGAGTTTTGGATAGGACACCCCATCATACTTGGCGAAAATAGGAGCTTTGAACTTATGAGGGATGACCACTCCTGATACCAGTCCCAGTTCTCCGAAATCCAAACCAGGTATTTTCTGAATTCCCATAGCAATTAGACGGTCTTCTAGCTGCTTGTACCTATCCTCAGTAGGAGGATATTGCTCATCATCATAATCCGTATCGTTATCAGACTGCAGGACTAGGGTCCTTTTCCCTTTCTTGGTTCTCCCCGTCCTTGGATGAGGAGGTCAGATCAGCTGGTTGTCTCAACCTTTCTCCAAATCTTCTACCCATGTTCAGAATATCGACCTTCTTCTTCTTCTTTTTCTTCTTCTTCTTCTTCTTCTTCTTCTTCTTCTTCTCTTTTAGAATAAGGGTCTTCAGACCCTCTTTCCCTTTAGCTAGACTTATGAACATCTGTTGGAATTGGGCGTTTTGCGCCTGAAGATCTTTGATGGCTTGATCAGAAGACATTTCTACTGAAATAAACAGCAAAGAAGATGAGAAACCTGTAAGGGTACCTGTAATGATGTGCATGATAATGGGATGCGCATGTAATGATTTCAAAGAGTTTGGGAGATTTAAATTTGTAAACCAAAAATAAACAAAACTTTATTAGCTTAACTTTGAAAGGTTCAACAATTCCTTTAAGGCATTACAAAGAAGTAAATAAAACAAGATCTAAAACTAGAAAAAGCATAATCAAAAGTCTCATGGTCGTTTCCTCTTTGTGCTGATGTAGTCATTGATCACTCTTTTTTCCTCGAGCTGCCTAGTGAGTTTGAAAATATTCCTTTCTTGCTCATGGAACTGCTCCCGGTAAGTATCCCGCTCATTCCTCAACTGAATCCAAGACCTCTGTAACTCCCCAGGATCAGTAGGCATGTAAGGATAGAGGACCGTGTAAGGAATGCCTTCTTCATTATTGGGCTCCACAATCACTGGTAATACGGCCTCATAGGGCATCCCAAGCTTCCGGGCACGAGCTCGGACCCATTGGAGGTAAGGCTGCATCGAGAGGGAAGTCTTTGGTCCCAACTCTTGGGGGTCAGATCTATTCATCATGCCCCATGCTCGTATAAACCTCCGGTGATGCTCCTTAACATCCTCCTTATAGTCAAATACAATGTCCTCAAGAAGTAACTCATGGGGACCATCTCTTCGGGCACGACCAAATTTTTGCAACGCTAGGCAAGGATTGTAAGTTATGCCTCCTCTGATTCCAAGCAGTGGGACATTAGGGTATCCCCCACAGCGGTCAATAACAGCGGTATCTTCCATAGCCCAGGAACACCAAAGAATATTTGTATGAGTAAGTGACATTATTCTGTATGACCAAACCAAACCTTCTTCATTCTTCAGCACATACTTAGGGAGGTGAGAAATAAACCACCTCGACATCAACGACATGCAACACATGAGAGTCCCTCTTCTCCTCATAGTACGAATATGGAGAGCATGCAAGATATCTCCAAGCAAGGTAGGCACAGGGTTGTGAGAAAGGAAAATCTTGACAACATTCACATCTACAAAGGAGTCTGGATTAGGGAAGAGAACCAAACCATATATAAGAATAGACAAGACATCTTCAAAAGCCTAAAAATCCAAATTATCCTAGAATAGCTGAGCCTGGCCTATCAGAAATTTGGCTAGAAAACCTTCGACCCCGCTTCGTGTTTCCCAATTGGATACCACATCGGCCCGTTTTAAATGCAAAGCTGAGGCAATGTCTTCTGGTCTAGGAGCTTCTTCCATACTTGTGAAGGGTACCTGTTCAAGAATGGATATTCCCAATAGATGAGAGAACTCTTCCAAGGTGGGTACCAACTGGTAATCTAGAAAGGTGAAGCAATGATGCACGGGATCGAAGAACTGGAAAAGTACGCTCATCATCTGCTCATCAAGATTTGAAGTAACCAGGTTGAGAAGTTGACTATGTCTCTTAATGAACATAAAAGTCTCAGAAACTCTTGAGGCTAGCTCTTTAAGTTGGACAGGTATTTGCACAAAGTTGACTCGGATGGTATTTCTACGCACGGAATCCATGATCTGCAAAACATAACAAAGATAAATTCCCTTGGTCTTTGGATTGGGTAGTGTAATGAAGTATGAATGCTATGTTATGATGCATGATGTCATGATAAACCACATGTATAACAACCAACAGGTATTACAAACACAGTCAAATCACACAAAACCCTTAGGTTTAAGGCTTGCATGAGGTCAAAGGTAATACCCTCTTGAAGTTAAGTTGGTTCAAACCTGTCCTAGAAAAAGTAATCGGGTTCTAGAGGATATCAATATCACTGACCATCCTCCATCGGTCATGGTTTCAGCTTACACAATCTTTTCTTACGGCTGGAACTATCTCGAGAGTATGGTCTCAATGAGTGTAGCATCGAGTATCAACCAGTTCTCAGCTTTACACCGAGGTTGGCTATCTCACTACTTTCTAATGGCCAAGTTGGGCGATTAAAGGTTCTAAGATCAGTTGATGCTTAACGACACCATGCAGCGGCCCCGTATTCTCCTCATTTCTCCACAAGGGATACCGGTACCAACCAATGTGCCACATCAATGTAGCTACTGCTTCAACCGTATCGGTCTATGCCGTACAGTTCCATCACAGTCTATTGCTACTTACCTAAAAGGTATCCCCAGATCCGGGTTAGGATCTATAGTAACTCCCAAAAAAACCCTTAAAAGTAAAGCAATCAAAGCAATCAAGAGAAGCAATTATGATGAACTAGATCCTAAGGTATACCCCACTTATTAACTCCCCAGCAGAGTCGCCAGTTCTGTGATACGGTGGCAGAACCGACTGTTTGAATGCTGGTTTATGTTTTGCATTTTTGTTTGCAAAATGTCGCGGTAAGCAAGAGTCGCCATCGACTTTTATTTTATCCAACCGGAAAGGAAAAAAGTACATAAAAAATCCTTTTTCGAGATATTCTGAGTACGGGGGGTAGATTATAGAAAGGGAAGGTGTTAGCACCCTTTTTATCCATGGTTTTCCACGGGCTCTTAGGTACTTGCTAATCTTTTTAAAATTTCTTGTGTATGTGCTTTGTTTTTGAAAAGAGTTTTAACTTCGTGATAACCCTTGTATCAGTCCTCAAAGGTGTGACGAAGTTTGTTTTGAAAGTTTGTTTAAAAAGTGTAAGTGTGAAAAGTTTTGATTTGAGCAAGTACCTACTAGCATCTACCTACTCGAAAATAGATCGTTTCTATTCTTGTTTCCTTTAGACAGCGCTATCCCACTATTGAGAAATACGTAGCACCGTCGTTGGAGTTGTAAGGGTCAATTCGAAAGGGACGTACGGTCACTAAAGCAATGTAGGACATCTTAGTAATAACCCTAGAATCTTAAGATCATATTCGAGGTAACATTTCCGAGGCAACATTTCCGAGGCAACATTTCTGAGGCAACATTCGGACATGACATTTGATCTTTTAGACAGGAGGGAAACCACTAAGACACCCTATACTTAATGATTGTTTACCGAAGGCAAACGAAGTGAGAGTATACCCTAAGAGTGATATGTGCGAGTGATTTATTTCAGTTATTTATCTTTGCACATTAGGGTTTTCTAACCGTATTAATTTGTCATGCATTCTTGTCATACAATCCTATTAGCATACATCTAGACAGTTAAATATTTGCAGGAATTAAAAATGCGAGAAAGTAAATCTACGCTATTACAAGGCTTCGGGGAAGGGGATTAATTACATAGCCAAAAACCCGGGCAAAAAGCGATAAGTAAAAGCCCTAAATTAAACTATTACAAACCAGTGAACAGTTACAAAGATATTGTCAAAATAAATAATAAGCGCGCGACGAATTAAATACGAAACGACTAGGGTTTTGACCCTTGACTAAACCTATTTGCGATTGATTAAAAAAAAATATTTTTTTGTCATGTTTTGTTATTAAAAAAAACAATGAAACAATTAAATTAAAAAGAAAATCCTAAGTTCTAATTAATTTCAAATTAAGAAAAATAAATTAATTTACTTTAAAAAAAACTATTTTTGTATTTTAGTTTATTTGAGAAAAATAAAAGAATTAAATCAAGAATTTAAACCTAATTTGCTAATTAGTTTTAGTTATAGAAAACAAGTTAAAGTTGCCCTAAATTAAACTAAATTAAGTTAAATTAACAAAATTAATTTTTATAAAAAGAAAAGTCTAATTCTAATTTTTTTGATTTCTTAATTTTATGATTTTATGAAAAATAGTAATTAATTGTCAATTAAAATAATTAAAAGAAATATTAAAGAATTAAAAAAAATAAGAAAAGGAAAAAGAAGTGGGCCTGATTGTTAGCAAATGTGGGGGTGCTGAACTTCTGATGGATCCAGAAACTGATGATCTTCAGAAAATGCTGGCGCTGGATCTGCTGGAGAGGGATCCAGAGGATGATGATCCTCAGAAGATGCTAGCGCTGGATCTGCTAGAGAGGGATCCAGAGGATGATGATCCTCAGAAGATGCTAGCGCTGGATCTGCTGGAGAGGGACCCAGAGGATGATGATCCTCAGAAGATGCTAGTGCTAGATATGCTGGAGAGGGACCTAGAGGATGATGATCCTCAGAAGATGCTAGCGCTGGATCTGCTGGAGAGGGACCCAGAGGATGATGATCCTCAGAAGATGATAGCGCTGGATCTGCTGGACAGGGATCCAGAGGATGATAATCCTCAGAAGATGCTAGTGTTGGATCTGCTGGAGAGGGGTCCAGAGGATGATGGCCTCTAGAAGATGCACGTGCTGGATCTGGTGAAAACAAAGGAGAAAATACCAAAAGCTCACACCTGGGATCAAACCCTGAATCCTGAGCTTCTGACTTCCTTCTTCTAACAAACTGCGCTGGATGTTAACTTGTTAACATAATGAAAACAAACAATATATCAGAACAAAACAAGTTTCTGGCCAAAATAGCGCACCAAAATTTAAACTAGCCAGTCAGGTTGTGACACGCTGTTGTCTTCTTCCCTGGAACCGTCGTTTTAGGTTCTGAACCTTTACCTACAGACGTAGGCCTATTGCTGCAACCCGTGTCATTAAAGAATCAAGCATATGCAATATAAATTCAATTGGGGACCATGGATGAGCTAGGTTTGATATTCTGATCATCATGGTACCCATTATCTGGCCTATTTTCGCTAGAAAACCAAAACCCCAAATTGGAGCACGAAACCCTAACAATGGCAAAGGCTTATTCCTGCACTATGAATTAAATCAAACTATCCAAAAACACTGCAAACATGATAATGAACACAAATATGTAATTTAAACATGCTGAGTATACAAGGATTTCAGTAATTGAATTTGAATAATTGTGCAAACTGTAAGCGTGATAGGGGGTGATTCTAGATGTTCTGACGCCTGCGAATGATTGGGAATGCTTCCTGAGATGCCAAGGAATTGATTTCTCGCTTTGAAACTCCTTGAGGATGGCTCTAAGATGGATTTCGATCTCTCACTTTTGTCCAAAGTTTTAGTTCTTCTTCTGACAGTTTCACGTCTCTAACCTCCGCCTTTTGATCTAGGATCCTTCATTATATAACCTAGAGTGAATTAGGTCAACAAATTTGGATTGAATCTTGAGGCTTTGATGAGATTTGATTTGATTTTTAATTTGTATGATATCCTTTAAAATTTGGCCTAATCATGCCAATTTCGTACCAATCAGCCTTGACATGATCTGATTCTGATATGCTAGCATAATGAGCTTATGATTCTGTCCAAAAATCCAATCAAAATAAATCTTTGCTATTATTTACCAATTATTTGATTTAATTCAATTTTTAATAAATAAAATATCAAAATAAAATAAATAATGAAGAAAATAACATGTGAGTGAGAATTTGGGTCGTGGACCATGTTATAATTGAAGTGAAAGCATAAAAAGTTGGGCCCATTTAGCAAAAAATTCAAATTTGAGCACATTTGACTTTTGGCAAGTTTGCAAAAATGGTCAACTTGGTCAATGCATAACTCTCTCAATTTTGACCCTAGAGAGGTGTTCTTGAACTTTTTAGAAATCTTAGAATGTCCTCTAAGCAACCCTTTTAATCTCATCTCAATTGATTATTCCGTGTTCATGTATGAATCTTTGACCCAAAAGGTGTTTTTGTTGACTTTCCAAAATGACCTATAATGTCAAAATTCATATTTTCTTGTGGGTGCATATTTTGAACTTGTGAGATGAAGATTAATTGTATGTAATTTCACCCTCTTCAAAATGAGCTTTGGATGGGTCATTTATGATAAAGTATGAGGAAGTTATGCTTGGTCAAAGTTGAGTTGACTTTTCTTGCAAAACCCTAATTTAGCAACTTTTGGGTTTTGATGAATTGTGAGAAATCCTTGAGGAATCATGATCAAAACTTGATCAAAATGATGAATAATACTTCAAAATGAGGACGTTGACCAAAAATCTTAGAGTTTTACTGTATGTGGGCCATAGTTGACTTTTGACCTAACATAGTTGATTTTCAGGCATTTGAGCAATTGATTGAGAAAACTTCTTCTGCAAGGCTTGAACCTTGACATGGATGATCTTGAGAACATATTAGGACAATGGTGAGAATTTGAGTCCTTTGTGGTTCACACATCTTGATGAAAATAGAAACCCTAATTTGAGGTATACTGCCTTAAGAGAGAGTTTGTCTGGTCAACTCTTGAACTTCCTTGAGCAATTTGGGGACCTCACTTGCCATGTGTTGAGAAATATGGGAGGGAAAATTTTGGGGTACAACAATCCCCATTTAGGAAGAACTTTATTGCTAGATTTCTTAGAGTTCACTTGTCTATTATTGAGGCATTTTCTGGATATTCCTATTTTCTAAATACCTCTTGATGTCATAAAACCAAAGGTTATTATCTGGCCCTTATTCAACTACGAGACAATGTATGGGCTCTTAAAAATGTCTGATTGTGATGTGTGGTTCATGATTAGGCCAAGTTATTTTAAACATGGTTGACAAAGTTGCCAAGGTGTCTGCCATTTAAATTTCTTCTCGGGGAATGTGAGTGAAAGTAATATCCGTATATTCTGTAGCTAGCTCCAACACATAATCTCGATATGGAGTTAATTTGGGATGCTGGGTGTCCCACTCACCTTGACTTAGTGTATGACTAATGCTGAATCTCCATATACTTTAAGGAATTTGATCCTTAGACCAATAGCAGCTTCAAAACCCAATATACAAGCTTCGTATTCAACAATATTGTTGGTGCAATCAAAACATAACCTTGTAGTATATGGTTTATGAAAATTCTTTGGAGATGTCAATACTTCCCCGGTCCATGCCATAATGCGTTTGAAGCACTATCAAACATGAGTGTCCATTATGCCCATGGTTTAGGCCATTCATTGGGTCCTGGTATTTCGTAGTCTCCTATAACCGTGATGTCTTCGCCTGGGAAGTCAAACTTCATTGGCTAATACTCTACCACTGGTTGATGAGCTAGATGATCAGCTAGTATAATGCCTTTGATGGACTTCTGTGAAACGTATTGGATATCATATTCAGATAACAACATCTTCCATCGAGCAATTCTTACCATGAGAGGTGGCTTTTCGAACACATACTTTAAAGGATCCATTCTTGCTATTAACCATGTGGTGTGAGTTAACATATACTGTCTCAATTGTTTAGTGTCCCAAGATAGAGCACAACAAGTCTTCTCAAGGAATAAGTATTGGGTTTCACAGTCAGTAAATTTTTTGCTTAGGTAGTAGATGGCATGCTTTTTTCTACCCGTTTCATCGTGTTGACCCAATACGCACCCCATAGATCCCTCAAGAACAATTAAGTACATGATAAATGGTCTCCCGGTAACATGTAGCATCATAATTGGTGGCTCTTGTAGGTATTTCTTTATTGTTTCAAAGGTTGTTTGACAGTCTTCATTCTATTCAATTGATTGATCCTTCTTGAGTAGTTTGAATATAGGCTCGCAGGTGGTAGTTAGGTGCGATGTGAACCTTGAGATATGGTTCAATCACCCTAAGAAACCATAAACCTATATTTCAGTTCTTGGAACTGGAATTTCTTTTATATCCCTTACTTTGTCGAGTTCCATCTCAATACCTTATTGGCTTACAATAAAACCCAATAATTTACCCAACCTAACACCAAAAGTGCCTTTGTTCGGATTCAACCCCAGTTTGAATTTTCTTAGACGTTCAAATAATTTCTGTAAATGGATAATGTGATCCTCTTATGTCTGGGATTCGACAATCATATTGTCCACATATAATTCAACTTCTTTATGGATCATGTCATGAAATAATGTGACCATTGCTCATTGGTAGGTTGCCCCTACGTTCTTTAGTCCGAAGGGAATTACTTTTAAATAGGAGGTGCCCCAAGGAGTCATGAAGGTAGTATTTTCCATGTCCCCAGGATCCATTTTGATCTGATTATATCTTGAGAAACCATCCATGAAATAAAATACTGAAGCTCGGGTTGTGGTGTCCACTAAAACATCAATGTGAGGTAACAAGAAATCATCCTTAGGGCTTGCTTTGTTTAAATCCCGATAGTCCACACACATGTGCACTTTATCGCCTTTCTTTGGTACCGACATGATGTTAGAAAACCAAGGTGAATAGTCTACCACAACTAAGAATCCTGCACCGAATTGCTTGAGAACTTCTTCTCGAATTTTTATAGCCATTTCTGGACGAGTTCTTCTGAGCTTTTGTCTAACAGGAGAACACCCTTCCTTGAGAGGTAGTTTATGTACGGGACATAGGTTCAACCAGAAACTTCATATATTCAACCAAAATTCATAAGCCCTTAGAAACCTAGTGTTACACCCCAATTTTTGCCCCTAAGATCTCTCATTATCTTATATTATCAATACATCATGATCACACATTAGGGTTGGTTCTCCCTTATACTTCATCCTATATTTAAGTTTACTCTTGAGGGATCACCAAACACCTTGAATTGTGTATCTTGTACATGTATTTTGTTTATTTTGATTAACTTTTAACTAACATCAAAATATGTATATATGTTTCTTTGGATGTTCATATTGTAGGTGATGGCACAACTGCATCCATATCACCATCTAACCTAGGGTTTAGAGGGATATTGCTCAGTCAAATGGTTCTTCAATGGATTGCAAGAGTTTAAGCTTCAAAGCTATGTCTATGATATCAAAGTTTTTTGGTTCAAAGAGCTCTCTCACCTTATTTAGGTCATGTTTTCCTCAAGGTTGGTGGTGGCATTCTTCAAGAAGATTCATAGGTTCATGTGTTTATTTCAATGCCTTCTTCAATAAGTTTCATTGAGACTTAAGCTCCATCTTTGAGTGTGCTTCAAGAAAACATAATTTCAAGGTCTAATTTTATCCATCATGCTCTATTTTGCAAAGAAATTTCAAAAGATTCAAGGTTGATTCAACAAGTTTGACCTAATTGATCAAGTGCTTGATTCAGCGATCACAAGTGCATAAATCTCTCAATTTTCAATATTTTGAGTTAATTCCTTTTGCTATGGGTTAATATAATCATGTACAACAACTTATCTTCATACTACAAGATCTAATTGTGCAAGGAAAATTATCAAAAGTTGAAGGGAATGCCAAGCCATTTTGTGCCTTCTATACAAGGATGGGTTGACTTCTAAAGACCATATCTTGCTAAATTTTTTTGATTTTTAAGTAATTCCAAAGCCATTATTCTCTTCAAAGAGTCCTTAATATCTTATTTTCAAGGATCAAAGGCTAATTTGGCATGGAGGACCATTTAAGTTTGAAGAAGATTACAAGTCCCTTTGAAAGGCCTTTGAATCTCAGGGTTTGACTTCAAATGATCATAACTTGATCATATTGTATCTCCTTGAGCTTATTCTTTTTTCACAATGAACTTGAGGATGTCTAATAGAACTTTGTTTCAATATTCAAGACTTGAAAATGTTTGAAAATTCATTAAAGAATTGAAAAGATTATAGGTATTTTGTGAATTTCCCCAAATTTGTTCATCATCTTCCAAAGACCACAACTCTTTAAATTTTTATGATTTTTGAATGATTTCAATTCCACAATTCAACTTGAAGAGTCTACTTCATTTCATCTCCAAGGATCAAGATAAAATTTTGAGTGGAAAGGCTTGTAAGTTTGCAAGACATTATAGGTTATTTTGAAGCTCAACACTTAGAATTTTTCGAAGTACAAAGAATCTGTGTGTTTTTCATGATTTCAAATGGATATAACTTTTTGCTCAAGCATCCAAATGAAAATTTTCAAATGATATTGTCAATATTGATCATTCAAATTTCCAAAGAACCCAAAAATGCATTATAAAGGTCCCTGAGTTACTTGGACCAAGGTTGCAAAGTTGGTACCTTGAAATTGAAGTTTCCTCATTAAGTCAGAATTTGATTTTCATAATGTTCATGCTAATAACCAATTTGCTGTGTGTTTTTTACTTAAACATGATTAACAAAGTTGCAAGCATTATTAGAGCCTTGAAACACAAGTTTTAGATGAGTTTCAAGTCACACTTTTCTCATGAATTGGGTGCACACAATTTGATCAAATTGCTTATCCTTCACCCCATCTCAGCATTCCATTTCATTCCTTCTATAAATAGAGGCATCCCTCTTCATTTCTAAAGCTTTGATAGCCAAAGAAGCTCTGCCAAACTTCTTCCATCTCTCTCTCTCTCTCTCTCTCTCTCTCTCTCTCTCTCTCTCTCTCTCTCTCTCTCTCTCTCTCTCTCTCTCTCTCTCTCTCTCTCCTGAGTTTTTGATTTCTCATTTCCTTTACTTCCAACTCTTATTTCTTGAGTGATTCTTCATTACTGAATTCTACTGAAGCTAATAAAAGAAGAACCAAGCCTTGAAGTGGTCTAAATCGTGCTAGCCAAGTCAAGTTTCAGAGCAAAATTCTCATACTTTGTTCAGGTAGTTTAAGGCATCAAATCTTCTAACATAAATTACTGGAGTGATCTATGTTGTTCACCGATGCTTGCTGTTAGCTTAATTTTGAATAATCGATGCATCCATTTTTGAGTTTTAAGTTTTCAAGTTTCTCTGGTTTTCCTTAAATTGACTAAGTTACACTTAATATAAATTTGGCACGAGGACATGGTTGAATTTATTTTGAAGAGACGAGTCCAATAATACCAGTGTGCAAGCCTAGTTTTACAATTTGTTAAATCACGATTTCTACAAAAATCTGGAGGTTGAAGATGATGCTTCGTCATCCTTTAACCGATAGAATCGTGACACATCCCTTGCCACAATATGTTTAAATTTCAAAGAATTCCCTATGGTGCATTGACTCTTCCCTACCGTGTGTGCTTTCTATGGATCGTTAGATTGACCACGTCAATTAATGAAATGAATCCAACATATCAGGTTATTTATGATTTTCTTTATTTTAAATAATTGATTGGATGTATTAAATCTAGAAAACCCCACCATGCACTGAAATGTTGACCATTGGATCTGATTACTTTCTATTAGTCAGATCCATCCAATGCACCATATTATTTAGTATTTTATTTTAGTTTTCTGATTTTTTTTAATTGTTTTCAACTTTAAAAATCCATAAAAAAATCATTTCAACTTCTAAAATTATGAAAAAATTATCAAAAATACTTTTGATTTTTCTCTTTTTGATTTTTATTTTTTCACAATTTTATTTTATGATTTGGTATGTTTTTACGATTTTTCTCTTTCTTTTGATTTGTTTAATTGTTTAAAAATACTTCTTGGTCATTTTAAATTTTGAAAAAATTATAGAAGGATCCAATGACCTCTTGGCAAATATTAGTGACCTGATCTTATTTTTATTTTTGATTTTAATTTTTTTATATATAAATTTTGGTTTATTTTGCTTATTTCTTTATATTTTAAAAATAGTTTCTCACTTTACAAAATTCTAAAATTTTGTCAACACTTGTTGACTTATGTTTGACCTCTGATATTTTTTTAGGATTTTTATTTGGTATTTTAATACATATTGTGTATTTTACCAATTATTTCCTTTTTATAAATCATTTAAATTTTATTTTATATTAAATATATTTTATTATTTTTTGATTGGTCCTGATTTGGAGATACTTGAGTATTACTTTGGGACAAGTTCGTCAACCTCATTGAATTTTAGGTGTTGATAGGTTGAAAAACCAAATCCACCAAAATGGATGAATAATGTTGATGATATTTGAAAACCTAATTTCATCTGAGGTATTGGTTACACTATTATTCCCATCCCTCTTCATCTTATCCCTTTCTTTTTTTTACTTGTGCTACATGTTTTTGAAGAATAATCTACATATAATTTCTCTAACATGTATGGTACATAGATTGCTATTGACTGGCCTCAAAATAGGTGTGACTTCTACATAAGTCCACTTATAATTGCTTAACATAGTGCTAAATTTGTCCTGATTCGAAAATTGTTCATTCGTGGCCCAACCTTTATATTTTAAAGCCCAAGTATAATTGATTATTGGATTTTGGTTCAAAACCTTTGAAGCTTGTTGTTATGAGGCTTTGGTCTTACCAATCCTCTAACAAGCCTTCATCAACTTTGGCCTAAGTTCGATCTTCAATTATCATTGGTCATATGTGTTGGCTTTGAGTACTTGAAATGAAAGATATATTTGACAAAAAGCAAATGAAACTTGTTATTGAGAGGCTTTGATTTTATCAATCTCTTAATGTATTTTCAAAATCAAGCTTCAAAATGGTCATTCAACTAACCTTTTGTTATACTTGACCTCTAATTTCTAATTCACTAACAATTAACTTTGCTTTATGCTTTTATTTTGTGCCTTTACTTTTATGTACCATTTATTTTTTAACATTTACATTTCATTCCATTTTTATTTTGCTCACTTGAGCATTTATTTTTTATGTCATTTTTTTCTTTTGCTAACTTAAGCATTTATGTTTTATGTCATTTTTTCTTTGCTCACTTGAGCTTTATTTTCTTTTAAAGACACTTAATAATCAACTTGAATCTTAAAAGACTTATTGCTTTGTGGACTATTTGGTTACCATCCTTGGCATTGTGGAGTTGTGGATCACTCGGACTTAGGATTAGTAGCCTTGAGACCTTGGACTTTGTGATCTTCTGTTGATATTTTTGTGAAGATCTTCTAAAATCCTTGGGGTTTACTCCAAGGCATTGGTTTGAATTTTTTCTGCATTCAGATTATTCTAATTTGCATGCTTTGTCTGTGATTTAGAACTCCTCTATATACAATTGTTACTCTGGCCAATTTTTATCAATGAAGACTTTGTTGGGTTCTTAGTTCATCTGAAGCTTGGTATTCCTCAGAGGTTGAGTATTTTTGCTTGCTTGATTTTAATCCAAAGAATGGGAATTCTACATTGACTTCTTTATGTCAAGTGTTGGCTTCTTGTTGATTAGACAATTCTTTTCCTTAGCTTTTACTTTGTGTACTTAGGATAGTCCCTTCATCTTCTCATATCCTCTTTAATTTAAAAAATCTTCTCCCTCCTTTTCAAAACTCTTCTTGTTTTCTAACTTGAACCGCTTTCATATTAAACTTGGACTTCGGTCCATGCATTTTCAAAAATCTTTTCTTAATTAAACTTTAATCAATTTAACCATACTTTGACACCTTTTTTAAGACTAAAAGTCATTAACCTCATTCAAACCATTTTTCCACTTTGGTTTTTTACTTTAAAACTTTTCTTAAATGATTAGACTCTTGTTGATTCTTGTAGTGATGCAAGCTACTATACTTCTGCGATATATAGTGAACTGAGCCATTTTCCTCTTGGGTATTGAGTGATGGATTTTAAATCCAAGTTATATCCTCCACTTTGAGATGACTCAAATGCTCATTTCTCATAATTATGGGTATTAAGTAGGTTTTCCACTCGGGTATGACGATGATGTCTCTTCTCTTAAAATTAACCAACAAACACATGTTTTAAATTTTTTGAGGTGAACTATGAGTAACCTGATCACCTATTGCGTGGAAGGTGGTACGTAGGCACTAAAGGTTCATAACCGTGACGGGTGACAAATTGTAAAAAATACTTCTTTTCTAATCTCCACCATCTTATTATAAACCTTTTATAGCCAAAATACATAGATTTTCAAAGAGGTTCTTGTGGAGTACCGTAGATGTTTAGGGTGCTAATACCTTCCCTTTACATAACTAACCCCCGTACCTAGATTCTCCCTTCTTTTTTTGGGTTTATTCGCTCTTTTCCCATTTCCTTTGGAAACAATAAAGTGCAGTGGCGATTTTTATTTGATTTGTACGAGTTAAGTCAATCCAATGGTTTAGTCTCAATATTCCTACCGCTACACTTAGGACGAACCCCAGGAACCCTAACAACATATGAACCCTAACCATATCCATTTAGAACCATAGGTTGAAACCAATGTGAGTGGCCGTTGAGGCCGTCGTACCAGATGCAAGTTCATTGGGAACTTCATCTGTTTTTCCAGAAATCCCCAAGAACCCTAACGACCTAAGAACCCTAACCTTAAACATGAAGAGCCTTATACCTAACTACGAACCCTAAGCCCCAAATTTCATAAATTCACCAATCAAACATCAATTCAAACATATGGAAGCTTTAATCGCAACAATCACAAAGCTAAGGACTACGAACCTTTCCTGCCGTGATACTTCTTATAAGATTTATTTGGTTCTCTTGTGATTTCTCTCCTCTGATCTCCTTTCTTTCATTTGTTCGCAGGTATGAATATGATGGATTCTAGGGTTTGAAGGATTCACTCTTTAAACTTTTAGATCGTTTCTGCTTCTCTCATTTATCCTCCTTATTTCTTGTTAATTCTCTGAGTTATGTGATTACCATTATGTTTGGTAAAACTAATATAGCATCAAAATGTTAGATAGGATTTATTAACTTGCTAACATGAACAAGTTAAGTAAGAAGTCCTGTCTTATGTTGAGACATGTTGAGATGAGAAGTTCTTATCAACTGGAGCAACATGTCGGATCATATTTCCTATGAAGAAGTATATAACATCGCGCCTGAATTGACTGTTATATTATGTTAAGTCACAAAAAACATAATATATTTTAAGGATATTATATTATCCTATGTGGTGCTATTTTATAGGTCAAGAAGAATATTGAAGAATATGAACTTTATAATTATGGAGATAAATTAGGAAGATTTGATTAAAGACTTATTTTTATGAAAAAATCTTCTACATAACTGTATCAGCTGATGAGCTGTGATTGAAGGCCCAAATCCAGTTGAGAAAAGGTTATAAATAGAAGTGTTTTAAAAAGATGTAATCATTATGGATGAGTCTGTGGCCACTCTTTAAGAGAGTTGGTGTAAGTGAACCACTCAGGTTGTGAGATGGTATCTACTTTCTCCTCGAAGCTGTGAAGCAAGAGTGAGTATTGTTCTTGGAGGAAGCTTGTAAGCAACTCCAACTTGTTGTCTTAGTCAAGAGTCTTGGCTAGAGATTACCATGGAAGTATGTCTTCCTGTTTGTTCAGAATTATGTTGATCCAATCGCTGTCTGTGTTTGAAGAGGGATTGAGGACGGCCTTATATCTTGGTGAGTCTTAGATAAAAATCTAGCAAGGCTAGTGATTAAGTGAGAAGTTGTAAATGGGGGATTTTAGCTTCGAATTGATACTATCATTGTGGATTAGTCTCTGGCTTGGTATGCCCCAAGAGTAGGAGAGTTTCTCCAAATTAGGTTAATAATTCTGGTGTGTTGTTTATGCTTTTCAATACAATTTTAATTGTTTATACGTTGCCTATTTTTTTTTGTCGGATCAGATGTCCCAACATATCATAGGACATCTGAGTTCTATCACACTAGAATTTCAATTGGTATCAGAGAAGGCATTTTGTTCTATTCTGGGTGAGATCCTGGGATGATACTTTCTTGTTTGGAAAGGAAGAAGGTATTACTGAAAATCTTTTTGAACTTGGAGAGTTCATATTGTTGTTTGAACGGACCCTAGAAGTGGAGGATGGACTGTTCAAGACAGGTTTGTGTTGGACATATCTGTTGTTTTTAGGCGTGTAGCTTTGGTGGCAAGCTACTGTTTTTTTGTGGTTTGATTTATTTTCAAACCTACAGTGATCTGTTGCATCTGAAAGATGATGTTGTGCAAGGGTTTGTGTTATGCCCGAAGAATGTTGAGGAGTTTTGTGTTGTTGTGTATTCTACTGCATGGTATCTTTTGTAACCCTGGTTGTTCCTTGTGTCACAAGTAAAGGAAGGGCATTAGGGTTTTGTCTCCTAGGCATGTTTGATATGTGATGTTGTAGTGTGAACAAGACAACCTCAACTAACTCTGTGAAGTTGCCAATGATACTTGAGTTTTATCCCATAAGTCCACTCATAAAGGCACTTTTGATGAGTTTTGTTGAAGAAAGACTAGAGCCATTTATTTTGGCTTCTCACAGAGCCTTCCTAATACTTGAACTAATTAGGAAAGTGACTCTGAGCCTTACTATTTTTTGGTATTGCTGAAGCTTGGAATATTTTTGAGGACCTTGAAGGTGATCAAGGGTTTTTTGTTTTCTGAAAGCAGTGTTAGGCTTCAGAACCAAGCTTTGTCTTGTAAGTTCCACAGGAAGGGAGAAAATGTCCTACAAGATGTTGGGACATTGTGTCAGTAGGTGTGAAGATTCCTTTTACATAACAGATGCTCTGGGTGCTAAACAAATGTGTGATCACATATGTTTGGAACCTATTCCTGATTTGGAAGAGGAGGCATCTGGGCTGTGTATCTAAGATATTTATCCAGAAAACACGTCTTAGATTGATGGGTTGGTGGAATAATGGTCAAACTATGGCTAATGCTTGGTTCAGTTTATTTATGATTCAAGTTAGTAGAAGTGCAAAGGTTGAGCTCTAATTCCAGCAGAGGTTTGTCATCTCATCCAGGTTCCTTGTTTTATGGAGGTCAAGTTCATATGACAAGAACATTATCCCTGTCATCTAGTCTCTTCTGATTAAAGAACCCAGATGTGTGTGATCCTGTTCAGGTGGAACAATTACTGTTACAACTGAGAAAGATTTGTTTAGGTGTGCACTAACCACATTTGTACTACTATTAAGGAGGAAAATGTATCATTATCAAGATGTTCATAGCAGTTGTTGAAGAAGAATCCCTAATATGGAGTTAGAGATTCTTGAGATTTCAGATATAATGTCTTGACATCTTTATGTTGAGAATTTATTTTTCTCAATGTGTTTGACTGGTGTTCCTCTCAAACAGGATGGAGGTTGTTTACTAAAACTTGATATCATTTATCAAGTCTATGAGAACATGGAAATCTTATTTTGATGAAGTGGAAGAAACATATAAGGGGTTGTGTGCAACAGAGATACATCAACCTGACTTAATTTAATATTCTGGAAAATTAACTTACAATCATAGTGTTACTCAACCAGGTGTTTATTGGTATTGTCCAAGTTGCTTTGATAAGATGTATAATTAGTGAAGGCTGAAGAATGGGAGAAACAGACTTTTATGAATAGTCTATTCATGGTATAATGATCAGTAAATACCATGGTTGTAATGCTCTACATTTTAGAGGCAACCTCCTCTTTATGTGCAGAAGGATGGCATCTTACAAGAGGTCTGGATATTGTGCTTATGAAGAAGCCTCCTGAAGTGTGGTGCCAACTGCTGATTTGTTATCTGTATCTACGACCAACTGCTGATGTGTGTTTCTCTTGTGTTCTCCCTCAAGAGTTATTATATGGACTTACTATGGGCATCATCTCCAGAGCCATAGTATTTGGTAAAGTCAATGGATATGGGATTGATCTTTTATCTGATGTTGGAACATCATCTCGTGTGTGTGTTGCTTCAGAAGAAAGCATGTTTTGAAGATCATGGGGCGATTATTGCTGATCACCGTTGGATTCCTAAGTTGGAATGAATAACCATGATGGAGTATGAAGTCCAGTCTCTGACCAAGTCTAAAATGTTTTTAAGGATTCCCTTGTGCTAATAGTTGAAGAAGAAGGATGTCAAATCAAATGTTCTAACATTTGTTAAAAGGGAGTATCATCTGCAATTGGGTGTGTGGGGAAGTTTTTTCCTCTGATGACAAATACCTTGTTAGGAGTTGGGTATAAGTCTGATCTTTTGAAGATGTGCATGTTACTGAGGGTAAAGACCTTGTTAAGAGCTGGGTACTTATCAGATGTGTGGATGCAAATATGGTTTCTGATCTCTTTGGTTCAGAAAGTTTATGAGAGTTTATTTCTCTCATTGGGTGTTCAGGTGTATATGATTACCTGAATAAGCTGCAGAAGGTGTATGCTTTTGAGATCTTCTTGTTTGAAAGGACTATCAAGTATAATGAGCTCTTTGAATGATAAATCATGAACCATTTGATTAGGATCAGTGAAGAAAAGTTGATGTTCTAAATGATGTCGTAACATCATTTTGTTTGTTATCCTTGAAGCATGTCTGGGATTATTATTATGGAGGATTGAGGATCAACTTTGTTGTCATAAAATGGAGTCTAACTATATGGATTGGACTGTGCAGATTGTAACACCCTATTTCCCCAATGGTTATTTTAATAAAAATCAGAGTAAAGTAAAACTCCAAGAATAGGATGTCATATCATTCAACATATTCAAACTTTTCTCAATTATAATTAAACGAATACATAACACATATTTCAGATGAACTGACAACATTTCAACATAGTGTTCAAACTTCAACTTTATTAATGCAACATAAAGAAATTCATAAATTGTTTTCAACATCTTCAACTCATCGCAAAACAACATTTTTAATCAAATAAAATAGAGTCTATAGTTCTCCCATAATACTCCAAAATAAAAACTTCAATTAAATAAAACAAGAAAACGGCCATCCCCCCGGTGTTACATATCAAAGAAATGACACCAACTCAAAATAAGAAGAGAAACCACTTTTAGACTCTGCGACTTCGCACTACTCCTGGTTATCTGCACATTACCCACGTAGAGGAAACATTCAAACAATAAGGGTAAGATATCATGACAATATAATAAGTCATATAATCATGATTAAATAATAGGTATATCATGTAAGATTTCAAGTTCGATAATCATCAGACGTGCAACTCAACAATTCCACAATTTAACAATTCTACAAATGCAGTGCAACTGACTCTGATGCAAGATGCACGTGGTACCATCAGGGCATAAGGCCTCTCCCAACAAATTTACATATAAGGCTAGGGAATAAGCCCTCAACAATTTCGAATACAAGCCAGAGCATAAGCCCTTAACAAGTTGCTGATATAGGCCATAGCATAAGCCCTTAACAAGTTTCCAATACAAGCCAGAACATAAGCCCTCAATGATGCATGAAATGCGACATGCCGCAACCAAAATTATGCAATCACAAGCATAAGCATCAAAATCATGCCAATTCCAGGCCAACAACAACATCTTCGCCATATTGCAATATATTATGCAATCTATTCATACATCATTCGTACAACACCATCACGTTCAATCACAACAATATGCATCACACTTCATACAACATTAACATAAAAGGCATAAGCCTTCACCAAGGTAATTATCATAAGATAGAAAATATCACATCACATCAACATCATAATCCTCATGATTAATTTCACAACGACAACAATTCATCATTAAAATAGGACAATCCCAACTAATATACTATACAAAGCATTTGCCTACATTTCACCAAAACGACATAACTTGACAGTATGAAACACCCGGCCGCGCCTAAAATAGTTAGAATTATGGTACTAAAAACATTTTTAAGAAACAATATGTTAACCCAGTATTCTAACGATCCAAATTACGCATCAATCGGATACCCGAAACTCGAGCTATGAATTTTTGATGTTTTACAAAATTTACCAACAATAACAACCTACAACAATTGACACTGACACCCAAGGCATAAGCCTACAACCCAAAAATAGTTCACATACTGTTATCAAAACTATTATCATATTGTAGATTTTTTTATCTTTTCAACGGTCTAAACGGTGCATCAAACGGACACCCGAGGCGAAAGTTATGATTTTTTAGAGTTTCCAAAAATTGTGTCAGCTTCAGCAGTAACCGGTTACCATAACTGGGTACCTGGGTACCCAACTCTGAAAGCCCCAAAAATTGCAACTTTATGCTACGAAATTTCATTATTTTCATCTAAAAACCACTTTTGAGACATACCCAAACACATCAATTATTTGTAATCATCAAGACATATTATATGGCACAATTCTAACACAAACATCACATCCATTTCATCAATTACAACCAATTACCATAATCAATCTAACAATTAATATAGATCTAAAACCTAACAATCAAACCTTTATCTACCTAAAATTATACCACCTATTAGAGAGTCAGAACCCCACCCTTAGCTTGGATTGACGATTCAAAATCTCTACGGTGAAATCCCTTGCTCTAGCTTCATAATTCTCTTCCTTTTCTTCTCTCTTTCGCTTCTTCTCTCGTTTTCTACGATCAATCAGAATAACCAAAACCTCTTTTCTCTTTTAGACCCCTAATATAGATATCCTCATCATATCCATCTTCTTATTACTAGATTAATCTAATTATTTAATTATTAATATTATAATTACTATTTATCTCATATAATAGCAATAGTAAATATAATAATAATAATAATAATAATAATAACAATGATAATAATATTTTCCATTCACCCTAAAGTCTCTACACTTTTAGCCACACACCCCTACACCTTAACTTCTACAATTCTCACTATTTCTAATCTTCCAATATTCCCATCAAAATACATCTTAAAATTCATCAACATATATAAACACATCATATTATCTAATTATTTTAAATAAAATAATTCTAATTAAATCAAGGTGTTACACAGATTCAGATCTTGTATAGTAGTATGTTCTAGCAAAGCATGACTACTATCATTCTAAAGACTTCACTAGTATCAGCAATTGCTAGTGGAAGTAAGGGTAGATGAATGGTTATCAGACACTGAGGTTTGATCAAGATTTTTTTGGAGGTGGTTTCTTCTACTACGAGTGACAAAGTATGGCAATCTGGATCTTGTATAACAAGCAAACTAAGGACATTTGTTCTGAAATATGTGAGAAATTCCAAATCAAGTGTGCTTATGGAACTGTGAGGATATTATCAAATGTGTCCTTGTTGTGAGTATAGTGAAACAACTGGCCGAACAGTCATCTGATAATGAAATCAATGAAGTCGCCATCGAACGTCTTTTATCCCACCTAAAGGGAAAGGTAAACATCGAGAAAACCTGAAGAGGTGAAATCACGATCAAACAATCGAGAGATCAGGTAAGGGAGTCTGTTACACGAGGGCAAGGTATTAGCACCCCACGCGCCCGTAGTACCCTACGGTATCTACTCTTGTTGTTCTAATCTATGGGTGTGTAAAATCTATATCTAAGGCTTAAAGCTGAAAAAGGAGCGCATGCAAAGAAAAAGGAAAAGAAAGTGTGGGAAAAAAATAGAATATTTACAAAGATATGCTCGATTAGGCCCCACAAAAGCCTCTGCCTACGTATCCTCTTTTAAGGAATAAGAGCAACCATAATTTGGCTCATATATTTGGGTTGGTTTGTGTTTTTTAGTTAAGAAGAAAAAATCAACAATTAAGATAGCAAAACATCAGATAAAACAACAAAACATCAACAACGATGATAAAACAACAAAAAAGGATAACAAGACATCACATGGTAACATAAACTCAGATAAGATGACAAAACGTCAGCATGATAACAAAATATCAGACAAGACGATTAAACATTACACCTAACAATGATATCAAAAATCAAAGTAGGATGACAAACATACGCAATGGCGAAACATCGATAACAAACATATGCGATGGCGAAACATTGACAAAAATATAGCATGGTAACACGAAAAAGATGGAGAGGCATCAACAATTTATATGATAAAACATCACACTTAACAATTATATTGAAAATCAAAGTAGGATAAAAAACATGTGCGATGGAGAAATATCGACGAAAAGATATATGCGATGGTGAAACATCGGCTAAAAGATAGCAAAATATCATGGCAAGGATGGTGAAACATTAACAATTAAGATGATAAAACATCACAACTAACAATGATATTGAGAATCAAGGTAGGATAACAAACACATGCGATGGCGAAACATCGGTAACAAACATATGCGATGGAGAAACATCGGCTAAAAGATGGCAAGATAACATGGCAAGGATGGGGAAACATCAATTTGACATGGTCTAAAACAAAGGCAAAAGGCACACAAATAATTAAGATTGGTTTGTATTTTTTACCTTGAAGAAGGATTTAAGTTCATTAGAGACATTTTTATGATTTGCTAAGAATAAGTTTTAGTTTTAAGATGCAATATGCAAAGAAAGAAAAAATAACTAAGGGAGACTAGTCTAGCACTACTCCTAATGTTATCATATAATGATTGACCCTAAGGTTGAGGGTGAAAGGGGAAGTTTCTACCCTATGTTAGCATGCATGGATATCTATCCTAATGTCTGGCTCGAAAGCTACTCTAATCGAATGATCCTAAGAGAAGTAGCAAAAACGTCACAGATCCTATAACAAAAAAATAAGAAAACAGATGGCAAAACATCTGGACAAACAAAAGCTCAAGCATTACTTGAATATCAAACACCTACAAGGAGAAGACCTAGTAGTAGAAAGGGAGGTCCTGCCATAGACAAGCAACCAAGCATCAGACCAAGGGTCAATCCATAGCCAAGGGGAACGTATCACCCGAGTCAATCAAGCTATAGAGTTATAGGAATACAAAAGGGTCCTTAACTGTGGTATCAATTACCAGGGCAAGAAAGATCTGGGGGAAAGACATAGTGCATGCGTACACTAAGCATCAGTGTTGGTCAACACGAGCTAAAGAAAGCGTGGGGATCTGATTGTGGGAACCATTTTCACTCGCCTTCAAAGGACTTAAATTCATTCAGATCTTGGGCACATGTTCGGAGCATCTACTTATAGAAAGTGAGCATATGAACGACATGGACTGGAATGTGCGGGGGTCGATTATGAACCCTTTCCGCTCTCTTCCTTTTGAGGACTTATCATCTGTAATATAATGCGGGCACAAATATAAACACACGTGCATAATACCTACTCCGAAGGTAGGATTTTAAACAATCACAATTAGAACACTGAAAGAATTGCCTTAAACAGGTCTTTAAATAAACCAGATGGACTCCTGACATATATCAGCAATGGAGGTCCCATCATGCAATAGAAAGCAATAAAGAGCGGAAACAATAAAAAATAAATAATGCAATACCAAACGGATAACTATCCGTAACAACTGAGCAAGAAAAAGAAACCCAGAGAACTTCAAGCAAGCTATCATTAGCAAACAAATCAAGTCAGAAATCACGTCATCAAATATAAGCATCGAGGCTTCAGATATGAACATGTCCCACAGTGATGTATAGTAGTCACAATCACACACACACACATATATATATATATATATATATATATATATATATATATATATATCCTACAAGAGAATAACAAATATACAAAGCACACGAGTGGTGCAAGCATAACCAATTTGTGTTCCACAAATAAAGTGGAACACTACAGCATCAAGTCAAAATGGAAAACTTTCCTCAGAGTACCTCACACATTCAACAGACAAATTAGTGATTTCAAAGAGAAATGATGAACCAATAAGGGAAGGATGATGATATGACAAGGCAATGGAAGAACATGATGGAAAAACATCCAAGCGATAAATATAAGAAGCATCAAGTAGGCACAAGAAACAATTAGGTCAAAGCTAAAGAACTGTTGCTACTTTCTTGTCACCATATTGAATTGACAAGTAAATATCAATCAAGGATGCCACAAAATATATCACAAAGCTTGGGTCACAAGTTAGTCATGAAAGGAATTCAAACAAAGACAAAGTTAGAAGACTTAAAACCTTCAAAGACTTGAAATCAAGCTTATAACATGATATGAGGATATGATCAAGAGTTTATAATATTGATTCTAAAGCATGTTGCACAAGTGCATTCAATGTACCTTAAAGATTCAAAAGAAAAAAAAGGATTGAACGTCAAATTCACAATAGCTTGAAATGGTTAAATCATTGGAGGTCAAGTGATCTCAAGTATTTATGAGACTATCCTTGATGTATCATTCCTCAACATGTTATCATTGGTCATTTGATGACCTCAAACTCAAGACAAAAATTCAAAGCTCAAAGCAAAATTCACAAAAGAACATCACTTAGGAGGTAAGGATCAAAAAGTGCTCATCAACCAATTATGAGAAGTCAAGGAGATTGACTTGAATTGGTGTGAGAAAATAGAAGCAATGTTATCATTAAGTGCCAAATTACAGGCCTCACACAAGTTCATTGGCCATCAAACAAATTGCAACAAAGAATGTAACACTAATTGGTCACTTTTACTTCAAAAATACAACATAAATAGAAATGGATTTCAATAATTCAAACCAAAATTTCCATAACATATTTGAGATATGTAGAGGTTAGAAACAAGTTAGAAGTCCATGGATAGTATAGGAGAGGATCAAATGAGGCTCAAACACCAAAACTAGTTGGCAAAACTACCAAACTAGACAAGCTTTCAAAGTAAATCAATGAAAATACCAAACCTTATTAAATAATTCAAGAAAAATATTTTTAAGATCCTCAAACCATCTATGAACTTCAAACAAAAGATAAATTCAATTGAAACTCAGGGCAAGTTGGTTTTGAAATTAAAACTTGCAATATAAGCCACAAAACCCTAATTGTTTAAATTTTAATGTTAAATATTAATTAGATAAGATCAAAATTCAAAAAATTCAAACCAAGATCATAAAAGTCACAAGGAAACCCTAAAGATCAGAAGACATATTTTTCCACATTTTTAGAATTAAAGAAAAGTCAAAAATAAAATCAAAATTCAAACTATTAATCAATTAAAGAAATATTCACATCTCAAAATAAAATTATAATCAATAGTCAGAAAAATATCCAACCAAAATTATACTCAAATATTAGAATTAAAAATAAGCATCCATGATTTTTTGTGGAATTTTCTACATTTTAACAATATGGTTAAAATAATTGACAAAACATAAGAAGGAATTAAATCTTATTAATTAATTAATCAACTAGAAAAAGGGAAATTCTAAAATAAAATTTATAAACCTAAAATAAATTAATCAAAGAGTCTAAAATATTTTTTATATAATTTTTGTACAAAGGAAAGGTCAGAAAAAAATTAACAAAAATGTTATGCAAAAAATCAATTAAACAAAATTAATTAATGCACAAATTTTTTTTACCAATCAAATGATTTTTAAAAATTCTAGAAAAATTATGACAAATACTAGAAATTAAGATTAGCCTATGGTGAATTTTTTATAATATTTGAAAATGTTTTGACCAAAGAATAAAATCAGAGAAAACAATTAAAAAGAAAAATATGAAAATTGCAATAAAATTCAAATGGACCAATCAGATCCAACCACGCCATCATCTTCTTCCTTAAGACAAAGCCCTAAACGCGCGTTTTCACAGTTCAAGACCTTATGTTCTGCTTGCGATTTCTATTTCGTTTCTCCGCCAAAATTAACAATTTGATGCTCAAAACAAAACCAGATCCAAGCTCTATATCATGCTTTTTGTAGATTTTAAAAAGATTGACTAGGTAATTAGAAATCTGGACGCGAAATTTGAAAAAATTCACTGAATAGGAATTATTCAGATGTTCAGAAAATGACTTGTTCTTCAAATTCAAGCTAATTTATACGTCAAACCTATTGTTTGGCCAGCTATGAATAGGTATTCAAGACTATACAGGCTACAACAAAATACACCATGAGAAATTAAGATCTGAAAATCACCTTTCGTGTTGGAAAATAAATCCAATCAAAGCCTTTGATCAGCAATAGAAGACCTCAAATCCTTGCTCTGAGACTTCAGTGGACACCAGTTGAGGGAGAAATCATGACTGGAGTGAAGAATAATGGAGCTTCGAAGAGAAGAGATTTTTTGAGAATAATGAGAAATTTTCAGATCCAAATCTTTGTGCAACTTCCTCCTTTTTCTTGAATGAGCGATGCTGTGTTTATATAGCCACTTTGGGGTGAGGGAAGGAGTGGTATTTTGTTTGATAACCGTTGGAGGGCAAGTGTGGTATTTTGGAAATTTTGAGAACAAACTAAAGCAAGTTGTGTTTTGCCTTTCTTTTGCCTACTGCAACGTGCGTTTTGGATAGTGTAAAAAAAGGGACGGAATAGTGAAAAGGATGAGGTGGCCAAGGTATGCACAATGGGACAAATACCTTATGATAAAGCCTTGCTATTTTTGGCAAAATTTGATATGATAGGGGCATGCCTCATGCGTGCTTTGTTTGGACTTATTTGTTAAGAAGAGAGTGCAAATTTCGTGCTAAACACATGCTGAATGGAACTTGATACCCATCAGAATTGGACTTGTGTAAAATCTGTAACATAGCCATGGCTGCCCCAAATTCTGGTCATCTGAATTTATGCTTAGGCCATTTGAAATCCCTCCGTGCGTTTTGGATGTTCGAGGGGCCTTTCAGAAGCTCTCATAATATAGAACATCACAGGACTTTGAATTTTTCAATTTGAGGATGAAATGATGGAGAAGTGGTGTTACAAAGTTGAGCCAAAGGTGGGATTTAGCTTGCCTGGTCCACACGCGTGCATGGGCATGCATGGTTTGCATGCAATCAACCTTGAAGCAACAACTTTGAGGTGTTATAACTCACTCAAATATTGACCAAATTGGATGATTCAAAGTTCAATGATAAGTTCTTATGGAAGACAACAAAATGTTCTTTTTGATTTTTCAAATTGAGGCTTGAGTCACAAGAAATTGATTCTACAAAATGGTATGCCAAGTGTTTGATGAAATTACGCGTGTCACTTGCCCAAGAGAAGTCATCTTGACACTTAGAATTTTTTTTCAATTTTCAAGTAACTTCTTGAACAAGTTAAACTCAAATTCAACATTTCTCATGATTCTAAGGTGAATTTGGGCATGGAATATGAAAAGAGGATGTTCAAATTGAGAGTTGACCAAAAGTCCACTTGGTTAACTCTTGATTTTGTTGACTTTAGTCAAAATGACCATTTGCCTCTTTTGATCAATTGAGCCACTTTCAATCCAAATTGAACCTTAATCTTTTAATCAAAGATGCTTAAAAACATATGGTGAATCATGGAAACAAACTTGGGTGAGGAAGTCAGAGAAATCCTGATTAAATCCAAAACTCTAGTTTTGTAGTCTGCATTAGGAAATAACTGATCAAGCTTCAAAACCCTAATTCCACTAGGCATCACGAGAGGTTTATTGAACAAATTTGATTCCCATGATGTTAAGAGAATGATGCTTCATTACTTGTATAATTTAAACCCCAATTGCTTTAATTTGGACAAAACCCTAAATTTGACTAGTGCATCAAGAGAAAGTGATTCTTCTTCAAATCAACACAATCTTTAAACCTCTGTTGAATTAATGAACTGGTTGAAGATGTCTTGAGACAAGAGGCACCCTTGTGGCTTAAAAAATTCTAAGTTTGAAAGAAAGAGCTCCCTTCTTACACCAATTGTCAATACTATCAACCAACATCACTTGTATACAATCTTAAGAACCAAAGTACTTTGATCCCATCATAAGAGAATGCAATGCAATTCAATATGGTGTTCATGATGAAACATAAGCCTGAATCAAAAGGTAAATTTTGGGGTGCAACAGTTGCCCCTATTCAATTATCTTTAACTAGATAAGTGATAAAAGTGACAACTTTTGAGCGTTCATAGTTGAAGATGATTGAATACAAGAGAACCCAAAAATTTACACTCTTAAAGAAGAAGAAGAACCCCCCCCCCCCCCCCCCCCCCCCCCCCCCCAAAGACAAATAATGCCAGCAGGCGCAAGATTTAGAAGATGCCAAACGAAATTGGATTTATCAAACAGAGGGTTTAATGAACGTCGGACCTCCCAAGGCATGGGTCAGAATGAAGTTATAACACAGATTTTAACAAAATTGAAACAAAACTAAACATTTATAAGAGTAGACGAAACTAAACTTCAGAATAAATGTGTCAGGATAAAGCCAGACCGCAAAAGGGGTGATATAAGAATCAAACTATAGAGAATAGGCGAAACTAAATCTGAAAAAGTACGCGATGCAAGGTGGCTAGAGTGCGTGATTCTAGGAGCACCTGTTAATCTCAACCTAAGATATACACTTTGAAGGAACTGAAAGAATCCCAGGAGTGAGGAAAAAAATGAGACAAAACTCGACCCATAAAAACTAATTAGACGAAACTAAACTAGATGAGTACCAGGACAAAACTAGATTTCACGCATGGGTAACGAGGTAAAACTCGACCTATAGCAAAAGTGATGAGAGTGAATGTTTCTCAGAGCACCCGCTAGTCTCTTACCAATGGACAAACAATAACAAAAATTGATAGAAGAATCCAAGGAACACAAGAGACTGATTTCAACTAGGGACGCAATTACAAACACTACAAAGAGACTCGGTAAACAAAAACCGATAAAGGGTTCAGTAAACAAACACTGATGGAAGTCCAAGGTATGAAAACAAAACGAGACGAAACTCGACTCATTATAACTAGTTAGACAAAACTAAACTAGATGAGTACCAGGATGAAACTGGATTTCATGCACAGGCAACGAGATCAAAACTCGACCCAAAGCAAAGTGATGAGAGCACATGTTTCTCAGAGCACTTTCTGATCCCAGATGAATGGATAAACAATGACAAAAACTAATAGAAGAATCCAAGGATTAAAAGAGACTCATTTCAACCAGGGACGCGGTTACGAACACTGCAAAGAGACTCAGTAAACAAAAATTGATAAAGGGTTCAGTAAACAAACACTGATGGAAGTCCAAGGTATGAAATCAAAAATGAGATGAAACTCGACTCATTATAACTAGTTATACAAAACCAAACTAGATGAGTACCAAGACGAAACTTGATTTCATGTGCGGGTGAGGAGACGAAACTCAACCCAAAACAAAGTGATTAGAGCAGAAAACTAAAAACCTACTGAAAGTGAATATCAGGACGAAACTGGTATTCGAAAGGTAAATCAATAGACATTGGAACGAACCGGTGAGGGTAGTGAAGACTAAACCCGAGAAAACTGCGCCAGGGAAAAATTAAACTACAAACAAGAGTAGACACTCAACCACTCTAATGATTAACATCAAAAAGATATTTGAAAGGGTAAAATTGAGATACTGAGGATGAAGACCTCACTAGGGATATAATCCAAAGTATTAGCAAATTCACTGGGGAAAACATAAACAATAATGGCTTATGTTCCGATGCATGTTTGAAATTATTATTTTTTATAGCGTAATGCTCCATATAATGGAAATGCTATGTGTTTTGGTAGATACAATGTAATGATGCATGTTTAAAATGCTTTATCGGGGAATGGCCAATCGAGAAGCCAACAACCAAGAAGTCAGAATCTGAAAAAACTTGCAAAAATAAAATGCAAAATCTGCTGGATGAGGGAAGGTATAAGGAACTGCTAGAGAGAAATTCTTGTAGAGATGAAACTCTGGGGAGAAACAACTGAGTAACCAGTAGAAAAAGGCTACAAACATTGAGAGGAGTTGCAAAAATAAATTGTGAACTCTGCTGGAGAAGATCGGGTTGAAACTGATTATCTTCAAGAAGGAATGTCAAGTGAAGATTGGGCATTATGGGAGAAGATCAGGGCGATACTATAGCTTCTGAAGGAGAATGCCAAATAAAAATTGGCTGTTACTGGAGAAGATCAGGGCAAGACTGTACTCTATGGAAAAGACAACATGCATCTGTGTTGAGAATGACACCAAGATAACAAATCAGATGTGGGAAATGAAACCTTTGTTGGGGAAACAAAACTCTGTTGAGGAAACAAAACTTCACTGAGGAAACAAAACTCTGTTGAAGAGTGCTTTGCTTGGGATTCATGAATCTTTGGTACGCAACCATAGAATAGACCATGATGATAGTCAAACAGCATCAACTTTACTGGAGGGAAGTGGAAATTTTGACACTAACACTCTTTCATGGCATGAAAGGCCTTTGTCCAGTGAAATAGTCAAATCTTCCTCTCCAGACAATATTAAGCTCTTCCTTGATGTTCATTGTGTAAGCTCTTTTGATGTCAAACTATTGTCTAGTATGAAGAAGGATATTTATTATAGGAATGACAACTCTGATGCGACAATCATGTAAACCTTGAAAAAAAAGATGTCACATCTCTGTTGTGAATGAATCACTAGCTAGAGTGCAAAATTTCAAAACTTTTTCTTCTTTTTAAAACGAACATGATTCAGGCGATAAGATACCAACATGGATATGCAACACATATTTGGGAGTTTAGGAAACGCTATCCTATTGTAGTATGCTTTCAAGTTAAACCCATGTTTCAGTTAGGACTTTTAAAGGTTGTAACATGGTCTGGTTCATGGTTTTTAGAAAAAAAGTTTTTAAGGCTCAAGTTATTTGGTGCCCACCCCCTTCGTGATGTTCTCCAGTCCTAAATTTAGTTAACTTGAAGTGGACATTCATCTCTCAAGAGGAGCTTACAATGGCTAAGGAACCTCAATAATATCTTAGACGCGACAGTCACTTAACCTTGTTTTTATTTATTTATTATTTGATCACACGACTTTTCTTTTGATGGGGATCTTTATTGGATACTCCTTTTCTGCCTTTCGGACTTTTCAAATTCTTTTCCACTTTCCCTAATTTTTGCTTGGACCAATTCTCTCTTTTTTTTTTTCAATTTGGAAATCCAGCGGGATGCCCTAACTTTTGCCTAAGCGACTTGTTTTCAAGTTTCGACTTAGCGGGATTTTTTTTGCTTCTTTATTATTCATACTTTCCATTTTGAACAAGTCGTGTGACCCTAAGCCTTTGAACTTTTTGGAGGAAAGTGACTGCCTCATTCCTTGGTCGGCGAGGGATAACCATTGTTTTATCGTTTCGATCTTGACCTTAGGAGTTTTTTTTGCAAGGAAATAACCATTGTGGTTTTGATATTTTCCCGTCCTTATAGTGCGAGGGGTAAAATGCAGTGATCCTCAAAAAGGAAACTCCTTCTGAGATTTTGAAGGTTCGATCAAATTAACTGAACATCTACCCTACCCCAGGTTAGAATAAGGGTTTTCTTTTGTACAGAAAAAAAAAGAAACTCCTACTTCGAAGGCTCAGAGGGGTTAACGAGGGTCTATCTCCCTTATATCTTTGGTGTTTAGGGATTGAAACAAGGCTTGTACATCGTCAACAGGGCTCTACTCAAAATCATACAATCAGAGATATCGACTTTAACTATTATCATCCTTCCTCCAATCTTTTGACCAGGAAAAAGAGTTGGCACATTTGGTATCAAAATGCCATAAAATATTTATAGAGTGATAATGAATGGTTCAAGTAAAAACAAAAGAATTACTTTAAGGAAAACATATTCAGTGCATCAGGGTTGACACTAAAAAAAAAAAAGTTCCTACATGAAGACAATGTTAAAACAGACAATTAAGATACACATGAAAATGCAGCAGAGAAAAATGCCACCATGGAAGAGAATTGACTCCATCCGAACATGTCAATCTTGACGATGCACTGCAATCCTGATAGTATCCTGACCCATGACCTCTATATTATGAAGAGAAGTTGCAAATGGTTTTTCTTTCATTTGTCTTTCCGGAGAAATGAACATTCAATGGGGAGAGGTAAACCTTTGCCACCAGTACGGAGCCATGAAACAACTTAGCAAAATATCCACAAGTAAGTAACTGAGTATTCCATCAAGAAGAAAATTAAACATGCCCCTCGCATAGTATGACAATTGTATTTATTATCCGTATTTCAAGCAAATATAGCTTAGATTATCATGTTCATGTAGGGCCAACAACGTTTATATGCACATGTTTGTCAAAATATCGGACGTTTTTACAAACAAAATAGTAAAAAGGAAGTTATGTGCACGTATATAAAAGAGGATCTTTTATTTACTTGAGAAATCAGCCTATGAAAAAGGCATTTACATTTGGAAACAGATCTTAGAAAGAGATAATTGCAAAAACAAAACAAAAAAATGTTTACAAATGGCAATGTGAACACAAATATCAAGTTCTGACTCTGCTATAACTCTTATGACTTTAACGCTTCTGTATTCCTGATTTCTGACACAATAGTCTTGGACTAGTTCCGAACTTCTGCCAAGTGGCCAAACCAAAAGATGAAAACGGAACAAGGGATTTTATGCTGAGCGTAGTCATTTGATCTAAGTCCCTAATTTTTGCCTGAAACGCCCTTTCGGGTTTTCGATTCACCGGGACACCCTCTTTTTGCCTAAGCTTCCCTTTTGGGTTTTCAACTTAACGAGTTCTTTTTTTTTATGCAAAGTATTTTTTAAGTACGTCAGCATTCACAGGGAGAGGGAAGTATTCTCCATCCATGGCTGCGAGCATCATCACTCCACCAGACAAAACCTTTCTGACCACGAATGGTCCTTCATAAGTCGGAGCCCATTTGCCTCTAGAATCTCCCTGGGGAAGAATTATCCTCTTTAGTACAAGGTCAACTGGCTTGTAACACTGAGGCCGCACCTTCTTGTCAAAAGCTTTCCTCATCCATTGCTGGTATACCTGACCATGACATACAACCGTCAACCTCTTCTCATCGATAAGTTCTAATTGATCCAGTCGATTCTATACCCACTCACTTTCATCAAGCTCAACATCCCTCATAATCCTAAGAGGAGGAATTTCGACTTCCACAGGAAACACCGCTTCCATGCCATATACCATAGAAAATGGGGTTGCCCCAGTCGAAGTACGCATATTGGTACGTCAATCGTGTAAAGCGAAAGGCAGCATCTCATCCCAATCTTTATAGGTTACTACCATCTTCTGTACAATCTTCTTGATGTTCTTATTGTCCACTTTGACAGTGCCATTCATCTTTGGTCTATACGGAGAAGAGTTATGATGCTTGATTTTGAAGGACTCACAAAGCTCCCTCATCATTTTTTTATTCAAATTAGACCCATTGTAAGTAATGATCTTTTCAGGAACTCCGTAACGATAGATAATGTGGTGTTTAACAAACTGAATTACCACTTGTCTGGTGACATTGCCATAAGACGCAATTTTGACCCATTTAGTGAAATAATCAATGGCAACCAGAATGAAACTGTGTCTGTTGGATGCGGTAGGTTCAATCTTGCCAATCATATCAATTCCCCACATTGAAAATAGCCAAGGGTAAGTCAAGACATTCAGTGGTACGGGCAACACATGTACTTTATCAGCACAGACTTGACATTTATGGAAAATCCGTGCATGACTGTAACCGTCAGTTTCCATGGTGTACCAATAATAAACAGCTCACAAAATCTTTTTGGCCATAGTATGCCCACTGGAATGAGTCCCGAAGTTACCCTCATGTATCTCTTTAATGATTCTATCCGCTTCTCTCTTGTCAACACATCTAAGCAGTAAACCATCATGATGCCTCTTATACAACACACCACCACTGAGAAAGAACTTGGCCGAAAATCTTCTCAAGAACTTCTTGTCTGTGACAGACGCCTCTTCTGGGTACTCTTGTGTTTCAAGATATTTTTTGATATCATAAAACTAAGGTTTATCGTCTGATTCCAAATTATCTTCAAAGCAAAAAGCTGGCTCATCCAACCTTCCAATGGTAATGGAAGGTGCTTCATTGGCCCACTTAACTTTAAACATGGAGGACAAAGTTGCCAGTGCATCACCTAGATTGTTATCTTCTATGGAAATGTGTTCAAACGCGACCTCTTCAAAGTGCGGAATCAACTTCATAACATGCTCACGATAGGGAATCAGGTTCTGATGACGAGTCTCCCAATCTCCATTAATCTGGCTGATAACAAGATTGGAATCCCCGTAAACTTTCAAATATTTGATTCATAGGTCGATCGCCACTTCAATACCATAAATTCAAGCTTCATACTCGGCCATATTGTTAATACAATCGAAATAAATACGAGTTGTGAAAGGAATGTGGAATCCCTCAGGGGAGGTGATAATAGCTCCGATGATGTTGCCTATGGCATTGGAGACACCATTGAACACAAGCATCCAACATGATCCTGGCTCAGGTCATTCATTTGGGCTTGGTATATTACAATCCCGAATGTACACTATTTCCTCATCTGGAAAGTCAAACTTCATCGGTACATAATCGTCCATGGGCTGATGAGCAAGATGATCGGCCAATATACTACCTTTGATCACCTTTTGCATAGTGTACCAGATATCATATTCAGTGAGTATCATTTGCCAACATGCTACCATGCCTGTAAGAGCCAGCTTCTGAAAAATGTACTTGATTTGATCCATTTTGGATATCAAGTAGGTGGTAAGAGTTAACATGTATTGTCTTAAGCATTTGGAAGCCCAAGCAAGTGCACAACAAGTTTTTTCCAGCAATGAGTACCTTGACTCGCACTCCGTAAACTTCTTACTCAAGTAGTAAATGGCTTGTTCTTTCTTCCCTGTCTCGTCATGCTGACCGAGGACACAACCCATAGAGTTCTCCAACACAGTTAAATACAAGATTCATGGCTTTCCTTCCACCGGCGGCATGAGTATCAGAGGTTCCTGGAAATACTCCTTTATTTTGTCACATGCCTTCTAACAATATTCATTCCACCTTATCGTCTGATTTTTATTTAACAACCTGAACAAAGGTTCACACGTGGCCGTGGGATGAGAAATAAATCTAGAAATGTAGTTTAACCTCCCCAAGAAACCACCGACTTCCTTCTCTGTTTTTGGTTCGGGCATTTCTTGTATCACCTTCACTTTAGCAGGGTCAACCTCGATGCCTTTTTCACTTACAATATGTTAGAACATAGTTTGATTCTACAACCCTTTATTAGAGTTTTGATGATAACAAACACAAAGAACAAATATGCACTCTAAAAATTGTGTTACTGTGTATGCAGAAGTTCTGACTAAAGCAACATCAGAAGTTAAGATATAGAAGCTACACGCTGAGGTAATCAGAATTTGCGCTAAAGAATGATGATCAGAACCTGCGCTTAAGTGAAGTAAACTTTGATTCTGAACAGAAGGATTATAATCTAAGGCATCAATGTTCTAAAGCATCAGCAGCAGGCAAGGATGTAAGATTCTGAAGCGTTACTATTCAATCAAGACAACATCAATTACAACGACTTCATTCAGACAGGATCTTCTCAAAATGGAAACTGCGTTAATGACCATTATCAAGCTTAATGATGGACATGATTCCTTTGCCTATATAAACAAGCTAAGAGATCAAATCGTTCATGATTTGCCAACGCTACTGCAATACAATTCAAAAACGCTGCAAGCTTTCTCTAGTATTTTCCACGCTCTAAAATTATGTAAATTATCACAGTTGTGATAACTGTTTTTGTAACGAAAAACATCTACACAGAATTCTTGTATCTTTGATTAAGACAATTGTTCCTTGAGATTAACCGGACTGTGTTTGTACTCAAGAGGAATTTGACAGTTGTCAAAGTAGTGATTGTAATCTATTTGTGATTAGTGGATTAAGACCTCGTTGGAGAGAGGCGAAATCACCTTGACGGGTGGACTGGAGTAGTTTGAGATCAAACGAACCAGGATAAAAATATTGTGTCATTGCGCATTTGATTTCAAGTTTCCAATTCAACCCCCCTTCTTGTGTTTTTCACTTCTTCAATTGGTATCAGAGCGCCTGGTTCTGAGTTCATACACTTAACCGTGTCAGTACAAGATCCAAGCTTCAGAAAAACACTATGGTGGGACCAAGCCAAAACATCAGCAATTACTATCATGAAGACAAAGACAGAATCAATGGCAAACCTCCAGTCTTTGATGGAGAAAACTTTGACTACTGGAAAGACAGAATTGAGAGCTTCTTTCTGGCCCATGATACTGATCTATGGGACATGGTAACTGATGGATACACACATCCAGTGGATGGAAGTGGTCAGAAGATAGACAGAAAAATGATGTCTGACCAGCAAAAACGTGATTTCAGAAATCATCATAAGGCCAAAACAATACTTCTCCGTGCTATCTCATACTCAGAAAATGAGAAAATATCAAACAGAGAGTCAACCAAAAATATGTTTGACTCTCTGAGAATGACGCATGAAGGCAACAATCAAGTCAAAGAAACCAAAGCCCTTGTGCTCATTCATAAGTATGAGGTATTCAAGATGGAAGATAGTGAATCCGTAGAAGCAATGTTCTCAAGATTCCATATCCCTGTTGCTAGGTTGAAGGTTCTTGAAAAAGGATATTCTACTGTTGATCACGTAAAGAAGATCCTCAGAAGTCTACCTAAGCAATGGAGGCCAATGGTCACAGCACTTAAGCTAGCCAAAGATCTCAACAAGATATCTCTAGAGGAACTTGTCAGCTCCCTCAGAAGTCACGAGATAGAGCTAGAAGAAGATGAGCCTCAAAAGAAAGGTAAGCCACTAGCTTTAAAATCTAACAGAAAATATGATTCTAAGGTTTTGCAGGCTATGGAAGAAACCTCTGATGGATCCTCATCAGAAGAAGATGAACTGTCTCTCCTCTCCAGAAGGGTGAATCAACTGTGGAAGCAGAGACAATGGAAATTCAGAAACCCTAGAAGATCAGAGAATCAAAATGAATCCTCTTCCAGATACAGAAAGTCTAAGTCTTCCTCTGGAAATAGAAGATATGAAGGCTCTTCAGGACACAGAAAGCCAAATAACAAGGACATCATCTGCTATGAGTGCAATGAGCAAGGGCACTACAAAAGTGACTGTCCAAAGCTTCAGAAGGAGAAACCCAAAAAGAATTTTTTCAAGGAGAAGAAGAAAAGCCTCATGGCAACATGGGACGATTCAGACACTTCTGATGCTGACTCAGAGTCAGATGATGAAAGAGCAAACATAGCTCTCATGGAAAACGTGTCAGAAGACAGTGAAGCCTCTGGTTCAGACTCAGAATCAGATACTGAAGAGGTATTCCCTGACTTCACTATTAATTTCACTAAGGCTGAACTTGCAGAAAGTCTAAATGAAATTCTGGAAAGGTATCAGCAAATTAGAGTCAAATTTAAGAACCTGAAAAAGGAACTTGTCTCTGACTCTGAAAAGACTGAGAGTCTCAGATTAGAAAATTCTGAGTTAAAAGAAAAAGTTTCAAAATTATAAAAAGATTTGCAAAACTCTCGGAAGGAAATAATCTCAGAGACTCCCAGTAATGCTGATGAGATCATCAAAGAGTATGATCACAACTTTTAGAAGTTTCTGGCTAAAAACATAGATAGAAGCAAGATGGCTTCAATGATCTATGGAGTTAGCAGAAATGACAGAAAAGGGATAGGATATCAAGTTAAGGTACCTACACCTAAGAAAGCCATGGACTTAGTCATAAAACGCACACCACTGAAATCCCACTTCATATATGGGCACACACATGACCTAAAATACACTAGTCATAATTACTCTGTCAAACAAAAATTCAACCAGAATTTTGGTAAAACTAACAAACCAGGACCCAAGAAGATATGGGTACCTAAGGAAAAAAATTATATATGTAGTAGATATCTTTAGCAGCAAGGCTAAAACACCAGTCATGGTATCTAGACTCTGGATGCTCTCGACACATGATGGTAAGAAAGCATATGTTCCAAAGCCTGGAACTTAAACCTGGAGGCTACATGAACTTTGGAGGCAACCAAAGAGGAAAGATCATTGGCTCTGGAACAGTAGGTAATGGAAATCTTCCCTCTATAAATAATGTGCTATTAGTTGATGGTTTAATGCATAACCTATTATCCATAAGCCAATTAAGTGATAACGGTTATGATATAATCTTTAATCAAAATTCATGCAAAGCTGTTAGTCAGAAAGATGGAACTATCCTTTTTAATGGAAAGAGGAAAAACAACATTTATAAAATAAAACTTTCTGAACTAAAGAGTCAGAATGTGAAATGTATTCTCTCTGTTAACAACAAGCAATGGGTCTGACATAGAAGATTGGGGCATGTTAGTATGAGAAGAATATCTCAGATTAACAAACTCAATATGGTCAGAGAACTTCCTAATTTCATGTTCAACTCAAATACTCTATGTGAAGCATGTCAGAAAGGAAAATTTTCAAAACCTGCTTTTAAATCTAAAAATGTTGTTTCCACCTCTAAGCCATTAGAACTTCTGCATATAGACTTATTTGGACCAGTAAAAATTGTGTCTGTCAGCGGCAAGAAGTAGGGGCTAGTGATTGTAGATGACTATAGCAGATGGACATGGGTAAAGTTCTTAAGACACAAGGACGAGTCACACTCTATGTTCGTTGCATTCTGTAACCAAGTTCTGAATGAAAAAGATCTTAGAATTGTCAAAGTCAGAAGTGATCATGGTGGTGAATTTGAAAATGAATAGTTTGAATCATTTTTTAATGAAAAAGGCATCTTGCATGACTTCTCTTGTCCTAGAACTCCCCAACAAAATGGAGTTGTAGAACGAAAGAACAGAACATTGCAAGAAATGGCCAGAACCATGATCAATGAGACTAACATTGCTAAGATCTTCTGGGAAGAAGCAATTAACACATCGGGTTACATTCAAAATAGAATCTCTACAAGAACTATTCCTGGAAAAGACTCCATATGAACTGTGGAAGAACAGAAAGCCCAACATTTCTTATTTCCATCCTTTTGGATGCACTTGTTTCATTCTGAATACTAAAAATTATCTGAACAAGTTTGAGTCTAAAGCACAAAAGTGTATTATGTTAGGATAATCTAAATGCTCAAGAGGTTACAAAGTATATAATACAGAAAAACAGATTGTTGAAGAGTCAATTAGTGTTAGATTTGATGATAAGCTTGACCCTTAAAAGTCAAAGCATAATGAATTTTTTGTAGATATAGAAGTTGAATTCATAGGTACTGAATATAAATCATCAGAAGTTCTTAACAGAGACGCTCCAACAATGTCATAAAGAAATGTAACAAGCAATCCAACACCTTCTGTTGATCAACTCCATAAAAGGTTTTCCAGAAGCAGCATAACTCACCCAGAAGATAAAATCCTGGGAAAGAAGGATGATCCAATCAGAAAAAGATCAACATTCAGAAACTCCGAAGAATCCCTCATGGGATTGGTCTCTATGATTGAACCAACAACAATTGATGAAGCTCTTCTGGACAATGACTGGATTCTGGCAATGCAGGAGGAATTTAATCAATTCACCAGAAATGACGTATGGGATCTGGTCCCCAAACCAAAAAGATTCAACGTCATTGGAACACAGTAGGTGTTTAGAAACAAACTGAACGAGCAAGGAGAAGTCACCAGAAACAAAGAACAATTGGTGGCACAAGGTTATAGTCAGCAAGAGGGGATAGACTATATATAAACCTTTGCTACAGTCGCCAGGTTAGCATATTGGGTACCAAATCAAACTTAATTTTTTTTGTAGGTTTGCTTGAGGACCACTTTAAATCTATGGTGTTTTGATAAGTGGTGGCTATAAGCAGTTGATGGAAGATATACACTAACTTTCAAATCTAGTTCACAAGTCCAAGGATTATTTTACATATAGGGAATACCTTAAAGGAAGAATTCTTGAGATTGGAAAATATGAAACACTAACTTTCACATCCATTGAAGATATACTTTATGTTAAAAGACTAAAGCATAATCTTCTAAGTACAAGTCAACTTTGTGACAAAGGCTTCAAGATCAAGTTCACCAAAGATTAATGCTTGATAGAAGACGAAGTCACAAATGAGGTTATACTTAAAGGTAAAAGAATTAATAATATATTTATGATTTCCCTTGATGATCCATCTTTGAAGGTAAAATGTCTCATGGCGAACAATGATGATTCATGGCTTTGGCACAAAAAGAATTGCTCATATTCACATGGAACACTTGAATAAATTAATCAAGCATGATCTTGTCATTGGGTTTCCTAAGAGAAATTTTGTCAAAGATAGACTTTGTGATGCATGTTAAAAAGGGAAACAAACAAAATAAACTTTCAAATCTAAGAACATAGTGTCTACTACAAGGCCACTACAATTGTTGCATATGGACTTATTTGGTCCATCAAGAACAAAAAGTTTCAGAGGTAATGTATATGCCTTGGTTATTGTTGACAATTTCTCTAGATATACTTGGAAATTCTTTTTAGTGAATAAAAGTGATGCATTCAAGGATTTCAAGAAGTATGCTAACCAAATTCAAAATGAGAAGTCTTTAACAATTGCCTCCATAAGAAGTGATCATGGTGGAGAATTTAAAAATGCTCTCTTTGAAGAATTTTATGGAGAACATGGAATCTCTCGCAACTTCTCGGCACCAAGGACTCATCATTAAAATGGAGTGGTGTAAAGAAAGAATAGATCTCTTGTAGAACTTTCAAGAACAATGCTTAGCGATTCAAATCTTCCAAAATATTTTTGGGCAGATGCAGTAAGCACGACATGTTTTGTTAGCAATAGAGTTAACATAAGACCAATCTTGAAGAAAACTCCGTATGAACTTTTCAAAGGGAGGAAACCAAACATTGCTTTCTTTCACATTTTCGGTTGCAAATGCTTTGTCTTAAACAACGACAAAGACAACCTTGGTAAGTTTGATGAAAAATATGATGAAGGTATTTTTCTTGGTTAGCCATCCATTTCCACATACCTGAAAGAGTTCAGGTGGCTAACCATGTATTCCTCCTCCCCATGAACGGTGACGATCTTTCCCTTGATTGGGTACTTCAACATATGATGTAAGGTAGAAGTGACGGCACCAGCGCCATGAATCCAGGGTCGGCCCAATAGACAGGAATAGGAAGGGCGGATATCCATCACATAGAAAGTTGAATCAAAAGTCTAAGTTCCAACTTTTATAGGGATGCCAACTTATCTATGCATTGTCCTCTTAGAACCATCAAAGGCCCTCACTACGATGTTGCTAGGCTTTAAAGTGAGTCCCTCGCAATCTATCCGGTCAAGAACCTTTTTGGGAAAGACATTCAGCGATGAGCCCGTATCCACCAGAACATGGGCTAGCGTAGTGCCCCTGCACTCAATGGAAACATGCAAGGCATTATTGTGTTTCCTTCCTTTGGGAATTAAGTCGGCGTCGGAAAAGCCCAATCTGTTATCAGCAGTTAGACTGGCCACACAATTCTCAAATTGATCAATGGAAGTCTCTTGGGGCACGTGGGCGGTCTTTAAAAACTTTACCAAGGCCTTGGCATGAGCCTCAAAACACAAAAGTAAGGCCAACATTGATATTTTCGAGGGGGTCTTCCCCAACTGTTCCACGATGTTGTAGTCGCTTTTCTTGATTATCTTTAGTATCTCTTCAATTTCTTTGCTAGAAGCTTCAAGAATGACCTCTGGACGTGCCTTCTTTTGGAAAGGCTCAAATAACACCTCCTTGCCCCTTGTCTTGGCAGCAGGGATAACAATAGGTTTGTCAACGGGAGTATTACCAGGAATGCTGGTAGGAGCAGTAGCGGGAATAATTACAGGAGTATCAATGGTCTTTGGAAAGATCTCGGGTGAGAAGATTCTTCCACTTCTTGTTATCTTACTGGTCCCATCGATATTGACGATGTCAGGATCAGTGTCTTTCGCAACTTTGTCTTTAATAGCCAATAAGTCTTGCCTGACGCCATGATAATAGACGTCATCCCCATAGTTCCAGGGAATAACTTTATTCGAAGAATATGGGATTGGCCCCGGCATGGTGATGATTAGGGGAGCAGACTTTGGAACATATATAATCCTAACGGGTCTTTTGGTGGAGACCCTGAGAGGATGATTGGAGATGGTGATTATTGAAACATCTTCATAGGAATTTCTGATAAGAGGAACTTTTTAAAACAGGATTTCTTTATTAGCCATCAGGTGTTGGACGCCCATCTTCAGTAAAAAACATCCATTCGGTAGAGACATACATTATTGACAACTTTCATCGCAGCCCAGAAATAAACCGACTCGCAATAGATTTTGTTTAATAGTCAAAAGAGGAGTAGATAAATCATTCACATAGGAAACAAAACAATCATTATCAACAGCGTTGACACCTTGACTGTGTTTGGGAATTGGCGCCGTTATCACATTAGGCGTTTTTGGGGGATCAAACTCAATCTCTTTCGCCTCTATAAGGTCTTGTACCTTATTCTTCAAGGCCCAACAATCATTTGTATCATGCCCCGGGCTTTCGGAATGATAGGCACATCGCGCATTCAGATTGTAGCAAGGAGAGGCAGTATTGGGGTTCTTGGGAGATTCCTTTAGGGTTACCATATTGGACTTCAAAATATGTTGCAAAACTTGGGACATGGTCATGTTGATTCGGGTGAATCTTCTCATGGGCGCTTCTGGCCTGCGCTGATAGTTTCGCTGTTGATTTGATACAGGATTGGAAATCATAACTGCCCTTACCGCCGGGCGACGTTCAGTTTTGTTTTGATTTCTGTGGTCATATGCAACATTGACCTCCTTCTTTCCAGTAAAGGGTTTCTTCATCGTGCTTGAGGATACATCTCTTTAAATTTTTCCACTCTTTATACCGGCTTCTACCCGCTCACCAGTCATGATTAGTTCAGTAAATTCAGCCGAGGAGCTTCCGATCAAATGATTGAAGAATGGACTAGATAAAGTGTCTAAGAACATATCCACCAATTCTCTGTCAAATAGAGGGGGTTTGACTCTTCCCGCAAGGTCCCGCCATTTTTGAGCATATGTTTTGAAACCTTCACCAGCAACCATAGACATGCCTTGCAATTGTGTCCGAGTTGGAGCTAAGTCAGCATTATACTGGTATTTCTTATAAAAAGCGGCAGCCAAATCTTCCCAATTGCGAATATTGGTCCCTTTCAATTGATAGAACCAATCCAACTGCGTCCCCGACAATGTTTCTTGGAAGAAATGCACCCATAGGTTCCTATCCGTAGTATGGGGTTGAATTTTCTTGATGTATGACCTTAAATGCAGCTTTGGACAAGAGACACCATCATATTTAGAGAAAGTGGGGACCTTGAATTTATGTCGGATGAAAACCCCTGAAACAAGTCCTAGCTCTTCAAAATCCAATTCGGGTACCCTCTGGATCTCCATAGCATTGAGGCGATCCTCCAACTGCTTGTATTTATCGTCAGCTGGAGGATACTGCTCTTCAGAGTAATCAACCTCTTCTTCTTCTTCATACTCTGGATGGTCATTCACTTCCTTGTTTTTCCCTTCTTGATTACCCCCTTCACCCGATGATGTTGCGAAATCTAGAGTTCGTCTGGCTGGTCCTTTGAACCTTCTTCCCAGATTCAAAACATCGGTCGGTTTCTTTGCTTTCTTCTTCTTTTCTTTGATCAACGAAGTTTTCAAATCCTCCTGTCCTTTTACTAGAGCTAAGAAAATTTGTTGGAATTGAGCGTTACGCGCTTGGAAATCCTTTACTGTTTGTTTAATATCCATCTCACTTAAATAAACAACAGAAAGATAAGGAGACTTGTTATAAGAAACCTGTTTGTGTTATGATGAATGAAAATGCATATGCAAATGATTTCAAGGAAATTAGAGATTTCAATTTGTTTGGACAAAAAGTAAACACACGTTATATTAATAAATCCAAATTTGAGTACATCATGCCTCTTTGGGATTACAAAGAAATAAAATACAAGAGCTCCTAAGACAAAAAGGTTTGAACGCATCCTCTTTTGCATGATGTAGGCGTTCAGACTCTGCTCTTCATGAAGCTGTTTGGTGAGTTCCATAACTTTCTTCTCACTGGCGTAGAATCGGGCTTCGAAAGTGTCTCGTTCTTCCTTTAGCTGAATCCAATCCTTTTGCAAATCTTTGAGAGAGGTAAGCATGTTAGGATGAAGGACAGTATACGGGACATTTCCTTCAACCACAGGCTCTATAATGACAGGGAGGACAAAGGGGTAAGGCATCGTGAGACTCTGAGCACGAGCCCGTACCCACCTAAGGTAAGGCTCAAGAGGAATGGAATTCTTGTGTCCCAATGTCTTACTATCCACTTTGTTTACCATCCTCCAAGCTCGTATATACCTCTGACGGTAGCCTTGATCGTCGCATTCATAGTCAAACACCACACCTTGGATGAGTGCATCATGTGGACCATCTCTTCGCGCGTACCTAAACTGTTGTAGAGCCAAGCAAGGGTTATAAGTGATACCTCCCCTAATGCCAAGCAGAGGGACATTAGGTAATTCCCCACAACTGTCGATGATAGTAATGTCCTCCAAGGCCTGAGAACACCAATGGATATCTGAATGTATGAGTGACATCAACCTATAGGACCATCTCAAACCTTGCTCGTTCTTCATGATGGATCAGGGAGATGTGAAATAAACCATCTAGCCAATAGAGGAGTACAACACATGAGGGTTCCTCTTCTCTTCATGGTGCGAGAGTGGAGAGAATGCAAGATATCTCTAAACAAAGTAGGCACTGCGTTGTGAGATAAAAGGATTTTGAAAGCATTTACATCTATAAGTTAGTTAGGATTTGGAAATAGTACCAACCCATAGATGAGAAGAGCCAAAATTTCTTCGAAAGCTCGTAAATCTAGAGTGTTCCAACAGTCTTGAGCTTTTTCCAACAGGAACTTGGCTAGGAACCCTTTGACACCACTTCTTGTTTTCCAATTAGTCGTGACGTCGGATTGTTGCAAGTATAAAGCTCAGGCAACCTCTTCAGGGCTTGGGTCTCTTTCAGTACTGTTGAAAGGTAGTCGATCGAGAATAGGAATTCCCAAGAGTTGAGAGAATTCTTCCATAGTTGGTACAAGCTGGTAATCAGGGAAGGTAAAACAATAGTGAAAAGGGTCAAAGAACTAGAAAAGCACCTTCATCATATCTTCATCAAAGCTTGAGGTAACCAAGTTGAGAAGTCGTCCATGTCTTTTGGTGAACGGAGAATTCTCAGGGACCCTTGATGCTAACTCTTTGAGCTGAAAAGGTACTCGTACAAGGTTTACTTGGATTGTGTTCCAGCGGGTGGGAGTCATATCCTAAAAAATAGAACAAAGATGAATCTCAAAATCCTTGAAATGGTTAGTCTAAAATTCTATGGTATGATGTCATGATGTTATGTACAAGCATATGCACAAGTTAAATCAAGTAAATCCTTAGGTTTAGGCTTGCATGAGGTTTATAGGTAAGTACCCTCTTGAAGTTTAGTTGGTTCAACCTGTCCTAGAAATTAAACGGGTTCTAGGGAATCTCGATATCATTGATCTTTCTTCATCGGACATTGTTTCAGCGCAAGCCTCTTTATTGGCGACCAAAATATCCCGAAAGTCTGATCTCAATGAGCATAGTATCTAGTATCAACCAACTTCGGACTGCACCAAAGCCGTCTATCTCACTACTTCCTAATGGCCAAGTTGTTCAAGTAAAGGTTCTAAAGTCATTTAGTGCTTCATGACACCATACAGAGGCCCCGTATTCTCCTTGACTATTCAAGGACTATCAGTACCAACAAATGTGTCACACTAATGTAGCTACTACTTAGACCATGTCGGTATACCCTACATATTTTCCATAACTTATTGCTACTTACCTAAAAAGGTGCCCCAGATCCGGGTAGAGGATAAAAACAAGCCCAAACAAGGAACCATAATGTAAATCAAACAAAACAAAGGAAAGCAAGTAAAGGTGATATAGCCCTAAGGTAACCCCACTTTTAAGTAAGTCCCCAGCAGAGTCGCCAGTTCTGTAACACGGTAGGAGAACTGACTTTGGTGTTTTGCGTTTGATCGCAATTGTTACGGATAGCAAGAGTCGTCACCGACTTTTCTTTTATCCAAAAGGAAAGGTTGAAAAGAACAGGAAAGACCTTTCGAGATTATTTCTTGAGTTCGGGGGGTAGGTTATTAAAAAGGAAGGTGTTAGCACCCTTTTCATCCGTAGTTATCTACGGGCTCTTAGTTTCTTGCTAGATCACTTGCTTTTGTTTTAAAATGTGCTTGAATTTATTTTGAAAATGTCTTTGTAATGGTGCTCGTTTCTATAAGAATGTGTACAAAGTGTTGTTTGGAAAATAGTTCAAAGAAGTGTTTGTGGAATGTGTTTTTGAAAACGATTTTGAAAAGGTGTCTTTGTAATGACTCTCGTTTCTATAAGAACGCGTAAAAAGTGTTGTCTTTTGAAAATGTTTCAAAATGAGAGTGTTGGTGTATGAGATGTTTTTGTTGTGAGCAAGCGAGCAACTAGGAGCAACCTACCTACTCAAAAAGGTCTTAAATGCTCTTTTCCTCTTCTTTTAGATGTTGCTATCTTACCATTGATTTGGTAAGAAGCCCCATCTTTGGATGTGAAGGGACAAGCGTGGGATGTTTGTATAGTCATAGAAGGCAACCTATGGGACGTTTTAGTAATGTCGTTTAGGGACTAGATCGTTTACCGAAGGCAACATTGAGGGTCATCAAGGGACTACGATCTTTTATCGAGGGTCTTTGCTAAAACACCCATGTTCAAGGGAAATGACTATTTTCCGAAAGGCAACAAAGTGAGATTACCCTAGAGGTGCTAGGGTACAAGTGTGTTTAATTGCATATATTTTGTCTTGCATTTAAAGGTTATCTACTTGTTGATTTTATCTTGCCATACACCATAATTACTAACAATATATGAAAGCAAATAAAATGCGGAAAATAAATCCTAAGCTATTACATCATTTCGGGGATGGGGGTACCTATTTACAAATGGGGATTTGTAAGAACTTAAATCATAATTATCTATTACAACCATATTGAATTGTACAATATAAGAAGAGGAAAGGACTTGTTTTGAAAATGGTTTTTTGTCTTAATAAATTAAAAGAAAAAAAAAAGAATAATTAGTTAATAAAATAAAAATATTTTTATGTCTTTTTATATTAAAAAGTATTAATGCTGAAAATAATAAGAATAAGAAAGAAAAGGAATAAATAACGAAAACAGGATCAACACATTGCTGAAAGCAAAAATGAAGGGGACCAAAAGTTCTGATGCTGAGCACGTTGTAGTTCAGAAAGAAACGTTATAGGGGACCAGAAGTTCTGGGTTGCTGCACACTGAAGTTCTGCAAGAAACGTTAGAGGAAACCAGAGGTTCTGTGTTATGTTAAAACAGTGAGAAAAAACTAGAAGTTTTGTGTATTGTGTTAAAACAGTAAGAAAGCCCAGAAGTTCTGTGTGTGTTAAAACAGTAAGAAAGCCTAGAAGTTCTGTGTGTGTTAAAAGTGTAAGAAAGCCTAGAAGTTTTGTGTGTGTTAAAAATAGTAAGAAAGCCCAGAAGTTCTGTGTGTGTTAAAATAGTAAGAAAGCCTAGAAGTTCTGGTGTATTTCAACAGTAAGAAAACCTATAAGTTCTGTGTGCGTTAAAATAGTAAGAATGCCTAGAAATTCTGTGTGCTGTGTTACAACAGTAAGGAAAACTCAGAAGTTCTATGTTATGCTAAAACAGTAAGAAAAAACTAGAAGTGTTGTGTTACACTTCACCTCCTTCCATACATTAGCCAGAGCTTCTGCAACTTTTTCAATTCTTAACAATAGTAAAATAGAAAAAATAAAAACACGACAGTTTATAGAAGTTCTGATCCTAATTTTGAGCCTAGTTTTCTTCAAGAAGTTCTGATCCACAGTTTTCCTACTTAGGCAATGATATGGACAGTATCAACACTATGATATTTACATATTTAATGATATTCTGAATGAAAAGTTCAAAGTCAGAATGACTTACCTTAAACGTGAAGCATGTGTTTGGGACCTGAGCTTCTACCTTTGAATGTTCTGGGGTCAGCAAGAAACGGAACAGAAAATGTTATGTTCTTTGATTCATAGGGAAGAACAAAGATATTATTTTGAGAATTACGGGTTTTGAGAATGTTTGAATATTTTCTTTTTCATCTCTTTTTTTGTATTTGATCACTCTCTCTTTCCAAAATCCATCCCCTTGAATGTGTGATGGAACAACTTATTTATAGATGAGTTTGTTGTGGTTTTGGGGGGAAAAACAAATGGGATTTGAACCTTTTTTGGTATACTATTTCATTGATTTTTAAACACAAATTTTATGTGCTAATTTGGTGCAAATATGGGGTTTGATAAAAATGCAGGCGTGGACTATATCAACAGCAATTTGGAGTATTATGGCAGCTGGATGTAGGACTTTGCTATGGCAGTGCAACAGACTGTTCAAACAAGGTTTTTGGGCTTGGTGATGTTCTGATAGAAGAATACCAGAATGAGATTCGAAGAACACAGTTTCCATATGTTCTGATTGAAGAGTCATGTTCTGAACCATCTTTGCAAATTTTGATTACGCTTGCGTGAAATCTGGCCCAGAAGTTCTGAAATTGTCACATTTCCGTAATACTTAGAAAATTTTCCAAGTGTTTAGAAATTTGATTTTTTCAAAGTAATTTATGACTTTCGATTTCTTGAATAACCAATTTTATGTCTTGATGAAAATATGATTGTTGAAACTTGATTTTTGATCAAAAAGTCAAAGTTTGACTTTTCAGTATGCTTTTGACCATTTTACCCTTGTGAATGACTTTCTTGGAAAATTGTAACCCGAGACTTGAAACTTGACAAAAGCAATCCTGAGGGTCCAGGATGATCCCTTGGGAAATGAGAGGGCAAATTTTGGGTTACAACACCATATAATCTTCCTTATAGATATAAGTCATAAACCAAGCATATAAGAGTGGGATGTAACAGTTTAGAGTACCCCTCCCCTTTTCATACCGAGTGTGAAGTGCATAATAAATATCATCAAGTAAACCAGGAGTTGGGTCCGCATTCAAAGATTTCGCACCCCAAAATACACTAATAGTTGTAGGGTCAATATAGTCCAAAGTCCACAGAAACAAAGTTACACCAAAGACAAGTAGTCCTAAGAAATCAACACAAGACTCTCATTCTTTGTTATCGGAAAAATAAAGAGCTTTAGTTTCCAAATAGCATCTATTAATCCCTTGTACATCACCTTATTTTTTCTAATTAAGAGACAATTCAGGATAAGGGATCCCTAAACCATTTGCTAAGTCTTTAACGTCAATAGTCTACCCAATTCCCACATAAGCTTTTCCCTTGGAGAAATTCAAGAGTCTATCAAATTCTTCTGAAGTCGGCGCTAGCTGTGACACCCCAAATTTATTCAAGTGTTAAATAATTAGGAATTTAATTATTAAATTAATTAAAGGCTTAATTAATAATATTTTGGATTAAATGGATGAATTAATTATGAAATTTAAAAAGGAAGATCGGGGGGTGTAAGGTTGAATTAGAGGTGTGTGAAGTAAAAAGCTCTACTAAATAATTACTAATTTATTTCTATTATTTGGAAAATAATAAAAGAAAGAAGAAAAAGGAGGTTATTTGGAAAAACTCATTGTACGTGAAATTGGAGAAGAGAAGAGAAGAGAGGAAAAAGCCAAACACCATGAATTCGAAGGATCTTCGCGAGGTAAGGGGTGATTTCAATTATTTAATATGCCTTATAGATTTTGAGATCAATAGAATTGATTAAGCATGTTAGGAATCTCGATTTTGGAATTCTAGGTTTGTGGGATTATCCCTAATTGTGTCAGAGTATAGGAATTGGAACCATTAATGTGATGAATAATTAATAGGAGTGATGGAAACATGATTTATGATGTTGTATTGATGTGTATTGGTTGCATTTTGGTGTTCCAAATGTTATAATTCGTATGGGTATGAATTGGATGGGATTGGAATGAATAATATTGTCAAAATAGAAGATTTTGACTCTGCAGGTCGTGGGAACTGGTTCCCAGTGGGGAGGAACCGGGTTCCACTGTGTGAACATACAAAAACTTGCAAAATTGGTCGCAGGAACCGGTTCCTGTATAGGTAGGAACCGAGTTCCAGTACATTTTCCAGAAACGTAACTTTTTGAAAAATACTAAACTTTGAAAATTCATAACTTTCAAACCGTAAGTCCGATTTGAGTGTCGTTTTCGGCAGTATTTCTTAAATTAAAAATACTATCTTATAAAATAAGAAAAATATTATTTTATGAAAATTATTTTAAAAAGAGTCGAATTCCTGATTTTTGTAAACTTTGGTATTTTGAGAACGATGTAGAATTATTTGTAAATTGTTATGATTTAGTGAATCAGAACTGATACTTATGTGTTGTGCCTGCTATCCATTATGATTGAGATGTGATCATGTGATATATTGGTTTTGGAATTATTCGGAATTATGTTGTGATCATATTCCGTTGATTTGATGTTGACTTTCCGATTATGCGGTTTGTTATTATGTACATATTTGGTGTATATGCAATGGTGTATCCATGATAATTGATTGTATCAGGTCCTTGTGGATGAAGTGCATGTTTATGCTGTTTGATGTGTGTATGATAGATAATGATATCATGTTTCTTTTGGTTTGGTTCAGTTATGATAAATTGATGTATTTCATAGACTTATTTGATGTTGCATGCTGGTATGTGCATGCATATGCATTGTTTTGGTGAAGATAATTCCCATTGTGTGGAATTTGACTTGTATTGCCGTTAACCGATACCCGGGTGATGATGGGTGGTTAGGCTGGATTCGTGTCCGGTGTTTATGGACGAATCGATGGATTGATGTATCCGATTGATGATGGATCAGCTGGATTCGTGTCCGGTGTTTATGGACGAATCGATGGTTGCTGTATCCGGCTGATGATGGATCAGTGTTGGGTAACTTGGTCACGTGTTGGTACCACATGCATTGTGTCTGCATTTGTGTTTGCATGGAATTGTAACATGTTAGGATGTCTTCCAGTGTTACAATTCTTTGGTTGATTATTGATTTGTGCATAATGACTTGTATGATTGGAACTGTGTGTTGAATATGAGTTTATGCTAAAATGGGTGAAATAATATGCTTGTGATATACTGTTGATTGAGAAGCTTATAATTCATGTTAATTATGAGAAATCTCACCCTTACTTTAATGATTTCAGATTAAAGTTAGCAGCTCAGGAGTTGGTGAGGATGGCTCTAGAGCTATGTTACTTTAAGTTCGCGTGTCAGTGTCGTGCTCTGATAGGTTGTAACACTGGGGGAAACGTTTGAATGATGATTTTTATTTTATACTCTATTGTTTAATTTATGTTGGGAATACTTATGAAGTGAAGTTATTCCGGTTTTGAGACATTTCCGCTGTGTAGAACATGATGTTGATTTGAATATTTATCTTAATAATTCCTTCAGTAAAGCACGATAACTGTAGATTTGAGGTTTTTATATTTATCCTGAATTGTGACATCCCTGTTTTCCATGTTACTCGGATTTAATTAATATATTCGGGGGTTATTTAGAAGGGGTGTTACAATAGTGGTATCAGAGCCTGGTTGGTCTATCGGCCAGGTTGTTTATGTGTTTACTCCCTTTTGGTATGCGACATGTGTGTGAAACACTGTCGGTACTTGATTGTTTCCTTTTCGTTGTCTGTAGAGGTACGTGTGAAATAAGTGGGGGAGAAGTTTCTTCTCCGAAGTTTTGTGCAAGAGGTTGGTTCAGTATACCGCCGATTGTAAGATGTAAGTATTGCCGAGCAGTTGATGCTTCAAGCATGGTTATGTTTAAGTAGCTTGAAGGGTAAGATTGAAGATGCTGTTGTGGTTTGGTAACGATGGTTGATGCCACCTCATGATTGTTGACTATCTATTGACAAATTGAGAAACTGATCACCCTTAATCTCTTGTTGATGGTAGTCGAGATCGCGTTGGATGGGATGTACTTATTGTGACAGCTTTACAGTGTGTGAAATTAGTTGAGTCGGCAAGAAGAGAAGCGTTATGGTTTGCGTAACGAGAGATTTAGATCTCGGCGAGAGCAAGAAAAAGGCATGTGACCTATTGGATGTAATTTTTATGAAGTGTTCCGTGATGAAGTAAGTGGAACGGTGTGAGAGTGCAAGGTGAAGTCTTAATGGGTTTTGTTACTAGAGCTAGTTCGAATTCGAGGATGCCTATAAGAGGTCTACTTCTAGATTGAGAAAGTTGAAGAGTCAACTTGAGGATTTGCTTGAGAAGAAGTTTATTCGTCTGAGTGTTTCGCCGTGGGGTGCTTCGGTGTTATTGGTTAAGAAGAAAGAAGGTTCAATGAGATTATGTGTTGATTACAGACAGCTGAATAAAGTTACAATCAAGAATCGGTATCCTTTACCGAGGATCGATTATTTAATGGATCAACTAGTTGGAGCTTGTGTATTTAGTAAGATAGATCTGAGATCTGGATATCATCAGATTCATGTGAAGTCGGAAGATATTCAGAAAACTGCATTTAGAACGAGGTATGAACATTACGAGTATTCTGTTATGCCGTTTGGAGTTACTAATGCACCTGGTGTTTTCATGGAGTATATGAACAGGATAATTCATTCGTATCTTGATAAGTTTGTGGTGGTGTTCATTGATGATATTCTAATTTATTCGAAGAGCGATGAAGAGCATGCAGAACATCTCAGAGTTGTGTTGGAATTGTTGAAAGAGAAGAAGCTTTATGCGAAGTTGTCCAAGTGTGAATTCTGGTTAAGTGAAGTAAGTTTTCTTGGCCATGTAATTTCCAAGAATGGAATTGCTGTGGATCCTACGAAGGTAGAAGCAGTATCTCAGTGGGAAGCGCCGAATAATGCTTCTGAGATCCGTAGTTTTCTGGGTCTTGCAGGTTATTATAGGAAGTTTATAGAAGGATTTTCCAAATTAGCGTTACCGTTGACTAAGTTGACCAGGAAGGCTCAGATGTTTGTTTGGGATGTTGAATGTGAGAAAGGATTTCAAGAGCTGAAGAGGAGGTTGACAAGTGCTCCGATCTTGATTTTGCCAAATCCGACTAAGTCTTTTTTGTGTATTGTGACGCATCATTAATGGGATTAGGTGTTGTGTTGATGCAAGATAAGCAGGTGGTGGCTTATGCTTCGAAACAATTGAAAGTACATGAAAGGAATTATCCGACTCATGATTTGGAGTTGGCAGCTGTTGTGTTTGTTTTGAAGTTGTGGAGGCATTATTTATATGGTTCTCGGTTTGAGGTGTTCAGTGATCAAAAAAGTCTGAGGTATCTCTTTGATCAGAAAGAGTTGAATATGAGGCAGAGGAGATGGTTAGAATTTCTAAAGGATTATGATTTCGGTTTGAATTACCATCCTGGTAAGGAAAACGTTGTTGCGGATGCCTTGAGTAGGAAGTTCTTGCATATGTCGATGTTAATGGTCCGTGAGTTAGATTTGGTTGAGCAGTTCAGAGATTTAAGTTTGGTATGTGAAACTACTCCGAATAGTGAGAAATTGGGTATGTTGAAACTGACTAGTGGTATTCTGGAAGAAATTCGGAATGGACAGAAGTCCGATGTTGGGTTAGTTGATAAATTGACATTGATCAACCAAGGTCAAGGAGGCGAGTTCCGGATTGATGAGAATGGTGTTATAAGATTTGGTAATAGGGTGTGTGTTCCGGATGTTGCAGAGATTAGGAAGAGTATTTTGGAAGAAGGACATCGTAGTGGATTGAGTATTCATCCTGGTGCTACTAAAATGTACCATGATTTGAAGAAGTTGTTTTGGTGGCCGGGAATGAAAAAGGAAATTGCTGAGTTTGTGTATGCTTGTTTGGTTTGTCAGAAGTCGAAGATTGAGCATCAAAAACCGTCAGGATTGATGGAACCGTTGTTTATCCCGAAATGGAAATGGGATGGAATCTCTATGGATTTTGTGTCTGGTTTGCCAAGGACATCGAAGAATTGTGATTCTATCTGGGTTATTATTGATCGGTTGACGAAATCTGCTCACTTTAATCCAATAAGAATGGATTATCCGATGGAAAGGTTGGCAGAATTGTATGTTGAGAAGATTGTGAGTTTGCACGATATTCCTTCTAGTATTGTGTCGGATCGAGATCCGAGGTTTACATCTAAATTCTGGACGGGATTTCAAGAAGCTTTGGGTACTAAGTTGCGTTTGAGTTCCGCATATCATCCACAGACAGATGGTCAGACGGAGAGAACGATTCAGTCGTTAGAAGATTTGTTAAGAGTTTGTGTGTTGGAGAAAGGTGGAGCTTGGGATAGTTATCTACCATTGATTGAGTTTACCTACAACAATAGTTTTCATTCGAGCATTGGTATGGCTCCATTTGAGGCATTGTATGGTAGGAGGTGTCGGACGCCGTTGTGTTGGTATGAATCTGGAGAGAGTGCTGTGATTGGACCGGAAATTGTCCAACAGACTTCGGGAAAGATTAAGATGATTCAGGAGAAGATGAGGACTTCTCAGAGTCGTCAGAAAGGTTATCACGGTAAGAGGAGGAAAGATCTTGAGTTTAGCGAAGGAGAACATGTTTTTATGCGAGTTACTCCGATGACTGGTATTGGTCGAGCTTTGAAGTCAAATAAGTTGACTCCACGTTTTATTGGTCCGTTTCAGATTACCAAGAGAGTTGGGAAAGTTGCTTATCAGATTGCTTTGCCGCCGTCACTTGCAAATTTGCATGATGTTTTTCATGTATCTCAGCTAAGGAAGTACATTGTTGATCCGTCTCATGAGATTCGGGTAGACGATATACAGGTACGAGAGAATTTGACTGTGGAAGCAGTACGCGCGAGAATTGAGGATCGGAAGTTGAAACAGTTGCAAGGCAAGGAGATCGCGTTGGTAAGAGTGGCTTGGGGAGGACCAACAGATGGAAATGTCACTTGGGAGCTGGAGAGCCAGATGAAGGACTCGTATCCCGAACTGTTCGTCTAAGGTATGTTTTCGAGGACGAAAACTCTTTTAGTTGGGGAGAGTTGTGACACCCCAAATTTATTCAAGTGTTAAATAATTAGGAATTTAATTATTAAATTAATTAAAGGCTTAATTAATAATATTTTGGATTAAATGGATGAATTAATTATGAAATTTAAAAAGGAAGATCGGGGGGTGTAAGGTTGAATTAGAGGTGTGTGAAGTAAAAAGCTCTACTAAATAGTTACTAATTTATTTCTATTATTTGGAAAATAATAAAAGAAAGAAGAAAAAGGAGGTTATTTGGACAAACTCATTGTACGTGAAATTGGAGAAGAGAAGAGAAGAGAGGAAAAAGCCAAACGCCGTGAATTCGAAGGATCTTCGCGAGGTAAGGGGTGATTTCAATTATTTAATATGCCTTATAGATTTTGAGATCAATAGAATTGATTAAGCATGTTAGGAATCTCGATTTTGGATTTCTAGGTTTGTGGGATTATCCCTAATTGTGTCAGAGTATAGGAATTGGAACCATTAATGTGATGAATAATTAATAGGAGTGATGGAAACATGATTTATGATGTTGTATTGATGTGTATTGGTTGCATTTTGGTGTTCCAAATGTTATAATTCGTATGGGTATGAATTGGATGGGATTGGAATGAATAATGTTGTCAAAATAGCAGATTTTGACTCTGCAGGTCGTGGGAACCGGTTCCTAGTGGGGAGGAACCGGGTTCCACTGTGTGAACATACAAAAACTTGCAAAATTGGTCGCAGGACCCGGTTCCTGTATAGGTAGGAACCGAGTTCCAGTACATTTTCCAGAAACGTAACTTTTTGAAAAATACTAAACTTTGAAAATTCATAACTTTCAAAACTGTAAGTCCGATTTGAGTGTCGTTTTCAGCAGTATTTCTTAAATTAAAAATAATATCTTATAAAATAAGAAAAATATTACTTTATGAAAATTATTTTAAAAAGAGTCGAATTCCCGATTTTTGTAAACTTTGGTATTTTGAGAACGACGTAGAATTGTTTGTAAATTGTTCTGATTTGGTGAATGAGAACTGATACTTATGTTTTGTGCCTGCTATCCATTATGATTGAGATGTGATCATGTGATATATTGGTTTTGGCATTATTCGGAATTATGTTGTGATCATATTCCGTTGATTTGATGTTGACTTTCCGATTATGCGGTTTGTTATTATGTCCATATTTGGTGTATATGCAATGGTGTATCCATGATAATTGATTGTATCAGGTTCTTGTGGATGAAGTGCATGTTTATGCTGTTTGATGTGTGTATGATAGATAATGATATCATGTTTCTTTTGGATTTGGTTCAGTTATGATAAATTGATGTATTTCATAGACTGATTTGATGTTGCATGCTGGTGATGTGCATGCATATGCATTGTTTTGGTTAAGTTAATTCCCATTGTGTGGAATTTGACTTGTATTACCGTTAACCGATACCCGGGTGATGATGGGTGGTTAGGCTGGATTCGTGTCCGATGTTTATGGATGAATCGATGGATTGCTGTATCCGATTGATGATGGATCAGCTGGATTCGTGTCCGGTGTTTATGGACGAATCGATGGTTGCTGTATCCGGTTGATGATGGATCAGTGTTGGGTGACTTGGTCACGTGTTGGTACCACATGCATTGTGTCTGCATTTGTGTTTGCATGGAATTGTAACATGTTAGGATGTCTTCCAGTGTTACAATTCTTTGGTTGATTATTGATTTGTGCATAATGACTTGTATGATTGGAACTGTGTGTTGAATCTGAGTTTATGCTAAAATGGGTGAAATAATATGCTTGTGATATACTGTTGATTGAGAAGCTTATAATTCATGTTAATTATGAGAAATCTCACCCTTACTTTAATGATTTCAGATTAAAGTTAGCAGCTCAGGAGTTGGTGAGGATGGCTCTATAGCTATGTTACTTTAAGTCCGCGTGTCAGTGTCGTGCTCTGATAGGTTGTAACACTGGGGGAAACGTTCGAATGATGAGTTTTATTTTATACTCTATTGTTTAATTTATGTTGGGAATACTTATGAAGTGAAGTTATTCCGGTTTTGAGACATTTCCGCTGTGTAGAACATGATGTTGATTTGAATATTTATCTTAATAATTCCTTCAGTAAAGCACGATAACTGTAGATTTGAGGTTTTTATATTTATCCTGAATTGTGACATCCCTGTTTTCCATGTTACTCTGATTTAATTAATATATTCGGGGGTTATTTAGAAGGGGTGTTACAATAGTGGTATCATAGCCTGGTTGGTCTATCGTCCAGGTTGTTTATGTGTTTACTCCCTTTTGGTATGCGACATGTGTGTGAAACACTGTCGGTACTTGATTGTTTCCTTTTCGTTGTCTGCAGAGGTACGTGTGAAATAAGTGGGGGAGAAGTTTCTTCTCTGAAGTTTTGTGCAAGAGGTTGGTTCAGTATACCGCCGATTGTAAGATGTAAGTATTGCCGAGCAGTTGATGCTTCAAGCATGGTTATGTTTAAGTAGCTTGAAGGGTAAGATTGAAGATGCTGTTGTGGTTTGGTAACGATGGTTGATGCCACCTCATGATTGTTGACTATCTATTGACAAATTGAGGAACTGATCACCCTTAATCTCTTGTTGATGGTAGTCGAGATCGCGTTGGATGGGATGTACTTATTGTGCCAGCTTTATAGTGTGTGAAATTAGTTGAGTCGGCAAGAAGAGAAGCGGTTTGGTTTGCGTAACGAGAGATTTAGATCTCGGCGAGAGCAAGAAAAAGGCATGTGACCTATTGGATGTAATTTTTATGAAGTGTTCCGTGATGAAGTAAGTGGAACGGCGTGAGAGTGCAAGGTGAAGTCTTAATGGGTTTTGTTACTAGAGCTAGTTCGAATTCGAGGATGCCTATAAGAGGTCTACTTCTAGATTGAGAAAGTTGAAGAGTCAACTTGAGGATTTGCTTGAGAAGAAGTTTATTCGTCCGAGTGTTTCGCCGTGGGGTGCTTCGGTGTTGTTGGTTAAGAAGAAAGAAGGTTCAATGAGATTATGTGTTGATTACAGACAGCTGAATAAAGTTACAATCAAGAATCGGTATCCTTTGCCGAGGATCGATGATTTAATGGATCAACTAGTTGGAGCTTGTGTATTTAGTAAGATTGATCTGAGATCTGGATATCATCAGATTCGTGTGAAGTCGGAAGATATTCAGAAAACTGCATTTAGAACGAGGTATGAACATTACGAGTATTCTGTTATGCCGTTTGGAGTTACTAATGCACCTGGTGTTTTCATGGAGTATATGAATAGGATAATTCATCCGTATCTTGATAAGTTTGTGGTGGTGTTCATTGATGATATTCTAATTTATTCGAAGAGCGATGAAGAGCATGCAGAACATCTCAGAGTTGTGTTGGAATTGTTGAAAGAGAAGAAGCTTTATGCGAAGTTGTCCAAGTGTGAATTCTGGTTAAGTGAAGTAAGTTTTCTTGGCCATGTAATTTCCAAGAATGGAATTGCTGTGGATCCTACGAAGGTAGAAGCAGTATCTCAGTGGGAAGCGCCGAATAATGCTTCTGAGATCCGTAGTTTTCTGGGTCTTGCAGGTTATTATAGGAAGTTTATAGAAGGATTTTCCAAATTAGCGTTACCGTTGACTAAGTTGACCAGGAAGGCTCAGATGTTTGTTTGGGATGTTGAATGTGAGAAAGGATTTCAAGAGCTGAAGAGGAGGTTGACAAGTGCTCCGATCTTGATTTTGCCAAATCCGACTAAGTCTTTTTTGTGTATTGTGATCATTAATGGGATTAGGTGTTGTGTTTATGCAAGATAATAAGGTGGTGGCTTATGCTTCGAGACAATTGAAAGTACATGAAAGGAATTATCCGACTCATGATTTGGAGTTGGCAGTTGTTGTGTTTGTTTTGAAGTTGTGGAGGCATTATTTATATGGTTCTCGGTTTGAGGTGTTCAGTGATCACAAAAGTCTGAGGTATCTCTTTGATCAGAAAGAGTTGAATATGAGGCAGAGGAGATGGTTAGAATTTCTAAAGGATTATGATTTCGGTTTGAATTACCATCCTGGTAAGGCAAACGTTGTTGCGAATGCCTTGAGTAGGAAGTTCTTGCATATGTCGATGTTAATGGTCCGTGAGTTAGATTTGGTTGAGCAGTTCAGAGATTTAAGTTTGGTATGTGAAACTACTCCGAATAGTGTGAAATTGGGTATGTTGAAACTGACTAGTGGTATTCTGGAAGAAATTCGGAATGGACAGAAGTCCGATGTTGGGTTAGTTGATAAATTGACATTGATCAACCAAGGTCAAGGAGGCGAGTTCCGGATTGATGAGAATGGTGTTATAAGATTTGGTAATAGGGTGTATGTTCCAGATGTTACAGAGATTAGGAAGATAATTTTGGAAGAAGGACATCGTAGTGGATTGAGTATTCATCCTGGTGCTACTAAAATGTACCATAATTTGAAGAAGTTGTTTTGGTGGCCGGGAATGAAAAAGGAAATTGCTGAGTTTGTGTATGCTTGTTTGGTTTGTCAGAAGTCGAAAATTGAGCATCAAAAACCGTTAGGATTGATGGAACCGTTGTTTGTCCCGGAATGGAAATGGGATGGAATCTCTATGGATTTTGTGTCTGGTTTGCCAAGGACATCAAAGAATTGTGATTCTATCTGGGTTATTGTTGATCGGTTGACGAAATCTGCTCACTTTATTCCGATAAGAATGGATTATCCGATGGAAAGATTGGCAGAATTGTATGTTGAGAAGATTATGAGTTTGCACGGTATTCCTTCTAGTATTGTGTCGGATCGAGATCCGAGGTTTACATCTAAATTCTGGACGGGATTGCAAGAAGCTTTGGGTACTAAGTTGCGTTTGAGTTTCGCTTATCATCCACAGACAGATGGTCAGACGGAGAGAACGATTCAGTCGTTGGAAGATTTGTTAAGAGCTTGTGTGTTGGAGAAAGGTGGAGCTTGGGATAGTTATCTACCATTGATTGAGCTTACCTACAACAATAGTTTTCATTCGAGCATTGGTATGGCTCCGTTTGAGGCATTGTATGGTAGGAGCTGTCGGACGCCGTTGTGTTGGTATGAATCTGGAGAGAGTGATATGATTGGACCAGAAATTGTCCAACAGACTTCCGGAAAGATTAAGATGATTCAGGAGAAGATGAGGACTTCTCAGAGTCGTCAGAAAAGTTATCACGATAAGAGGAGGAAAGATCTTGAGTTTAGCGAAGGAGAACATGTTTTTATGCGAGTTACTCCGATGACTGGTATTGGTCGAGCTTTGAAGTCAAAGAAGTTGACTCCTTCTTTTATTGGTCCGTTTCAGATTACCAAGAAAGTTGGGAAAGTTGCTTATCAGATTGCTTTGACTCCGTCACTTGCAAATTTGCATGATGTTTTTCATGTATCTCAGCTAAGGAAGTACATTGTTGATCCGTCTCATGAGATTCGAGTAGACGATATACAGGTACGAGAGAATTTGACTGTGGAAGCGGTACCTGCGAGAATTGAGGATCAGAAGTTGAAACAGTTGCGAGGCAAGGAGATCGCATTGGTAAGAGTGGCTTGGGGAGGACCAGCAGATGGAAATGTCACTTGGGAGCTGGAGAGCCAGATGAAGGACTCGTATCCCGAACTGTCCGTCTAAGGTATGTTTTCGAGGACGAAAACTCTTTTAGTTGGGGAGAGTTGTGACACCCCAAATTTATTCAAGTGTTAAATAATTAGGAATTTAATTATTAAATTAATTAAAGGCTTAATTAATAATATTTTGGATTAAATGGATGAATTAATTATGAAATTTAAAAAGGAAGACCGGGGGTGTAAGGTTGAATTAGAGGTGTGTGAAGTAAAAAGCTCTACTAAATAATTACTAATTTATTTCTATTATTTGGAAAATAATAAAAGAAAGAAGAAAAAGGAGGTTATTTGGAAAAACTCATTGTACGTGAAATTGGAGAAGAGAAGAGAAGAGAGGAAAAAGCCAAACGCCGTGAATTCGAAGGATCTTCGCGAGGTAAGGGGTGATTTCAATTATTTAATATGCCTTATAAATTTTGAGATAAATAGAATTGATTAAGCATGTTAGGAATCTCGATTTTGGAATTCTAGGTTTGTGGGATTATCCCTAATTGTGTCAGAGTATAGGAATTGGAACCATTAATGTGATGAATAATTAATAGGAGTGATGGAAACATGATTTATGATGTTGTATTGATGTGTATTGGTTGCATTTTGGTGTTCCAAATGTTATAATTCGTATTGGTATGAATTGGATGGGATTGGAATAAATAATGCTGTCAAAATAGCAGATTTTGACTCTGCATGTCGTGGGAACCGGTTCCCAGTGGGGAGGAACCGGGTTCCACTGTGTGAACGTACAAAAACTTGCAAAATTGGTCGCAAGAACCGGTTCCTATATAGGTAGGAACCGAGTTCCAGTACATTTTCCAGAAACGTAACTTTTTGAAAAATACTAAACTTTGAAAATTCATAACTTTCAAAACCGTAAGTTCGATTTGAGTGTCGTTTTCAGCAGTATTTCTTAAATTAAAAATAATATCTTATAAAATAAGAAAAATATTATTTTATGAAAATTATTTTAAAAAGAGTCCAATTCCCGATTTTTGTAAACTTTGGTATTTTGAGAACGATGTAGAATTGTTTGTAAATTGTTCTGATTTGGTGAATGAGAACTGATACTTATGTTTTGTGCCTGCTATCCATTATGATTGAGATGTGATCATGTGATATATTGGTTTTGGCATTATTCGGAATTATGTTGTGATCATATTCCGTTGATTTGATGTTGACTTTCCGATTATGCGGTTTGTTATTATGTGCATATTTGGTGTATATGCAATGGTGTATCCATGATAATTGATTGTATCAGGTCCTTGTGGATGAAGTGCATGTTTATGCTGTTTGATGTGTGTATGATAGATAATGATATCATGTTTCTTTTGGTTTTGGTTCAGTTATGATAAATTGATGTATTTCATAGACTGATTTGATGTTGCATGCTGGTGATGTGCATGCATATGCATTGTTTTGGTGAAGTTAATTCCCATTGTGTGGAATTTGACTTGTATTTCCGTTAACCGATACCCGGGTGATGATGGGTGGTTAGGCTGGATTCGTGTCCGGTGTTTATGGACGAATCGATGGATTGCTGTATCCGATTGATGATGGATCAGCTGGATTCGTGTCCGGTGTTTATGGACGAATCGATGGTTGCTGTATCCGGTTGATGATGGATCAGTGTTGGGTGACTTGGTCACGTGTTGGTACCACATGCATTGTGTCTGCATTTGTGTTTGCATGGAATTGTAACATGTTAGGATGTCTTCCAGTGTTACAATTCTTTGGTTGATTATTGATTTGTGCATAATGACTTGTATGATTGGAACTGTGTGTTGAATCTGAGTTTATGCTAAAATGGGTGAAATAATATGCTTGTGATATACTGTTGATTGAGAAGCTTATAATTCATGTTAATTATGAGAAATCTCACCCTTACTTTAATGATTTCAGATTAAAGTTAGCAGCTCAGGAGTTGGTGAGGATGGCTCTATAGCTATGTTACTTTAAGTCCGCGTGTCAGTGTCGTGCTCTGATAGGTTGTAACACTGGGGGAAACGTTCGAATGATGAGTTTTATTTTATACTCTATTGTTTAATTTATGTTGGGAATACTTATGAAGTGAAGTTATTCCGATTTTGAGACATTTCCGCTGTTTAGAACATGATGTTGATTTGAATATTTATCTTAATAATTCCTTCAGTAAAGCACGATAACTGTAGATTTGAGGTTTTTATATTTATCCTGAATTGTGACATCCCTGTTTTCCATGTTACTCTGATTTAATTAATATATTCGGGGGTTATTTAGAAGGGGTGTTACAATAGTGGTATCATAGCCTGGTTGGTTTATCGTCCAGGTTGTTTATGTGTTTACTCCCTTTTGGTATGCGACATGTGTGTGAAACACTGTCGGTACTTGATTGTTTCCTTTTCGTTGTCTGCAGAGGTACGTGTGAAATAAGTGGGGGAGAAGTTTCTTCTCTGAAGTTTTGTGCAAGAGGTTGGTTCATTATACCGCCGATTGTAAGATGTAAGTATTGCCGAGCAGTTGATGCTTCAAGCATGGTTATGTTTAAGTAGCTTGAAGGGTAAGATTGAAGATGCTGTTGTGGTTTGGTAACGATGGTTGATGCCACCTCATGATTGTTGACTATCTATTGACAAATTGAGGAACTGATCACCCTTAATCTCTTGTTGATGGTAGTCGAGATCGCGTTGGATGGGATGTACTTATTGTGCCAGCTTTATAGTGTGTGAAATTAGTTGAGTCGGCAAGAAGAGAAGCGGTTTGGTTTGCGTAACGAGAGATTTAGATCTCGGCGAGAGCAAGAAAAAGGCATGTGACCTATTGGATGTAATTTTTATGAAGTGTTCTGTGATGAAGTAAGTGGAACGGCGTGAGAGTGCAAGGTGAAGTCTTAATGGGTTTTGTTACTAGAGCTAGTTCGAATTCGAGGATGCCTATAAGAGGTCTACTTCTAGATTGAGAAAGTTGAAGAGTCAACTTGAGGATTTGCTTGAGAAGAAGTTTATTCGTCCGAGTGTTTCGCCGTGGGGTGCTTCGGTGTTGTTGGTTAAGAAGAAAGAAGGTTCAATGAGATTATGTGTTGATTACAGACAGCTGAATAAAGTTACAATCAAGAATCGGTATCCTTTGCCGAGGATCGATGATTTAATGGATCAACTAGTTGGAGCTTGTGTATTTAGTAAGATTGATCTGAGATCTGGATATCATCAGATTCGTGTGAAGTCGGAAGATATTCAGAAAACTGCATTTAGAACGAGGTATGAACATTACGAGTATTCTGTTATGCCGTTTGGAGTTACTAATGCACCTGGTGTTTTCATGGAGTATATGAATAGGATAATTCATCCGTATCTTGATAAGTTTGTGGTGGTGTTCATTGATGATATTCTAATTTATTCGAAGAGCGATGAAGAGCATGCAGAACATCTCAGAGTTGTGTTGGAATTGTTGAAAGAGAAGAAGCTTTATGCGAAGTTGTCCAAGTGTGAATTCTGGTTAAGTGAAGTAAGTTTTCTTGGCCATGTAATTTCCAAGAATGGAATTGCTGTGGATCCTACGAAGGTAGAAGCAGTATCTCAGTGGGAAGCGCCGAATAATGCTTCTGAGATCCGTAGTTTTCTGGGTCTTGCAGGTTATTATAGGAAGTTTATAGAAGGATTTTCCAAATTAGCGTTACCGTTGACTAAGTTGACCAGGAAGGCTCAGATGTTTGTTTGGGATGTTGAATGTGAGAAAGGATTTCAAGAGCTGAAGAGGAGGTTGACAAGTGCTCCGATCTTGATTTTGCCAAATCCGACTAAGTCTTTTTTGTGTATTGTGATCATTAATGGGATTAGGTGTTGTGTTTATGCAAGATAATAAGGTGGTGGCTTATGCTTCGAGACAATTGAAAGTACATGAAAGGAATTATCCGACTCATGATTTGGAGTTGGCAGCTGTTGTGTTTGTTTTGAAGTTGTGGAGGCATTATTTATATGGTTCTCGGTTTGAGGTGTTCAGTGATCACAAAAGTCTGAGGTATCTCTTTGATCAGAAAGAGTTGAATATGAGGCAGAGGAGATGGTTAGAATTTCTAAAGGATTATGATTTCGGTTTGAATTACCATCCTGGTAAGGCAAACGTTGTTGCGGATGCCTTGAGTAGGAAGTTCTTGCATATGTCGATGTTAATGGTCCGTGAGTTAGATTTGGTTGAGCAGTTCAGAGATTTAAGTTTGGTATGTGAAACTACTCCGAATAGTGTGAAATTGGGTATGTTGAAACTGACTAGTGGTATTCTGGAAGAAATTCGGAATGGACAGAAGTCCGATGTTGGGTTAGTTGATAAATTGACATTGATCAACCAAGGTCAAGGAGGCGAGTTCCGGATTGATGAGAATGGTGTTATAAGATTTGGTAATAGGGTGTATGTTCCGGATGTTACAGAGATTAGGAAGATAATTTTGGAAGAAGGACATCGTAGTGGATTGAGTATTCATCCTGGTGCTACTAAAATGTACCATAATTTGAAGAAGTTGTTTTGGTGGCCGGGAATGAAAAAGGAAATTGCTGAGTTTGTGTATGCTTGTTTGGTTTGTCAGAAGTCGAAAATTGAGCATCAAAAACCGTTAGGATTGATGGAACCGTTGTTTGTCCCGGAATGGAAATGGGATGGAATCTCTATGGATTTTGTGTCTGGTTTGCCAAGGACATCAAAGAATTGTGATTCTATCTGGGTTATTGTTGATCGGTTGACGAAATCTGCTCACTTTATTCCGATAAGAATGGATTATCCGATGGAAAGATTGGCAGAATTGTATGTTGAGAAGATTGTGAGTTTGCACGGTATTCCTTCTAGTATTGTGTCGGATCGAGATCCGAGGTTTACATCTAAATTCTGGACGGGATTGCAAGAAGCTTTGGGTACTAAGTTGCGTTTGAGTTTCGCTTATCATCCACAGACAGATGGTCAGACGGAGAGAACGATTCAGTCGTTGGAAGATTTGTTAAGAGCTTGTGTGTTGGAGAAAGGTGGAGCTTGGGATAGTTATCTACCATTGATTGAGCTTACCTACAACAATAGTTTTCATTCGAGCATTGGTATGGCTCCGTTTGAGGCATTGTATGGTAGGAGCTGTCGGACGCCGTTGTGTTGGTATGAATCTGGAGAGAGTGATATGATTGGACCGGAAATTGTCCAACAGACTTCCGGAAAGATTAAGATGATTCAGGAGAAGATGAGGACTTCTCAGAGTCGTCAGAAAAGTTATCACGATAAGAGGAGAAAAGATCTTGAGTTTAGCGAAGGAGAACATGTTTTTATGCGAGTTACTCCGATGACTGGTATTGGTCGAGCTTTGAAGTCAAAGAAGTTGACTCCACCTTTTATTGGTCCGTTTCAGATTACCAAGAAAGTTGGGAAAGTTGCTTATCAGATTGCTTTGCCTCCGTCACTTGCAAATTTGCATGATGTTTTTCATGTATCTCAGCTAAGGAAGTACATTGTTGATCCGTCTCATGAGATTCGGGTAGACGATATACAGGTACGAGAGAATTTGACTGTGGAAGCGGTACCTGCGAGAATTGAGGATCAGAAGTTGAAACAGTTGCGAGGCAAGGAGATCGCATTGGTAAGAGTGGCTTGGGGAGGACCAGCAGATGGAAATGTCACTTGGGAGCTGGAGAGCCAGATGAAGGACTCGTATCCCGAACTGTTCGTCTAAGGTATGTTTTCGAGGACGAAAACTCTTTTAGTTGGGGAGAGTTGTGACACCCCAAATTTATTCAAGTGTTAAATAATTAGGAATTTAATTATTAAATTAATTAAAGGCTTAATTAATAATATTTTGGATTAAATGGATGAATTAATTATGAAATTTAAAAAGGAAGACCGGGGGTGTAAGGTTGAATTAGAGGTGTGTGAAGTAAAAAGCTCTACTAAATAATTACTAATTTATTTCTATTATTTGGAAAATAATAAAAGAAAGAAGAAAAAGGAGGTTATTTGGAAAAACTCATTGTACGTGAAATTGGAGAAGAGAAGAGAAGAGAGGAAAAAGCCAAACGCCGTGAATTCGAAGGATCTTCGCGAGGTAAGGGGTGATTTCAATTATTTAATATGCCTTATAAATTTTGAGATCAATAGAATTGATTAAGCATGTTAGGAATCTCGATTTTGGAATTCTAGGTTTGTGGGATTATCCCTAATTGTGTCAGAGTATAGGAATTGGAACTATTAATGTGATGAATAATTAATAGGAGTGATGGAAACATGATTTATGATGTTGTATTGATGTGTATTGGTTGCATTTTGGTGTTCCAAATGTTATAATTCGTATTGGTATGAATTGGATGGGATTGGAATAAATAATGCTGTCAAAATAGCAGATTTTGACTCTGCATGTCATGGGAACCGGTTCCCAGTGGGGAGGAACCGGGTTCCACTGTGTGAACGTACAAAAACTTGCAAAATTGGTCGCAAGAACCGGTTCCTATATAGGTAGGAACCGAGTTCCAGTACATTTTCCAGAAACGTAACTTTTTGAAAAATACTAAACTTTGAAAATTCATAACTTTCAAAACCGTAAGTTCGATTTGAGTGTCGTTTTCAGCAGTATTTCTTAAATTAAAAATAATATCTTATAAAATAAGAAAAATATTATTTTATGAAAATTATTTTAAAAAGAGTCCAATTCCCGATTTTTGTAAACTTTGGTATTTTGAGAACGATGTAGAATTGTTTGTAAATTGTTCTGATTTGGTGAATGAGAACTGATACTTATGTTTTGTGCCTGCTATCCATTATGATTGAGATGTGATCATGTGATATATTGGTTTTGGCATTATTCGGAATTATGTTATGATCATATTCCGTTGATTTGATGTTGACTTTCCGATTATGCAGTTTGTTATTATGTGCATATTTGGTGTATATGCAATGGTGTATCCATGATAATTGATTGTATCAGGTCCTTGTGGATGAAGTGCATGTTTATGCTGTTTGATGTGTGTATGATAGATAATGATATCATGTTTCTTTTGGTTTTGGTTCAGTTATGATAAATTGATGTATTTCATAGACTGATTTGATGTTGCATGCTGGTGATGTGCATGCATATGCATTGTTTTGGTGAAGTTAATTCCCATTGTGTGGAATTTGACTTGTATTTCCGTTAACCGATACCCGGGTGATGATGGGTGGTTAGGCTGGATTCGTGTCCGGTGTTTATGGACGAATCGATGGATTGCTGTATCCGATTGATGATGGATCAGCTGGATTCGTGTCCGGTGTTTATGGACGAATCGATGGTTGCTGTATCCGGTTGATGATGGATCAGTGTTGGGTGACTTGGTCACGTGTTGGTACCACATGCATTGTGTCTGCATTTGTGTTTGCATGGAATTGTAACATGTTAGGATGTCTTCCAGTGTTACAATTCTTTGGTTGATTATTGATTTGTGCATAATGACTTGTATGATTGGAACTGTGTGTTGAATCTGAGTTTATGCTAAAATGGGTGAAATAATATGCTTGTGATATACTGTTGATTGAGAAGCTTATAATTCATGTTAATTATGAGAAATCTCACCCTTACTTTAATGATTTCAGATTAAAGTTAGCAGCTCAGGAGTTGGTGAGGATGGCTCTATAGCTATGTTACTTTAAGTCCGCGTGTCAGTGTCGTGCTCTGATAGGTTGTAACACTGGGGGAAACGTTCGAATGATGAGTTTTATTTTATACTCTATTGTTTAATTTATGTTGGGAATACTTATGAAGTGAAGTTATTCCGGTTTTGAGACATTTCCGCTGTGTAGAACATGATGTTGATTTGAATATTTATCTTAATAATTCCTTCAGTAAAGCACGATAACTGTAGATTTGAGGTTTTTATATTTATCCTGAATTGTGACATCCCTGTTTTCCATGTTACTCTGATTTAATTAATATATTCGGGGGTTATTTAGAAGGGGTGTTACAATAGTGGTATCATAGCCTGGTTGGTCTATCGTCCAGGTTGTTTATGTGTTTACTCCCTTTTGGTATGCGACATGTGTGTGAAACACTGTCGGTACTTGATTGTTTCCTTTTCGTTGTCTGCAGAGGTACGTGTGAAATAAGTGGGGGAGAAGTTTCTTCTCTGAAGTTTTGTGCAAGAGGTTGGTTCAGTATACCGCCGATTGTAAGATGTAAGTATTGCCGAGCAGTTGATGCTTCAAGCATGGTTATTTTTAAGTAGCTTGAAGGGTAAGATTGAAGATGTTGTTGTGGTTTGGTAACGATGGTTGATGCCACCTCATGATTGTTGACTATCTATTGACAAATTGAGGAACTGATCACCCTTAATCTCTTGTTGATGGTAGTCGAGATCGCGTTGGATGGGATGTACTTATTGTGCCAGCTTTATAGTGTGTGAAATTAGTTGAGTCGGCAAGAAGAGAAGCGGTTTGGTTTGCGTAACGAGAGATTTAGATCTCGGCGAGAGCAAGAAAAAGGCATGTGACCTATTGGATGTAATTTTTATGAAGTGTTCCGTGATGAAGTAAGTGGAACGGCGTGAGAGTGCAAGGTGAAGTCTTAATGGGTTTTGTTACTAGAGCTAGTTCAAATTCGAGGATGCCTATAAGAGGTCTACTTCTAGATTGAGAAAGTTGAAGAGTCAACTTGAGGATTTGCTTGAGAAGAAGTTTATTCGTCCGAGTGTTTCGCCGTGGGGTGCTTCGGTGTTGTTGGTTAAGAAGAAAGAAGGTTCAATGAGATTATGTGTTGATTACAGACAGCTGAATAAAGTTACAATCAAGAATCGGTATCCTTTGCCGAGGATCGATGATTTAATGGATCAACTAGTTGGAGCTTGTGTATTTAGTAAGATTGATCTGAGATCTGGATATCATCAGATTCGTGTGAAGTCGGAAGATATTCAGAAAACTGCATTTAGAACGAGGTATGAACATTACGAGTATTCTGTTATGCCGTTTGGAGTTACTAATGCACCTGGTGTTTTCATGGAGTATATGAACAGGATAATTCATCCGTATCTTGATAAGTTTGTGGTGGTGTTCATCGATGATATTCTAATTTATTCGAAGAGCGATGAAGAACATGCAGAACATCTCAGAGTTGTGTTGGAATTGTTGAAAGAGAAGAAGCTTTATGCGAAGTTGTCCAAGTGTGAATTCTGGTTAAGTGAAGTAAGTTTTCTTGGCCATGTAATTTCCAAGAATGGAATTGCTGTGGATCCTACGAAGGTAGAAGCAGTATCTCAGTGGGAAGCGCCGAATAATGCTTCTGAGATCCGTAGTTTTCTGGGTCTTGCAGGTTATTATAGGAAGTTTACAGAAGGATTTTCCAAATTAGCGTTACCGTTGACTAAGTTGACCAGGAAGCCTCAGATGTTTGTTTGGGATGTTGAATGTGAGAAAGGATTTCAAGAGCTGAAGAGGAGGTTGACAAGTGCTCCGATCTTGATTTTGCCAAATCCGACTAAGTCTTTTTTGTGTATTGTGATCATTAATGGGATTAGGTGTTGTGTTTATGCAAGATAAGAAGGTGGTGGCTTTTGCTTCGAGACAATTGAAAGTACATGAAAGGAATTATCTGACTCATGATTTGGAGTTGGCAGCTGTTGTGTTTGTTTTGAAGTTGTGGAGGCATTATTTATATGGTTCTCGGTTTGAGGTGTTCAGTGATCACAAAAGTCTGAGGTATCTCTTTGATCAGAAAGAGTTGAATATGAGGCAGAGGAGATGGTTAGAATTTCTAAAGGATTATGATTTCGGTTTGAATTACCATCCTGGTAAGGCAAACGTTGTTGCGGATGCCTTGAGTAGGAAGTTCTTGCATATGTCGATGTTAATGGTCCGTGAGTTAGATTTGGTTGAGCAGTTCAGAGATTTAAGTTTGGTATGTGAAACTACTCCGAATAGTGTGAAATTGGGTATGTTGAAATTGACTAGTGGTATTCTGGAAGAAATTCGGAATGGACAGAAGTCCGATGTTGGGTTAGTTGATAAATTGACATTGATCAACCAAGGTCAAGGAGGCGAGTTCCGGATTGATGAGAATGGTGTTATAAGATTTGGTAATAGGGTGTATGTTCCGGATGTTACAGAGATTAGGAAGATAATTTTGGAAGAAGGACATCGTAGTGGATTGAGTATTCATCCTGGTGCTACTAAAATGTACCATAATTTGAAGAAGTTGTTTTGGTGGCCGGGAATGAAAAAGGAAATTGCTGAGTTTGTGTATGCTTGTTTGGTTTGTCAGAAGTCGAAGATTGAGCATCAAAAACCGTCAGGATTGATGGAACCGTTGTTTGTCCCGGAATGGAAATGGGATGGAATCTCTATGGATTTTGTGTCTGGTTTGCCAAGGACATCAAAGAATTGTGATTCTATCTGGGTTATTGTTGATCGGTTGACGAAATCTGCTCACTTTATTCCGATAAGAATGGATTATCCGATGGAAAGATTAGCAGAATTGTATGTTGAGAAGATTGTGAGTTTGCACGGTATTCCTTCTAGTATTGTGTCGGATCGAGATCTGAGGTTTACATCTAAATTCTGGACGGGATTGCAAGAAGCTTTGGGTACTAAGTTGCGTTTGAGTTACGCTTATCATCCACAGACAGATGGTCAGACGGAGAGAACGATTCAGTCGTTGGAAGATTTGTTAAGAGCTTGTGTGTTGGAGAAAGGTGGAGCTTGGGATAGTTATCTACCATTGATTGAGCTTACCTACAACAATATTTTTCATTCGAGCATTGGTATGGCTCCGTTTGAGGCATTGTATGGTAGGAGGTGTCGGACGCCGTTGTGTTGGTATGAATCTGGAGAGAGTGCTGTGATTGGACCGGAAATTGTCCAACAGACTTCGGGAAAGATTAAGATGATTCAGGAGAAGATGAGGACTTCTCAGAGTCGTTAGAAAAGTTATCACGATAAGAGGAGGAAAGATCTTGAGTTTAGCGAAGGAGAACATGTTTTTATGCGAGTTACTCCGATGACTGGTATTGGTCGAGCTTTGAAGTCAAAGAAGTTGACTCCACCTTTTATTGGTCCGTTTCAGATTACCAAGAGAGTTGGGAAAGTTGCTTATCAGATTGCTTTGCCGCCGTCACTTGCAAATTTGCATGATGTTTTTCATGTATCTCAGCTAAGGAAGTACATTGTTGATCCGTCTCATGAGATTCGGGTAGACGATATACAAGTACGAGAGAATTTGACTGTGGAAGCGGTATCTGCGAGAATTGAGGATCAGAAGTTGAAACAGTTGCGAGGCAAGGAGATCGCATTGGTAAGAGTGGCTTGGGGAGGACCAGCAGATGGAAATATCACTTGGGAGCTGGAGAGCCAGATGAAGGACTCGTATCCCGAACTGTTCGTCTAAGGTATGTTTTCGAGGATGAAAACTCTTTTAGTTGGGGAGAGTTGTGACACCCCAAATTTATTCAAGTGTTAAATAATTAGGAATTTAATTATTAAATTAATTAAAGGCTTAATTAATAATATTTTGGATTAAATGGATGAATTAATTATGAAATTTAAAAAGGAAGACCGGGGGTGTAAGGTTGAATTAGAGGTGTGTGAAGTTAAAAGCTCTACTAAATAATTACTAATTTATTTCTATTATTTGGAAAATAATAAAAGAAAGAAGAAAAAGGAGGTTATTTGGAAAAACTCATTGTACGTGAAATTGGAGAAGAGAAGAGAAGAGAGGAAAAAGCCAAACGCCGTGAATTCGAAGGATCTTCACGAGGTAAGGGGTGATTTCAATTATTTAATATGCCTTATAAATTTTGAGATCAATAGAATTGATTAAGCATGTTAGGAATCTCGATTTTGGAATTCTAGGTTTGTGGGATTATCCCTAATTGTGTCAGAGTATAGGAATTGGAACCATTAATGTGATGAATAATTAATAGGAGTGATGGAAACATGATTTATGATGTTGTATTGATGTGTATTGGTTGCATTTTGGTGTTCCAAATGTTATAATTCGTATGGGTATGAATTGGATGTGATTGGAATGAATAATGCTGTCAAAATAGCAGATTTTGACTCTGCAGGTCGTGGGAACCGGTTCCCAGTGGGGAGAAACCGGGTTCCACTGTGTGAACGTACAAAAACTTGCAAAATTGGTCATAGGAACCGGTTCCTATATAGGTAGGAACCGAGTTCCAGTACATTTTCCAGAAACGTAACTTTTTGAAAAATACTAAACTTTGAAAATTCATAACTTTCAAAACCGTAAGTCCGATTTGAGTGTCGTTTTCGGCAGTATTTCTTAAATTAAAAATACTATCTTATAAAATAAGAAAAATATTATTTTATGAAAATTATTTTAAAAAGAGTCGAATTCCCGATTTTTGTAAACTTTGGTATTTTGAGAACGATGTAGAATTGTTTGTAAATTGTTCTGATTTGGTGAATGAGAACTGATACTTATGTGTTGTGCCTGCTATCCATTATGACTGAGATGTGATCATGTGATATATTGGTTTTGGCATTATTCGGAATTATGTTGTGATCATATTCCGTTGATTTGATGTTGACTTTCCGATTATGCGGTTTGTTATTATGTGCATATTTGGTGTATATGCAATGGTGTATCCATGATAATTGATTGTATCAGGTCCTTGTGGATGAAGTGCATGTTTATGCTGTTTGATGTGTGTATGATAGATAATGATATCATGTTTCTTTTGGTTTTGGTTCAGTTATGATAAATTGATGTATTTCATAGACTGATTTGATGTTGCATGCTGGTGATGTGCATGCATATGCATTGTTTTGGTGAAGTTAATTCCCATTGTGTGGAATTTGACTTGTATTGCCGTTAACCGATACCCGGGTGATGATGGGTGGTTAGGCTGGATTCGTGTCCGGTGTTTATGGACGAATCGATGGATTGTTGTATCCGAATGATGATGGATCAGCTGGATTCGTGTCTGGTGTTTATGGACGAATCGATGGTTGCTGTATCCGGTTGATGATGGATCAGTGTTGGGTGACTTGGTCACGTGTTGGTACCACATGCATTGTGTCTGCATTTGTGTTTGCATGGAATTGTAACATGTTAGGATGTCTTCCAGTGTTACAATTCTTTGGTTGATTATTGATTTGTGCATAATGACTTGTATGATTGGAACTGTGTGTTGAATCTGAGTTTATGCTAAAATGGGTGAAATAATATGCTTGTGATATACTGTTGATTGAGAAGCTTATAATTCATGTTAATTATGAGAAATCTCACCCTTACTTTAATGATTTCAGATTAAAGTTAGCAGCTCAGGGTTGGTGAGGATGGCTCTATAGCTATGTTATTTTAAGTCCGCGTGTCAGTGTCGTGCTCTGATAGGTTGTAACACTGGGGGAAACGTTCGAATGATGAGTTTTATTTTATACTCTATTGTTTAATTTATGTTGGGAATACTTATGAAGTGAAGTTATTCCGGTTTTGAGACATTTCCGCTGTGTAGAACATGATGTTGATTTGAATATTTATCTTAATAATTCCTTTAGTAAAGCACGATAACTGTAGATTTGAGGTTTTTATATTTATCCTGAATTGTGACATCCCTGTTTTCCATGTTACTCTGATTTAATTAATATATTCGCGGGTTATTTAGAAGGGGTGTTACACTAGCTAAAAGTCCTGGAAGGTAAAACAACTCAATGGAAGATCGTAGAGCTGAATCAAGGCAGATATAACATCTAATTATACCTCCACTTTTGTCATCTCAAGGGTATCCCTATAACAGCGAGTAAACATCTTCAAAGCTTATTCAGACAGTTTCTCTTTGATAGTTTTTATCTTCATCATATTCGCCTTTATGGTATTAACACAAACAAGTTTTTTCCCTCTAACATTCATTTTTAAGACACTTCACAAAAACCTTTGATTATTTTTTAATCCTGTGAATAAGAGACAAAAAGAATGGATGATAATGAATATATGAAATATAACATGTATGAATGCATGATGATAGTAACGGGATTTATGAAAGGTATCCTTAGCTGGTAGGCTCCTAGTTTTGGCCTACGGATATTCTACCCTTCCCATAAGGTGGTTTACTTAAGGGTATCATGGATAATTCTAGAGGAAAAGGAACAAGGGACTCCCTTAAGCGGAGCCTCTTTGCAGACTGAAACTTTCATCTTTAAGGTCGTGAAAAGTCTCACCATGAGATTTTGGTTTAAGAGTTATACAAAAATCGACAGGTTTTGTTCCAAAGTCCTACCCTCCAAGAGGATGTCTCTTGAGACGTATTTCTTTTTTGGAATTCCATCGACTCTAGGCGAAGTCTTCATAAAAACTCATAGGGATCATGTATCCCCTTGGCCAATAGACGAACCTTCTTTCTATGGTTTTTTGAAACTAAATTTTTAAAATAAAAATCCCATCACAATTAATTATAGCAAGATAGAAAGATGTAAAAAATAAATAAACCTAAAATAATAAATAGAATGTGAAGAAATAAGTAAAAAAAATATAAAGAAAACCCTAAATCCCCAAAAGAAAGGCTTCTAACCCTAGGGTTGATTCCCCAACAGAGTCACCAGCTGTTATAAATAGTTTTAAAATGAGAGTCGCCACCATTATTTTTTATCCTATGGAAAGAACTATAACGGATAAACCTAACTTGGTCAGAGATTCTAAGTAGTTAACTCGTTTTAGACGAAGGGAAGGTGTTAGGCACCCCTCATCTACCTTGTTCAGAAGGATATTAGGGTTTAGATTTATAATTCAGGAAAATAGGGTTTTAATTTTTATTAAGGAGACTCGCCACGATTTTAATTGTATGCTTACGTATCCTCTTATGAGGAATCAGAGTCCTAATTCATAGTTCGTAGTTGTTGGTTAGTGTTTCTTATGGATTACAGAGATATTTTGAATTAATCCTTGAAATAAGGCTGAGTTTGAAAATTACTGAGTGTTTAGACGAAGTTCGCATTTAATGAGAAATATCTCCATAATCCTTTTTTAAAATGATATCTTGGATTTTAAATTATGTTAGTGGAAAATTGTTAGTGATTTGATTGGTTAGATATTTTTTTAGTATATCATATAAGAAAAATATTTTTAATGCATGATAGAAAGAATTTTAATGCAATTATTAATTAATAATGAGTTAGTGAGAAAAAGAATTTTAAATTTAATAATAATAAAAAATATATTAAGTATTAAAAATATTAATAGTAATAAGTAAAATAAATAAATGAAAATACAAAATATAAAAAGAACAAAAATCAATTAAAAATGCAGGGGGTGTATTTTATTTAGGCTGAGCAATTCAGGGGGGTGTAAGAAGTAAGGCCTTGAATCCAGATATTGGATTCAGGCCCAAACGCGTGAGGGAGGTGTACAATTGAACAACGAAGCAAAAGTGGGGGGCACATGAAGCAAGGGACCAAGTTCAGATATTGAACTGGGCCTAAAAGCAAAGGGGGTAAGAATTAATATTGACGAAGTAAAATGGAGAGTGTAAATATCAAGGGCTTAGACCCAAAACCTTATTGGAGTCCGTTAGCCAAGGTATGGGCGAGTGCAGAATGTTATGGTGAGCGTGTAGATTTGTGAGAATTTGATCTTGATCAAAGTGTCCTTAGGATTTAGTCTTGGGACGTTGATCAAAATTATAACAAACAGAGGGTCCAGATTTAGAGTTGACTAGGGAGTATGGAGTAGCGCATGTATGAAGCGAACAGAGGTAGTATTTAAGAAAGTCCAATTCACAATTGTTAATTTTTTCCTCTTCTCCCTCTCTCTCTCTCTAACCATTCTATATGTATCACTATACAAATATAAGAGAGAGAAGCTCTGGCTTCTCTCTAGGATTTCCTCGTTGGAAATCGTCACCACCACCCTAAGCCACCCTGAACCACCGTGTGTTTCCCAGTTTCCGGTTGAAATTTAACTGGAAAACTCAAACATTCAACCACTTTCACCCATATATCATGAACCCTATGAGTTCAAACCCTAACCCTAGGGTTCTTACATAAAACCTAACAATCTTCAACCCATAAATGTTTATCCCGATGAACCCTAACCCTAGACACCAAGAACCCTAACCAAAACTAAACCTAACCCTAAGTTTCCAGAAATCCCCAAATCAAACATTAAACAACAAAAATAACAACAAAATCAAAACCCCAAGCTAAGTTCAATCGTGTTTACCTCTCTTGTAGTGAACTTCTTGCAATTTAATTTTCCTCTTTGTCTCTTTTTGATTCCTTCTTTAGTTCTTTGTTTGTAGGTAATTGTGTCGCGGTGATTTCTTCATGGACAGGTATTAGGGTTTCATAAATGAAACCCTAGATCTCAAGAAAGAAGAAACTACCAAGGCTTCAATCGCTTCTCCTTCTTTCCTCGGTTTAGAGTCTGCTTCTCCAAATATTCGTGCCCTTTCTTAGAAATTTCTAGGTTACTTATAGGTTAGACTTTTAGACAGTTTAGGAAATTATTTTGTAATTTTCGTTATGAATTGTTGATTAGGAGTAGATTGATGAATTTAGAATCTGTAATTGATATGATTTGATTTTGTATTAAGAATTTGTTATGTAATTGATTGTAATAAGATTCGATTTGATTTAATATTGTGTAAATTTGATTTGTTTTGTTTCAAAGTCACCAATAAGCATTTCTTTTCTTTTTGGATCTACACAATACATGTTCATTGGGTTTGGGCATGATTTCTGGGTTTGAAGGAGAAACAGGGTGCCGCTTGCATTAGGGTTTCAATCCTTTGGGTTGACTCGGTCAACATCTCAAAATAATAATAGGCTTAATAATAATAATAATAATAATAATAATAATAATAATAATAATAATAATAATAATAATAGTATAATAACGAAAATAATCACAATAATAATAATAATATTAATGAAATTGATAATTATTTTAATTAGTAAAAGTAATTTTTATTAATAATACTATTAATAATATTTATATAACAAAAATCATCTTAATCAAATATTGATTAAAATAATAACAATATAATTGATATAAAGAAATGTGGGATTCTATAAGAAAATTCTAATGGGTCATTAGATGTTAATGGACAGTTTAAAAAAAATAGCCATGGACTCTTAAAAAATACACCCCTTCTTATTATTTATAACCGGGCCAAAAAATGTATTAATGGGCCATCAGATTTTGATGGTCCATTAAGGCAAACACCCCTCTTATTAATATTTAAACCCCCTTATTTATAATATTCAAAATAAACAATTTGAACCAAACGATTTAAAGATTTGTAAAATAGTAACATAATATGATTATCTGATGGGTCAAATTTGGGGTATAACACTCCATCCTCTTCAATTTCGGTAAATTCTTGAATCTTAATTAGTTTAATTGCTTATTTGAATATTGATTTTGTGAATTGAGAAATTGGTTATCGTATGAATTGATTTCTTGAAAATTGCTTGAGATAATTGATCTTGAATTATGATAATGTTGAGATGTGGAATTGGTTAATTCATGACATAATAGATATGGATCTTGATTTTATTCGGTAAAATTGTTGATAATTTTTTGATACCGAATTTTAGATCTATATGTCAATTATGGAATTTTGTTAAGATTTTATTGCATTAACTCTTGATTTTTGTTATTTGTGGCTTGAAATCATTGTTTGGATTTGGATTTGATTATTACAAAGTGTTTGTAATTTCCAAACGGTGATACTTTAACTAGTAAGTATTTTTGTGCATCCGCGTGCGATTATTGAAATCAATTTTTATCAATATTGGTTCAAGTGTGCATCGCTGCTCAGAAACTACAAAAACCTTGTAATTGGCTTTTCAAAAGTTGTTTGATGCTTGTTCATGCATAACTGTGCATTTGTGAACTATTGCAGTTGAATTATACCGTTTCTGATACGATTTTCCGTGCAATTCTTTGTTACGGTGCAATGTTGCCCGATTATAGTAAGTTGAGCATAAGGCGACATTTCTTTGATGGTAAATTCTCAAGGTACTAGGTTTCGGTACTTGGATGAAATTTGTATTGAGTTTTCTCAATTTTGGATAAAATTTTCATGTAATTCATGTGTTAATGATGTTTCTTCTTGGGAATGGTAAGTAACACTTGCAAGGTGATTTAATTCACGGTTATGGCTTATTTGAGCTTCTTGGTGCATTTGGCGGTATCATTTCAAATTGTTTTTATTCCGAATTTTTATGCACTTTCATTTGTAATAAGTTATTGCCTAGAGTTCATACTTGTGCTTCCATTGTGCATTTAATTTCTATTTCTTCATGGTTTAATTCTAAATTGAATTGTGATGAGAATGCATAACTCCGATTTCGCTTCCTTGTTATTTCTAACATGTTTGTTGACTTGTGCAGGGAACTTTGAGAGCGCTTTAAATCGATTACCGAATTTTTGGTTATTCGATTAAAGCATGTTAGGCCACTTTATTTATGGGTTTGTGGATTCGCTTCCGATGCGATTTACTTTGATTCTCATTTCATGAGATATATACACTACTTGTGTTTTTATCTGGATGTGAATTTTTGTGTAGGTGTTTTGTGTATGTGGAAGTGTCTGAAACGCATTCTCATAGTGCTTTATTGATGCTTTGACGCATATTCTGAATATTGTGTTATTGATTCTAGCTTGCACAGTTTTCCGAAGTTATTCTGCTTTTGCTTGCTTACTAAGAACACATGTTTGTTTGGTATTATACTGATTTTGGTTTATGTTTCTGCATCATTTACCGCTTTCCTTTCCATGAGAAGTAGGAATAGATATGCATGACTGGGAGTCCCTACTTTAGGTGGGTAATCTGTTTAAAGTCCTCAAGGGAGGCAATGTTTGTTCTGTTAAAGTACTCGAAATGAGGCGATCTTTTTTATTGCAAAAGACTCCAAAAGGAGCAATTTCATGTTGTTTGTTTAAAGACCTCAAAAGAGGTATTTTTTCTAAATTCCTCAAAGAAGAAATTTCCTCTCCCATTTTACATTGTGCTTGCTATCAAGCCAATAAGTGGAACAGAGGGCCCGTAATCGAATCCCACACATTCTAGTATGTGTCGTTCCTAGCTCACATTGTACGTTGATGCTTTGATCAGTGCTTACTCTTGTCCATTGAGTTAAATAAAGTGGAATACAGGTGTCCGTAACCAACCCCCCACACTTTGTCATTTGTTTCAATGATGTTAGCTTGCATCACTCGACGTTGATGCTCTGAGTTGTTACTCGATGCCGGTGCTCAAGCAAATCAAGTGGAAAGAGTTCCTTATTCCCACTTGGAGATCCATTGGACTCATTTGTTTGTTGCTATCTCTCACTCTATGTTTGTTTTGTCTTGGGCTTATCATTGTTGGATTTCACTTGTGCTTATGATTTTCATTACGATGTAACCTTTGTATGCTCCCTTAGGATACACTTATTTCGTTTCTGATGCAAGTTAGACATTAGAATTGTAATCCATGCATGCTAACATAGGTAGATATTTCCCTTTTCAAACCTCAACCTTAGGGCCATCATTGTATGATAATATTACGGATAGAGATATATAGTTTCCCTTAGTCGTTTTCTTTCCTTTTGCATCCTTAAGACTAAAACCTTTTTCTTGGAAAATGCATAAAACACTCTAACATTTTCAAATCCTTTTTCAAGGTAAAAAAACTTCAACTAATCCAAACTTTTTCCACCTTCAGGCCTTTCTTCGAAACTTTCAAAAGGATGTGTTAATTCTACTCTATGCAATACAACACAGAAATCCTCAAAGGTCAGGTGACACCATGTCTACTTGCTAGAGCATGAATGTAGCATTATCCGCCTTTGGGTATTTTTCTTTTGAGAATACCTTTTCAAGTAGAACGTGTTAATTCATTTATGCACCAATACGTGAGTTTCCAAAGGTCGAGCTGCGATAGAAAGTGAAATTAATACTGTTCATTAAAAAAACACAAAATAAACAGAAACTTTTGAGACGAACTATGACACTCTGATTCCTTAAAAGGGATACATATGCATTTGGTCGAGGAGCCTAGGCGAGCGAAAATTTGTAAATATTCCTTCTTTTCCATGTGTTTTCTTTTGCATGCATTCTGTTTTACCCCAAAATTTACCCTCTCATTTCCCAAGTAATCTCTCACAAGATCTCCTTTGATTCAAGACTGCACAAGAGTAGCTCAAGATACCTCCTTAAGCACTGATAACTGAAAATTAGGGTTTGAGTTTGCACCGGGATAAATGGACTTTTAATGCCTCATATGACTTTCATGGATCATTTTGGACCCTCAAGATTGCTCATGTCAAATTTCAAGTCTTGGATCACATTTTTGCTCAGTCAATTGATCAGTTGACCTAAAATCAACTGTATTGGGGAAAGAGTCAACTATGGTTAATTTACAGTCAAACTTCATAATTTTTGATCCATATCAACATCATGAACTCGTATATGTCATTTGATCAAGTTTGTATCACAATTCCTTAAGAAATTTGATCAGATCATCAAAAGGGCAAAATGGTCAAAATTAGGGTTTTGACTAAGAAGGTGTAATTTTTTATTTTTGACCTAGAAAATGACTTATTGGTTTGAGACATGATCTCAAGGATTCAAATACTTAATTTTGACCTAATGGCATGGCTCAGAACATTCCTCAAGATCAATTGGTTGACAGATGAATTTCAGTCAACTGATGAAAAGTTAGTTGTACACTAAAAAGACAAATTTTGACTTTTTGATCAAAATCAAGTTTCAAAGATTACAATTCATCAAGACATGTCAAAATATGAAACTTGTTCGTCAAGAAATCAAAAAGTCAAATTTCATTTTGAAAAAGTCAAAATTTCTAAACTTAGAATTTTTTTGAAGTGTTGAAAATTCATGTTTTTTTCATAACTTTGTGCCAAATTTTCACCATGAAGCAACATGATTCAAAGGAAACTTCCAAAATGAAAGTTTTAGATCTCAATGAGATATAAAACATTATAGATAATAACTTTTTCTATAAATTCTTGGATTTCATGTTATGATTTTGTGAAGACATGTTCATGAAATTTTAAAAACTTAGTGAAATTTTTCCCTAGTTAGGCAGAATTTCGACCTAACTTTATGGAAATTTTTCACCTAGTTCCATATTGAATTTTCAAAAATGTCCAACATAGAGGTTGTAGAGGATTTTACAATTTCCAAAATGTCCAAGAACTCATTGATATCATATTTGAGCTAATAGAATCGAAGGCAAGAAGTTAGGGTTTCAAACGTGAATTACAAGCCATTTCTTGATGAACACATAATCCAATCTCAATGTTAGGCTGCATAATCTTGATTTGCAGTTCTTCTAACTTGTGTATCTATCCATAGTTAATGGATTACACAAACTTTTGAGCTATAATCCAAGTGGTTTAAGCATTGTCCAAGTCCACTTGCCATTTTGGGAAGAAAGCTAACATTGCCCTTCTTGAAAAGCAAGCTTTATGCACAAAGGCAATTCTTGAGCCTCTCACTTGTTCCCTCTGATCACACTCCATCTACAAAGTCAGAAGCAAGTTTATTTAAAGCATAACCCCTCTACAGTAGCAAGTACAAAGCATTGAAACTTGATTTGTCAAGAAAATCACATGTTGAGCTTAAACATTTGATTTTGAATTCTGATAAGCTACAAGCCTCCAAACTTGTTGCTTATAAATAGAGGCTTTATTTGCAAGTTAACACACAAGCTTAAGCACCCTAAAACTCTCCCAAACTCCCTCAAATCAGAACTTACATCAAAACTCCATTTATGTGCACATTCTGACTTTGAACTTGTAACTCACAATTCCCTCGTGTGTTTTCCTTCCTAATCAATCACAAAGCTCCTACACATCAAATATAGTCCATCTCCATCCCTTTTCCACAACTGTAACACCATTTTCATCAACCTCCATAACCAAAAATCATAGTCTGCAAGTTGACTTCTCCAGGACATTCCAACCATCCATTGTTCAAGCTAAGCATTGCATTAGTTTCCTGGGAACTTGAGGAAGCTAACCTGATCATTGCATCACCTCGAATCAAGCTCATTTGCATTTCATGATTTCCAGTTTTGAGGTATCTTTTCTGAACTTCTATTTATTCACTTAGGCATTGTTAAGCTTGCATTTGTGAAGATAAAATGTAGATATCATTACCCTGAAATTGTACATGTCCATAGATTTCATTTATATTGATTGAGCTTAGAGAATTTTAGGTTTGAATCTCTGAAAAAAGTGAGGTTAGAATTTGGTACTTTTAGAAATTCTCATTCATCTTTGATTTATAGCTTGTGATATTTATATGGTTGGATTCGTATGGAAAAATGGAGCAACTTTCATGTTTGCATCTTTCATTTTTGTTGAGAAATGAGCAAGTTATAGGAACCATGGCTGGAGGTTGAAGATGAAGTCATTTTCAGGACTGGGTTTATCATATGTATTATTTGTTTTGCTTATGTTAACGGATGTACAACCACCCCAGTGGCAAAGGCAGCATGCGTTTATCTCAAGGTCACAGGTTCAAGTCCTAGCGTTGCCTTTTGTTTAATTTTTCAACATTTTCCTTCTTTTTGTCAGCAATAACCAGCGCTTGGGCCTCCTTGGCCGGGCCTTAGCAAATTTACTCCATTCTAACCCCCTGCCTGCTCTCACACACCTGGCCCAAACTTTTTTTCTTTTATCATTTTAATTTAACTTATTTTCTTTTTCTTATTTTATTTTATTTAATTTTTCTTTATTTTTTTATTATTACTATTATTATTATTATTATTATTATTATTTTTAATAAAAAAATCCCAAAAATATTTTTATTTATTATTTTCACACTTATTTATTTATTTTCTTTATAAAGTCAAAAATATTTTCTTAACAAATTTAATTTCTTTTTCTTAATAAATTAATAATTAAATTTAGGTCTAATTATATTTCTTTTTTTATTATTTAAAATTAATTTAGAACTTAAATTTCTTTTAATTAATTAATTTCCATATTATTTTTATTAAACTTAAAACCCTTTTTATAAAAAACCCTAAAAATGCTTCAAATTTATTTTATTTTCTTAATTAGTTTAGGTTTAATTTTCTTATTTTTATTAATCATTTTTCTTAATTAGGTCAAAACTAAACCCTTAACAAAAACCAAACAAAAAATCATTTCCTTTCCATTTATTTTCTTACACATTTATTCAATTCTTGTACAATATTCAATATGGTTGTAATCGATAATTAGGTTTAATTTTCTTGCAATCACCATTTGTAAATTTGTATACCCCCTCCTCTAATGATGTAATAGCATAGTAATTTTACTTTCCATAATTTATCGCTTTCATATAAATGTTAGTAATTAGGGTTTGTATGGAAAGGTAAAATCAACAAGTAGCAAACCCTAAATTCAAGATAAACAATGCATGTAAATCAAACACATTTGTACAGTTGGACCCTTAGGGTAATTCCACTTTGTTGCCTTACAAAAATGGCCATGTTATGCATGTGGGATGTCTTAGCAAAAACAATAAAAAATACAAGATCATAGTCCCTCGATGACGCTATAAATGTTGCCTTTCAAATGATCTTAGTCCCTCAAAGAAAAATGCTAAGACATCTCACAAGATTGCTATCATGACTATACGATGACCCACGCCTGTCCCTTTACATCCAAAGATAAGGCTTCTTACCAATCAATGGTAAGATAGCAATATCAAAGGAAATGGGGAAATGAACAAAAGACTTTTGAGTAGGTAGATTGTTCCTAGTTGCTTGCTCACTTTCAAAACAAACATCCTTGCTTATTTTCAAAACAAACACCAAACACTTTCAAAAACAAACTTTCAAAACTTAAAAAATTTTCAAAAGTCCAAAACTTTGTATACGTTCTTACGAACAAGAACTATTACAAAGTTTTCCTAAACAAAGGCGCATTTTCAAAATACTTTCAAAAACCACCACAAAGCACATTTTCAAACAAAGCAAGTGATTTAGCAAGAAACTAAGAGCACATAGATAACTATGGATGAAAGGGTGCTAACACCTTCCGTTTTCATAATCTACCCCCCGAACTCAAGAAATAATCTCAAAGGTCTTTCCTGTTCTTTTCCACCTTTCCTTTTGGATAAAAGAAAAGTCGGTGGCGACTCTTGCTAACCGCAACATTTGCGATCAAACGCAAAATATCCCAAGTTAGTTCTCCCACTGTATTACACATTCCCTCTTTGCACTTTTTCTTTAGCTCGTAAGCTTTAGATTTGAACACACCCTTTGATTATAACAACAATAGTGGATCCTGTGGAGTACCATGAACGTGAGGTGTGCTAATACCTTCATCTTGCGTAATAGACTCCCTTACTCATATCTCTATGTGGTTTGATCGTGATTTCACCCTTCTCAGGTTTACTCGATGTTTACCTTTCCCTTTCTGTGGGATACAAATGTTTGATGGTGACTTCATTTATTTTCTCTCGATGATTTATTCGGCCAGTTATTTCAGCTGGTAACTTTATTGGGGATAGATTGACCAAATACTGGTCCATCCCAGAGTCACTCCTAACTATTGTTTTTTTTCCTTGGGTGTTCTTTTTACGCTTTACAACTTTGTTCATTTGTACATGTTTATCTGATCATATATATGCATTGCATTTTACCACTTTCCATATTGGTTATCTACTGTGCTGGATTATGTGTTTCCATGTTGGGTGGGTGTTACTATTGAGGTAAAAGGCTCAGTACCCATGCTAAAGTGCACTATCTTGGAAACCTAGGAATAGAGTAGAACATGACGACTACTAGACAAAGGTCTTAATAGTGCGGTCATGTCGTCTATGGTCAAATGAGGTTCGAATGGGGTGTTATCGTCATCCACGTTTTTGGCTTGATGATAGTGCTTTAAGGAGAACCCGTGATTTTGAGTTACCATTAACCTTAACCTAATCTAGTCTTTACCCGTCAGTGGGGAGGAAATAATCTTTACATGTACAAATGGTGACTATGTGTCCTAACAGTGACTATTTGTTCTGATGGTGAACATGTTCTAATGATGATCGTGTTCTGTTGGTGACTTAGTTTTCTTTGGTTATGTGTCGAACCTTTGATCTTGGTATTCTTGGCATATACATAAACAACACAGCGAATTTCTGGTGTTATGGAAACCTTGATTCCATGTGTTATTGTCCTTGCATCATGGCATATTTATTTTTACAAAAAAAAGAAATGTAAAAAAATGTGTATATGTCTAAAAAAGTTAACCTGCATTTGCATTTCATTTCCAGGGTGTTTCAGAGTAGTTGCCTGTATCAGAAATGGAAAACAACCATGATGTCTTCAAGATATATACACAAGACATTTTCGGCTACAAGTTTGGCACTAGCAGTTGGCCTCGTTTGAAAGAGTTGAGAAAGGCGGTGGTTTATCTGAGTTCACATGTTTTCAGCAAACAATACGAGGATCATTTGTCCTTATTGGATGCTCAGGTAGATGACAGAGCTCACCAGACTTTTTATAATTTTATGATTTGGAACTGTGATGTTTCACATTCCAGAATTATCAGTTGGTTGTGACCATTGAGGAGTATTCTTACATTTTAGGGATCAAAGTTACTGATCACATTCCCTTTTCCCGCATTTTAGACGAGGCCGATCATGAAGCTATCGCTAAGGAACTTTATTTGAGCCTGATCGGTGTGAAAGGTAATTGGAGGAAGAGAGGCGCGACTAGTGGACTTTCTGTGGGTTTCTTGATAAGAAAAGTTGAAAAGATGGCAACCAAGGGTTATTGGGCTTCTTTCAATTCATTGTTAGAAGTTTTGATTTATGGTCTTGTTCTGTTTCTTGATGTTGAGAACCTGGTAGATTTGGCCGCCATCTGCATGTTCATAATCTGAATATGGTACTAACTATCTTGGCCAATACTTACTATGCAATCCACTCTAAGCATGGCAAAAAGGGAGTTGTCGTGTGCTAAGTGTCATTGTTGTACAAGTGGCTCATGTACCAGCTGCCGACTAAAGGACCATTTGTGGATGCTCAGGGTACCCGTATATGGGTAATAAAGCTCATGGCTCTCACTTCTTTCGATATAACATGGTACATACACCGACTAGACAGTGCTGCAATCATTACATGTTGTGGAGGTTTCTCAAATGTTTCACTCATGGGGACACAGAGGATGATCAACTATAACCCTATAACCGTCCTCGCCAGCTTGGATATGCCATGCGAAGCCCGCCTAAAAGCAATGAAATCTAGAAATTGGTGTCTTGCAAGAAGGGAGAAGATCATGAGATGCTCCATAAGGTGGTGATTACTTGGGCTAAAATATTCAGAAAAGGGAAAAGACTTCTTCGGACCGAAAGAGTTGATGGCCTATGGACCCTATGTTGATTGGGTCAAAGAGAGAGCGATAACACTTTTGTTACTATTTGCAAAATAGGATCCTTTGTACCCACAACCAGATGAGTTGTAGCATGATGTTTCCAAAGAACGATTCTACCAAGTTCAAAGTGAGAATCAGCATCTCCGCATCGACATGGAAGCCAAAGAGATGGAGCTATACTTCTCAATGGAAGAGAAGAAGGATTTATCTCACAAGCTTAAAGGGCATGAAGAGCCAATCACTTCTAGAAAAAGATCCAGAGTTGAAGACGATCCTATTTCTAATGATGATCACAAAAGAATTATTGTTGTGATCAAGAAGAAGTACCAGCAGAGTTGTCGAGACTATGACATCCTCAGAGGGTCTAAGGATCAATTAGAGAATAGGTACAAAGCAAAAGTAAAAGTTCTAGTGAATAAACTTCTAGATAAAAGCGCTCAGCTTAAAGAAGAAAACACCCAAATACTCACAACAGAGGCCCAACTCAAGGGTTGTGGTACTCATCTGGCACAGGCCATGGAGGAGATTGCAAGGCTCAAGAGCCAGATGGGAAGACAATGATATTTTCAAGCTAACCAGAGCTGGATGTTTGATTGTTGTTTCATTTTGCTATAAAAAACCACCGCCAGGCTTGTTGGTTGGGTTTTATTTTCTCTGTCATGTTATGACTATTTGTCTTGTATGAGCTCAGTTTCCTTGAGTTTTTTATGGATGAACCAATTATTACCATTATTGTGCTCTCTTGTTTATTTTTTTTCTATCTCTTATCAAGTTGTCTGTTATTTTATATAATTGACAAAATTCTTGAATGCCCTGGAAATGATAAAACATTACATGCATGATCATGCATTCATTCATTGCATATCATAACAGGTGGTTCCAACCAGATTTATTATCTCTTATCCGGGTTTTCTTTTCAGAAGATTGCTACTGCAAACTCTCGCTATTACAAAACTCAAAGTAATTCCAGAAGACAAATGGAACATATCCAAGCCGATGTTGTCGCTATGGGTGTCAAGATGGACACTCGTGTTGAAAAACTGATGGATATTATCTAGAATATGGCCCATCAGCAAGAAGATATGAGAGCTTTGATTTCAAGGCCCGCTGCAACTGCAGATAACGGGAATGAGACTATGGTCATCACTCCTCAAGGAGTCGTTATTAACAATCTGAATGGTAATCCAAGTGGTGCTACTCTGAATGGTAATCCATGAAGTACTACTCTAAACGGTACTCCAGGTGGTCAGAATCTGAATGCAAATGCTGGTTTGAATCAAAATGGTAATGGTACTGTGTACCTTGGTAATCTTGCTGGTAATAATCAAGGTGTTCCTCTGATCCAAGTGGTGGGAAATAATCTGCCTCCATCCACTCCTACTCGACAAAACAATGAGAAACCTTTTGTTCAACCGAGGCTTGTTCATATTCATTTTCAGCAGCTTAAAGAGGATAACTATGATGACTGGTGTCTAATGGTGATGAACCAACATAAGCGGATAAAAATATGTGTATGCTCAAGGAGCGTATGCGGGCTTTTGAGAATTAGGGTGCCATGGGCCTTGATATGTATGATTTGGGACTAGTCCCTGGAGTGAAGATTCCTCCAGAGTTTAAAGTTCCGTACTTTGTGAAGTACAAAGGAACCTCTTGTCCAGAGACACATGTCAAGTCTTACTATAGGAGGATGTCAGCATACTTCGACAATGAAAAACTGTTTGTGCACTTCTTTCAGGACAGTTTAACTAGTGGGTCGTTAAAATGGTACATGCAACTTGAGGGTACTCGCATCCGTACTTAGAGAGATATAGTTGAAGCTTTTGTTCACAATTACCAATACAACACTGACATGGTTCCTACAAGAACTCAATTGCAGAATTTACCGCAGAAGCAGAATGAATCCTTTAAGGAATATGCCCAAAGGTGGCGTGAAATGGCAGCTAGAGTCTAACCGCTAATGATGGAGTGGGAAATGGTAGACATGTTCACCAGCACCTTGTAGGGGAACTACTATACTTCTTGTAGTACTTCCTATACTTTTGTTGAGTTGGTAACATACGGGGAAATAATTGAAGTTGGAATTAAGATTGGAAAGATTCAAAAGGATGTTTCTAGAACTAATACTGGTAATGCAAATAAGTCTTTTGGTGGCTACCAAAAGAATAAAGAAGACGAAGCTATTGCGCTATATGTGAGAAAGGGTAGAGGAATGGATCATCGGGAGTCTGATCATCAGATTACCATTATGACAATCCCAACTGCTGCACATCAGCGACAAACGTATATGCCAAGGCAGGGTAATCAACAGAAGTCGAGAAAGCCCCCAAGGAAGTTCGATGCACTTCCTATGTCATATGTTGAATTGTTACCCCAGTTACTTGAGTTGAAGTTGGTAGAGAAGTGTACCTTGCATATCAATCCTAGAAAGTTTCCGCTGAACTTTGATGCCAATTCCCAATGGGATTTCCATTCTGGTGCACAGGGGCATACCATTGAAAATTTCTATGTTGTTAAGCATAAAGTGCAAGACTTATTGGATTCTCAGGCTATTATTTTTGGGCCATCTCCAGCGCCCAATATTCTTTAGCAACCTTTTCCACCTCATGGGGGCGCCACTGTTAGTGCCATCATTGAAGAGGAAAGTTTGAATCTGGTCATGGATGTAAATCAACTGATTATATCTCTATCGTTTATGAACGAGTAGTTGTCAAAGAAGGGCATGTTCTTGGGTTGTGGTCCTGATTATGAAGATTGTTTGATTTAGCCAGAGAGTTGCCAATGTCTGAAAGATGCAGTTCAGAGTTTGATTACTAAAGGAACTCTTCAGTTTGGCTGTGTGATTGTTGAGTCTAAGGTTGAGGAATATAAGTTTGATAAGATTATTATCCCTTGTCAAGCAAGAGAAAATTCATGTTCCTGTCATAATTCCAATTCGAACCAAAAAGTCACCACAGGCCATCACTCTGCCTAGTCCAGTACCATACGTCAGTGGTAAGGTCGTTCCTTGGAATTATGGTGGTGAACTTTACTAACAGAGGCAAAACTTGTTATTCACAAGCCTGACGAAAGTAAGTCTGAAGAAGAAAATGCTGAAGTTCATGACATTGTTAGTGAAAGCATGATTAGCCGTAGTGGTCAGATTTTCTCCCCATGTGAACGACCAGAAAGTAACATAGATGCCTCAAATAAGGTTAAAGGCAAGTAGGTCATGGTTAATGGTGAGAATTCGGGTTAGAATCCTCCTGCTCCGACCTTGGATGCCGAGAGTGCTAAAGATATTACATAATTGATGAGATATATAAATAAGAGTGATTACCATATTATCAATCAATTGAGCCAGACGCCTTCAAATATTTCAATTCTTGCTTTACTCCGGGATTCTGAATCTCCCAGAAATACACTGATGAAGTGTAGCAACTGGTTTTTAAATTAAGAGTCGCCACTATTAGTTTTTATCCTAGGGAAGGGAACCTAACGGAAAACCATAATTCGCAGACAGAGATTCTAGGTTTCGGACTCAATTAGATGAAAGGAAGGTGTTAGGCACCTTTCATCCACCTTGTTCACAAGGATATTAAGCTCTAGGTTTAGGTTCGGGATAAACAGGGTTTTAAGTTTTAATTAGCAAGACTCGCCACGATTTTAGATCGCATGCCTACGTATCCTCTTATGAGGAATCAGAATCCCAATTCATAGTTCTAATGTGTTGGTGTCTTTTAGGGGTTTGCAAACATATTTTGAATCACTTCACACTCGGTCGGGAGTAGTGATTGTGGAGATTTTGACTGAGAACGCAGTAAGCCAAAATTAGTTTGAAACCCATTTGCAAAAAAAAGACTGTTGATTAGCTTAGTTTTATTCGCGAAAATAGTTCTAGATTTGTTTGTGTTTTTTAATAATATTAATTGCAAAAAAGTCTTGATTAATGCATGATAAAAAATATTTAATGCAATATATGAGAAAATAATATGTACATGAGTTTTGAGAAAATAATTTATATTCTAATATCCCAATATTTACATACAATAAATGATAATATAAAAATAATAGTAATAATAGTAGAATATGATAATAAAAATTAAGGGTAATAATAATGATTATAAATAAATAATTAATAAAATATAATAAAAATGTTATAAAAAGAAAATAATAAAAAATAATTATAAATTTAAGTAAACCTGGGGGGGTGCGTTTCTTAGTTAACCAGTAAATAAAGGGGGTGCTGGAAGTTAGGCCCAGGTTGGCCCAAATGTTCTTGGACAGGGGGGTGTTTTTCTTTGTGAAATTAGCAAATATCTGAAAGGGGGTGTGGATGTTAATGGGCTCGGCCCAAGCGTTTGGAGAAGGGTACAGGTTGATCGCGTGTTGTGAAGGAGTGAGGGCATACGGTACAGCCTTGGCCTATTGACTGTCCAAAAGGAATTATATGGATGGAACTGAGGGAGTACACTAACTACCACAATCACGCAGGCACAAGATCAAAAAGATTATAAATTTTCATTTTAATTCTTGGTCATTTTCATTACCATTTACCTTTCACAGAGACTCATCTCTTCGCCTTCCTCACTCTCTCAAACCCTTCTTTATCTTCTTCCCCAAATCGACACCGGCGGCGGCTGAAACACCAACCCTATCTCCACCGCCAACCAACCCCGGTACAACCCCTAAACAAAATCAAACAAAAAAAAAGCTAAATTGTTTTTACCCTGTTCGCGATTTTATGTCCCGAGTTCTACGAATCCGGTTCACTAATCCCTTATTCTTCTTGTTCGCAGATTTCCGCAGCGTTTGAAGGTGATGATGAGGTTGACACAATGGCGAAGCTTGGAGATAGTCAGCGAAGTTTCAATGGGAGATTAGGGTTTCCGATCTGGAAACTCTAATCGCTCTCTCTTTGGATCTTCAACGCAAGGGTTCGTCTCACCAAAATCTCTCTCAATCATCGTTCTGTTTCTTTCAAACAATCGACGTCACTCTTGTTCTTTCCTGTCCAACCCCCTTCTTCTGTATCTTTCTCTTTATTTATAATTAGTATTTTTTAGGGTTTTCAATGATTTAGGGTTGCTGTTACGAATTGTTAGGGATTAGATTTAGGGATTTGAATTCTGTAATTGATTGATTCTGTATTTTAGATTTTGTTTACTGTAATGAGATACGATTTGTTTATGTAATTCCCTGGATTTGATTTGCAGGTTGAATGTAAATTTTAGATTTGTTTTGTTAATGATTTAGGTGTATTTGACTGCTTCAATAAGATATGATTTTTTACTAAATTGGAACAGTATCTGTTAGTATCAAAAGTGTGCGCTAATTTAGTTAAAATTTGCACAGTACTTGTTGTTGATCTTGGGCATGCGCGTTCAATTCTTGTTTTAGCCTAACGCATTTCCTTCTTGACCAGACTGGGCATGTGCGCTAATTATTTTACTCAGCCCATCAACATTTATTCGACATTACAGCAAAAACATATTATTACATTTTCTCAATACAGTCAGGCCTAATTAGCCTTTTTTCCCCAAAACCAAACTTCAAAAAACATCTACCAAAAAAAAATTATGAAAAACAAGTTTTATCAGCCGTAAAAAAAAAGTTATAAAATATTATTCATCTATTTATTTATTTATATTATCAGTAAACACCTCTTTTTTTTTTATAAAACAATACTTCTTTTTTTTCAAAACATCAGATGGGCCAACTAATAGAAGTTTAATGGGCTCATAAATTCCACACCACACCCCTTTTTACTAACAACAAAGTAACACTTAAATATCTTTAATCAATTTAATTATTAATTAATAACAACTTAAACTTAAGTGGACTTAATTTAATTTAAAACTCTATTTTACTAATAACAACTACTTAATAGTTATTATTCTGAAATAATTTTCCATTTTTGAATTGCATGGGTAATTGGCCAACATGCTACGCGAATAGGTTTCCGGATACACGAGTCTTTCTGATAAAGACGAACCATCATATACTATTATACCGTCTTAAGTATTTTCTCTATTTCAATCTCAAAAAAAAATATAATCGTCACGGTAGGACAAATTTGGGGTACGAAAACTTCCCATATTCAATTATCTTTCAATCGAATAGCATGAGAAAACTCGAGTCTCACGCATTTTGATTGGAATTTTATTGAATACCTGAAGTGTCCCATAATTTGTCCGACAAACACAAGGTTACACTGATATAACACACCCTTAAGTGTCTTAAGGAGGTAGGAAAAACTGATGATATATCGCTTACCGGGGTTTGATAACGAGGCAGATAGCCTAATTCTGTATGTTTTGGCTTATTCACCCATCTAGAGGGTGAGTATAATAATGATTGATGATGCATGGCTACTTGAAGACCGAGGCCATTGGTTACGTTTGCGAATTGCTGCATGACGTCTGAGGCGATGTTTTGAGTATGAATACATTGCAGCTCAGAGGCTATGTGTTTGAGTTTGAAGAACGCATTGCGGCTTAGAGGCAATGTGTTTGATTTGGATAATACATTGCAGCTTAGAGGCAATGTGTTGAGTTTGGATAATACATTACGGCTTAGAGGAAATGTGTTGCATTTGGAATACATTGCGGCTTAGAGGCAAAGTGTTGAGTTTTGTTTTCTTTTTAGCATCGCGGTGTGAAGTCCGAGATGATGATCAGTGTTTATGGAGTAACGGAAGGCATTACTGCTTGAAGCCTGATGCATTGGGTTACAGTTTTGCAAATCGATGTGTGAAGTCCGAGACGATAAGCTAGATTTGGTTTTCGGACATCGCTGCATGAAGTCTGAGGCGATGGTTTATATTTTCAAATCACTGCGTGAAGTATGATGTGATAAGCTAAATGTGTTGTTTCGAACATCGCTGCATGAAGTCTGAGACGATGATCCGTAGTTTGGAACATATTGCTGCATGAAGTCTGAGGCAATCATCTGTGTCGCAGAACAAGAAACACATTACTGCATGAAGTCTGAGGCAATGGGTTTAGGCTTGAAAATCACTGCGTGAAGTCTGATGTGATAAGCTAATCTGGTTTCAAACATTGTTGCTTAAAGTCTGAGACGATGGTCTGAGTTTGGGTAATGCATTACGGCTTAGAGGCAATGTGCTGGTCTGGATGATATATTGCAGCTTAGAGGCAATAAGTTAATCTGGAAAGATACATTGCGGCTTAGAGGCAATGTGTTGAGTTTTGCAAATACATTGCGGCTTAGAGGAAATATGCTTGAGTCGGATGATATATTGCGGCTTAGAGGCAATATACTGATTTGGAAAGATACATTGCGGCTTAGAGGCAATGTGTTTGAATTGGATGATATATTGCGGCTTAGAAGCAATATATTGAGTTTTGACAATGCGTTGCGGCTTAGAGGAAAAGCAATGGGTTTTGAGAATGCGTTGTGTCTTAGAGGCAACATGCGGAGTGTTGAGAATTCATTGCGGCTTAGAAGCAATGTACTGGTTTTTTGCGAATACGTTGCGGCTTAGAGGCAACATACCGATTTTTTCAAATACATTGCAGCTTAGAAGCAATGTACCGAATTTTGAAAATACATTGTGGCTTAGAAGCAATGTACTGGGTTTTTGCATATATGTTGCAGCTTAGAGGCAGCGTAATGCGTTTTGAGAATACGTTGTAGTTTAGAGGCAACGTGATGAGTTTTTCAAATACATTGCGGCTTAGAAGCAATGTAATGGGACTTGTAAGGAACTCATCACTGCGGGAAGACTTAGGTGATGGGCTAAATGTGTCACGGCATGAAGACTGAAGTGACGAGTTGAATCGTAGGAGAGGCATTGCATTGGTTGACCCTTAGATAGTTGAATCGAGGGTGAAATTATTTGTCTGCTTGCCAGGAAATATATGTGTATGCATGCGTATTGAATGTTGTGGGTATGCAAAATGTATGATGTTTGACATTGATATGGAACCATGCATATATATGTGTTGTATGCAAGAATGCATATGTATGCTTGAGGTATGCAAAATGCATGTACGAAATATGTGTAAGATGTGTGTATGCCTTGAAATGTTATGAAGACTATTTCTGGCATTCTCTCCTTTAAACCATTGGCTTAGAGCTACCAATTCCCGACGTTGTATGTCGTGTCATTGTAGCATTGTTGAACTTGGACGCGGGGGCAATGTTAGCAAAAGTTGAGCATTAATTTTGTATAAACATGGGCATAGACGTAAATGATGGCCTTTGCTTAGATTTGTATGTTGTAAGCGCATACATAAGCGTAAACCTTGTGTCGTAAGTCATGCATAGGTGTTGACATGTACGTAGACCTTGCATAGGGACATGTATATATATGTAATGACTTTGTATAATTGGGTGCAAGCATAGACGCAGACATGTGCGTGGTCGTAGACTTCGTGTATGAACGTGTAGATATGCATAGGTACAAATGTAGACCTGTGTATAGATTTTTGCAAGACGTAGGAGTAATTGTGTGCATGGGCGTATACGTGGATTTTCCTTCGATACTTTTCTAACCCAAGCATTTTTTCGATATTTGTCAGATGCTTTAATTCTGTTAATTCCCCGAAACTATTTCAAGACAATATTCATGGGTAATAATCATAGTATTTTGTAAACAAATCTGAGAAAAGAAAAACATGATTCGAAAGATATAATGAAAACAAATGTTTTATTGATATGACTCAGAGTGGGCGAGAATACAAGATGCAATTCCTAGAAAGATGTAATTACAGAAAGTCTTAAAACAGTAAATGGAAATGAAAAATGATAATCGCTACTGCTGTTCCCCCATAGCTTTTGATGAACTTATCTCCTTCGCTTCTGAGTTGTATGATTCCAACCTGTCTTCCCCTCTGTGGTTCGTAGTCATAGCTCTTCAAATCTTAGTATTTTTGTTCTTTATTTCTTTTTAGGGAATCCCTAACTTTTGCCTGGATTTCCCTTTCGGGTTTTCAATCCACCGGGATAATTTTCTTGTTATGTGCCCCTAATTTTTGCCTGGATCACCCTTTAGGGTTTTCGATTCACCGGGACGCTCCTTTTTTCTTAAGTCACTCTTTTAGGGGTTCGATCTTAGCGAGCTTTTTATACATAGTATTTTTTGACTGCGTCTGAATTGGCCGGATGCGGTAGTTCTTCCCCATCCATTATTGTTAGGATGAGACCACCTCCAGAAAATGTTATTTTGACTACAAATGGGCCTTCGTAGTTGGGTGTCCATTTACCACGTGAATCGAGGCGAGGTAGTAGAATATTTTTGAGCACTAGATCCTCTTCCTTGAATATTCGAGGGCGTACTTTCTTGTCAAAGGCCCTCTTCATTCTCTTTTGATGTAAATGACTATGACACAAAGTTATTAATCATTTTTCTTCAATGAGGTTGAGCTGGTCAAGTCGAGCCTGTACCCATTCTGCTTCTTCCAGCTTTGTTTCCCCCAGGACTCGAAGTGATGGTATCTTAACTTCCACCGGGAGTACTGCCTCCATGCCATATACTAGTGAGAAAGGAGTCGTGCCTGTTGATGTGCGTACAGAAGTACGATAGCCATACAGAGTGAAGGGAAGAATTTCATGCCAATTTTTGTATGTCTTCACCATCTTCTGGATGATTTTCTTAATATTTTTGTTGGCTGCTTCGACGGCCCGTTCATCTTTGGTCTGTATGGTGAGGAATTATGATGCTCAATTTTGAAGTCGTCGCATAGTTCCTTCATCATCTTGCTATTTAAATTAGACCTGTTATCTGTGATTATCTGGCTTGGAACACCATATTTGCATATGATGTTCTATTTGATGAAGCATGTAACCACTTGACTTGTTACATTGGCGTAGGACGCTGCTTCTACCCACTTGGTAAAGTAGTCAATGGCTACCAATATAAAGCGGTGTCTGTTGGATGCTTTCGGCTCAATCATGCCAATCATATCAATTCCCCACATTGAGAATGGCCAAGGGGAGCTCATGACGTTCAGAGGAGTCGGTGATACATTTTTCTTGTCGGTGTAGATCTGACATTTATGACACGTCTTTGTTTAATGATAGCAATCAACTTCCATTGTTAACCAGTAATACCCTGCTCGCAGAATCTTTCTAGCCATGGCGTGACCATTTGTGTGGGTCTTGAAAGTGCCTTCGTGGATTTCTCTCATGAGTGTATCTGCTTCTTGCTTTTCTACACATCTGAGTAGTACCATGTCGTAGTTTCTTTTGTATACCACTCTGTGATCGGTGGAAATAGAACTGACTGTTTTAAAGCTGGTTCGTGAAATGTCGTGGTAAGCAAGAGTCGCCACCGTCTTTTATGTTCTCCAACATGGAAAGGAAAAAAGCACAGCAAAATTCCTTTTCGAGATGTTTCTCGGTTCGGGAGGTAGATTATAGAAAGGGAAGGTATTAGCACCCTTTCTATCTGTGGTTATCCACGGGCTCACAGGTACTTGCTCACTATGTTTTCAAAAATTGTTTGCTTTTCTTGTGTATGTGGGTTTTGAAAAAGTTTAGTTTGAAAAACTTCTAGGTAACTCTTGTATCAGTCCTCAAGAGTGTATGAAGTATTTATTTGAAAAACGTTTTGAAAGTGTAGGTGCGAAAAGATGTTTTTTTGTTTTTTGAAAGAGCAAGTACCCAGGAGAAATCTACCTACTCTAAGGAATTAGGCTGTGTAAGAGTCCTTTAGACAGTACTATCCCACTATTGAGGAGTAGGTAGCATCGTCGTTGGAGTTATTTTGGTCAATTCGATTATAGGGACATGCGTGGTCACCAAAGCAATAGTAGGACACTTTAGAGGTAACCCTAATGTCCTAGATCCTTTTTATCCGAGGCAACCGTTTCGAGGCAACTGGATCTTTAGACAGGAGGGAGACCTCTAAAACACCCTATACTTGATGACCACCTCGAGGCAACCAAGTGAGGCGTACCCTAAGAGTGGCATGTGCATGTGTGTTGTTTCATGTTTAAATTATCTTTGAACATGCATCATTGTGAGCTACGGATTGATTTTATTTTTCAAGCAAGTCTTGCATGCATAATTAACAGTTAATAGTTGTGCGGGAAATAAAGTGCGGAAAATTGAATCTACCCTTTTACAAGGTGCGGGTATATACATCGCCAAAAACAAACCCTTTGGAAAAAATAAATTGCGAGAAAATAAAAGAAAGCGGTAAAAGCCCTAATTAACTATTACATTCTCGGAGCAGATACATAAATATAATGAATTAAAATAAATATGCGCGCGAAAGATTGAATCGGGACGTCCTTAGGGTTTTGACCCTTTTTGAGAAAAGAATTGAATTTGGTCCTCTTTTGCATTTAATTAAATATTAAACCTAATTTGCTAATTAATTATTTAATTATTTAATTACAAGAAAAAAGTGTTTTTTATGTTTTTATGTTTTTTAATAAAATAAAAAGAAGTTAAAAGTCAAAAGTTAGTAAAAACCTAAGTCTAATTTATTTTACTTATTATGAAAAATAGTCAAAATTAAGCTAATTAAACTAAATCAATTTGGTTAGTATTTATTTACAAAATAATTAAAATTAATAAATAAGAATAATAATAATAATTAATAAAAATATTTACATTTTTTAATTGTCTGAATTTATTATAAAAATATTATTAATTATGTTAGTTAAATAAATAATAATAATAATAATAATAGTTAGAAATTAGTAAAAGAAAAAGTAAAAGAAAAAAATATTTAACCAGGGGGGTGTTGGGCCCAATATGGAGGTGAGTTTAGAAATCTGAGGCCCATAAACACAAGCCTGCTTTGACTTTCTGGATGGCCTAGTGCATTGGTTGACCAGGAATATGGTGTTCATCACCTTTTGGCCACTGGATTGATGCATAAGGCCACATGGCATATTGCTGATTGAAGTACATGGTGAGACGCTTTGGATAGCCTGCATAGGAACATGTTATGGAAAAATAGAAACAAAGGTTTGGGGGACCTGGGAATCGAACCCAGGTCCCAATGGTTCTTGGACAACGCATCTACCACTAAGCCAGGCGCCTGTATTTGATATAATAATAAGCAATGAAAATAATATATAAAAAACAACGCATATGCTGTAAAACAAATAAAGCGCGCCTTTTATTTGAACGACCCAATAGCATGTCACCACGTCTTCATCTCCTTCGTTTTCCTGCAACAAATACAATTAGATAGCGGGGGTTTTTAACCCCCACAAAGTGTGACGACCAAAAATAGCGAATAGAGCTACGCTCTGTATAAATATGGCGCGATGGTCCTGTTAGATTCGTATGAATCTCCTGAATTCAACCATATGCGTTGGAGGTTCCAATTTTGCCTGGATAGTAAAGCCCTAATTCAAGAACTCAAAAACCCTAAAAATCGTTAATGGCAATTCACAATCCTGTTCATTATAATCCAATTAATCAATACCAATAGCTTTGTATGGATGCAAGCAATACAAAACAACCCATAAATCACATCAAATGCTCATGAATCGTGAGTTTCGATTCTGAAAAAAGTGGACAAACCGTGATTCTGTTTGGAGCGATTTCTCAAGCTTCAGCACTTTATTTTGATTCCAAAAGATCCCTGAGAGTTCCTGCAAGGTGTTAGAAACAAGAAAAGGCTTTGAATTGGCGTGGAAAGTAGAATTCAGTTTTCAAGTTTCTTTGATATTTTTCAATGTTGCATATGGCTTTCTTGCAGAGTTTTCACGTGTATGGCATTAAGGTTCACTTGTGCATATGTAATAGAATGGAATTAGGTTAAGTCTTGGCCCAAAGATCCATTGCATTGATGTTTCAATATTTGATTTCCAATCACATCTTTTTGCATCTTTTTGATTGAGAAAACTTGCCAATTTTGGATATTCTTGTCTCTTTGATTGGCACACGAAATCTCCAGCTTGTCTTGAGCTTGTTTGCTTCACAAAAAGATTTGAAAACCATATCTTTGAATTTCCTATATCTTAAATCAATTAAATGAATTAATATTAATAAAAAATCCAATTAATTAATAAAAATAAGAAAATAAACTCAAATAGGCTTGATGGGTCGTGCATAGGCCTTGGATAAAGTTTCAAGAAGAAATTTGAGGCCCATTAGCAAAAATGATGTGTTTTGAGCAAAGTTGACTTTTGCAAATTCACAAAAATTTCCCAACTTCTCCAATGCATATCTTGCTCAATTTTGATCATATGAACATGTTCTTGGACATTTTGGAAAGGTCTTGGAGTCCTCTAACCAATTCCTTTGGTCCTATGTCATTTGGATTTACCAATCTCAAGTTATGGTCTTTGACTTAAAGTGCCTTTTGTTGACTTTTGAAATTGACCTGTAATGTAGAAATTGATAACTTTTTGTGAGAGCATTTCTTGGACTTTTAATGTGAATATGAGTTGTAGGAAATGTCATCCCCTTCAAAATGAGCATTGGATGGGATTTTTCTGATGAACCATGAAAAAGTTATGCTCTGGTCAAGTTACAGTTGACTTTTCTACTATCCAAAAATAGTAACTTTTGCATCTTTGATGTATTTTGAGCCATGCTTGTGGAATCATGATCAAGACTTGATAAAATGATGATTGTGAGCTCAAAATAAGATGTTGACCAAAAGTTCTGACTTTTGACTGCAAAATGACCATTTTACCCCTACAGTTGTTGTGAAGCAAATAAGGCTTTTGACTGTGGAATTTGACCCTGTGAGTCTTGAGACTTGGCATGTAGATGCTTGACAATTTATATAGGCCTATGGGACTTGATTGGACCATTGAAAACCTCAAATTCCTTGACAGAACCAAAACCCTAATTTCAGCTGGCTTAGGAGGCATTTGAACTGTGCAATCCTTGAGTGATCTTGAACCATTTGAAGATGATTCTTGACAAACTTGAAGAATATGGGAGGGCAAATTTTGGGGTACAACAGTTGCCTCTGTTCAATCTTCTTAAACCTGAGGATGTAGATTGGCTTGCGTGCCTTTCGCGATCCGAAGGTGGAAGATGATTGAACACTAGAGTGCCCAGAAATTTGCACTCGCATAGTGGAGTATCAGCAATATGATGTCGGGAATGGGCTTACAGATGCCATTTGGAGATATGATGGATAGGAGGATGGGCTTATAGATGCCATATGGAGATGTGACAGAATCTTGTCGGGAATGGGCTTATAGATGCCATTTGGAAATGTAATGGATAGTTGTGGAGATGGGCTTAAAGATGCCATATGAGGGTGTCGATCGCGTAAGAGATTCCTTAGCGAGAACTCGCGTACCTGAGAAAGAAAGATAATTTCCTGGCCTGTTACAGGGGTTGATCTTCAAACTCTTCATGCAGATATGCCCTGGCTTGATACAGGTATCGAATCTACAATCAATCGCTCACAGATATGCCCTGGCTAGATACAGGTATCGAATCTGGAACTTCAAAAGGTGATGGGTTGTCTCTACTGACAGGTTATCTCAGAACAATCTTTAGGGATCGATTTAACTGAACCAGGGGAGATTTTGTCTTCTTTGACGAGTTGTCTCTTTTAACGGGTTGTCTTTATGGACGAGTTGTCTTTATTGACGAATTGTCTTCAACGACCGATTGTCTTCAATGACGAGTTGTCTTCAACGACGGGTTGTCTTCAATGACAGGTTGTCTTTAATGACGGGTTGTCTTCAATGACAGGTTGTCTATGATGACGGGTTGTCTTATAACGACGGGTTGTCTATAATGACGGGTTGTCTATAATGATGGGTTGTCTATGATGACGGGTTGTCTATAATGACGGGTTGTCTTAAACGACGGATTGTCTTCAACGACAGGTTGTCTTCAATGACGGATTATCTTTAATGACGAATTGTCTTCAACGACGGATTGTCTTTATTGACAGGTTGTCTTCAATGACGGATTGTCTACATTGACGGGGTGTCTTTATTGACGGGTTGTCTATAATGACGGGTTGTCTTTATGGACGAGTTGTCTTTATTTACGAATTGTCTTCAACGACGGATTGTCTTCAATGACGAGTTGCCTTCAACGACGGGTTGTCTTCAATGACAGATTGTCTACATTGACGGGATGTCTTTATTGACGGGTTGTCTACATTGACGGATCTTTTAGGAATTGATTTAACTGGATTTGTCTTCTTTGACTGGATTGGTCTTCTTTGACTGGATTTGAGAATTTGACTGCATCTTTCCTGAAAGGTAAAGGTCAGCCATATGCCATGCATGATATGGATCAGGCAAGGATGTTCTCAACATAAATGAGATTGTATGATATGATGCGTATATGCATGCATGTGTCATGATGTATGACAATGTAATGTTTATGAATGTATCTTCGTCTGAGAAAATAAATCCTTGACGAATGCCGGGAAATTCGTTGAATCCTGGGCTTGATATTGAAGAGTAGAGTTCTTCGTTTCCGCTGGGGATGATGATTGCAAGAATAAACCGGTAGGAGAAGATGACTCCGTTGGGGAATAAACATGGCGAAGAGCTTACTCTGCGGGGAATTGCTCTGTGGGAAGAGATACTTCGCTGAGATTTTGATGATAACTCCACTGGGGATTCTGTTGATAAGTTATGTTGGGGAATTTGATGAACTCCGCTGGGGATGGAGAGAACTTCGCCGAGGACGATCTTTTCGTTGTAATTAGCTGAGGATAACCCAGTTATAGGCTCTGGTGGGGAATAATCTCTGAACACAGTCGGGGAGAGATACATTGTACTATGCGGGAGACAAGCTTCCAGAATCTACTGGGGATAAGCTTCCAGAATCTACTGGGGATAAGCTTCCAGAATCTACTGGGGAGGATGATTCAACTGTCCTGGGGAAACTTTTTGGACTGTACTGGGGAATGGCTCCACTGGGGTGTCTGGTATCCTGCCGAGGAACAATCTTATATTTAGACTGCCGGGGATGCTTGCTAGGGAATATCTGTATACTCTACTGGAGAATATTGAGATTTTCTGGGGATACCCGACTTCCTTGGGGCTGACAGTATCCTAACTCTGCTTGGGGAGAGTGTCGCTAACTTGCTGGGGAATACTGTGCCCTTTCGGGCCAATTGGGGACCAACTCTGCTTGGGGAGGGTATTGTTGATTCTTATCTTAATCCGCGGGGAGTGGAAGTAACTTGGTCATGTTCTTCAGCTGAACTTACCTTGGTACCTAGGTGGATAGAGCAATCAGATCGCTTAGACAATTCTTATTGCCCCAGCTTCTGCGGGAGAAAGTACCTGTGGAGGTGCTCGATAACTGCCGATTGACAACTCTTCTTCTGGTAGACAAGTGACGAGATGACGGGACATAGTCGTACGCTTTGATCCCTAATTTTTTCCTGGACTGCCCTTTCGGGTTTTCAGTCCACCGGGATACCCTTTTTTTCCCAAGCCGCCTTTTCAGGTTTTCGACTTGCCGGGTGTACATCTTTTTTTCATTTTCATCCCTTATTTTTTCCTGAACCCTTTTGGTCCGTCGGGAAGCCCTTATTTTTTCCTAGGTGTGTCAACCTAGCGGGTCTTTAATTATGCGCAGTATTTTTTCGACTATGTCCACGCTCTCAGAATGCAAGGAGTTGTCACTGTCAGTAGTGTGGAGTTGTCAGACTACCAGAAGATCTTCGTTTGATCGTGCCAGATTCGTTGCTGGAATTCATGTCCAATGCCCCAAGTGATTCAGATGGAGATCTGCCCCTGGCTATTTGGCATTTGAGAGATTCTCTGAATCTTGACTTGACTGCTCCAGATGATAGACAATGCTCATGCCGTGCCCCTTGATTGGAAGTGCTTTTCCACTTGATGTGACCTTAAGAAGATTTTTTTTGTTCACTAGATATTCGTCGTGCGAATTTCTCTGCTGTTCGAACAAAATAGTCATATGCAAACAATGTTATATTAAAAATGCAAAGCTTATGTCTGTCTCAAAGTTTTTTTTTTTTTGAAAATGCATTTTTCAGTAAAACAAGCAAATTTTGTAAAGTGTGATGTCAACTCAAGATTCTACAGCGAGCCTTAAGGAGTCAGGATACCTTTGGTAACAGTATGCTTTCGAACTAACCCATGCTTCAGCTAGGACTTTTTGAGGGTTATAACGTGGCCTGGTTCATGGTTTAAGAAACAAAGGATAAAGGCTCAAATTTAATTTGCACCCACCCGCTCTTCGTGATGTTCTTCGATCCTAAACTCAGCTGATCGTGCGTTAGACCTTGTTTGAGTCTTTGCTCTGACATTCCAGTGACGGTTCGGATGTTGACAGTTTATTTTGAATAGGCAGTCATTTCTTTTTGTTGAGGGTTTGTAGGAGCTCTTTCTTTTTGATTTCGTTATCCCTGTTTTTTGCCTGAACTGTTTCTTTTGTGATTACAGTCAGCGGGATGCCCCAGTTTTTTTCTTAAGTCTCCTTCATAGGTTTTGACTTATTGGGCTTTTATTTTGATAGATAATGACTGCCTGTCTTTATGATTATTCGGAACCCCCACTTTCTTTTGTTTTAGAAGGACTCCTGTGATGCCATTCATTGTACATTTGGATCAGCTAAGAAAACTACCCTGCCCCAGGTTATGATTAAGGGTTTTAATTTTCGAAAAGAAAAACTCCTACTTCTTTGGCTCGAAGGGGTTGAAGAGGGATTATCTTCCTTATTACTCCACTGTTTAGGAATTGAAACAATGCCTGTACCTCATCAGCGGGGTTTGTCCAAAAGCATACTGTAAAGATCGTGGTATCGTTTTCGTCATCCTCCCTCAAAAGGCTTAGAATTTTCAATCGAGAGTTGAACATCAAAAAAATAAAAGCAATTTTGAAAATAGTGAACACAATTACTTCAAAACAGACATGTGTAATGCATTAATGAAATAATAATGTTTGACATGAATAAATGTTTGAACAATCAAAGAAAAATACAACTTGAACATTCGAATGAACAAAAGTTTTTTCAATCCTAGCCATGTTTTGGCAAGGGAGCAGTGATCACATTGGGAGTCTCGGGCGCTTCGAACTCGACCTCCTTTGCATCGATTAGGTCCTGAACCTTGTTCCTCAAAGTCCAACAATCATCCATAGCATGCCTCGGGCTGTCAGAATGATAAGCGCAACGGGCGTTCGGGTTATACCTTGAAGGTGTCTTGTTGGGATTCTTAGGAGGGTCCCTTAGAGTTACCAAATTGGTCTCCAGCAACTGTGGCAGTATTTAGGACAAGGTCATGCTGAGGGGAGTGAATTGCCTTTTAGGTCTTTCTTCCCTTTGTTGGTTGCGATGTTGAGGAGAACTGGCCAGTTTTGAAATAACCACCGCATTGACAGCTTGGCGGTGTTCGGACCTATTCTTCCCTCTTGAACCATAGACAGCACTGGATTCTTTCTTGAATGGTTTCTTCTCAGTGTTCGAGGAGTCACCTTTCTGTATCTTCCCAGACTTGATACCAGCTTCTATCCTCTCACCAGTCAAGATCAGATCTGTAAACCCAACAAAGGAATTTCCAATCAGATGGTTGAAGAATGGACCAGACAGGGTCCCCAAGAACATGTCGACAAGTTCCCGATCAGTTAAGGGTGGCTGCACCCTTCCAGCAAGGTCTCTCCACTTTTGAGAATATTCTTTAAATCCTTCACCCATCCCCAGTGACATACCCTGGAGTTGGGTACGCGTAGGAGCAAGGTCAGAATTATACTGATACTGCTTGTAAAACGCAGTAGCCAAGTCCTCCCAGTTACGAATACTGGCTCCATCTAGCTGGTAGAACCATTCGAGTTGAGTCCCTGAAAGGCTATCCTGAAAGAAGTGAATCCACAAATTCTTGTCAGCCGTGTAGGGCTGGATCTTCCTTACGTATGAATGGAGGTGCAGCTTAGGACAGGAAGCTCCGTCGTACTTTGCAAAGGCATGTGCCTTAAACTTATGAGGAATCACCACCCCGGAGGATAGACCTAGATCTTCAAAGTCCAGGCCGGGCACTTTCTGTATTTCCATGGCGCTCAAACGGTCTTCCAGCTGTTTGTACCTGTCCTCAGCAGGAGGGTACTGTTCGTCATTGTAATCTGTCTCGTTGTCGGAGACCACGGGACTAGGAACCCTTCCCCCTTGGGGGCTATCTTTCCCTACAAAAGAAGTAGCCAGATCAGCCTCATTCTGCAGTGCATTCCCAAACCTCCGTCCGGTGTTGAACAATACAATCCTCTTCTTTTTCTTCTTCAGAATCAGAGTCTTCAACTCCTGTTGACCCTGGGCTAAGCTCATGACCAACTCCTAGAACTGGGCGTTCTGGGCCTGGAGGGCCTTGATAGCTTGTTCAGTAGAAGGTTCAGAAGACATGATGATTGCTGAAATAAACAGCGAAGAAGATAAGTGACATGTAAAAAGGGTACCTGTAATGCAATGATATGTATGATATGCATGCAATGTTTTCAAGGATCTCGCGGGGTAAACAAGAAAATTGTTAGAATTTGAATCTGGTAGCTTGATTGAAGGAACTTTATGTCGTTGAGAGTCCTTCTTCAAGAGTCAAAGCTCACCATATCGAGTGGGTCATAGCCACTGACTCAAGCTACCCTGGCTAGAGGAAAATAAATCCCCTTTGCCCCTTGCTAGGCATTTTGATTCATCATGACCTGCATCACAGACCCTTGAGATCCTTGAAATGGTTAAGGAAATGTTATGGTATGATGTTATGATGCGTATGATGTTATGTACGTGGATTAAAAGGTGTGAGGTGTAAGTAAGTCCTGTAATAAGTCCAGATTAAGGACAAAACCTGCAAGGAACTCATGTTGTCAGATAACAAGAATATGCAAGTAGTCAAGTTTGAAGGCACAAAAGTCACACAAGACAGCCCTTAGAGTTTAGGCCAGCATGAAGTTTAGGTACTACCCTCTTGAAGTTGGTGGGCTCAAAACCTGTCCTATCAAAAGTAACCGGGTTCTAAGGAGCTCAATATCATTGGGTTGTTTTCTATGTTCATTGTTTTGATTTATCCACTGAACTGGCGATCAAAATATTCCAAGAAAACAACCCTCAATGAGTGTAGTATCGAGTATCTACCAACTTCGGACTGCACCAAAGTAGGTCATCTCACTACCCCTAAAGAGGCCAGGATGGTCAAATAAGGTTCCTAAGGTCAGTTGATGCTTCACGACACCACGCGGTGGCCTCGTACTCTCCTTGACTTGACTCAAGGGTTACCGGTACTCACCAAAGTGCCACATCAACGTAGCAACTGCTTCAACCGTGTCGGTATACCCCGCACAGTTCCCTCACAGTTTGTTGCTACTTTTAAAAGGTATCCCCCAGATCCGGGTTAGGATCTATGAAACTCCGATGCAAGCCCACAATATTAAAGCAAACAAGGCATACAATTGAAAACATAAGAGTGGTATAATCCTAAGGTACAACTCACTTATAAAGTGGTCCCCAGCAGAATCGCCAGTTCTGTGATCGGTGGAAATAGAACTGACTGTTTTAAAGCTGATTCGTGAAATGTCGCGGTAAGCAAGAGTCGCCACCGTCTTTTATGTTCTCCAACATGGAAAGGAAAAAAGCACAGCAAAATTCCTTTTCGAGATGTTTCTCGGTTCGGGAGGTAGATTATAGAAAGGGAAGGTATTAGCACCCTTTCTATCCGTGGTTATCCACGGGCTCTTAGGTACTTGCTCACTATGTTTTCAAAAATTGTTTGCTTTTCTTGTGTATGTGGGTTTTGAAAAAGTTTAGTTTGAAAAACTTCTACGTAACTCTTGCATCAGTCCTCAAGAGTGTATGAAGTATTTGTTTGTAAAACTTTTTGAAAGTGTAGGTGCGAAAAGATGTTTTTTTGTTTTTTGAAAGAGCAAGTACCCAGGAGAAATCTACCTACTCTAAGGAATTAGGCTGTGTAAGAGTCCTTTAGACAGTACTATCCCACTATTGAGGAGTAGGTAGCACCGTCGTTGGAGTTATTCGGGTCAATTCGATTATAGGGACATGTGTGGCCACCAAAGCAATAGTAGGACACTTTAGCGGTAACCCTAATATCCTAAATCCTTTTTATCCGAGGCAACCGTTTCGAGGCAACTGGATCTTTAGACAGGAGGGCGACCTCTAAAACACCCTATACTTGATGACCACCTCGAGGCAACCAAGTGAGGCGTACCCTAAGAGTGGCATGTGCATGTGTGTTGTTTCATGTTTAAATTATCTTTGAACATGCATCATTGTGAGTTACGGATTGATTTTATTTTTCAAGCAAGTCTTGCATGCATAATTAATAGTTAATAGTTGTGCGGGAAATAAAGTGCGGAAAATTGAATCTACGCTATTACAAGGCGCGGGTATATACATCACCAAAAACAAACCCTTTGGAAAAAATAAATTGCGAGAAAATAAAAGAAAGCGGTAAAAGCCCTAATTAACTATTACATTCTCGGAGCAGATACATAAATATAATGAATTAAAATAAATATGCGCGCGAAAGATTGAATCAGGACGTCCTTAGGGTTTTGACCCTTTTTGAGAAAAGAATTGAATTTGGTCCTCTTTTGCATTTAATTAAATATTAAACCTAATTTGCTAATTAATTATTTAATTATTTAATTACAAGAAAAAAGTGTTTGTTATGTTTTTATGTTTTTTAATAAAATAAAAAGAAGTTAAAAGTCAAAAGTTAGTAAAAACCTAAGTCTAATTTATTTTACTTATTATGAAAAATAGTCAAAATTAAGCTAATTAAACTAAATCAATTTGGTTAGTATTTATTTACAAAATAATTAAAATTAATAAATAAGAATAATAATAATAATAATAATTAATAAAAATATTTACATTTTTTAATTGTCTGAATTTATTATGAAAATATTATGAAAATATTATTAATTATGTTAGTTAAATAAATAATAATAATAATAGTTAGAAATTAGTAAAAGAAAAAGTAAAAGAAAAAACATTTAACCAGGGGGGTGTTGGGCCCAATATGGAGGTGAGTTTAGAAATCTGAGGCCCATGAACACAAGCCTGCTTTGACTTTCTGGATGGCCTAGTGCGTTGGTTGACCAGGAATATGGTGTTCATCACCTTTTGGCCACTGGATTGATGCATAAGGCCACATGGCATATTGCTGATTGAAGTGCATGGTAAGACGCTTTGGATAGTCTGCATAGGAACATGTTATGGAAAAATAGAAACAAAGGTTTGGGGGACTTGGGAATCGAACCCAGGTCCCAATGGTTCTTGGACAACGCATCTACCACTAAGCCAGGCGCCTGTATTTGATATAATAATAAGCAATGAAAATAATATATAAAAACAACGCATATGTTGTAAAACAAATAAAGAGCGCCTTTTATTTGAACGACCCAATAGCATGTCACCACGTCTTCATCTCCTTCGTTTTCCTGCAACAAATACAATTAGATAGCGGGAGTTTTTAACCCCCACAAAGTGTGACGACCAAAAATAGCGAATAGAGCTACGCTCTGTATAAATATGGCGCGATGGTCCTGTTAGATTCGTATGAATCTCCTGAATTCAACCATATGCGTTGGAGGTTCCAATTTTGCCTGGATAGTAAAGCCCTAATTCAAGAACTCAAAAACCCTAAAAATCGTTAATGGCAATTCACAATCCTGTGCATTATAATCCAATCAATCAATACCAATAGCTTTGTATGGATGCAAGCAATACAAAACAACCCATAAATCACATCAAATGCTCATGAATCGTGAGTTTCGATTCTGAAAAAAGTGGACAAACCGTGATTCTGTTTGGAGCGATTTCTCAAGCTTCAGCACTTGATTTTGATTCCAAAAGATCCCTGAGAGTTCCTGCAAGGTGTTATAAACAAGAAAAGGCTTTGAATTGGCGTGGAAAGTAGAATTCAATTTTCAAGTTTCTTTGATATTTTTCAATGTTGCATATGGCTTTCTTGCAGAGTTTTCACGTGTATGGCATTAGGGTTCACTTGTGCATATGTAATAGAATGGAATTAGGTTAAGTCTTGGCCCAAAGATTCATTGCATTGATGTTTCAATATTTGATTTCCAATCACATCTTTTTGCATCTTTTTGATTGAGAAAACTTGCCAATTTTGGATATTCTTGTCTCTTTGATTGGCACACGAAATCTCCAGCTTGTCTTGAGCTTGTTTGCTTCACAAAAAGATTTGAAAACCATATCTTTGAATTTCCTATATCTTAAATCAATTAAATGAATTAATATTAATAAAAAATCCAATTAATTAATAAAAATAAGAAAATAAATTCAAATAGGCTTGATGGGTCGTGCATAGGCCTTGGATAAAATTTCAAGAAGAAATTTGAGGCCCATTAGCAAAAATGATGTGTTTTGAGCAAAGTTGACTTTTGCAAATTCACAAAAAGTTCCTAACTTCTCCAATGCATATCTTGCTCAATTTTGATCATATGAACATGTTCTTGGACATTTTGGAAAGGACTTGAAGTCCTCTAACCAATTCCTTTGGTCCCATGTCATTTGGATTTACCAATCTCAAGTTATGGTCTTTGACTTAAAGTGCCTTTTTGTTGACTTTTGAAATTGACCTGTAATGTAGAAATTGATAACTTTTTGTGAGAGCATTTCTTGGACTTGGAATGTGAAGATGAGTTGTAGGAAATGTCATCCCCTTTAAAATGAGCATTGGATTGGATTTTTCTGATGAACCATGAAAACGTTATTCCCTGGTCAAGTTACAGTTGACTTTTCTACTGTCCAAAAATAGTAACTTTTGCATCTTTGATGTATTTTGAGCCATGCTTGTGGAATCATGATCAAGACTTGATCAAATGTTGATTGTGAGCTCAAAATAAGATGTTGACCAAAAGTTCTGACTTTTGACTGCAAAATGACCATTTTACCCCTACAGTTGATTGTGAAGCAAATAAGGCTTTTGACTTTGGAATTTGACCCTGTGAGTCTTGAGACTTGGCATGTAGATGCTTGACAATGTATATAGGCCTATGGGACTTGATTGGACCATTGAAAACCTCAAATTCCTTGACAGAACCAAAACCCTAATTTCAGCTGGCTTATGAGGCATTTGAACTGTGCAATCCTTGAGTGATCTTGAACTATTTGAAGATGATTCTTGACAAACTTGAAGAATATGGGAGTGAAAATTTTGGGGTACAACACACTCCATTACTCAGAAAGAATTTTGAAGCTAACCTTCACAAGGTTCGCTTGTCAATGATGGAGGCATTTTTTGGATATTCCTGCCTTTATAGATACTTCTGGATGTCGTAAAACCAAGGTTTGTTGTCAGGTCCTTCCTAAATAGCAAGGCAGTATGCAGGCTCTTCGAAATGTCTAATCGTAATACGTGGTTCATGATTCGGCCAAGTCACTTTGTACATAGCTGATAGGGTTGCCAGAGCGTCTTCCATTTGATTTTCTTCTCGTGGGATATGACTGAAAGTGATTTCTGTAAATTTTGCGGCTAACTTTAAAACATGACCCTGATATGGAATTAGTTTAGGGTGTTTAGTATCCCATTCACCATTAACCTAGTATATGGCTAACGCAGAATCCCCAAACACTTCAAGGTTCTTTATTCTTAAATCGATGGCAGCTTCCAGCCCTAGTATACAGGCTTCGTATTCGGCGATGTTGTTGGTGCAGTCAAAACATAACCTTGCAGTGTAGGGGTGGTGATGACTCTTGGGAGATGTTAATACTGCCCCTACACCGTGGCCTAGTGCATTTGAATCCCCGTCGAACATGAGTGTCCAACATGCCCCTGGTTCGGGCCCTTCGTCGGGTCCTGGTATTTCTTAGTCAACTATAAATATGACATCCTCGTCAGGAAAGTCAATCTTCATGGGCTGATATTCTGATAGCCGTTAGTGAGCTAGATGATCAACCAGTATACTACCTTTGATGGCCTTTTGCGTGACATATTGGATGTCCTATTCTGATAGTAGTATCTGCCATCGTGTGATTCTTCTAGTAAGAGCTGACTTTTCGAACACGTATTTTAGAGGATCCATTCTTTCTATTAACCATGTAGTATGGGTTAACATATATTGCCTCAACCTCTTGGTAGCCCAAGCTAATGCGCAACAAGTTTTCTCAAGGAGGTAGTACCTGGTTTCATAGTTAGTGAATTTCTTGCCGAGGTAATAATTTCATGCTCCTTTCTACCTGTTTCATCCTGCTGTCTCAAAACACAACACATTGACCCTTCGAGCACTGTCAGATACATGATGAGTGGCCTTCTGGGGACTGGTGGTATTAAGACTGGTGGCTCTTGCAGATACTGTTTTATTGTCTCGAAGGCAGTTTGACGATCATCATTCCATACTACCGTTTGATCCTTTCGTAATAACTTGAATATTGGTTCGCATGTAGCTGTTAGATGTGATATGAACCTCGAGATGTAGTTCAATCGCCCTAAGAAACCACATACTTCTTTTTCTGTCCTTGGAGAGGGAATCTCTTATATAGCTTTCACTTTGTCGGGATCCACCTCGATACCCCGCTAGCTTACAATAAAACCTAACAATTTGCCTGATCTAACGCCAAATGTGCATTTATTTGGGTTCAACCTTAGTCTGAATTTGCGTAGCCATTCGAACAACTTTTGCAGATGTATGATATGTTTCTCCTCCATATGGGATTTGGAAATCATATCATTGACGTATACTTCAACCTCCTTATGGATCATATCATGGAATAACGTGACCATTGCCCTCTGAGAGGTTGGCCCTGCATTCTTGAGACCGAATGGCATTACTTTGTAGCAGAAAGTTCCCTAAGGTGTCATGAAGGTAGTCTTTTCCCTATCCTCGGGCGCCATTTTGATTTGATTATAGCCTGAGAAACCTTCCATAAATGAGAATACCGAGGCTTGAGCTGTATTATCCACTAGGACATCTATATGAGGTAACAGAAATTCGTCTTTGGGGCTCGCCTTGTTTAGGTCTCGATAGTCTACGCACATGCGTACTTTTCCATCCTTCTTGGGTACTGGTACAATGTTAGATATTTAGGGTGGATAATCTACCACTTCTAGGAACCCTGCGTCAAATTGTTTGAGAACCTCTTCTCTAATTTTGCTGGACATATCCGGACGAGTTCTTCTGAGTTTTTGCCTGACTGGAGAACACCCTTCTTTGAGAGGTAGTCTATGCACCACGATGTCTGTATCCAACCCTATCATGTCCCTGTAGGTCCAAGCGAATATATCCACATACTCGTGTAATAACTTGATTAGCCTTTCTTTGACGCCCTGTTCCAACATTTCCCCTAGCTTGATTTCTTTTGGATCTCCTTCTATGCCCAGGTTAATGGTCTCAATAAGCTCTTGATATGGTTGTATGTTGTTAGATTTTTTCTCTATTTCCCCCGCCATTTCCTCGGAGAGTTCAAGATCTTTGTCATCTTCCTCTTCAGCTTAGTGGATAGGAACATCAAAATCGTATCGGGTCATAGCAGTAGCGTTATCGGTAGTTTTGGGCATGGATCTGCACATTTATCATGTTTTGGGGCATATTTTAGTGCTTGGAATTTGAAAATGTGTATGCAAATAAAGTATTTCCATTTTTATATTTAATAGATAAATGCAAAAGAAAGACAAGGATCTTAATTGAAAACAAAATATAAATTTTATTAATTATAAATATTGTCTGAAATAAGAACAGGGAAAACCCTTTAAAAGAAACCCCAATGCCTCGGGTTTGACATAGGTTCTTTCAAAACAAGAAATATTAGTTAGAAAAGAAAAATATCTCGGGAATCTCCACAACAGTCCATCCTTTGAGCTCTTCTCCTGGGTCGCCCTCTCTGATGAAGTCGATTGCCCTTTTGGTATTGATTTTGCTTGATATCATTGCTACGTGCCCGCCATGCTCTGTTCCTTTGCTGACAAAAGTCTCTCGGATCAGAGGAAAACATGCTTTGCCTTTCAGAGTAGAATTTGGTGATTCGTAACCAAAACCAAAGCGATTCTTCTTCTCAAGAATTTCTGGGAGCTTTCCCCAATGTTTTGAGGCAACACCCCTCATAGTCATTTGTAGATCTCTCCATGATGTCACTTTAGTCTTGTTACCCTTCTCAATCGGTAATGTTACCATCAAAGCAATTTCTAAAGCCTGGAACGGGGTAGCTATGCAATCTTCATCGACACTAATATACCTGTATGACTCAGTGTGGCTCACAAAGATGTCTTCCTCGCCATTAGCTTCCCTTCCACTAGGAACTTCAACTTTTGATGCAGGGTCGAGGTTACTACCCCTGCCGCATGGATCCAAGGTCTCCCTAGTAAACAAGTGTATGCTGGCTCGATGTCCATGACTTGAAAAGTGATATTAAAGATATGCGGCTCAATCTTGACTAGAAGGTCCACCTCTCCTAACACCGAGACCTGGGAACCGTCAAATGCCTTTACTATCGTAGAACTTGGTCTCATTGTCACATCGTCTATTGTTAACTTTACAAGACTTGACTTTGGCAACATATTAAGAGCGGAACCGGTGTCAGTAAGAACCCTGGACAAATGGGTAGCACCTATTTTCATAGTAATGTGGAGTGCTTTGTTATGGGCCCGACCCTGTGGCGGTAACTCATTGTTGCTGAAACCCAGGTAGGATCCGGACGTGAGATTTTCTACGACATTGTCAAATTGATTTACCAAAATTTATTTTGCGACGTGAGCTAAACTTAGCACTTTCATCAAGGAATCCCTGTGTGATTCAGAGGTTATGAGTAGCGAGAGTATGGAGATTTTTGTTGGAGTTTGATGGAGCTGATCCACCATTCTGTAGTCAATCTTTTTGATTATTTTCAGAAACTCCTCTTCCTCTTGATCGGCAAAGTCTTTGTTCAGAGATTTTGTTTCTTGATTTGTATCAACTACTGCTTTTCCTTTGTCCTTCGTCAGAATCACATCTGTCTTTTTTTATGGTTCCACTCCATAGATTCGACCACTTCGGGTCATACCTCCTGCTCCTGCTATGTTTGACATTGCAGGTCCTTGACTTGCGGATGGCCCACTGTGATCGGTGGATCTGGAACTGACTGTTTAACGCTGGTTCGCGAAATGTCGCGGAAGCAAGAGTCGCCACCGTCTTTTATTTTCTCCAACAAGGAAATGACAAAAGCACAGCAAAATTCCTTATGAGATAGTTTCTCGGTTCGGGAGGTAGATTATAGAAAGGGAAGGTGTTAGCACCCTTTCTATCCATGGTTATCCCTGGGCTCTTAGATACTTGCTCATTGTGTTTTCAAAATGTTTGTTTTTCAAAGTGTGAGTGGGTTTGAAAAAGTTTCGTTTAAAGATTTCAGATCGACTCTTGTATCAGTCCTCAAGAGTGTTTGAAAAATTGTTTTGAAAGCTTCTTGAAAAGTGTCGGTGTGAAAAGAAGTTTTGATTTGTTTTTGAATAGAGCAAGTATCTATGAGTCATCTACCTACCCTAAGGAATTAGGCTGTGTAAATGTCCTTAAGGTAGTGCCATCCCACCATTGAGAGGTAGGTAGCACCACCGTTGGAGGTGTTCGGGTCAATTCGTTTGTAGGGACAATGTGGTCACCAGAGCAACAGTAGGACACCTTAGAAGCTACCCTTATGCCATTGATCCTTTTTGATTCCGAGGCAACGGTTTCGAAGCAACTGGATCATGTCATGGACATAAGGACTTACTAAAACGTCCTATACTCGACGACCACGTTTCGAAGGCGAGGCAACAGTGAAGCGTACCCTAAGAGTGGTGTGTGAATTTGTGTGTTGTTTTCATGTTATATTATCTTGATCATGGCACAGTGAGCTACGCTTGTTTTTAATTGGCATGCATTCTTTCATACAAGTTAACAGTTAAAAGGGGTGCGGAAAGTAAATTGCGGAAATGTAAATCCTACGCTATTACAAGGCGCGGGTCTATACATCGCCAAAAATTACAAAGACCCGTTTTTTTTAGTAAATGAATACGGAAAGTAAATAAAAACAGTAAAAGTCCTAATTACTATTACATATCCGGAGCAATTACATAATAATCAAATAAATGCGTGCGAAAGAAGAATCGGGAATGTCTAAGGGTGTTGACCCTTTTAAGAAAAGGAAATTAATTTTTGGTCTTTTTTTGTAATTAAAATGAAATGGAAACTAATTAATAACTAATTAATTTAATTTAATTAAAAGAAAATATTTTTTTTGTTTTTTATGTTTTTTTATGAAATAAAATAGAAAAAGAAATAAAATTCTAGGTTAAGCTAAATCTAAATTTATTTTAATTAAAAAAAATCAAAATGGCCTAATTAAAAAAACTAATTCAATTATGGTTTATTTACAAAATAAAAATAATAATAATAAAAGTGTTAATTATATTTTTTTGGGTTTTTTATGAAAATGTGTTAATTGATTAATTACTAATAATAAATAAAAATAAAAAAAGACTTAGAAATTAAATTGAAAAAATAAAATGAAAAGAAAACAATGAACCAAATGGAGGGGGTGTTGGGCCAGGAATGAGGTGAAATGCTGGAATTCAGGCCCATTGAGGCAAAGGCCTCGTTGACTTTTCCTGCTTGCGTGTGCATCCATTGACTGAAGCATATGGTAAGCCTCTTTTGTGGCCTTTGGATATGCCTTGAAGACACCTGGCTTGTTGGATCTGTGAGGCCTATGATGAACCTTCCTTGGAGCGCTGCACAGGAAAGTCAAATGAAAAATAATATGGGAATTGTGAGGGGACCTAGGAATCGAACCCAGGCCCCAACGCTTACCAAACACACTGCCAGCCAACTGAACCATGCGCGCTAGTTGTAAGTATAATGGAAACGAAATGATATATTGAATAAGCGCCCTATAGGCTAAACCAACGCGCGCGAATTTGAACACACCAACGCCTTGCTGCCACGTAGGTCGTATTCTACCTTTTCTGCAAAATATGAAGCATATAGCGGGGGTTTTAAACCCCCACAAAATACAGTAAAAATAAAAATAGCGATTAGCTCCTCACACCATATAAAAAAGGAGCGAATAGTTCATTGGATTCGTCCTGTCCTCCTCAATTCAACCATGGGCGTTTGGGATTCCAATTTTACAGTATGGGGAAATCCCCAATTTGAAGCTTGAAAAAAACCTAAAATGCTTTAATGGTGAATCATGTTATACCGCATTAGAATGCAATTGGATCATCCTATTAGCTTCAGAAAGCCCCTAGCAACACAAAACGATAAAGAAAATGGATCAAATGCTTATGAAATGTGATATACAGTTTTGAAAAATGAAGCAAACCGAATGATGTCTATGGCACGATTTCTTGAGTGATTATGCTTGGTTCTGATTGCCAAAGCTTCCTAGGAATACCAGGAATGTGTTTTGATTGAAGTAGAGGCTTGAAATGCGCCGCAACTATGATTACAGATTTGCTTTTTTTTCTTGAAAATTTGAAAATGTGTTTGGCCTTTTCTCGGCTCTTTAGGTCGTGAATCCTTTTGTGATTGCTTGCATACATGTTATGTAAAGAGTTTTGATCAGAATTAAGGCCATTAACCCAATGCATTCATGTTTGAGATTTGCCAAAACTTCCATTGAAACACTTTCCATTTTTGTGCCAAAATTTGAATTCTTGCTTGATTTAGCCCTTTGCACGAATTTGGAATGGTCATGATGGTGTATCAAAGCATTTCAATACAAAATATACCCTTTAATTAATTTTCTTGATTTTTATTTGATTTTAAAAGATTTAAAATGAATTAAATCAAATAAAATTAAATAAAAATGGAAAAATTAATTTTAAATCTTGAAATAATTTGTGGGACACGTGGGAAGAATGTCCAAGCTGAAACAAGTGGAAAAAGTGGGCCCCTTTTGTCAAAAATGAAGTTTCAAGCATAATTGATTTTGGCCATTTCACAAAAATTTCCCAACCTCTCCAATGCATATCTTGCTCAATTTTGAAGTTATGAACATGTTCTTGGACATTTTGGAAAGGTCTTGAAGTCCTCTAACCAATGTCTTTGGTCCCATGTCATTTTGATTTACCAATCTCAAGTTATGGTCTTTGACTTAAAGTCCCTTTTTGTTGACTTTTGAAAATGACCTATAATGTTGAAATTGATAACCTTTTGTGAGAGCATTTCTTGGACTTGGAATGTGAAGATGAGTTGTAGGAAATGTCCTCCCCTTCAAGATGAGAATTGGATGGGATTTTTATGATAAACCATGAGGAAGTTATGCCCTGGTCAATTTGCAGTTGACTTTTCAACTGTCCAAAAATAGAAACTTTTGCATCTTGAGACCTTTTGAGCCATGCTTTGAGAATCATGATCAAGAATTTATCAAATGATGTTTGTGGCTTCAAAATAAGATGTTGACCAAAATTTTTGACTTTTGACTGCCAAATGACCATTTTCCCCCTACAGTTGATTGTAGGGCAAATAGGGTTTTTGACTGTGCAACTTGACCTTGTGAGCCTTGAAACTTGACATGTAGGTGCTTGACAATGTGTATGAGCATGTGTGACTTGATTGAGCCTTTGAAAACCTCAACTTCCTTGCAGGAACCAAAACCCTAATTTGACTGGTTTAGGAGGATGGTTGACTGTGTAGCCCTTGAGTAGACTTTGAACCATTTGAGGTGATGCTTGTCAAAACTTTGAAGATTATGGGAGGGCAAATTTTGGGGTACAACAGTTGCCCCTGTTCAATCTTCTTAGACCTGAGGATGTAGATTGGCTTGTGTGCCTTTCGTGATCCGAAGGTGGAAGATGATTGAACACTAGAGTGCCCAGAAATTTGCACTCACATAGTAGCATGTCAGTAGTGTGATGGCGGAAATAGGCTTACATATGCCATTTGGAAAGATGATGGATAGGGGGATGGGCTTATAGATGCCATCTGGGTGTCGATCGCGTAAGAGATTCCTTAGCGAGAACTTGCGTACCTGAGAAAGAAAGATAATTACCTGGCCTGTTACAGGGGTTGATCTTCAAACTCTTTATGTAGATATACCCTGGCTAGATACAGGTATCGAATCTACAAACAATCGCTCACAGACATGCCCCAGCTAGATACAGGAATCGAATCCGGAACTTCAAAAGGTTGCTTACAGACGTGCCCTGGCTGGATACATGAATCGAATCTTTAAACTCTTCATACATGCCCTGGCAGGATACATGAATCGATTCTGGAATCAGTTGTCAACAGATACACCCTGGCAAGATACAGGAATCGGATCTTCGAACTCTTCAGACGTGCCCTGGCAGGATACAGGAATCGAGTCTAGTAATGTGGTCGTCAACAGATACACCCTGGCAAGATACAGGAATCGGATCTTTGAACTCTTCAGACGTGCCCTGGCAGGATACAGGAATCGAGTCTGGTAATGTAGTCGTCAACAGATACACCCTGGCAAGATACAGGAATCGGATCTTCGAACTCTTCAGACGTGCCCTGGCAAGATACAGGAATCGAGTCTGGAATTAGTCGTCAACAGATACACCCTGGCAAGATACAGGAATCGGATCCTCTAACTCTTCAGACGTGCCCTGGCAAGATATAGGAATCGAGTCTGGTAATGTTAGTCGTCAACAGATACACCCTGGCGAGATACAGGAATCGGATCTTTGAACTCTTCAGAAGTGCCCTGGCAGGATACAGTAATCGAGTCTGGTAATGTAGTCGTCAACAGATACACCCTGGAAAGATACAGGAATCTGATCTTGTAATGTAGTCGTCAACAGATACACCCTGGCAAGATACAGGAATCGGATCTTCGAACTCTTCAGACGTGCCCTGGCAGGATACAGGAATCGAGTCTGGTAATGTAGTCGTCAATAGATACACCCTGGCAAGATACAGGAATCGGATCTTCGAACTCTTCAGACGTGCCCTGGCAGGATACAGGAATCGAGTCTGGTAATGTAGTCGTCAACAGATACACCCTGGCAAGATACAGGAATCGGATCTTCGAACTCTTCAGACGTGCCCTGGCAGGATACAGGAATCGAGTCTGGAATTATTCGTCAACAGATACACCCTGGAAAGATACAGGAATCAGATCTTCAAACTCTTCATACGTGCCCTGGAAGGATACAGGAATCGAGTCTGGAATTAGTCGTCAACAGATACACCCTGGCAAGATACAGGAATCGGATCTTCAAACTCTTCAGACGTGCCCTGGCATGATACAGGAATCGAGTCTGGAATTAGTCGTCAACAGATACACCCTGGCAAGATACAGGAATCAGATCTTCAAACTCTTCAGACGTGCCCTGGCAGGATACAGGAATCGAGTCTGGAATTAGTCGTCAACAGATACACCCTGGCAAGATACAGGAATCGGATCTTCAAACTCTTCAGACGTGCCCTGGCAGGATACAGGAATCGAGTCTGGAATTAGTCGTCAACAGATACACCCTGGCAAGATACAGGAATCAGATCTTCAAACTCTTCAGACGTGCCCTGGCAGGATACAGGAATCGAGTCTGGAATTAGTCGTCAACAGATACACCCTGGCAAGATACAGGAATCGGATCTTCAAACTCTTCAGACGTTCCCTGGCAGGATACAGGAATCGAGTCTGGAATTAGTCGTCAACAGATACACCCTGGCAAGATACAGGAATTGGATCTTCAAACTCTTTAGACGTGCCCTGGCAGGATACAGGAATCGAGTCTGGAATTAGTCGTCAACAGATACACCCTGGCAAGATACAGGAATCAGATCTTCAAACTCTTCAAACGTGCCCTGGCAGGATACAGGAATCGAGTCTGGAATTAGTCGTCAACAGATACACCCTGGCAAGATACAGGAATCGGATCCTCAAACTCTTCAGACGTGCCCTGGCAGGATACAGGAATCGAGTCTGGAATTAGTCGTCAACAGATACACCCTAGAAAGATACAGGAATCGGATCTTCGAACTCTTCAGACGTGCCCTGGGAGGATACAGGAATCGAGTCTGGTAATGTAGTCGTCAACAGATACGCCCTGGCAAGATATAGGAATCGGATCTTTAGTTGCGACCGTTGATGGTAATTATCTTTGTATTAACTTTTGTACTGAAAAGACAAAACGTTAGTTGTATGCGATGTCAAGATGTATGACCTGCGTGATGTTCTCAGAATAAATGAGATTGTATGTTCATGATGCGTATATGCATGCTATAATGTATGAAGATGCGATGTTTATGAATGTATGTTTTCGTCTAGGAAAGTAAATCCTTGACGGGTGCCGGGAAATTAACTCCTGGGCTGATGTTGTGAAGTAGAGTTTTCCGCTGGGGATGATAGTTGCAAGAATATCGGTAGGAGAAGATGACTCTGTTGGGGAATAAACTTGGTGAATAGATTGCTCTGCGGGGAATACTCTGTGGGGAAAGAGAGATACTTTGCTGAGGTATTGAGGGTAACTCCGCTGGGGATACCATTGATGTGTTCTGTTGGAAGATGAACTCCGCTGGGGATAGGAAGACTTCGTCGAGGACAATCTTTCCGTGGCAATTGGCTGAGGATAACCCAGTTATATCCTGGTGGGGAAATAACCTTTAAATAAAAAGTCCGGGAGACGCGTTCGTGCTCTGCGAGGGATAAGCTTCCAGAATCTACTGGGGATAAGCTTACTACTGGGGAGATTGATTGGACTCTCCTGGGGGAACCTTTCAGCTTGGACTGGGGAATGGCTCCACTGGATGTCTGTATACCGTCGGGGAACAATCTTAGATCAAGACTGCTGGGGATGCTTGTTAAGAATGTCTGTGTACTCCGCTGAGGAATGTTGAGATCTGCTGGAGGATACCCAACTTCCTTAAGGCTGACAGTATAACTTTGCTTGGGGAGAGTATTGTTGACTTGCTGGCTCACTCTCTGGGGAATTAAGACATCTTGGTTATGTTCTTCAGCCGAACTTACCTTGGTACCTTGGTGGACAGAGCAATTAGATCGTTTAGACAACTCATTATTGCCCCTGTTTCTGATGTTACCTGTAATTAATCCTTTGTTTCGTATGTAAATATTTATGAGTTTAGCAATTAGTGTCAAATGCATATATCAAAAAAATGAACATTGAACGTTCTTCGCAAAACAAAACAGAAAAAGAAAAAAAACAATTGGCAATTGGTTTGAACTGTGAATTTGTATTGATTTTTGAATTGCCTGTAAATAGGCGTTTATGTACAAGAGGCTGACGTCCTAGTAAGAGAACACCGCCGAACAACAGAGTTTATACAATTTTGTGAAAAAGGGAAAACAAAACAGCTATGTGAAAAGAATAATCCCACTGGGTTCCAACTCTGCTATCGCCTTTATATCTTCGAGCGTCTCATCACTTGGCTGCTCAGTTGAAGATGAAGCTGATTGATCGATGTCGTTTGACCTTGATAGTTGATACCGGATTCTGGATGCAAGGTGATCCAATGAGACATAGTATTACGCTTTAATCCCTAACTTTTGTCTGGACCTCCCTTTCGGGTTTTCAGTCCACCGGGATACCCATTTTTTCCCAAGCCGCCTTTTCAGGTTTTCGACTTGCCGGGTGTACAGATTTTTTCATTTCATCCCTCATTTTGCCCGAACCCTTTTGGTTCGCCGGGAAGCCCTAATCTTTGCCTAGGTATGTCAACCTAGCGGGTCTTCTATCATGCGTAGTATTTTTTTACTATGTCTGCATTGGCGGGGTGAGGAAGGTCGTCACCATCCATGGTGGTTAGGATCATAGCTCCTCCTGAGAACACATGTTTAACCACAAATGGCCCTTTGTAGGTGGGGGTCCATTTGCCCCTGGTATCACTTTGAGGAAGAATGATGCGCTTGATTACCAGGTCCCCAACTTGATACTCTTGTGGTCTGACCTTCTTGTTAAATGCCCTGATCATTCGTTTTTGATACGTTTGACCATGACAAATAGCAGTGAGTCTCTTTTCGTCAATTAGGTTTAATTGATCAAGTCGAGTCTGGACCCAGTCATCTTCGCTCAGATTTGCATCCTTCATTATCTGGAGATAGGGTATCTGCACTTCAATCGGTAAGGCTGCCTCCATGCCGTAGACCAAGGAAAAAGGAGTTGCCCCGGTTGACGTTCTTGCTGAGGTACGGTACCCATGAAGAGCGAACGGTAACATCTCGTGCCAATCTTTATAGGTCACTGTCATCTTCTGCACAATCTTCTTGATATTCTTATTAGCTGCTTCTACAGCCCCATTCATCTTCGGCCGGTAAGGAGAAGAGTTGTGGTGATGTATCTTGAATTGCTCGCAGAGCTCAGTGATCATCTTGTTATTAAGATTGGTACAATTGTCCGTAATGATCCTTTCCGGGATGCCGTATCGACAGATCAGGTTGTGTCGAATGAACCGTGCCACGACATTCTTGGTTACTGTAGCATAAGAAGCTGCTTCAACCCACTTTGTAAAGTAATCAATCGCCACCAGGATGAAGCGATGCCCGTTGGATGCCGTAGGTCTGATCTCGCCGATCATATCAATGCCCCACATTGCAAAAGGCCAAGGTGCAGTCAGGACATTCAGAGGAACTGGAGGAACGTGCACCTTGTCAGCATATATCTGGCATTTATGACATGTCCGAGAATGTTGGTAACAGTCGGCTTCTATTGTGGACCAGAAATATCCTGCCCGAAGGATTTTCTTTGCCATGGTATGTCCACTGGAATGTGTTCCGAAGGTACCTTCATGTAGCTCTGCCATGATCTTTTCTGCTTCAGTTTTATCCACACAACGCAGTAAAGTCGAATCATGGTTTTGCTTGTATAGAATGTCATTGCTGAGGAAAAACTTTGCTGCGAACCTTCTCAGAAACTTTTTGTCGTTGACAGATGCACCTTCAGGGTATTCTTGAGCTTCCAAGTACCTCTTCACCTCATGGTACCAGGGTTTTTTAGTTACTATCTCAGCCTCAAGATCACAACAATATGCAGGTTCGTCCAGTTTCCAGATGATGATCCGGGGAGCCTCATTGTCCCACTTGACTTTGAACATGGAAGACATCGTAGCTAACGCGTCCGCCAACTGATTCTCCTCTCTTGGGAAGTGTTCAAAAGTTATCTCTGTGAAGTGGGGGATCAATGTCAACACACATTCTTTGTAGGGAATAAGGTTTGGGTGTTTCGTATCCCACTCGCCTTTGATCTGATTGATCATGAGAGCGGAATCTCCGAAGACACTCAAAAACTTGATCCTTAAGTCAATCGCAGCTTGAAGACCCATGATGCACGCCTCATACTCCGCCATGTTGTTGGTGCAGTTGAAACATAGCCAGGCAGTGAGTGGAGTATGAGTGCCTTGAGGGGATATGATCACAGCGCCGATGCCGTTACCCAAAGCGTTGGAGGCTCCGTCAAAGTGCATAGACCATCAAAATCCTTCCTCAGGTCCTTCATCCGGTCCAGGTACTTCACAATCAGTCACAATCATGATGCTCTCATCTGGAAACTCGAAGTTCATTGACTGGTAGTCATCTACTGCCTGGTGTGCCAAATGGTCTGCCAATACACTTCCTTTGATTGCTTTCTGAGTCGTGTACTGGATGTCGTATTCTGTCAAGATCATTTGCCATCTTGCTATTCTCCCAGACAGAGCAGGCTTTTCAAATATGTACTTGATCGGATCCATCTTTGATATCAACAAAGTAGTGTGAGTCAGCATATACTGTCTCAGCCGGCGAGCAGCCCATACCAAAGCGCAACAAGTTTTCTCGAGCAGTGAGTATCGGGTCTCACAGTCGGTAAACTTTTTGCTAAGGTAATAAATGGCATGCTCTTTTCGGCCAGACTCGTCATGCTGCCCCAACACACACCCCATTGAGCTGTCAAGTACTGTCAAGTATAATATTAGAGGTCTCCCTTCAACCGGTGGCATAAGAATGGGTGGTTCTTGGAGATACTCTTTGATTCTGTCAAAAGCGGCCTGACATTCATCATTCCAACGTACTACCTGATCTTTCTTCAGCAGCTTGAAGATTGGTTCACAGGTAGCAGTTAGATGCGAGATGAATCGGGCAATGTAATTCAGACGTCCTAGAAAGCCTCAGACTTCTTTCTCTGTCTTGGGAACTGGCATCTCTTATATGGCTTTAACCTTGGCAGAGTCCACTTGAATACCCTTGTCGCTCACGACGAAGCCTAGCAACTTTCCAGATCTTACCCCGAAGGTGCACTTGTTCGGGTTCAATCTCAGCTTGTACAACTTCAGACGATCAAATAGCTTTTGCAGATGGGCAAGGTGTTCCTCCTCAGTTTGAGACCTTGCAATCATATCATCGACGTACACTTCAATCTCATGATGGATCATGTCATGAAATAAAGCAACCATGGCATGTTGGTAGGTTGCCCCAGCATTCTTCAATCCGAAAGGCATGACCTTGTAGCAGAAGGTGCCCCACTGAGTAACGAAGGTAGTCTTTTCCATATCTTCAGGAGCCATCTTGATCTGATTATAACCTGAAAAGCCGTCCATGAAGGAGAACACTTTATGCTGGGCAGTATTGTCAACCAGAACGTCGATGTGAGGTAGGGGGAAGTCATCCTTGGGGATGGCCCTGTAATCGACACACATTCTGACCTTACCATCTTTCTTCGGTACCGGCACCACATTGGCAACCCACTGAGGGTAAGAAGTCACTGCTAGAAACCCGGCATCAAATTGCTTCATAACCTCAGCTTTGATCTTCTCAGACATCTTCGGACGCATACGGCGGACCTTTTGTTTAACCGGAGGGCAGTCTTCCTTGGTAGGCAAATGATGGACCACAATGTCGGTATCCAACCCAAGCATGTCTTCGTAGGACCAGGCAAAGATCTCCACATAATCATGCAACATCTGAATCAACCGTTGTTTAACGCTGAGCTCTAGATTGGCACCAATCTTGACTTCCTTTCTGTCTGTCTCAGTACCAGATTTACCGTTTCCACTGGCTCTTCATGTGGTTGAATGGCCCTCTCTTCCTGGAGCAACAGTCTTGCAAGTTCGCCAGGCACTTCGCAATCATCTTCACCTTCGTCTTCGGCTAAGTTGATCGAATTTTCGAAGTCATAATTGGCAGTAGCAGAGTCGTTACCAGTGACATCCAGAGTGGATTGGAACCTGTATGAGTGAGTGTGTGTAAATACAGCTGTTTTTCAATATAAAGAAAGAAAGAAAGACAGGGAGCACAAGATTTGAAATGCGAAAAAACGTCCAATGCTTTTATTCATGATATATGAAAGTGACAAACAAAAGCCCTCACAAATAAAACCACGGTGCCCCGGGTAAGACACCGGGCCGTAAAGTTTCAAATTATTGTTTATTACAAATCCAAAACAAAGAAGTTCATTACTGGGTGACAAAAGTAATAGGCATAGAGTCTTTGGCAGTCCAGTTGCTTGGTCCACCGTTGGTCGTTGAGTAGATCCAGCTGTCAAACTCGGATTCTTCCACTTCGTCTTCATCCCCAATAGCATTTACTCCATGGTTAGGCATGGGAGCAGTCACCACATTAGGCTTCTCCGGCGCCTCAAACTGAACCTCTTTAGCATCAATAAGGTCTTGAACCTTATTCCTCAGAGCCCAATAGTCATCTGTGTTATGCCCCGGGCTATCAGAGTGATAAGCACAACGGGCGTTGGGGTTGTACTTCGGAGATACTGTGTTTACCATCTTCGGAGCTTCCTTGACTGTTACCAGGCTGGTTGACAGCAGTTGCGGCAGGATCTGAGAAAGAGTCATGCTGAGCCGAGTATACTTCCGTTTGGGCCTCTCAGCTCTGGGTTGGTTGTACTGTTGTGGAGCAGCAGCAGGCTTAGAAATAACCACCGCGTTGACAGCTTGGCGGCGTTCAAGTTTGTTCTGCTTTCTTGGACCATACACAACACTAGCCTCCTTCTTGAAGGGTTTCTTTTCAGCATTTGAGGAGGCACCCTTCTGTATTTTCCCCGATTTTATACCAACCTCGATCCTCTCACCAGTCGGGATCAGATCAGTAAACCCAGCAGAGGAATTACCAATGAGATGGTTGAAGAATGGACCAGATAAGGTCCCCAAGAACATGTCTACTAGTTCACGATCTGTCAACGGTGGCTGCACCCTGCCAGCCAGGTCTCTCCATTTCTGTGCGTACTCCTTAAAACCTTCTCCTGATCCTAGCGATATACCCTGGAGTTGGGTACGCGTAGGAGCGAGGTCGGAATTATATTGATACTGCTTGAAAAAAGCAGTGGCCAGATCCTCCCAGTTACGAATGTTGGTTCCATCCAGCTGATAGAACCATTCGAGATGAGTCCCTGAAAGACTCTCATGGAAGAAGTGGATCCATAAGTTCTTGTCTGCTGTGTAAGGCTGGATCTTCCTTACATAAGAACGGAGGTGCATCTTAGGGCAGGAAGCCCCGTCATACTTCACAAAGGCAGGCGCCTTGAACTTGTGGGGGATCGCCACCCCAGAGGATAACCCCGAATCTCCGAAATCCAACCCAGGCACGTGTTGAATCTCCATAGCATTTAACCTGTCCTCCAGCTGTTTGTACAGGTCCTCAGCAGGAGGGTACTGTTCGTCATTGAAGTCCGTCTCAGTGTCAGAGACCACAGGACTAGGGACCTCTCTCCCTTGGTGACTACCTTCCCCCACAGATGGAGTGGTCCTCTCAGCTTCATTCTGCAATGTGTTCCCGAGTCTGCGCCCAGTGTTGAATAGCACAGTCCTCTTCTTCTTCTTATTCTTCTTCAGGAGCAAAGCCTTCAGCTCTTGTTGTCCCTGGGCCAAGTTCATGACCATCTCCTGGAATTGGGCATTCTGGGCCTGGAGGGCCTTGATAGCTTGCTCGGTAGTGAGTTCAGGATTCATGATGCTTGAGTGCTGAAATAAACAGCGAAGAAGATTAAGCAACCTATAGGAAAAGGATACCTGTAATGCATATGATGAATGAAATGCGTATGAATTATGTTTTCAAAGACAATCGGGAATCAACTTTGTAAACAAAAGGAACACACTTTATTAGATTTAAACTTTAAATTGTTCAACAATTTGCCCTTAGGCGTTACAAGAATGAAAATACTGAAAGGGAAATAAAGCTGTAAAAGAAACATCCAAAGCCCATCAGTGCTCCCATGGCCTCCTCTTCTCAGTACAGATATAGTCATTCAGGGTTCGCTCGTTCTCCAATTGCTTGGTTAGCTTCTGGATCTTCTGTTCCTGTTCGTTGAAATTTTCCCGATAATAATCCCGCTCTTCCTGTAGTTGCGCCCAAGACCTCTTTAGTGTATCAACATCAGTGGGTATCTGAGGAGGGAGAACAGTTGGGGGAGCCCCATCTCTATCAGGATACTCAAGAATGATGGGTCTGACAGCTTCATATGGCATACCTAACTTCTGAGCTCAGATGCGGACCCATTTGTAGTAGGCTTCCATAGGTAGAGAAGTCTTTGGTCCCAACTCATGTGGGTCAGCTTTGTGAATTATGTCCCAAGCTTTGATGAATCTACGGCGCAGTTCGTCACTATCTTTCTGAAACTCAAAACTGATGTAAGGTACCAGCATCTCATGAGGTCCTGCTCTTCTGGCTCTTCCAAACTGTCAGAGAGCTAGACATGGATTATAAGAGATTCCTCCTTGGATACCAATCAAAGGAACATTAGGATATTCTCTGCAGCGATCAATAACAGCCACCTCATCCAAACCTCTGAGAGTCCAAATGATGTCCTTATCAGTGAGAGACATTAGCCTATGAGCCCAGCCTTTTCCTTCTTTGTTCTTCAGCACGAACTTGGGGAGGTGCGAAATAAACCACCTCACCAACAAAGGAGTACAACACCACAGAGTTCCTCGTCTTCGGGCAGTACGAGCATAGAGTTGTTGCAGGACATCACCCAAGAGAGTGGGTACAGGGTTCCGAGACATGAAGATCCTTATGGCATTGATATTTACAAAGTTATCAGGATTTGGAAACAATACTAGCCCATAGATTAAGAGAGCCAGAATGTCCTCGTACGCCCTGAAGTCTAAGTCATTCCAGAAATTGTTAGCTTTACCAATCAGAAACTTAGCCAAGAAGCCCTTAACTCCGCTTCTAGTCACCCAGTTGTCCATTACCTCCTGGTTGGTCAAGGGAAGGGCTGCAGCAATCTTCTCGAGCCTAAGAGTCTTTTCCCAACCAGTGAAGGGAGTCTGATCCAAGATAGGGATGCCAAGCAAATCAGAGAACTCTTCCAGGGTAGGGACCAGCTGGAAATCTTGAAAGGTGAAGCACTGGTACAGAGGGTCATAAAACTGGGTCAGGACACTCATCCGTTGTTGGTCCCACTTTGCAGTGACTAAGCCGAGAAGAGAGCCATGCCTCTGGATGAAGGAAGTAGTATTTGGAATTCTGCTAACCAACTCTTCAAGTAACTCAGGTGGGTGAATAAAATTGAACCGGATAGTGTTCCTTCGCATAGGCATCATGATGTCCTACAAAACAGAGCAAAGGTGAAACCCTCTTGTCTTTGAAATGGTCAGTCCTTATGCAGGATGCATGCAATGTTATGATGGCATGATGTTATGATAAAGCACACCATGAGTATTCACAAAGGCGAACATGATAAGGCACACAAGTCACACCACAGCCCTTAGGGTTTAGGCCAGCACGGAGTCTAGGTATTACCCTCTTTCAGTTTGTTGGTTAAGACCTGTCCTATCAGAAGTAATCGGGTTCTAGAGGATCCCAATATCACTGACTACCCTCAATCGGTCATAACTCCAGCATCGCAATCTTTTCTTGCGGCCAGAACCATCACGAGAGTTTAGCCTCAATGGGCGTAGCATACTGCTACCGTTCTATTGGCCAAGTTGGGTCATTTAAGGTTCTAAGGTCGGTTGGTGCTTAATGACTCCTCAGAAGACTCATATTCTCCTCGTTGCGACACAAGGGATATCGGTACAGACCAAGGTGCCACACCAACGTAGCTACTGCTTCACCCGTGTCGGTCTACGCCAGACATGTCCCTCACAGCTTATGCTACCTAACAGGGTATCCCCAGATCCGGGTTAGGATCTATGTAACTCCGATGCAGCCCACAATAATAAAGCAAACAAACACAGCAATTGAAAACACAAGTCTGAGCTATCCTAAGGTACACCTCACTTTAAGTTTGTCCCCAGCAGAGTCGCCAGTTCTGTGATCGGTGGATCTGGAACTGACTGTTTAACGCTGGTTCGCGAAATGTCGCGGAAGCAAGAGTCGCCACCGTCTTTTATTTTCTCCAACAAGGAAAGGACAAAAGCACAGCAAAATTCCTTATGAGATAGTTTCTCGGTTCGGGAGGTAGATTATAGAAAGGGAAGGTGTTAGCTCCCTTTCTATCCATGGTTATCCATGGGCTCTTAGATACTTGCTCATTGTGTTTTCAAAATGTTTGTTTTTCAAAGTGTGAGTGGGTTTGAAAAAGTTTCGTTTAAAGATTTCAGATCGACTCTTGTATCAGTCCTCAAGAGTGTTTGAAAAATTGTTTTGAAAGCTTTTTGAAAAGTGTCGGTCTGAAAAGAAGTTTTGATTTGTTTTTGAATAGAGCAAGTATCTATGAGTCATCTACCTACCCTAAGGAATTAGGCTGTGTAAATGTCCTTAAGGTAGTTCCATACCACCATTGAGAGGTAGGTAGCACCACCGTTGGAGGTGTTCGGGTCAATTCGTTTGTAGGGACAGTGTGGTCACCAGAGCAACAGTAGGACACCTTAGAAGCTACCCTTATGCCATTGATCCTTTTTGATTCCGAGGCAACCGTTTCGAGGCAACTGGATCATGTCATGGACATAAGGACTTACTAAAACGTCCTATACTCGACGACCACGTTTCGAAGGCGAGGCAACAGTGAAGCGTACCCTAAGAGTGGTGTGTGAATTTGTGTGTTGTTTTCATGTTATGTTATCTTGATCATGGCACGGTGAGCTACGCTTGTTTTTAATTGGCATGCATTCTTTCATACAAGTTAACAGTTAAAAGGGGTGCGGAAAGTAAATTGCGGAAATGTAAATCCTACGCTATTACAAGGCGCGGGTCTATACATCGCCAAAAATTACAAAGACCCGTTTTTTTTAGTAAATGAATACGGAAAGTAAATAAAAACAGTAAAAGTCCTAATTACTATTACATATCCGGAGCAATTACATAATAATCAAATAAATGCGTGCGAAAGAAGAATCGGGAATGTGTAAGGGTGTTGACCCTTTTAAGAAAAGGAAATTAATTTTTGGTCTTTTTTTGTAATTAAAATGAAATGGAAACTAATTAATAACTAATTAATTTAATTTAATTAAAAGAAAATATTTTTTTTTGTTTTTTTATGTTTTTTTATGAAATAAAATAGAAAAAGAAATAAAATTCTAGGTTAACCTAAATCTAAATTTATTTTAATTAAAAAAAATCAAAATGGCCTAATTAAAAAAACTAATTCAATTATGGTTTATTTACAAAATAAAAATAATAATAATAAAAGTGTTAATTATATTTTTTTGGGTTTTTTATGAAAATGTGTTAATTTATTAATTACTAATAATAAATAAAAATAAAAAAGAGTTAGAAATTAAATTGAAAAAATAAAATGAAAAGAAAATAATGAACCAAATGGAGGGGGTGTTGGGCCAGGAATGGGGTGAAATGCTGGAATTCAGGCCCATTGAGGCAAAGGCCTCATTGACTTTTCCTGCTTGCGTGTGCATCCATTGACTGAAGCATATGGTAAGCCTCTTTTGTGGCCTTTGGATATGCCTTGAAGACACCTGGCTTGTTGGATCTGTGAGGCCTATGATGAACCTTCCTTGGAGCGCTGCACAGGAAAGTCAAATGAAAAATAATATGGGAATTGTGAGGGGACCTGGGAATCGAACCCAGGTCCCAACGCTTACCAAACACACTGCCAGCCAACTGAACCACGCGCGCTAGTTGTAAGTATAATGGAAACGAAATGATATATTGAATAAGCGCCCTATAGGTTGAACCAACGCGCGCGAATTTGAACACACCAACGCCTTGCTGCCACGTAGGTCGTCTTCTACCTTTTCTGCAAAATATGAAGCATATAGCGGGGGTTTTAAACCCCCACAAAATACAGTAAAAATAAAAATAGCGATTAGCTCCTCACACCATATAAAAAAGGCGCGAATAGATAATTGGATTCGTCCTGTCCTCCTCAATTCAACCATGGGCGTTTGGGATTCCAATTTTATAGTATGAGGAAATCCCCAATTTGAAGCTTGAAAAAAACCTAAAATGCTTTAATGGTGAATCATGTTATAACACATTAGAATGCAATTGGATCATCCTATTAGCTTCAGAAAGCCCCTAGCAACACAAAACGATAAAGAAAATGGATCAAATGCTTATGAAATGTGATATACAGTTTTGAAAAATGAAGCAACCCGAATGATGTCTATTGCACGATTTCTTGAGTGGTTGTGCTTGGTTCTGATTGCCAAAGCTTCCTAGGGATACCAGGAATGTGTTTTGATTGAAGTAGAGGCTTGAAATGCGCTGCAACTATGATTACAGATTTGCTTTTTTTCTTGAAAATTTGAAAATGTGTTTGGCCGTTTCTCAGCTCTTTTGGTCGTGAATCCTTTTGTGATTGCTTGCATACATGTTATGTAAAGAGTTTTGATCTGAATTAAGGCCATTAACCCAATGCATTCATGTTTGAGATTTGCCAAAACCTCCATTGAAACACTTTCCATTTTTGTGCCAAAATTTGAATTCTTGCTTGATTTAGCCCTTTGCACGAATTTGGAATGGTCATGATGGTGTATCAAAGCATTTCAATACAAAATATACCCTTTAATTAATTTTCTTGATTTTTATTTGATTTTAAAAGATTTAAAATGAATTAAATCAAATAAAATTAAATAAAAATGGAAAAATTAATTTTAAATCTTGAAATAATTTGTGGGACACGTGGGAAGCATGGCCAAGCTGAAACAAGTGGAAAACGTGGGCCCCTTTTGTCAAAAATGAAGTTTCAAGGATAATTGATTTTGGCCATTTCACAAAAATTTCCCAACTTCTCCTATGCATATCTTGCTCAATTTTGAAGCTATGAATATGTTCTTGGATATTTTGGAAAGGTCTTAAAGTCCTCTAACCAATGTCTTTGGTCCCATGTCATTTTGATTTACCAATCTCAAGTTATGGGCTTTGACTTAAAGTCCCTTTTTGTTGACTTTTGAAAATGACCTATAATGTTGAAATTGATAACTTTTTGTGAGAGCATTTATTGGACTTGGAATGTGAAGATGAGTTGTAGGAAATTTCCTCCCCTTCAAGATGAGCATTGGATGGGATTTTTATGATAAACCATGAGGAAGTTATGCCCTGGTCAATTTGCAGTTGACTTTTCAGCTGTCCAAAAATAGAAACTTTTGCATCTTGAGACCTTTTGAGCCATGCTTTGAGAATCATGATCAAGAATTGATCAAATGAAGTTTGTGGCTTCAAAATAAGACGTTGACCAAAATTTTTGACTTTTGACTGCCAAATGACCATTTTGCCCCTACAGTTGATTGTAGGGCAAATAGGGTTTTTGACTGTGCAACTTGACCTTGTGAGCCTTGAAACTTGACATGTAGGTGCTTGACAATGTGTATGAGCATGTGTGACTTGATTGAGCCTTTGAAAACCTCAACTTCCTTGCAGGAACCAAAACCCTAATTTGACTGGTTTAGGAGGATGGTTGACTGTGTAGCCCTTGAGTAGACTTTGAACCATTTGAGGTGATGCTTGTCAAAACTTTGAAGATTATGGGAGGGCAAATTTTGGGGTACAACACCCACTTTCCTGCTTCACTCTATTGATGTACACAGATGAGTCGTAACTCCATGGTACTGCCTTATTATTCTCGTAAGGGATAGGTGACGGCCCCTTAATTACCATCGTGGCTTTTGGAGTGGTGGGTATTAAGAGGGTCTTCTTAGGTGCCTTTCTTGTAACCTCTGCTGATTCTCCCCATGGGATGACTAGAGTATTCTTGGTAAGGCTTGGATCCTGGCAAGGGATTACCAGTGGCTTTTTCCCTCCAATCGTGGCTTCATATTTTTCTTCAGGCTACAGTCCGAATTGGATTATCCCCCTATGCACCAGATTTTCCAGAGTTGTTTCAAAAGCTCTATTGTGCTCTAACAAGAATCCACATTCGAACAGATATTCCTTCAACAAGTTGATAGGGGTTTTTTCCTTTATGGTTCCCCCAAAGTCGATGACCACCTCGATTGCATTTATTATCGGTCCACCATGTGGAGGCACAGGGTTTGATTTGATATTAGGCTTATCGAAGGTGATGTCTTGAGACTCTAGCAAATCCTGAACCTTATGCTTGAAGGCCTAACATTGTTCTATGGTGTGCCCTAGAGAATTAGCATGGTACTCACACCTAGCATCGACATTGTATCTTTGTAGGAGTGGCCCGATCGGAGGAGCTAAAGGCTTGATTTACACCAGGGATGCCTTAACCAAGTGTTGTAATAACTGGCTTGGTGACATGGGCAGTGGATAAAAATTTCTAGGTGGCCTTTTAAATCTGTCTTGTCTTTGTCCTTGCGGGATCATAAATGGTTGTGATGTCCTTGGTTGTGAGGCGACAACGTTTACTTCTCCCTCCTTCCTTCTTGGGAATTTTGAAGTCGGTCTTTTTGAATTGTAAGGGGTTCTTGACGATCCCCCTGTTATCTTTCCGCTTTTCAAAACAGTTTCGATTCTTTCGCCAATAGTCACTAAGTCTGAAAATCCCGACGAGACACTTCCCACCATTTTATCATAATAAAGCCCTTGTAAGGTTCCCATGAAAATGTCTACGAGTTCCTTTTCAAGTAGTGATGGTTGTACGTGGGATGCCATCTCCCTCCATCTTTGAGCATATTCTTTGAAGGACTCTTCCTTCTTTTGGGATAGATTTTGGAGTTGCAAGCGAGTAGGCGCCATGTCCAAGTTATACTTGTAATGCTTTAAGAAAGCATTAGCAAGATCCATCCAAGTTCGGATACGCGTTTATTCCAACTGCATGTACCAGTCCAAAGATGCCCCACTTAGACTGTCTTGAAAACAATGAATCATTAGTTTCTGATCATGGACATGGGCGTGCATCTTCCTACAGTACATACGAAGATGATTCCTCGAACAAGTGAGCCCTTTATACTTTCCAAAGTTGGATACTTTCAATTTTGGCGGTATCACCATATCAGTGACTAAACCCATTTCCAGAGCGTCTACTTCGAAAGCGTCGAAGCCCTCCACAACATTCAGTCTTTCTTCCAAGGCTTTATACTTATTCATTACCAGTGGGTTGTCCGCAGCATGAGCACCAGTTGTCTTCAAGGATGCCTGGTGAGCATCCTCTGGGTCATGATCTCCGTATTGCAAGTCTAGGTAATTATCCGCGTTATTGGTTGGAATTTGTAGGGTATGTGATGCCCCTACTTTTGATGGTGGTGGGATGAATCCTTCTGTTTCAACCTCTTGCTAGGCCATGGCGGATTTTTGTGGTCCTGCTTCCGGCTCTTTCCTTAGTTGGTGACCGCTCGATGCACCAATGGTTTAGGCTACTTCTTCAAAAGCTACCCTGGGAATTTGATCCTTCCTGTCGATAATGTTCTTCAAAGCTAGAAGAACTTGGCTCAAATATCCTTTCATTGAGCTTACGTCACCCTTCACCTGATCAAGATCCTCTTTGAGCACAGCTTGAGTCTCCTCGATTTGTTCCATTGCTTTTTGTTGATGGGCCCTTGTTTGATATGGAGGCCAAGGAGGTGGAGGTCTTCTTTTACCAATGGCTTAACTGGAGATATTTTTAAAGCAAAGGAGTTTTGATATGACATGTAAGTGTTTTATAAATGCATGAATGCGGATGGATGTGCATGATTATGAAATGATTTCTTATTTTAACTGTCTTATTCATTTGGGTACATATTTGTATTTTTACTTATTATTTTATTTGGTGACTAGCTTTAAAATAGACACGCCTTCGAGACAGGGAAACAAAATGCCTTTATTAAGAGTAACATAATCCAGATATTGAAAAATATTACAAATTGAAATCAAAACTTGTTTGCATAAACATAATTAAAAAGGAACTAAATTTCCTAAGTGCGCATGCGGATGTGTGCTCTGAAGCCATCAACCATTACTCGACAAAGCTGTAGAAAGTCTTCAACGTCCTTCGGAAGAGGAACCATTACATTCTTTACATCTTTTAAACTTCTAGGGATGTCCTCGATGAGATTGTTGGCTAAGAAGACGAGCTTTTCATGTTTTCCTTTGTAGTACCTGTATTACTAATAAAGATGTGGGATTATCTTGTGGTTATCCCTCCCAGCTTGGGAGATCTTGGTATACTGCTCTTCCTAATACACCTTTTCACCCCTCATTTCTGTGTAAAGCCTTCGTTGGATAAGTAAATCCTTTTGAAGATCCTGCAGCTCTAAACATACATGCTCATATTCTTGAGTTCTCTGAGTCAAGAGTTTCTCTACTTCTATCCTTTCAAGGCGTGCTTTGACCTCTGATTCGTGGTTGTCTTGGAGTTCAGTGGCGAGGTAATTTACTTTCTCTTCTTGATCTAAGGAAGCTTGTGCCAAACTTTGGATTTGGGATCTCAAACTTTCCTCTAGCACCTTCTTGTTATGTGTTGCCTTTTCATACCATCTAGTTAACCTCCCAATTTTAGCAGCGGCCTCTTCTAACCTTTGGTTGTGAGAATCTAGGTTGAACGTTGCACTTAACATCCCTTCGATTGTACGCTTTCGTTTGAGACTTTCTTTCTCCAATTCCTTTTGAATCTTATCAATTTGCTCGTCCTTTGACTCAAGTATAAGCTGCATCTGTTTCTTTTCTCTGGTCAGATTGAGGAGGTTGACTTACAATGCTTCTTTCTATTTTTGAGCTTGCTTTAAGGCACTTTTTAGATTTTCGACTTCTTCCAAATATATAGGTGTTATCTCTAGGACCTCTTACTTGTACTCTGGATCTTTATCGAATGGCATCTTGATAATTCACATCCTATCTTGGACCCATTTTGTGTAGGGTTCACTTGTTAGGGCATTCTTTCTTTCGACCTTTCTTTTATTAACCTTGTTCCAGGCTCGAATAACCTTGTTGAGCAACCCTTGGTCTTCTATACCCATATTATGGATGATAAATGGTCGGAGTTGTTCGTCCGAAGGTTTGTCTTCCAAAGGAAACCCTAGTAGAGCCAGAGTGGGGTTGTAGTTAATACAGCCCCGTGATCCAATCAAAGGGACTTTAGGAAAATCTCCACAGCTAATAGTGATGTCACCAATATCCAACTTCCTTGCATACCATAATATAGAGTTCATGGTGAGAGACCTTAATTTTTGTGGCCACTCACATCTGGTCAATTATGGGATCATATAGTCTTCCTTGTAAAGATGAGTCATGAACCAAGCATATAGAAGCAGGATGTAACAATTTAGCGTGCCTCTTCTCTTTCATACATCATATGCAAAGTGTAATAAATGTCAGCAAGCAAGGCGGGAGTAGGATCCGTATTAAAGACTTTCGCTCCCCAAAATATGCTAATGGTCGCAGGGTCAATATAGTCCACAGTCCGAGGAAATAAGATTACACCAAATATCAACAACCCTAAACAATCAACACAAGATTCCCACTCCTTATAATTATCAATTCTAGTGCCTTAGCTTCCAGGCATATTCTTTTGATTCCTTGTATTGGACCTTCTCTTTGATAATTCTGCACCAATTTAGGGTAGGGGATCCCTAGACCTTTTGCCAAAGCTTTGACTTCAATATTTTGTCCAATACCTACATAGGCCTTTTCTTTGGAAAAATTCAGGATTCTGTCAAATTCCTCTAGAGCCGGTGCTAGCTGGAAGTCTTGGAAGGTGAAACATCTCAATGTAGGGTCATAAAACTGAATTAGGGCAGAGACTACATCCATTTGTACTTCTACTTTATTCAAATCAAGGGTATCCCCATAGCGGCGAGTGTACATCTTCAGAGCTCTCTCGGACATTTTACCCTTTATAGTTTTGATTTCAGAAAGGTCAGGCTTGCAGGCGTTGACGTGAATAAGTTGTTTCCCTTTGGTATCCATTTTTAAGACAGTCACCAAAAATCTTGATTTTGTTATCTTTTGTTTTGTACCTTGTGAATAAGACAGATAAACGGAATAAATGATAAACATGAGATATACATGAATGCATGAATGTATAAGTGTTGGATTGAGTAACTGGATTTTGTGACAGGTTTTTGTGATGGGTACCCCATGAGGTAGGCTCCTTAATTTTTACCTACGGTAAATCTACCCTACCAAAAGGTGGCTTCCTTAAGGTTGTCATGAATAACACCAGAGGGAAAAGGCACAAGGTCCTCCCTTAGGTGGAGCCTCTTTACGGACTGAAACTTTCATCTCAATGTCGTGAAAGGTCTCGTTATGAGATTTTAGGTTAAGGTCGTTACAAAGAGTCATGGGTGACCTTCAAAAGTCCTACTCGTCAAGAGGATATCTCTCGATAAGTATTCCTTTTTTGGAAGTTCACCAACTCTAGGCGAAGTCGTCACATAAACTCGCAGGGATGACATACCCCCTAAGCTAATAGACAAACCTTCTTTTTAAGGTTTATTGGAAATATTTTTTTGAGATAAAAATCCGCCACATAGAAAATATATGATAATCAAAGAATTTGACGGTAAATAAATAAATCCAATAAAATAGATAAATGCAATAAATAAATAAAGCAAAAAAAATAAAAACCCAGAAAGAACCTAAACCTAGGGTTAAGGAGAGTCCCCAGCAGAGTCGCCAGCTATAGCAACTGGTTTTTAAATCAAGAGTCGCCACTATTATTTCTTATCCTAGGGAAGGGAACCTAACAAAAATCTCTAATTCGCGGAGATAGATTCTAGGTTTCAGACTCAATTAGACGAAAGGAAGGTGTTAGGCACCTTTCATCCACCTTGTTCACAAGGATATTAAGCTCTATGTTTAGGTTCGGGATAAACATGGTTTTAAGTTTTAATTAGCAAGACTCGCCACGATTTTATTTTGCGTGCCTACGTATCCTCTAATGAGGAATCAGAGTCCCAATTCGTAGTTCGTATGTGTTGGTGTCTTTTAGAAACATATTTTGAATCACTTCGCACTCGGTCGGGAGTAGTGATTGTGGAGATTTTGACTGAGAACACAGTAAGCCAAAATTAGTTTGAAACCCATTTGGAAAAAAAAGACTGTTGATTAGCTTAGTTTTATTCGCGAAAATAGTTCTAGATTTGTTTGTGTTTTTTAATAATATTAATTGTAAAAAGTCTTGATTAATGTATGATAAAAAATATTTAATGCAATATATGAGAAAATAATATGTACATGAGTTTTGAGAAAATAATTTATATGCTAATATCCCAATATTTACATATAATAAATGATAATATAAAAATAATAGTAATAATAGTAGAATATGATAATAAAAATTAAGGGTAATAATAATGATTATAAATAAATAATTAATAAAATATAATAAAAATGTTATAAAAAGAAAATAATAAAAAAATAATTATAAATTTAAGTAAACCTGGGGGGGTGCGTTTCTTAGTTAACCAGTAAATAAAGGCGGTGCTGGAAGTTAGGCCCAAGCTGGCCCAAATGTTCTTGGACAGGGGTGTGTGTGTGTTGCTTTGTGACATTAATAAATATCTAAAAGGGGGTATGGATGTCAATGGGCTCGGCCCAAGCGTTTGGAGAAGGCTACAGGCTGATCGCGTGTTATGAGGGAGTGAGGGCATACAATACAGCCTTGGCCTATCGACCGTCCAAAAGGAATTGTATGGATGGAACTGAGGGAGTACACTAACTACCACAATCACGCGGGCACAGGATCAGACAGATTATAAATTTTCATTTTAATTCTTGGTCATTTTCATTACCAGTTACCTTTCACAGAGACTCATCTCTTCGCCTTCCTCATTCTATCAAACCCTTCTTTATCTTCTTCCCCAAATCGACATCGGTGACGGCTGAAACACCAACCCTATCTCCACCGCCAACCAACACCGGTACAACCCCTAAACAAAATCAAACAAAAAAAAAGCTAAGTTGTTTTTACCCTGTTCGCGATTTTCTGTCCCGAGTTCTATGAATCTGGTTCGCTAATCCCTTGTTCTTCTTGTTCGCAGATTTCCGCATCGTTCAAAGGTGATGATGAGGTTGACACAACAGTGAAGCTTGGAGATAGTCAGCGGCGGTTCAAGGGGAGATTAGGGTTTCCGATCTAGAAACTCTAATTGCCTCTCTCTTTGGATCTTCAACGCAAGGGTTCCTCTCACCAAAATCTCTCTCAATCCCTGTTCTGTTTCTTTCAAACAATCACCGTCACTCTTGTTCTTTCCTGTCCACCCCCCTTCTTTCTGTATCTTTCTCTTTATTTATAGTTAGTATTTTTTAGGGTTTCAGTGATTTAGGGATGCTGTTACGAATTGTTAGGGCTTAGATTTAGGGATTTGAATTCTGTAATTGATTGATTCTGTATATTAGATTTTGTTTACTGTAATGAGATACGATTTGGTTATGTAATTCCCTGGATTTGATTTGCAGATTGAATGTAAATTTTTGATTTGTTTTGTTAATGATTTAGGTGTATTTGACTGCTTCAATAAGATATGATTTTTTACTGAATTGTAACAGTATCTGTTAGTACCAAAAGTGTGCGCTAATTTAGTTAAAATTTGCACAGTACTTGTTGTTGATCTTGGGCCTGCGCGTTTAATTCTTGTTTTATTTGAACGCGTTTCCTTCTTGACCAGACTGGGCCTGCACGCTAATTATTTTACTCAGCCCATCAACATTTATTCGACATTACAGCAAAAACATATTATCACATTTTCTCAATACAGTCAGGCCCAATTAGCCTTTTTTCCCCAAAATCAATCTTTAAAAAAACATCTACCAAAAACAAATTATGAAAAACATGTTTTATCAGCCGTAAAAAAAAGTTATAAAATATTATTCATCTATTTATTTATTTATAATAATAGTAAACATCTCTTCTTTTTATTTTATAAAACAATACTTTTTTTTTTCAAAACATCAGATGGGCCAACCAATAGAAGTTTAATGGGCTTGTAAATTCCACACCACACCCCTTTTTACTAACAACCAAGTAACACTTAAATGTATTCAATAAATTTAATTATTAATTAATAGCAACTTAAACTTAAGTGAACTTAATTTAATTTCAAACTCTGTTTTACTAATAATAACTACTTAGTAGTTATTATTCTGAAATAACTTTCCATTTTTGAATCGCATGGGCCATTGGCCAACATGCTACGCGAATGGGTTCCTGGATACACATGTCTTTCTGATTTAGAAAGCCCCGGTCTCCTAAATTTAAAGTACACCCCCTGGACAGATAAAGATACACCATAGATACTGCTCTACCGTCTTAAGTATTTTCTCTATTTCAATCTCAAAAAAATATAATCGTCACAGTAGGACAAATTTGGGGTACGACATGAAGCTATTGGGGACCTCTTTTGTTCCGCAGTAAATTTCAGTGAATCAATTTAAACGAATCGTGGCTAGCATTTCTGTGAGAAATGGGCTAGGTTTCACAAATTTCGATTTACCTCCCGATGGGAGTAAACATAATAAGGCGTTGCACATCTCAATGGAAATTGCGATGACTATCTTATCTCGTGTGTTGGTTGACACGTGATCAATCCTCAATGTTCTGCCAAAGTCCGCTCTTATCAAATTGGATTATGAAGGGCTTGTGCTAAGGCCCAACGATTTGATAGTCAAGGCGTTTGATGGTTCGAAGAGAACTGTGTTTGGGGAAGTTGATTTTCCTATCAAGACAGGTCCTCAAATATTTCACGTGACATTCTTTATCATGGATATCAATCCTTCTTACTATTTTTTGCTAAGGCGCTCGTGGATCCATGGGGCCAGTGCTGTCACTTCTACTTTGCATCAGAAGTTAAAATTCTTGGTTAATGGGAAAGTGGTCACCATTTGTAGTGAAGAGGACTATATTGTCATCCATCTAAGTACCTTCCGGTATGTTAAAATTGAGGGAGAGGTACATGAGACTTTGTGCCAAGCATTTGAAATTGTGAAAGTTGTCTAAACTCCTCGTTAGGAGGTTAAAATTCCAGATATATCTAAGGAATCTTACCGACAAGCTTAGGCAGTTATTGAGTCTGGCCATCCTGAAGGCTGGGGAAGAGTGCTAGATCTCCCTGATCGGAAAGATAATAAGGGTTTGGGCTTCGTGGCTAGACGAAGTTCACTGTGATACGGTGTGAGAACTGACAATTATACTGGTTTTATGTTTGTATTCACAAATTTTGCGGTAAGCAAGAGTCGCCACCGACTTTTCTTTTATCCAACAAAGGAAAGGGTGAAAAGAACAGAAAAAGACATTTCGAGATTATTTTTGAGTAAGGGGGTAGATTATGGAAAGGGAAGGTGTTAGCACCCTTTCCATCCATAGTTATCTACGAGTTCTTAGTTGCTAGCTCATTTGAAAATGCCTTGTGTTTGTGTGTTTGAAAAAGTATTTTGAAAAGACGCCTTAGTGCGGTGAACATTGTAATGTTTCTCGGAATGGTAGAGAATGTATACAAAGTGTTTGAAAATGTTTTTGAAAGAAATTTTGTGTAAGTGTAAAGGTTGTTTGAGCAAGCACCTAACAAGTATCTACTTTACTCAAAAGGTTGTTTTTTTTCCTCTTTTCCTTTAGACAGTGATATCATAATATTAGTGAGTAGGTAGCCCTAGTCGTCGGATGTTTGAGGGACATTCGAAGGGAAGTTTATACAATCACAAAGGCAACTGGGAAAGAAACTTTAGTAACTACCCTAGGGTTTTAAGATCATACCGAGGCAACGTCGAGAGGGTCATCAAGGGACTTATGATCTTCAAACTGGAGGGTAGCCACTAAAATCTCTCATGTTTCGAGAGATGTGACTGTTTTTTCGGAAGCCAACCAAAGTGGGATACCCTAGAGGTGTATATGTGAGAGTGTGTTGTATTAAGTTATTTTTATCTTATGTTAGGTTTGCTAGCGTTTTGTTTTATTCTTTCCATACAATCCTAGTTAGCATGCATCTAAATAGTTAATAATTTGCAAAAATTAAAAGTGTGTGAATTGTAAATCCTAGCTATTACAAGGCTTCGGAGAGGGGATTATTTACATGTCCAAAACTTGGGGAAATAAAACAGTAAAGTAAAGCCCTAAATTAAACTATTACAAACCAGGAAGCAGTACAATAATATGAAAAAGATAATGCTAAAATAAAATTGTGCGCGAATGAAAGGACGTCTAAACCCTAAAATATTTCTAAGTTAAAAGAAGACTCCTTTTTTGTTTTTATTTATTTGGAAAATAATAAATTAAATTAAGTCTTAATTAATCAAAATAATAAAGAAAAGAAAATTATTAAGTAAAATTAATTTCTAAACTAACCTACTATTTTTTTATAATTTTTATCATGAAAAGAAAGTGAATTAACCTAAATCTATTTAATTTTAAATTAAAAAAAGTTAAAATAATTAATTAATTAATTTTCAAAATAATTTAATTAAAAAAACAAACTAACCTAAAATTTTTTTATGATTTATCTGATTTTATATTTAAATAAAAAATGATTATTTTTTTTATTTTGAAATTAATTAACTAAAAAAAACAAGTAAATGGGCCTGGTGCTGATTGCTAAACAGGGGGGGTGCAAGTTTGAAAGGTACAGGCCCAGGTTAATGAGCCCAAGTCACGTTGGATCCTATGCCGCTGGCCCTTGAGGGTCCATTATGAAGAGGCACTCCAGGGGAATTGGACCTGATCTCCCTGTAATCTACTGGCTGAAGCTTGAAGACACATGGTAGGCGCATGGGGTGTAGTACACTAGATCTGCAAATATCACGTTAGAAAAAATGAAAATGCAAGACCTGGGTATCGAACCCATGTCCTTTCCATTGTATGCGTTCCCCTTTACCATCTGAGCTGCTTGTTCATTCGTTTATTACAACACAACAATAATATTATATTTGAAAAATGAATAAGAAATATATTAAAAAAATAATGCATGCGCTGATGGGCCCCTGTATTTGAATGGACCAATCAGGATGCGCTGCCTTGCCACGCCAGCCCTCGCCTGAGTCAAACGACCGAAGAGACGTTGGAGTCAAACTACAGTCGTCTTCTCCGATCCACCAAAATCTGGAATCTGCAAAATCATTAGATTTAAGACAAAGTAAAGACCATATCCCACTTAAAATCACGCCCTGGTCACGAATCTGGTCTGAGATTGGCCAGAAAACCCCTGTATCCTGATTTACAAACTAAAAAAACCCTAACATCGTTTAAAAATGGCATCTCACGATCTAGACGTCATGCACTCCATGTAATGCTCTTAACCTATTCTAATGATGCCCATAAACATGTCCACAAATATCAAAACATTCAACAACTTATAAAAATAAAGATTTGATTTTGGGATTTTCCCAAAACGGTGATGACTGAAGGTGATGATTCATGCATGTGTTGGGCTTCAAGGAGGGTCAGGGTAAGCTCCTGGTACTCTCAGGGAATGGTTTATGCCCTTAGTTTGGATAGATGATGGCTGGAAACGCAAATGCCACTTTTGACAATTTTGTTTTTTTGCAAAACTTTGTAGAATTCTTTTCAGGCTGTGTATCCATCCAATGCTTGTAGAAATGTTGTGTTTTTATAGTAGATGGGGAGATGGTGGTAACATGGAAGGAAATCATGCTATAACCATTGCTTTTAAAACATGATTCCCTTTTGAAAATTTGCCAAAAATGTGAATAAACATGCCATATTGGGTCTTGGATGTACCTGGACATTCTTTACACAAATTATGGGCCTTAAGTCAGATCAAAACACTAGCCCAAAGGCCAAGGCCCGTCTCTAAATATTTTGTACACTTTATTTTATATTTATTTGAAATAAATCAAAATAAATATGAACAAAATAGATAAAAATTGTAAGGCAATGTAAAAGTGAGATTAGAGGTACCCTATAAGGTTAGGAAGATGTTTGAAGTCCAAGGAGTTAGGCCATTGACCTAAAAGTTCAAGTTTGTCCAATGCATAATTCTTGAAATTTTCCAAATTTTCCCAACTTGGGCAAACCATAACTTGCTCAATTTTTATCCAATGATGATGATCTTGGATTTTTATGAAAACCCAAGATGTCTAATTCATTCCCTATTTTGATCAATTTTGCATTTGAAGATTTTATATTGATGTAAAAGGTCTTGGCAAAAAGTGTCTTTTGTTGACTTTCTGAAAATGACATGTAATGTATGAGCTTGTAACTTTCAAATGGTGCATTTCATGAACTTGAGGATAAAGGATAAGTTGTAGGGAATTTGATTCTCTAAAAAATAAGCTTTAGTTGGGGAAATATGGATGAAGTATGTGAAAGTTATGCCTGGTCAAAGTTCAGTTGACTTTTTCTATAGAAACCCTAATTTAGCAATTCTTGAATTTTGATAAATTAAGAGCATTCCTTGAGGAATCATGATCAACCCTTGATCAAATTATGGATATCACTTCAAAATGTTGATGTTTACCAAAAATCTTGAAGTTTGACTGTATATTGGCCATAGTTGATGTTTTACCTAGTACAGTTGACTTTCAAACATTTGAGCAATTGGCTGAGCAAACCTGTAGTGTAAGGCATGAAATTTGGCATGGAAAATCTTGAAGACATATTAGGACCATGGAAAACATTTGAGACCTTTGGAGCTCACACATCTTGGTGAAAAGTGAAACCCTAGTTGAAAGGCCATTGCTTAGGAGGAGAATTTGTCTGATCAATTATTGGTCAACCTTGAGCAATTGAAGACCTTAATGAACATGTCTTGAGTAAAATGGGAGGGAAAATTTTGGGGTACAACACGCACCAATTACCGTTTCGAAGATTCAAGGTATTCCTCCCCTGATTCAGTTCGTCTGTGGTGGTATCATCCATGAGGAAGCTCATGTTGTGAGCGAGGAAGGGGATAATGATTATGAAATGGACAAATGGATTCATCCTACTTATCCAAGTCAAGAGCCTCTTAATTGTTTTGTCGAAGATGTCGTTGAAGTCACCCTCTATGAAGAGTAATTCTCTTTTATTTTTATCATGCAGTAAATCCTACATTCTACCCAAGACATAGTGATTATGCTGTAGGGCCACAATGTTTTCAATTTCAAAATCATCATTAATAAAGAACGTCTTTTTGCATTCAAATATTTCACTCCTTGACTTTCTCTTTATTTTTCAAAAAAAGTAGCAATGTGTTTTTATTTTTATTTTTAAATCTAAAACTAAAATAAAAATAAAATCATAATCATGCAGATATTGTCCCTCATCAATCCCAGATTTTATCGAAAACGATTCTGCTATGGCTCATTATGACTGTGAAAATCCAATTTATCAAGCTGATGAAGAAGATGAAGAAGATTGTGAACTTCCCAAAGAGCTAGCCATATTATTGAGGAAAGAGGTTAAGGTTATTCAGGCACACCAAGAGACTATAGAAGTGATCAACTTGGGTACCAAGGAGGTCCGAAAAGAAGTCAAGATTGGGGCCGCATTAGAAGACGCTGTAAAGCAAAGGTTGATTGAAATTCTCCATAAGTATGTGGACATATTTGCTTGGTCTTATAAAGATATGCCTGGAATGGATACCGATATTGTTGTGCATAAGCTGCCTCTCAGAGAGGATTGTCCTCCTGTCAAACAAAAGCTTCAAAGAACTCATCATAAGATGTCTAAGAAGATCAAAGAGGAGGTTTAGAAATAGTTTGATACGGGTTCCTGAAAGTTATCTCTTATCTTCCGTGGATTGTGAATATTGTGCCAATGCTAAAGAAGGATGGCAAAGTAAGAATGTGTGTGGATTATAAGGACTTGAACAGAGCAAACCCTAAAGATAATTTTCCTCTCCCTCATATTGATATTCTGGTTGACAATATTGCTCAAGCTAAAGTGTTTTCCTTCATGGATGGTTTTTCTGGTTATAATCATATCAAAATAGCACCAGAAGACATGGAGAAGACAACTTTCATTACACCTTGGGGACCATTTTGCTACAAAGTGATGCCCTTCGGTTTGAAGAATGCAGGGGTAACGTATCAACATGCAATGGTCACTCTATTTCATGATATGATACATAAGGAGATTAAGGTATACGTTGATGATATGATTACAAAATCCCAAACAGAAGAAGAACATCTTATCCACTTGCTGAAATTGTTTGAAAGATTGAGAAAATTCAGGCTGAGGCTGAACCCTAACAAGTGCACCTTCAGGGTGAGATCAGGGAAGTTATTGGGCTTTATTGTAAGATAAAAAGGAATTGAGGTCGATCCTGCCAAAATAAAAGCAATACAAGAAATGCCTGATGAAACACCGGCTGAACAAATCATTAATATGAAATCAATGAAGTCTCCATCAAATGTTTTTTATCCTACAAAAAGGGAAAGATAAACATCGAGTAAACCTGAGAAGGGTAAAATCCAAGTTAAACGACTAAGAGATACGGGTAAGGGAGTCTGTTACGCAAGGGGAAGGTATTAGCACCCCATACGCACGTAGTACTCTATGGTACCCACTCTTGTTATTCTACTCGAAGGGTGTGTTTCAAATCTAAGCTTAAGAGCTAAAAAGAAAAATGCAAAGAGGGAATGCATGTAAAAAAAAGAGAAAATAATGTAGGGAAAATAAAGTTATGCTCGCTCGAGCCCCACCCTAATGCCTACGTATATTTTTTGAGGAATCAGAGTTACCGTAGTTCGGCTTATTTATTTTGGTGGGTTTGTGTTTTTTAGTTCAATAATGTTAAATTCAATCATTTCATCGTTGCTCGACCTTTGGAGACTTATGACCTATAGTGGAAAGGAACTAACATACTCTTAGAAGAGAAAAGCTTATTGGAAAAAAGAAAGTAGTTGGTTAGTGTTTTTTACCTTAAGAAAGGGTTTAAGTTGTTAGAGAGTGTTTTGAAGTTTTGAAAAGAAAAAGAAAAGGTTTTAGTTTTAAATGTAAGGATGCAAAAAGAAAGAAAACATCTAAGGGAGACTATCTAGAATCTAATCCCTAATGTTATCATACAATGATTGATCCTATAATTGATTTTTGGAAGGGAAGTCTCTATCCTATATTAGCATACATGGATACCTATCCTAAGGTCTAGCTCAAATCGAGAAAGAAAGAAGAACATCCTAAGGGAGCATGGTATATCAAACAAGTGCTTTGGAAAAAGCACAGAGTCGGGGTATGCTGACTCAGGGGATAGGGGTATAAAGATAAAATTCTTTTACTAAGGGGAGTGGATCACCTGAAGCAAACAAGTGGAAGACTGAGATGAATAAAAAAGAAAAACATTACTTTAGCTAAGGGGAGAGGATCACCCGAAGAAAACAAGCGGGTAGCAAAGTGCCAGCAATGGCCATTGAAAACTTCTGCCAAAGTGTGGGGGTTTGATTGTGAAACCCTTTTCCACTTGACCGAACCGATACACATGATCTGCATAAATCCAAATCAGCGACGTACAACATGAGCTAAGGATGACACAAATGAAACATGGAGGTCGATTGTGAACCCTTTCGGCTCGCCTCCTTTTAAGGACTTATTGGGGCGGGGGAATATGCGAGCACAAATGTAAACACACCTACAGAATACCTACTTCAAAGGTAGGATTTTAAACAAGCACAAGTAGAACACTGTTGTACCCCAAAATTTGCCCTCCCATATTCTCCAAAATTTGTCAAGTCAAGGTCACAAAATTCCCCAAGGGTTGTGCAGCTCAACTGTCTCCTATACAGTCAAAACTAGGGTTTTGAGTCTGATCAAGAAAAGGAAGTGTTCAAAGGCCCAATCAAGTCTCATATGCTCACAAAGATGGTCAAGTATCCTCATATCAAGTTTCAAGGCATTCAGCTCAAAATTGCACAGTCAAAACCCTAAATTGCACTACAGTCAACTGTAGGGGCAAAATGGTCATTTGACAGTCAAAAGTTCAAATTTTTGGTCAACATATCATTTTGAAGCCACAAACATCATTTGATCAATGCTTGATCATGATTCTCAAAATTTGGCTCAGAAATCATCAAAGATGCAAAAGTTGCTATATTTGGACAGTTAAAAAAGTCAACTGAAATTGACCAGGGCATAACTTTCACATGGATTATCAGAAAAATTCCATCCAAAGCTCATTTTGAAGAGAAAGACATTTACTACAACTCATCTTCATATTCCAAGTCCAAGAAATGCTCTCACAAAAAGTTATCAATTTCAACATTATAGGTCATTTTCAAAAGTCAACAAAAAGGGACTTTAAGTCAAAGGCCATAACTTGAGATTGGTAAATCAAAATGACATGGGACCAAAGGCATTGGTTAAAGGACTCAAAGACCTTTCCAAAATGTCCAAGAACATGTGAAAAGCTTAAAAATTGAGCAAGTTATGCCTTGTGGAAATTGGGAAATTTTTGGGAATTTTGGAAAGTCAACAATGGTTCAAAAGGCCTAAATTTGCTATTGGGCCCATTTTTCTTCCAAGTTTCTTCATGCCAAGCCTATGAACGACCATTAGGCCCAAAGGGAAGTATTTTCTCATTTTTTAATTATTTATTTGAATTTATATTAATATTAATTCATTTAAATTAATTAAATACATGAAAAATATCAAACTTGACCTAAAAAAATCTTTTCATGCATGTTTATTCTCAATATCACGTGCATATCCCAATTAGGCAAGTTTTGATGAGATTTGAGCATGATTGAACCAAAATGCACATGGAAAAGATTTGGAAAAGATTTCATGAAATCAAATATTGAAAACAATGAATTCAAAGGATTTTGTGCAATATTTTTAACCTAATATGCTCTATACATATTCAAGATCAGAACCCTAATGCAAAAAAGACTGCAAGCTGCGCTCAGAAACCACATAAAAACTTGAAAAAATCTCCAAGAAAGCCAATACTGAAAACTAGTTTTTAGGTCAATTCAAGCTTCAATTTTTGTTCTATCAGCATCCTCAAGCTTCACTGAACGTGTGTCAGTCATAAACTTTCTCTCAAACGCCAAGAACTGGTATCAGGAACTCAAACTGTGTCATAAAAATTTCCAAATCGCATATCATAATTTACGCATCATTGTGCATTTTTATTCATGAATTCTTGTTCAATGTGAAGTTTGCAAGCTAACCATAACTTTTAATTGAAGTTTCGTGCGCTTTTGGCCAAGTTACCATGTTTGTTCTTTAGGGTTTTCAGAAGGAAAAATTAGGGCTTTCACCATAAAGCAAAATTGGCCCTCAAGACCATGACGGTTACATTCAGCAAGCCTGGACGAATCATAAGCATATCTCGCGATGAATTTATATATGCTATAGCGCTAGTCGCTATTTTTCCATAGCTTGCCTAATGCTACGCTTCAAAAACCATTGCCAATATGTTTTGTGTTTCAGGAAAACGAAGAAGACGATTTCGTGTCCATCAGCCATTGGCCACTTTGAATCTCGCGCGTTTTTCATCCACTAACACCATATTTTATTTATTATGTTTATGTGTTATTATATGTTAAATTGAAAGCGTTTGGTTCAGTGGTTAAGTGTTTGTGCTGGCAACGTTAAAGACCTGGGTTCAAGTCCCAGGTCTGGCAATTTCCATAATATTTTTCAACGCAGGTTCCTATGCAACGCTGGCGTTAGGGATTACCATGTTCCATCCAGATCAGGCCATACACGCGTCTAACACGTACAGATCAAGGGCTACAGAACCAAGGAACACCTATGCCTAGTCAACGTGTCACACATGATCCAAAAGTCAGCGAACTTCAAAGCTTAATGGGCCAAAATTCCAGGCCTGAACCTCACATTTGGGGCTACACCCCACCCTGGTTTGCCAAATTTATTTATTTTTCTTATATCTTTATTTATTATTTTAATTGTTATGTTTATTTTAATTGTTTTATTTAATTTTTAATCAAAATGCAAAAACATCATAAGAATTAGAAAAGGCAAAAAAAAAATAATATAATTTTTATTTTTATTATTTTCATAATTAAATGTGTGTAAATTACTTAGTTTTATTAGGTTACAAATTTAATTCTTTTTAATAACTAAAATCCAAAAAATAGAGTTTAGGTTTAATAACTTTTTATTTTCTTTTTAATTTTTCCTTTTTTTTGTAGAATAATAATATTAGTTATTTATTTTCATAAATTAAAAATTGTACATGAACAATTTAGGGTTTAATTTAGGTTTTAATTTAATTCTTTCATAATAAATAAAGAAAACATTAGAATTAGGGCTTGGACATTTTACTTTAATTATAATTAATTCCTTTTTTTCTTTTAAGTCTAAAAAACATAAAATACCAAAAAAAAACATTTAATCTTTAATTCCAATTAATTCATTAATTTTAAATATTTTGCAAAAGGGTCCAACGCCCATTGTTTTAATTATTTTATTTTTTGCGCATTTATTTTATATTGCTTATTATAATTTTGTATATCTCCCAAAGCCATGTAACTTTACTTTTCGCACTTTATTTATTTTGCTTTATTTATTTTCCGCTAAATCGGGTCCGGTTTAATTTTGGCGATGTGGACCCGCGCCTTTGTAATAGCCTTAGATTTATTTTTCGCAAACTTTATAACTGTTAAATATGCATGCAAGAATGAATGGACTTAAAATAAAATCAAGCGTAGAACACCAATGAACATGACAAGACAAATAATTGAAACATGACACACAATCCGCACACACCACCCATAGGGTACGCCTCACTGTTGCCTTTCGAAAGGTGATCGTCGAGTAGAGGACGTCTTAGTAAGTCCTCATGATCCGGGAACCTGGCATGAGGGTAGCTTCTAAGGTGTCTTCCCATTGCTCTGGTGATCACCACGTCCCTAAAACTCGAATTGACCCGAACACCTCCAACGGTGGTGCTACCTACCTCTCAATGGTGGGATGTCACTACTTTAAAGGACTCTTACACAGACGAATTCCTTAGGGTAGGTAGGTTCTCAAGGATACTTGCTCTAATCTCAAAACAAACTAAAGGCTTTTCACACTAGCACATTTTCAAAAGCTTTCAAAGCAAATTTTTCAAACACTCTGACGTACGAGTCGAACTGAAATTTTTCAAAGAAACTTTTTTTAAACCCACATTGAAAAGCAAACAAACATTTTTGAAAACACATTGAGCAAGTATCTAAGAGCCCATGGACAACCATGGATAGAAAGGGTGCTAACACCTTCCCTTTCTATAATCTACCTCCCGAACCGAGAGCAATCTCTTTAAGGAATTTTTCTGTGCTTTTGTCCTTTCCATTTGGAGAAAATAAAAGACGGTGGCGACTCTTGCTTCCGCGACATTTCGCGAACCAACGTTAAACAGTCAGTTCCAGATCCACCGATCACAGAACTGGCGACTCTGCTGGGGAATGATACTTAAAGTGAGGTGTACCTTAGGGCTAGCTTATAACTATGTTTTCAATTGTATTGCTTTGTGTGCTTTAAAATTGTGGGACTGTCTTGGGAGTTCTATAGGTCCTAAACCCGGATCTGGGGGATACCCTTCTTAGAAAGTAGCAACAAGGCTGTGAGGGAACTGTGCGGGGTATACCGACATGGTTGAAACAGTCTGCTACGTTGATGTGGCACTTTGGTGTGTACCGGTAACCCTTGAGTTCAGTCAAGGAGAGTACGGGGCCTCCGCGTGGTGTCGTGAAGCATCAACAGACCTTAGGAACCTTAATTGAACTATCTTGGCCTCTTTAGGGTAGTGAGATAACTGACTTTGGTACAGTCCGAGGTTGGTTGATACTCGATACTACGCTCAATTGAGGGTTGCTTTCCTGGAATATTTCGGTCGCCAGTTCAGTGGCTAAATCGAAACGATGAACAATGAAAGCAATCCCGTGATATTGGGAACCTTAGAACCCGGTTACTTTGATTAGGACAGGTTGAACCCACCAACTTCAAGAGGGTACTACCCAGACCCCATGCTGGCCTTAAACCTTAAGGGCTTGTCTTGTGTGCCTTGTGTGCCTTACATGTTTGTCTTTGTAAATATCTGTGGTGTGTTTAATCATGGCATCATGACATCATCCAGCATCATATGCATTGACTAACCATTTCAGGGGTTCGAATTTTCATCTTTGTTCTTGTTTTGTAGGACATGGAAACTGCTCGTAGAAAGACAATTCAGGTCAATCTTGTAAGGATCCCTCCTCAGCTTAAGGAGCTTATATCCAGGATTCCCGAGAACTCTTCATTCAGTGAAAGGCATGGAAGCCTCATCAGCTTGGTCAACACCAACATTGAGGAAGATATGATAAAGGTCTTGTTCCAATTCTTTGACCCTCTGCATCACTGTTTTACCTTCTTGGATTATCAGTTGGTACCTACATTGGAGGAGTTCTCCCGGCTCCTGAAGATCCCTATCCTTGATCAGCTACCCTTCAACGGTACAGAAAAGGAACCCAAGCTTGAAGAGATTGCTAAAGCCTTGCACCTACAGTCATCTGACCTCAAGGGACATTGGGAAGTCAGAAGTGGTATCAAAGGGTTCCTAGCCAGGTTTCTGTTTGAAAAGGCCCTTGAGTGTTGGAACTCCCTTGACTTGCAAGCTTTTGAAGAGGTTGTGGCCCTCCTTGTTTATGGTTTGGTATTGTTCCCTAACCCAGATCAGCTCATTGATATCAGTGCCGTTCAGATCTTTATGTCCAGGAATCCTATACCTACATTGCTGGGGGACATCCTTCACTCATGTTACACTCGAACCATGAGAAAAAGAGGTGTCCTTATGTGTTGCACTCCCCTCCTGGGAAGGTGGTTTATTTCGCACCTTCCGCAATCAGTCTTGAAGAATGAGCGGGGTTTGAGATGGTCACAACGGTTGATGACTCTTACACATGCAGATATACATTGGTGTCCTAGATCCAGAGGAGATGTCACTATCATTGATCGTTGTGGGGAGTACCCTAATGTTCCTTTACTTGGAATCAGAGGAGGTATTACTTATAGCCCGTGCCTGGCTTGGAGACAGTTTGGTTATGCTCGGAGGGATGGTCCTCATGACATGCTAATTCCTGACATAGTTTTTGACTTCGACAATGATACTCAAGGACTTCGCCAGAGATTTATCAGAGCCTGGAGGATGCCCAGTAGGATAGACAGCAAGACACTGGGGCATAGGAACTCCATCCCTTTGGAGCCTTATCTCAAGTGGGTACGCGCCCGCTCTCAGAAGTTAGTCATGCCTTATCCTCACGTGCTCCCGGTAATCAAAGAACCTGTCTTGGAAGGGGAAGTGTCCCACATTATTCAGCACCCTGATATGCCCACATCCTGGGAAGAGATGCAGAAGAGCTGGATCCAGCTTAAAGAAGAACGGAATTCTCTTGAGACTAGTCTGCATGCCAGTGAAAAGAAAGTCTTGGAGCTCACTCGTCTGTTGCATGAGGAGAGGAATCTCAACACCTACATAGCTCCGAAGAGGATGCGCAGTGTATTTTGGGATTAACTTGATTTTTGTACTTTTGCCCATGAGGCCTTGATGTATTAAACAATGATTTCTTTAATGATAACATGTGTTCTTTTCTTGTCTACAACGAATTTGAACTTTCGAACCCTTGAATGCATTGCATACGCATTTCATACATCATGTGCATAGCAGGTTTTTTCTCTTTTCAGGTTGCTTACAGTTCTTCGCTGTTTATTTCAGCATCATGAATCCCGGATCTGAATCAACAGAGACATCAATCAAGGCTCTCCAGGCGCAGAATGCGCAGTTTCAGGAACTAATCATGGGTCTAGCTAAAGGCCAAGAAGAACTGAAGACTATGCTCCTGAAGAAGGAGAAGAAGAAGAAGAGAAGAACTGTTCTGTTCAACTCGGGCCGAAGGTTGGGTAATACTCTGCAGCATGAAGAGGCTGGTTCTTCTGTTGGCAGGAGTCCTTCTCAAGCAGAAGTAAAGGTTCCTACTCCAGTAGTCTCCGACAACGAGACAGATTTTAATGAAGAGCAGTACCCTCCTGCAGATGACAGGTACAAGCAACTGGAGGACAGGTTGAAGGCTATGGAGGTGCAACAGGCACCTGGGCTGGATTTTGGAGATCTGGGTTTGTCGACTGGTGTGATTATTCCACATAAATTCAAAGCACCTTCCTTCTCCAAGTATGACGGGGCATCCTGTCCCAAGCTGCATTTGAGGTCCTACGTTCGGAAAATTCAGCCGTACTCTGCGGACAAGAATCTATGGATCCACTTCTTCCAGGAGAGTCTTTCAGGGACTCATCTCGAATGGTTCTATCAGCTGGATGGGACCAAAGTTCGTAACTGGGAGGAGCTGGCTACTGCTTTCTACAAGCAGTATCAGTATAATGCCGACCTTGCCCCCACACGTACCCAACTCCAGGGTATGGCGTTAGGCGCAAGCGAAGGTTTTAAGGAGTACGCTCAGAAGTGGAGAGACCTGGCTGGCAGGGTGCAGCCACAATTGACTGATCGGGAGTTGGTTGACATGTTCTTGGGGACCCTATCTGGGCCATTCTTCAACCATCTCATTGGGAATTCTTCTGCTGGTTTCACTGATTTAATCTTGACTGGAGAGAGGATCGAAGCTGGATTAAAGTCTGGGAAGATTGCAAAGGCATCATCCTCTAGTTCGGAAAAGAAACCGTTTAAAAAAGAGTCTAGTGCCGTGTATGGTTCTAGAAGATCAGAGAGAAATGAACACCGCCAATCTGTCAGTGCGGTCATGATTGCTAAGCCTGCTGCCGCTCCCCGGCCAAACAATAACCAGAAGGTGGAAAGACCCCAGAGAGAATTCTCCCGTTTAAACATGACTTTGTCGCAGATCCTGCCACAGTTGCTCGCAACTAATTTGGTAACTGTCAGGGAGGCTCCCAAATTCCCAAATACTGCATCCCCCAAGTACAACCCAAATGCTCGTTGTGCTTACCATTCAGAAAGCCCGGGGCACTCTACTGATGACTGTTGGGCGTTAAAGAATAAGGTGCAAGACCTTATCGATGCTAAGGAGATACAATTCGAAGCGCCTGCAAAGCCAAATATAGTCACTGCCCCCATGCCTCAGCACGGGGTAAATGCTGTTGATGAAGACGTCTATGCTGTTTCTGTGGATGATCTAGCCACTCCTCTAAAGATCGTTAAAAAGAACCTACTGCAGGCCGGTTTATTTCCGGGTTGTAGTGAGGGTTGCCTATTCTGTGCCGTGTCCCCATCCGGTTGTCCCTTGCTAAAGTTAGGCATCCAAAGCTTAATGGATAGCAAGGAGATTCTATTCAAGAAGTCTGCTGTTCGTTTGGTTCCAATAGAAGAAGTCTCTGTGGTGACCATCTTCAATAATCCGATCCCGGCTCTCCAGAAGAAGCCCATCCAAATTCTGACCGTTGCACCTGTTACTATCACTGTTCCTGGGCCCCTGCCCTATGTATCCAATAAAGCTGTCCCTTGGCACTATGGGGCAGATGTATATATAAGCGGGATTAAACAAGAGCTCAACGCTGGCGCCAGCATCTGTGACATCACTGGCCCGGCCAAAGTTACCCGCAGTGGCAGGCTCTTCTCGCCTGACATTGCGCCACCGGCTGCCCGAAGACCACTCCTGATAATTCCTGCAAGTACACCTACTCCCGTTGCTGATCAAGTTGTTGTTCCTGCTGCTGATCCAATTGTTTCTCCTGCTGCCGAGTCATCCAGTGCTCGGGGCAAGGGAGTTGAAGCTGAGCCTGCCCAGATGGAGGCACCCATACCCATAGCTGCTGAGGCCTCCCCACAAGAGATGGAGGAGATTTTGAAAATTATAAAGAAGAGCGATTTTAATGTTGTGGAACAATTGGGGCATACACCCTCCAAGATCTCCATGCTCTCTTTACTGCTGTGCTCTGAGGCCCATGCAAAGGCCCTCATCTCATTCCTCAAGACGGCCCATGTGCCACATGAAACCTCTGCAGTCCAGTTCACCGATTGCGTGGCAAGCCTAACGGCAGATAACGGCTTGGGGTTCTCAGATGCTGATTTGACCACAAAAGGGAGAGATCATAATGATGCTCTGCATGTCTCAATCGAATGCAGGGGCACCACCTTGGCACATGTGTTGGTTGATACCGGGTCATCTTTGAATGTGCTACCCAAGAAGGCTCTGGACCGTCTAGATTGTGAAGGCCTGGATTTGAAACCCAGCAACATCATCGTCAGGGCCTTTGACGGTTCAAAGAGAATGGTACATGGAGAAGTTGACATTCCGATTCGGGTGGGCTCTCAGGTGTTCGACTCCACTTTTTATGTGATGGATATCCGTCCATCTTACTCTTGTCTGCTGGGTCGACCCTGGATACATAAGGCTGGGGCAGTGACCTCTACCTTGCATCAAAAGCTGAAGTACCCCGTCAGAGGGAAGATTGTCACCGTACAAGGAGAGGAAGAATACATGGTAAGTCACCTAAACTCGTTCAGATACATTGAGATGGATGGGGAGTTCATTGAGACCCCCTTTCAGCATTTCGAGGAGGTGTTTCCAATCGCGGCAGAAACAGCAGAAGCAGGTGGTCCTTTGAAGATGGCCTCTCTGAAGGATGCCAGGGCTGTGGTGCAGAAGGGTGAAGGTGCCAACTGGGGCAGACTTCCTGACTTCACCCAGAAGACTGATAAACTTGGGCTAGGTTTCACCTCAGAAGGGCAGAGAGCTATGAGGAAAGAGAAGATCGGAAGGCCTCCGGTATTTATTAAAGGTTCAGAAGCGAATGCTGTCGGGGAAGATCTTGAAGTGGACGAAGCCGAATTCAACAGCTGGATTTATCCGACGGCCGAAGAAGGATTGAACAATTGGAGTGCAAAGGATCATACCCCTGTTACCTTTGTGACACAGTAATGAATTCCCATGTTTTGTTATTTTGTAATAAACAATGATAAACTCTATGGCCCGGTGTCTTACCCGAGGCACCGTGGTTCTATTTGTGAGGGCATACAAACTGTCATTTTATACATCATGAATGAAAATCTTGGACGTACTTTTCGCATCGCAAATGTTGTGTTCCTTTTCTGTCTTTCTTTTCATTTACATAATTTTCAAAAACAGCTGTATTTATACACACACTCACTCATACAGGTTCCAATCCACTCTGGATCTCGCTGGTAACAGCTCTGCTAATGCCAATTATAACTTCGAAAATCCGATCAACTTAGCCGAAGACGAAGGTGAAGATGATTGCGAAGTACCGGGCGAGCTTGCAAGACTGTTGCTTCAGGAAGAGCGGGCAATTCAACCCCATGAAGAGCCAGTGGAAACCATAAACCTGGGTACTGAGGCAGATAGAAAAGAGGTAAAGATTGGTGCTAACCTAGAGCTCAGCGTGAAGCAACGGTTAACCAAGATGCTGCATGACTATATGGAGATCTTTGCCTGGTCCTACGAAGACATGCCCGGGTTGGATACCGATATTGTTGTCCATCATTTGCCGACTAGGGAAGACTGCCCTCCAGTTAAACAAAAGGTTCGTCGGATGCGTCCAGAGATGTCCGAGAAGATTAAAGCCGAGGTCATGAAACAGTTTGATGCCGGGTTCCTTGCAGTAACGTCTTACCCTCAGTGGGTTGCTAATGTGGTGCCGGTACCTAAAAAGGATGGTAAGGTCAGAATGTGTGTCGATTACAGGGATCTAAACAGGGCCAGCCCCAAGGATGACTTCCCCTTACCTCACATTGATGTCCTTGTTGATAATACAGCTCAGCACAAGGTATTCTCTTTCATGGATGGCTTTTCAGGTTACAATCAGATCAAGATGGCACCTGAAGACATGGAAAAGACTACATTTGTTACTCAGTGGGGCACCTTCTGTTACAAGGTCATGCCGTTCGGATTAAAGAATGCTGGGGCAACCTACCAACGTGCCATGGTTGCCCTATTTCATGATATGATCCATCACGAGATCGAAGTGTATGTGGACGACATGATCGCTAGGTCCCAGACTGAGGAAGAGCACCTAGATCATCTGCAGAAGTTGTTTGACCGTTTGAAATTGTACAAGCTGAGATTGAACCCGAACAAGTGCACCTTCGGGGTAAGATCTGGGAAGTTGCTAGGCTTCGTGGTCAGTGATAAAGGCATTCAAGTGGACCCTGCTAAGGTCAAAGCTATTCAAGAGATGCCAGTTCCCAAGACAGAGAAGGAGGTCAGAGGCTTTTTAGGACGCCTGAATTACATTGCTCGATTCATCTCTCATTTGACTGCTACCTGTGAGCCAATCTTCAAACTACTGAAGAAAGATCAGGTAGTACGTTGGAACGATGAATGTCAGGCCGCCTTCGACAAAATCAAAGAGTATCTCCAAGAACCACCCATCCTTATGCCACCGGTTGAAGGGAGACCTCTGATCCTATATCTGACAGTGCTAGACAACTCAATGGGGTGTGTGCTGGGGCAGCATGACGAGTCTGGCCGAAAAGAGCATGCCATTTATTACCTTAGCAAAAAGTTTACCGACTGTGAGACCCGATACTCACTGCTTGAGAAAACTTGCTGCGCTTTGGTATGGGCTGCTCGCCGGCTGAGACAGTATATGCTGACTCACACTACCTTGTTGATCTCAAAAATGGATCCTATAAAGTACATATTCGAAAAGCCTGCTCTGTCGGGGAGAATTGCAAGATGGCAAATGATCTTGACGGAATACGACATTCAGTACACAACCCAGAAAGCCATCAAGGGAAGTGTATTGGCAGACCACCTGGCTCATCAAGCTGTAGATGATTATCAGTCCATGAACTTCGAGTTTCCGGATGAAAGTATCATGATTGTGACTGATTGTGAAGTACCTGGACCGGATGAAGGACCTGAACCAGGATCCCGATGGTCTATGCACTTTGACGGAGCTTCCAATGCTTTGGGAAATGGTATCGGCGCCATCATCATATCTCCACAAGGTACTCATACTCCACTCACTGCCCGGCTGTGTTTCAACTGTACCAACAACATGGCGGAGTATGAGGCGTGCATCATGGGTCTTCAAGCTGCGATCGACCTAAGGATCAAATTTCTAAGTGTTTTCGGAGATTCCACTCTTGTGATCAATCAGATCAACGGAGAGTGGGATACGAAACATCCAAACTTGATTCCTTACAGAGAATGTGTGTTGACCCTGATTCCCCACTTCACAGAGATAACCTTTGAGCACTTTCCAAGAGAAGAAAATCAGCTAGCGGACGCGTTAGCTACAATGTCTTCAATGTTCAAGGTTAAATGGGATAATGAAGCTCCCCGGATCACCATCTGGAAACTGGACGAACCGGCATACTGTTGTGATCTCGAAACTGAATTGGTGACTGAGAAGCCTTAGTACCACGAAGTGAAGAGATATCTGGAAGCTCATGAATACCCTGAAGGTGCCTCTATCAACGATAAGAAATTCCTGAGGAGGTTTGCAGCCAAGTTCTTCCTAAGCAACGGCGTCTTGTACAAGAGAAACCATGATTCAACCTTACTGCGTTGTGTGGACAAAATTGAAGCAGAAAGGATCATGGAAGAGCTACATGAAGGGACCTTTGGTACGCATTCCAGTGGGCACACTATGGCTAAGAAAATCCTACGGGCAGGATATTATTGGTCCACAATGGAAGCTGACTGCTACCAACACTCCAGGACATGCCACAAGTGCCAGATCTATGCAGACAAGGTGCATGTTCCTCCGGTTCCCCTGAATGTTTTGACTGCGCCTTGGCCGTTTGCAATGTGGGGCATAGACATGATCGGCGAGATAAAACCTACGGCATCCAATGGACATCGCTTCATCCTAGTAGCGATTGATTATTTTACGAAGTGGGTTGAAGCAGCATCCTATGCTACGGTAACCAAGACTGTTGTGGCACGGTTCATTCGGCACAACCTGATCTGTCGATACGGCGTCCCTGAACGGATTATTACGGACAACGGTACCAATCTGAACAATAAGATGATTGCTGAGCTTTGCGAACAGTTCAAGATACAGCACCACAATTCTTCTCCTTACAGACCGAAGATGAATGGGGCTGTAGAAGCGGCAAATAAGAACATCAAGAAGATCGTTCAAAAGATGACAGTGACGTATAAAGATTGGCACGAGATGTTACCGTTCGCTCTGCATGGGTACCGTACCTCAGCTAGGACGTCAACCGGGGCAACTCCCTTCTCTCTGGTTTATGGCATGGAGGCAGTCTTGCCCATTGAAGTACAAATTCCCTCTCTCCGGATAATGAAGGATGCAAACCTGAACGAAGATGATTGGATCCAGACACGACTTGACCAACTCAATCTCATTGACGAAAAGAGACTTGCTGCTATCTGTCATGGTCAGACGTATCAGAAACGGATGATCAGGGCATTTAACAAAAAGGTCAGACCACAGGAATATCAAGTTGGGGATCTGGTTATCAAGAGAATCATCCTTCCTCAGAGTGATCCAAGGGGCAAATGGACCCCTACGTACGAAGGGCCATTTGTGGTTAAGCATGTGTTCTCAGGAGGAGCAATGATCTTAACCAACATGGATGGTGACGACCTTCCTCACCCCGCCAATGCAGACATAGTTAAAAAATACTACGCATGAAAAAGACCCGCTAGGCTGACATGCCTAGGCAAAAATTAGGGCTTCCCGTCGAATCAAAAGGGTTTGGGCAAAATGAAGGGATGAAAATGAAAAATCTGTATACCCGGCAAGTCGAAAACCTGAAAAGGCGGCTTGGGCAAAAATGGGTATCCCGGTGGACTGAAAACCCGAAAGGGCGGTCCAGGCAAAAATTAGGGATAAAAGCGTAAAACTATGTCTCGTGGATCACTTTGCATCCAGAATCCGGTATCTGCATCAAGCTCAAACGGCATCGATCAGTCAGCTTCACCTTCAACCAAGGTCATCAAGTGATGAGACGCTCGGAGTTATAAAGGCAATAGCAGAGTTGAAACTCGGTGGATCATTCATCTTTCACACAGCTGTTTTACTTTCTTTTGTACAAAACTTGTATAAACTCTTTTGTTCGGCGACGTACCTCTTACTAGGACGTCAGCCTCTTGTACACAAAACGCCTATTTTCAGGCCATTCAAAAAATCAATAAAAATATATTTTCAGTTAAACGTGCCAAATGTTTTTCTTTTTTCTGTTTTGTTTTGCGAAGAACGTCCAAGGTTCAATTTGTGATATATGCATTGACAATAATTTGCTAACTCATAAATATTTGCATACGAAACAAAGGAATTAGTTGCAGGTGACACTAGAAACAGGGGCAATAAAAGAATTGTCCGAGCAGTCTAATTGTTCTATCCTCCAAGGTACCAAGATAGGTTCAGCTAAAGAACATGATCGTACATATTCCCCAGAGAGTGGTTCAGCAAAACAGTACATTCCTCTCCAATCATCAAATATCAAGGAAATTGAGTATCCTCTAGCAGATCTCAACCTTCCCCAGCAGCACATATTCTTAACAAGCATCCCCGGCAGTCTTGGTCTAAAGATTGTTCCCCGGCGGTATACCAACGTTCAAAGGAATCACTTTCCCAAGCATATCAAACCTCCCCCAGAAGAGTCCAATCCAGCTTCACCAGCAAAGTTGGGAATCATATCCCCAAGCAATAAGCTTATCCCCAGTAGATTCTGGAAGCTTATCCCCTCGCAGAGCACGAACGCGTCGTCCGGCTTTATTTAAAGAGTTATTTCCTTAACAGGATATAACTGGGTTATCCTCAGCCAAAAGCCATGGAAAGAGCGTCGTCGACAAAGTCTTCTTACCCCAGCGAAGTCCTTCAACACTTCCTATACAACAAGGGTATCCTCAGCAAGTCATTCTCAACAATTCAGCAAAGGCATCCCTCTATCCCCACAGAGTATTGATTCCCAGCATGGTCGTCAGAGTATCTTTTCTCCCCGCAGAATCTATTCATTTGCCAAGTTTATTCCGCAACGGAGTTATCTTCTCCTACCGGTATTCTTGCAATTATCATCGCTAGCGGAAGCAAAAGCTTATTCCTCAACATCAGCCCAGGATACGACTTCCCGGCACCTGTCAAGGATTTACTTTCCTAGACAAAAGCATACATAAGACGTCACATACATCATTATAGCATGCATAGACGCATCATATCATACAAGTCTCATTTATATTGAGAACATCATTGCTTGATCCATATCATGCATTGCATATGACTGACTTTTACCTTTCAGGAAAGATTCAGTTAAATTCTCAATCATATTTCAAGACCTAGACCGGTTCAGTTAAATCGACCCTAAGATTTTCCTGATGCTTATCCAGTCAAAGGCCTTCTCTGGTTCAGTCAGATCGACCCTAAGATCTCCCTGATGCTTATCCAGTTGAAGATATTTCAAGACCTAGACCGGTTCAGTTAAATCGACCCTAAGATTTTCCTGATGCTTATCCAGTCAAAGGCCTTCTCTTGGTTCAGTCAGATCGACCCTAAGATCTCCCTGATGCTTATCCAGTTGAAGATATTCCAAGACCTTGTCCGGTTCAGTTAAATCGACCCTAAGATTTTCCTGATTCCTACCCGGTCAAAGGCCTCTCTGGTTCAGTCAGATCGACCCTAAGATCTCCCTGATTCTTATTCCAGTAGAAGACACCCAAGATTTTTCTCAACGAGTGTTGTTGAAAGTTAAAATCACCCAAGGTTCTCTTACCGTTCATGCTAAGATAGTAACCATCCCTGGTTCATTCATCAGCGTTTGAAGCTCCAGACTCAGCTCCTGTAACCAGTCAGGACACATCTATACCAAGCATCTAAGATCGGCTCCTGCAACGTGTCAGGTACTCACTTTTCTTTCGCAGGTATGCAGGTTATCGCTAAGGAATCTCCTACGCGATCAACATCCAGATGGCATCTATAAGCCCATCATCCTATCCAGCAATCTCCAAATGGCATCTATAAGCCCATTCCCCCATCACTGCTACTATGTAAGCGCAAATTTCTGGGCACTTTAGTGTTCAATCATCTTCTACCCTCGGATTACGAAAGGCACGTCAGCCAATCTGCATCCTCAGGTCTAAGAAGATTGAACAGGGGCAACTGTTGTACCCCAAAATTTGCCCTCCCATATTCTCCAAAATTTGTCAAGTCAAGGTCACAAAATTCCCCAAGGGTTGTGCAGCTCAACTGTCTCCTATACAGTCAAAACTAGGGTTTTGAGTCTGATCAAGAAAAGGAAGTGTTCAAAGGCCCAATCAAGTCTCATATGCTCACAAAGATGGTCAAGTATCCTCATATCAAGTTTCAAGGCATTCAGCTCAAAATTGCACAGTCAAAACCCTAAATTGCACTACAGTCAACTGTAGGGGCAAAATGGTCATTTGACAGTCAAAAGTTCAAATTTTTGGTCAACATATCATTTTGAAGCCACAAACATCATTTGATCAATGCTTGATCATGATTCTCAAAATTTGGCTCAGAAATCATCAAAGATGCAAAAGTTGCTATATTTGGACAGCTGAAAAAGTCAACTGAAATTGACCAGGGCATAACTTTCACATGGATTATCAGAAAAATTCCATCCAAAGCTCATTTTGAAGAGAAAGACATTTCCTACAACTCATCTTCATATTCCAAGTCCAAGAAATGCTCTCACAAAAAGTTATCAATTTCAACATTATAGGTCATTTTCAAAAGTCAACAAAAAGGGACTTTAAGTCAAAGGCCATAACTTGAGATTGGTAACTCAACATGACATGGGACCAAAGGCATTGGTTAAAGGACTCAAAGACCTTTCCAAAATGTCCAAGAACATGTGAAAAGCTTAAAAATTTAGCAAGTTATGCCTTGTGGAAATTGGGAAATTTTTGGGAATTTTGAAAAGTCAACAATGGTTCAAAAGGCCTAAATTTGCTATTGGGCCCATTTTTCTTCCAAGTTTCTTCATGCCAAGCCTATGCACGACCATTAGGCCCAAAGGGAAGTATTTTCTCATTTTTTAATTATTTATTTGAATTTATATTAATATTAATTCATTTAAATTAATTAAATACATGAAAAATATCAAACTTGACCTAAAAAAATCTTTTCATGCATGTTTATTCTCAATATCACGTGCATATCCCAATTAGGCAAGTTTTGATGAGATTTGAGCATGATTGAACCAAAATGCACATGGAAAAGATTTGGAAAAGATTTCATGAAATCAAATATTGAAAACAATGAATTCAAAGGATTTTGTGCAATATTTTTAACCTAATATGCTCTATACATATTCAAGATCAGAACCCTAATGCAAAAAAGACTGCAAGCTGCGCTCAGAAACCACATAAAAACTTGAAAAAATCTCCAAGAAAGCCAATACTGAAAACTAGTTTTTAGGTCAATTCAAGCTTCAATTTTTGTTCTATCAGCATCCTCAAGCTTCACTGAACGTGTGTCAGTCATAAACTTTCTCTCAAACGCCAAGAACTGGTATCAGGAACTCAAACTGTGTCATAAAAATTTCCAAATCGCATATCATAATTTACGCATCATTGTGCATTTTTATTCATGAATTCTTGTTCAATGTGAAGTTTGCAAGCTAACCATAACTTTTAATTGAAGTTTCGTGCGCTTTTGGCCAAGTTACCATGTTTGTTCTTTAGGGTTTTCAGAAGGAAAAATTAGGGCTTTCACCATAAAGCAAAATTGGCCCTCAAGACCATGACGGTTACATTCAGCAAGCCTGGACGAATCAGAAGCATATCTCGCGATGAATTTATATATGCTATAGCGCTAGTCGCTATTTTTCCATAGCTTGCCTAATGCTACGCTTCAAAAACCGTTGCCAATATGTTTTGTGTTTCAGGAAAACGAAGAAGACGATTTCGTGTCCATCAGCCATTGGCCACTTTGAATCTCGCGCGTTTTTCATCCACTAACACCATATTTTATTTATTATGTTTATGCGTTATTATATGTTAAATTGAAAGCGTTTGGTTCAGTGGTTAAGTGTTTGTGCTGGCAACGTTAAAGACCTGGGTTCAAGTCCCAGGTCTGGCAATTTCCATAATATTTTTCAACGCAGGTTCCTATGCAACGCTGGCGTTAGGGATTACCATGTTCCATCCAGATCAGGCCATACACGCGTCTAACACGTACAGATCAAGGGCTACAGAACCAAGGAACACCTACGCCTAGTCAACGTGTCACACATGATCCAAAAGTCAGCGAACTTCAAAGCTTAATGGGCCAAAATTCCAGGCCTGAACCTCACATTTGGGGCTACACCCCACCCTGGTTTGCCAAATTTATTTATTTTTCTTATATCTTTATTTATTATTTTAATTGTTATGTTTATTTTAATTGTTTTATTTAATTTTTAATCAAAATGCAAAAACATCATAAGAATTAGAAAAGGCAAAAAAAAAATAATATAATTTTTATTTTTATTATTTTCATAATTAAATGTGTGTAAATTACTTAGTTTTATTAGGTTACAAATTTAATTCTTTTTAATAACTAAAATCCAAAAAATAGAGTTTAGGTTTAATAACTTTTTATTTTCTTTTTAATTTTTCCTTTTTTTTTGTAGAATAATAATATTAGTTATTTATTTTCATAAATTAAAAATTGTACATGAATAATTTAGGGTTTAATTTAGGTTTTAATTTAATTCTTTCATAATAAATAAAGAAAACATTAGAATTAGGGCTTGGACATTTTACTTTAATTATAATTAATTCCTTTTTTTCTTTTAAGTCTAAAAAACATAAAATACCAAAAAAAACATTTAATCTTTAATTCCAATTAATTCATTAATTTTAAATATTTTGCAAAAGGGTCCAACGCCCATTGTTTTAATTATTTTATTTTTTGCGCATTTATTTTATATTGCTTATTATAATTTTGTATATCTCCCAAAGCCATGTAACTTTACTTTTCGCACTTTATTTATTTTGCTTTATTTATTTTCCGCTAAATCGGGTCCGGTTTAATTTTGGCGATGTGGACCCGCGCCTTTGTAATAGCCTTAGATTTATTTTTCGCAAACTTTATAACTGTTAAATATGCATGCAAGAATGAATGGACTTAAAATAAAATCAAGCGTAGAACACCAATGAACATGACAAGACAAATAATTGAAACATGACACACAATCCGCACACACCACCCCTAGGGTACGCCTCACTGTTGCCTTTCGAAAGGTGATCGTCGAGTAGAGGACGTCTTAGTAAGTCCTCATGATCCGGGAACCTGGCATGAGGGTAGCTTCTAAGGTGTCTTCCCATTGCTCTGGTGATCACCACGTCCCTAAAACTCGAATTGACCCGAACACCTCCAACGGTGGTGCTACCTACCTCTCAATGGTGGGATGGCACTACTTTAAAGGACTCTTACACAGACGAATTCCTTAGGGTAGGTAGGTTCTCAAGGATACTTGCTCTAATCTCAAAACAAACTAAAGGCTTTTCACACTAGCACATTTTCAAAAGCTTTCAAAGCAAATTTTTCAAACACTCTGACGTACGAGTCGAACTGAAATTTTTCAAAGAAACTTTTTTTAAACCCACATTGAAAAGCAAACAAACATTTTTGAAAACACATTGAGCAAGTATCTAAGAGCCCATGCACAACCATGGATAGAAAGGGTGCTAACACCTTCCCTTTCTATAATCTACCTCCCGAACCGAGAGCAATCTCTTTAAGGAATTTTTCTGTGCTTTTGTCCTTTCCATTTGGAGAAAATAAAAGACGGTGGCGACTCTTGCTTCCGCGACATTTCGCGAACCAACGTTAAACAGTCAGTTCCAGATCCACCAATCACAAACACATAATGCAGAATTACCCTAAACGGGTCTTTAAATAAACTAGGGGGATTCCTGACATGTTCAACAACGGAGATCCCTGTCATACATCTCTATTCCTACTTCTCATGGAAAGGAAAGCGGTAAAGTGTGGAAGTAGTAAAAAGAAAGAGATGAAATACCAAATGGATAACAATCCGTAGTGAGCAAGCAAGAAAATATAAGAAAAACCAAAAAACTTTGAGTGATCTAGCAAAAACAAACAAAACAAGTCAGAAATCGGACGTCCAACATAAGCCTCGAAGCAACGGTATTAAAATAAATCACAAATAAGGTGCATTAGACATCATCATAAAAGTCATCCTGCATGAAAGTATAGTCTAGACAAAAACACAACAAGTATATATATTCCTCAAATCATGAGGGTCAAAGAATAAGCTTGTCTGAATCACATCCGTATCTCGCAAATAAAGTGAAACATGAATCAAGAATAATATTGAATTCGTGTTCCCCAAATAAAGTAGAACACAAATTAATATCATCATGAGAATCCCTTGGTATGAGTCCTTGCACAATCAACACACATGTCAAAAATAACAAGGAAAAACTAAGCCGAAAGAGAAAACACAATGAGAAATGAAATAAAAAAAGGAATTTTGGTAACTGGTTACCCTAACTCAATTTTTTTGGAAAATAGCTACTGACTTGAGCCAACCGGTTACCATAACTGGGTTACCGGTTACCCAAGCCAAAAAAGCTGGGAAACACTACTGTAAGTGGGGTAACTGGTTACCCAAACTAGGTAACCGGTTACCTTCATGCATAAAACAATTTTTTAACAGTTTTTTGAGATTTGGCTCATGGTTTGGGCATTTGATCAAACACAAAATCTTCACACATTCAGCACATGATTTTGCATAATTCAAGGTCTAGATTCAATGTTCACATGATGAATTAAGATCAACAATTAAAATTCATACAACCTCATCAATTTGTTCATTAATTAAGCACTTTCAAGTAAATCGACTTAATTCAATAAGCACTTAATTCAACTACCCAATTTCGGATTTACACATGATGATCAAATCAAATCACAATTCTAGGCTTAAATCTATATTGTCAATTCAAAATTCAACCTAGATTCAATTCATACTTGATCAAAAAAGTGCTTCTCAAATAATCACTTATTTAAAAAGAGTTTAATTCAAGAAAAATCACCGATAGAAATAAAGAGGAGGATTAGGTATAGAGATTGCAACAAATGGATCAACAATTGGAGAAGAATCGCTCTTGATTTTGACTTTTTGAATCTCGATGAAATTATTGTTGTGTTATTGATCAAAAAAATGTAGAACATTGATTTGATCCTTTTGAGACTTGAGAGAAAAGATTCAAGTATTTGTGTTGATTTTTCAATTATGAGAGACTTTTTTTAACAAAAATCATATTTATATAGTGTGAGCAAATTGGGCCTTGGATGTGCAATTGGATTGAGCCTTGACATGAAAGCGTAAGCCCGACACAACCATAAAGTGCCACGTTATCATCCATATGGAATCTCGATTCGGCCTTCAAACGGAAAACGAAGATAACAACATATGTGACACGTTGCCGAAAGAATGGGCTATATCAGATAAATGGTGATTTAGTTATGATTTTTTGAAGTTTCATCTCAGATGAGAATATTTCTTGGTTCAGGACTTTCAATGTGTTGCGCGTGGTTTGGATAAAAAACAAAGGCTTTCGGGTTATCGTTTGCTTTTAGCATCTGAAGATAAGTTGTAGTGGATGAAATTTGTGAACCAAAGCTACCAGACCTAGCTCCATACGATAAAAATCGAGTGAGATATGAATTTTACCGTATCAAACATTAATACAAATGAATTCTGGTTTAGCACAAACATGTCTTCAGAAACTCAAAATTCACGGGTCCTTCCTTCGTGAATCAGCTTTTAGCGTCCAAATACAACATCAAGATGACATCGAGACGGAATTTCGACAATCAGAACTGCGCATGTACAACATTCCATCTGAAAGTTATAAATTTTTTAGTGCATACAAAATAACGGTTCAGCCCACTTTTCCTTTGTATTTTCACTGTATAACTTCCAAAAGAATGGCGTATTCGGAGACCCTCCTTCGAGATTTAGCTTTTGGTCCGAACAAGAAAGTTGAAGAGAACGTCAAGACAGTCTCAAAACCTCAAGAATTAATCCAAAACAACGTTCCAAATGAGAGATATGAATTTCCAAACTCAAATCAGCTGAAAAACTGTTTCCTATTCGCACTGCTTAAAATTCACCGAAAACCCCCAAATCTTTTGCAACTCGACATGCGTTGAACAAATACAAGAGCTTTGTTGTGTTGACAAAAATATCTTGATACCATGGAATAAATGTATGCATATGATGATGAAATATAAACCAATTAGGATCATAATGAAGAGGGAAAAATTTGGAGTATAACAACTGCCCCTATTCAATCTTCTTTGACCAGAGGGTGAGATTGACCATGGTCTTTCAAACAATCAAGGTGAAAGAGCATTGAGTACTTAATAGAACCATAAAATTTGCACTCTGAAACCAGTCGGGTTTTATTGTAATTTTGGTTTTTCTGTATTTTTATTATCATGAGATGTATGTCAGGCCGAGGGAAGACATACGAAAATAAAGAGATCGACCAGATGAGACTCTTAACAAATTATACCAGCTGAAGGTGGATTTAAAAAAAGGAAAAATGTCGATCAAGGGTGGACTTACAAGGAAAAGATACCAGGAGAAGGGGACTCCTAACAAATGATACCAGCCGAAGGTGGATTTAAGGATAAAGAAACCACCCGAAGGGGAATTTTTAACAAGGAATACAATATCAAAGGTAGATTCATGGGGAAAGAACACCGATCAAAGGAAAACTTACAATAAAAAGAGACCAGTCGAAGGGGAATCTTAACAAAAGGTACCAGCCAAAGGTGGATTTAAGGGGTGTCTGCCGAAGGTGGACTTCTAGATAAAGAAACCAACCGAAAGGGGAATACTCATCAAGGAATATTATGTCGAAGGTAGATTCCTGGGGAAAGTGTGCCGATCAAAGGCAAACTTACAATGAAAAGAGATCAGTCGAAGGGGACTCTTAACAAAAGGTACCAGTCGAAGGTGGATTTAAGGGGAACCAGCCGAAGGTGTACTTCAAGATAAAGAAACCAGCCGAAGGGGAATCCTCATCAAGGAATACTATACCGAAGGTAGGTTCTTGGGAAAAGAGTGTCAAACAAAGGCAATCTTACAATGAAAAGAGACCAGCCGAAGGGGACTCTTAACAAAAGGTACCTGTCGAAGGTGGATTTAAGGGGCGCCAGCCGAAGTTGGACTTCAAGATAAAGAAACCAGCCGAATGGGAATCCCCATCAAGGAATATTATGTAGAAGGTAGATTCCTAGGGAAAAAGTATCAATCAAAGGCAAACTTACAATGAAAAGAGACCAGCCGAAGGGGACTTTTAGCAAAAGGTACCAACCAAAGGTGGATTTAAAGGGTGTCAGCCGAAGGTGGACTTCAAGATAAAGAAACCAGCCGAAGGGGAATCTTCATCAAGGAATACCATGCCAAAGGTAGACTCCTATGAAAAGAACATTGATAAAAGGAGAACTCACAAGGAATAAAGATATGCATGTCCAATCAGAGTTAGACACACAAAAGCGAAATTGGGCATCAAGAAACAAATGTTCGGAGTTGATAGCAAACACAAGAAAGAGACTAACCGAAGAAAGCTCCAACAAGAAAGGATGCATTCGCCTAACCAAGGATGCCAGACAACTGGAATTTGAAGAGACACTGAAGGACTCTTAACAGAGAAGGTTAGCTAAACTAACAGAAGAAGAACCTGACTAGCGCGGATACCAAAGGCAAGGAACCGACTAAGTAGGACCTTCAGAGAACACCGATCAAAGATGAACTCTACAAGAGAAAGAGACCAGCTGAAGGGGACTCTAATAAGTATTGCTAAAACACCTTGGGCTTTTGATAGGTTATAATATGCAAGAACTACAATATCCCTCAGGCCAAAAATGGGGTGTAATTCTTCAAGAGTGACAAATATCTGAATTACCACACACCAAACATAGATCCTCAAATACTCGAGAAAAGAAAGGTTATACACCGACTTTTAGTCACACTCATAAGGCAAGGAAAACATGGGTAAAAATAAACCAGGGCTTGCAAGGGCAAGGGAAAACCACGACTCACTGGGGAAATGGAAAGCACCAAAGACCCGACTAGTGGTAAATCAAAACAGACTCCGCTGGGGAAACAAAATAGAATCACCCTAAGCTTTTTGTGCAAATAATTCAAATCTAAGCGCATAATAGTCTGGTTACTGCAAGTAAATATAATTGGCTTTTACTTATGCATGTTTGAATTTTTTTATAGTGTAATGCTCCATACAATGGAAATGTTATGCGTTTTTGTAGATGCAATGTAATGATGCATGTTTAGCAATGCACTAGGGAAATCACATCAATAATTGGATGCTGAGAAGACTAGGAACTTTCAAATGCTTCTCTTCACATATTTGAACTTCTGCAGAGAAAAATCCCTCTGAACTTTAATGGGGAAACGAGATTCGGAACCACCGACCTCTGAAGACTGATATCACCGGGGAAGTAACTTCTTGGGGAAAAACACTTGTTGGGAACTGGGACCTTCTGATGTAAGTCCTCAATGATCGTCTGGGGAATCATAGAAATTCTCAAATAAAATGATTCTACCTTGACCACACTGGGGGGCAACAATCTTCACTTGGAGAAGAGGAGGGTATCTTTAAACCATAAGCTTGAGGTTCAGAACTCCACTGAGGAAATATTTCAGCAATACTCCATCATTGGGGATAAAAAATCCTTAAACGGCATTTTTCTATGCACATTGTTCCAGAAAAACATGAGATTTACTCTACTGGAGCATAAAAAGCTTGTTGATCAAAACATTTCTTCAAGAAAAATTGACAGGGACAAACTTCCCTAGATAGAAAAGATATGAACTTCATGGGGACGACAAACGGCAACCTTGCTGGGGAGATAAATATCAACCACGGAGTCACTTGGTATCGACTTCAAGGGGATATAACAAATATATCTAGTCCAATGAAATGTTCCTTCCCAAATTCCTCGAAAAGAGTAGACTGTGTTAAAGGAGAAGATTGTAAAAAATCATGTTGAAGTGAACTTCTTTGGATATAAGCCCTTTGGAAGGGACAAACTCTTAAACAAACTCTTATCAAGAGTGTTGACTTCAGTGGGGATTATACATGGATGCTCAAACCTCACTGGGGAGATACAAGAGACTTCACGGTGAATAAAGGATCTCCAGTTGATGGGAGCTCTTCACTGGGAATAAAAGGATTTTGTCTAGGCGAGAGTACGCCTTCACTGGGGATATGGGATTTTGTTCCAATGAAGAACTCATGCTGGTTGCAACCAGACCTTCCTATGCCCATTTACGGGTATCCTCCTTGCTATAAAAGACCAACAATACCTACAAAGGTGATAACCACAACAACATGCCCCAGGTGTAGGATGATTACCTTAGTCGTCACCTCAAACACCCGAAACATTAGGCAATTTCAGTTATTGATATCATGTGTTGTAAAGCTTTAATGTTTTAAATGCAAAGTTTATCAAAAAAATTGGACGTCTTTTCACAAATAAAACAACAAAAATGAAAACAAATCGGTATAATTTTGAAAAAAAAGAAGAAATTTATTAATTGATTGGCCTGTAAATAGGCATTTACATCAAGAAGCAATTCCTGGATGAGATAATTGCATACAAAGCATACAAAGGAGAAAATAAAGGTGGCAATGTGAGTGAGGATTTATCGGGTGCTACGACTTTTATGACCTCAAAGCTCCTTAGTATATTGCTTTCTGAACAAACTGATTGGATTGATTTCTTATCCTTCCAAGCTAACCAACAACAGTGATATCATAGATACCATGCAGACCGTAGTATTCAATTTAATCCCCAACTTTTGCCTGAATTGCCCTATCAGGTTTTCAATCCACCGAGATACCCTTTTTTTCCTAAGCCGCCCTTTTGGGTTTTCAACTTAGCGGGTGTACATCATTTTATTTTTCATTCTTTTATTCATATATACCTAACTTTTCCCCGAACCCTTTATTTCCTTTTTTATGGTTCACCGAGATGCCCTTTTTTTCCTGAGCCAGTTAACTCAGCGGGTCTGCTTATGCAAAGTACTTTTTCACTATGTCTGTGTTGACAGGGTAAGGGAAATCATCCCCATCCATAGTCGTGAGCATCATAGATCCTTCATAAAAGACTTTCTTCATGACGTATGGTCCTTCATAATTAGGAGCCTATTTTACCCTAGCATCTATATTGTTGGGAGGAAATATCCTCTTCAGCACAAAGTCACCAGCTTGGAAAGTCCGAGGACACACCTTTTTGTTGAAAGCTTTCTTCATCCTCCTCTGGTATAACTTCCCATGACAAATATCTATCAATCTCTTCTCGTCGATTAGATTCAACTGATTAAGTTTATTCTGAACCCATTCAACCTCATCAAGTTGTACATCTGTCATTATCCTTAATGAAGGAATCTCCACTTCTATGGGTAGGACTGCTTCCATGCCATATACCAGAGAGAACGGGTTTGCCCCAGTCGAAGTGCGGACCGAGGTGTGGTAACCATGTAAAGAAAATGGCAACATCTCGTGCCAATCTCTATAGGTCACAACCATCGTTTGCACAATCTTCTTAATATTCTTATTAGCTGCCTCGATGACACCATTCATCTTTGGACGACATGGATAAGAATTGTGATGCTTTATCTTGAAGCTTTCGCACAACTCTTTCATCATCTTGTTGTTGAGATTGGGCTCTTTATCAGTGATGATCTTCTCGGGCACCCCATAACAATAAATGATATTATGCTTGATGAAATGAGTCCCAACTTGCTTGGTGACATTGGCATATGATGTTGCTTCAACCCACTTGGTGAAATAGTCAATAGCCACTAGAATAAAGCGATGTCCGTTAGAAGCAGTCAGCTCAATCTTCCCAATCAAATCAATGCCCTACATTGCGAAGGGCCAAGGAAAAGTCAAGACATTCAGCGAATTGGGCGACACATGCATTTTGTCAGCATAAATCTGACATTTGTAACAGATTATGGAGTGATTGTAGAAATTGTTTTCCATGGTAGACCAATAATAACCCACTCTCAAGATTTTCTTGGCCATTGTATGCCCACTGGAATGCGTCCCGAAGGAGCCTTCTTGGACCTCTTCTATGATTTTGTTTTCTTTGTGTCTATCCATGCATCTGAGTAAAATAGAGTCATAGTTCCTCTGGTACAAAACACCATTGATGAGGAAAAACTTGGCTACATATTTTCACAGAGTCTTCTTATCAATAACAAAATCATCCTCTGGATATTCTTGCATCTCAAGATATCTTTTGATATTAAAAAACCAAGGCTTTTCATCGACCGCCTCTTCTTTTATCTCATAATAGCATGCTGGCTCATCCAACCTCATGATACGGATTGAGGGAGCATAGTTAGCCCACCTAACTTTGAACATGGATGACAGAGTAGCCAAAGCATCTTCCAGGTTATTCTCCTCCCTTGGGATGTTCTGGAAAGTGATTTCATCGAAGTACATGATTAACCTCAAAACATGCTCGTGATACAGAATCAGATTAGGGTAACGAGTCTCCCAATCTCCATTGATCTGACTGATTACTAGAGTAGAATCCTCATATACTTATAGGACCTTGATTCGTAAATCAATAGCAGCTTCGATCCCGAAAATACAAGTTTTATACTCGGCCATATTGTTAGTACATTCAAAGCAAATCCTGGCAGTGAAAGGAGTATGGAAACCTTCAGGAGAAGTAATAATAGCACTGATACCATTACCTAATGCATTTGAGGCTCCATCGAACACCATCGTCCATCCCGATCCTAGCTCGGGTCCTTCTTCTGGGCTTGGATGTTACAATCCCGTATATACATAATATCTTCATCAGGAAACTCAAACTTCATCAGTTGATACCCATCTACCATGGGCTATTGAGCAAGATAATCTGCCAGTACACTACCTTTGATAGCCTTTTGAGTAGTATACTAGATGTCGTATTTTGTAAGAATCATCTGCCAACAGGCTACTCTTATCGTGAGAGATGACTTCTCGAAAATGTACTTGATTGGATCCATTTTGGATATAAAGAGAGTAGTATGAGTCAGCATATACTGTTTGAGATACTTTGCTGCCCATGCGAGTGAACAACAAGTCTTTTCCAGTAATGAGTATCTCAATTCATAATCAGTAAATTTCTTGCTCAGGTAGTAGATAGCATGCTCTTTCCTACTTGTCTCATCATGTTGACCGAGTACACAACCCATGGAGTTTTCCAATACTATTAAATACATTATCAATGGCATGTCTTCCACTGGAGGCGAGAGAATCAAAGGTTCTTGCAAATATTCTTTTATTTTATCAAAAGCTACTTGGCAATTGTCATTCCACCTGGCCGTTGGATCTTTTCTCAGCAATTCAAAAATTGGTTCACAAGTGGTTGTAAGATGAGAGATGAATCTAGAAATGCAGTTCAACCTCCCGAGAAAACCACAAACCTCTTTTTCTATCCTTTGCTAAGGAATTTCTTATATAACTCTTACTTTGACAGGATAGAACTCGATTCCCTTTTCACTTACAATAAAGCCCAATAACTTTCCTGATCTCACCCCAAAGGTGAACTTATTAGGGTTCATCCTTAGCCTGAATTGCCTTAACCTTTCAAACAACTTTGACAAGTGATCAAGATGTTCCTCTTCCGTCTAGGACTTGGAAATCATATCATCAACATAGACTTCAATCTCTTTATGTATCATGTCATGAAAGAGAGTGACCATAGCACGCTGATATGTTGCCCCTATATTCTTCAAACCAAAGGGTATCACTTTGTAACAAAATGTTTCCCATGGTGTAATGAAAGTAGTCTTCTCCTTGTTTTCTGGTTCCATCTTGATCTGATTATAGCCAGAAAAACCATCCATGAATGAAAACACCTTAGATTGAGCAGTACTGTCAACCAGAATATCAATATGTAGAAGCAGAAAATCATGTTTAGGGTTTTCTTTATTCAAGTCCCTATAGTCCACACACATTCTCACTTTACCATTTGTTGTACACCAATTTTCGCCCCTAAGATCCCTCTATCATCTCATGTCAACTCAATCACAACAAGATCATACTAGGGTTTGGTTTCTTCTCCTTACCTTTGGGTTCGCTCATGGGGAATCACCAAGCACCTTGACTTGTATATTATTATCATCTATGTTTTGTATTACTTAACTTTTAACTAATAAATACAAATAATGTTTTCTCTAATTGATGATGTTATAGGTGAAAGCACAACATATTCCATCAAGTGGATCTATAGGTTCATGAGTCTATTTTCATGCCTTCTTCAGCAAAGATTCATTGAGATTCAAGCTTCATCATTGAAGGTTATTTGAAGTGATATCATGAAAAGACCTACCATATTTCATCATGCCTCAATTTGTTAAAGAAAGCCAAAGGATGCAAGATTTAATTGAAGAAGTTTGACCTAATTTGACAAGTTCTTGCTTTCTTGTTCATAAGTGCACATTTCCCTCCATTCTTAATATTTGGAGTTGGTTTTTGATTCTATGGTTTCTCATTATCATCCTCAACAACTTCTATTTACAAGACAAAAGTATTTGTGCAAGAAAGTTTTCCAAAATTGAAAGAGGTTTCCAAAGCATTTTGTTGCTCTAGGAGCTAGGGTTTTGAACTCCTAAGGGCTATATCTTGCTCATATTTTGGTATTTTTGAGTGATTCAAAGTACATTATTCTATTTAAAAGGTTATAAATAAATAACTTCAGAAGTTTCAAGAAATTTTTTTGTAGAAGATGCCTAATGATTGAGAAAGATTACAAGTTCTCTAGATAGGCTGTCAAATTCCCTTATGTGACTTCAAAAGGGCATAACTTGGCAAATTTTTATCTCCTAGGGCCCATTATTTTTCCAAAATCATCTTAAGGATGTGAACTTCAACTCTTATTTTATGTGCAAAGCTTGAAAATGAATGGAAGATGCCCTAAGGATGCAAACGATTATAGGTCATCTCATAAATTTTCACCAATTTTGCAAGACCATAACTCTTTCAATACTTGGTATTTTTGAGTGATTCAAGTTCCACAATGCACTTTAGTAAGTCCATTTCAAGATAGCATCATTTATCAAAGCAAGCTTTTGGAGGAAGGACTTGTTTGGAATCAAAACATTATAGGTCATTTTTGAAGAAAAAACTTGAATTTTTTCTAAGTATAAAAGTCAACATATTTTTCTCTACTTTGACTCATCACAACTTTCAGCTCAAACATCCATTTTATTCCATTCTTTGCAAATTGTGAAGTTTGTGATCTCATATTTCCAACACATCAAGAATCAAGTCACAAAGCTTCCTGAATTATGCACACCATGATTTCAAAGTTGGTACCTTGGAACTGAAGTTTCTCAAACAACCAAAATGAAATTTCCATAATTTGACTTCTAATCACCAAATTTGTGCATGTTTTCTACTTAAACATGATTAACATAAACGTTTGGATTATTTAGAGTATCAAAACACATCATTTGGATAAGTTTTGATGCACATGTGATCACACTTATTTCATAAAAATAGGTGTGCACGATTTTCCTCCAAATTGCATCATTCACTCCTCCTCTTGATTCCATTCACTTCTCCTATAAATATAGGCTCTATCCCACTCATTTTTGCAAGCTTAGATAGCCAGAATCACCCTGCCAAACTCTCTCTTGAATCCACTTTTCTGCAACTTCGAATTTGGTTTTACAGCTTTCATGAATCCATTTTCTTTGTCAATTCTTCATCCTTGAACTTCATTGAATCTAACAGAAGAAGAACCAAGCTCTAAGACTTCCTAAATCGTGCTAGCCAAGTCATGTTTCAGAGCTCTGAATTTGAACTTCAATAGGTAGATTCCTTCATTAATTCTCTAAAACTTTGGTATTGTATTGAAGCTCTCTACATTATGATCCTAGTCGCAACATTTGTTTTCAATTGGAAGTGGGTTTTGTCCATGAATTTTCAAATCCCCTTTCAAATCTTTCCTTCCAAAACTACTGGGCTACACCTTACATATATTTTTCGCGAGGGTACCATTGGAATCGTCTTGAAGAGACTAAGTGAATGGTATCAGTCTTGAGCTCTAATTTTTCCATTTCAGAGACCTGCAATTCGTGTGGCTGGAGGTTGGAGATGACCAACGTGTCATCTCTCAACCAATGATATCGTGCCATTTGTTTTTTTCAAATTTTGATTTTAATAAATAATTCAGTGTTTTATTCACTAAGGACCCTGATAAGCACAACGTGTATGATCCATTGGATTAGCTTACTAGCACGTTTTGAATCTCATCCAATGGTCTACATCTTTTGGGTTTTTATTTTATTTTCTGATTTTTATATTTTATTTGTTTTAAACTTCAAAAATTCATTTTAACTTCAAAAAATCTAAAAAAAATTCCTAAAATACTTTTGATTTTTCTCCTTCTGATTATTATTTTTTCACAATTTTATTTTGTGTTTTGATATTTTTTATATTTTTTTCATTTTCTTTGAAAAATTTTAAATGTTTAAAAATACTTTTCCTAATTTTTAAATTCTGGAAAAAAAATGGAAGGATCCAATGACCTCTTGACAAATATTGGTAACCTCATTTTATTTTTATTTCTGACTTTACTATTTTTTACAACTTTTGGTTTATTTTGCCTATTTCTTTTAATTTTAAAAATAGTTTCTGACTTAAAAAAATTACCAAAAATTTTATAAAGATATTTGAGCTTATTTCTGATCTTTATATGGTCTCATTGAATTTTTCTTGGATGTTTTGAATATATTTGTTATTTTCCCCTTTTATTTTCATTTAAAACCACTTCTTCCCCAAATCTTCTGCAACTCGACATGCGTTGAACAAATACGGGAGCTTTGTTGTGTTGACAAAAATACCTTGATCCCATGGAATGCATGTATGCATATGATGATGAAATATAAACCAATTAGGATACAAATGAAGAGGGAAAAATTTGGGGTACAACACCTGAGCCAAGAACTAAAAAAGAGGTTCGTGGTTTTCTTGGGAGATTGAACTACATTTCTAAATTCATCTCTCATCTTACAGCCATTTGTGAACCGATATTAAATCTATTGAAATAAGATCAAATGGATAGGTGGAATGACAATTGCCAAGCGGCATTTGATAAAATAAAAGAGTATATGTAGGAACCTCCAACTCTTTTACCTCTAGTAGAAGGCACGCCCTTGATAATGTATCTGACTGTGTTGGAAAATTCTATGGGTTGTGTACTCGATCAACATGATGAGATAGGTATGAAAGAACATGCTATTTACTACCTGAGCAAGAAATTTGGTGATTGTGAGTCGAGATACTTATTACTGGAAAAGACTTGTTATGCACTCGCGTGGGCAGAAAAATGTCTCAGACAGTATATGCTGACTCATACTACTCTTTTGATATCCAAGATGGATCCAATCAAGTGCATTTTTGAAAAGCCAACTCTCACGGGAAGAGTAGCTCGTTGGTAGATGATTTTAACCGAATATGATATCTAGTTTACTACCCAAAAATCTATAAAAGGTAGTGTATTGGCAGATTATCTTGCTCACCAACCTATGGAAGATGATTATCAACCAATGAAGTTTGAATTTCCAGATGAGGACATCGTGTACATATCGGATTGTAATATCCCCGACCCAGAAGAAGGACCCGAACCAGGATCACGATGGACAATGGTGTTCAATGGTGCTTCCAATGCATTGAGTAATGGTATTGGTGTTGTAATTACTTCTCTTGAAGGTTTCAGTACTCCTTTCACTATCAGAATTTGCTTTGATTGTACCAACAACATGGATGGGTATGAAGCTTGTATCTTTGGGTTAGAAGCCGCTATTGATTTGTGAATCAAGATCTTGGAAGTATATGGGGATTCTGCTATTGTGATTAGTCAGATCAACAGAGTTTGGGAGACTCATTACCCGAATTTGATTATGTATTGTGAGCATGTCATGAAATTGATCCCATACTTCGATGAAATCACTTTCGAGCACATCCCGAGGGAGGAGAATAACTTGGAGGACACCTTGGCTACTCTATCATCCATGTTTAAAGTCATATGGGCAAATGAAGCCCCCTCTATTACCATTTTGAGGTTGGATGATCCTGTGTTCTGTTATGAAATGGAAGAAGAGGATTCTAAAGAGAAATTGTGGTTTTATGATATCAAAAGGTATCTTGAAACAAAAGAATATCCAGAGAGTGCATCTATCACAGATAAGAAGACTTTTCGGAAGTATGCAACCAATTTTTTCATCAATGGAGGTGTTCTATACAAGAGAAATTATGACTTTTTTTTGCTCAGATGCGTGGATAGACACGAAGAAAATAAGATCATAGAAGAAATTCATGAAGGTTCCTTCGGGATGCATTCCAGTGGACATACAATGGCCAAGAAAATATTGAGAGCAGGTTATTAATTATCTACAAAGGAAAACAATTGTTTCAATCACTCCAGAATCTGTTACAAATGTCTGATTTATACCGACAAAATGCATGTGCCGCCTAATCCGTTGAATGTTTTGACTTCTCCTTAGCCCTTTGAAATGTGGGGCCTCGATATGATTGGCCGGATTGAACCAACTGCTTCCAATGGACATCGCTCTATTCTGGTGGCTATTTACTACTTAACCAAATAGGTGGAAGCAACATCTTATGTCAATGTCACCAAGCAAGTTGTCACTTGTTTCATCAAGCAGGATATTATGTATCGTTATGGGATTCCAGAAAAGATAATTACTGAAAATAGATTGAATCTAAACAATAAGATGATGAAAGGGTTGTGTGACAGTTTCTAGATAAAGCACCACAATTCTTCTCCATATCGTCCAAAGATGAATGGTGTTGTTGAGACAGCAAACAAGAACATTAAGAAGATTGTGCAGAAGATGGTTGTCACCTATAAAGATTGGCATGAGATGTTTCCATTCGCTTTGAATGGTTATCACACTTCGGTGCGCACTTCGACTAGGACAACCCCATTCTCTCTTGTATACAACATGGAACCAGTCTTGCCCGTGGAAGTAGAAATTCCTTCTTTAAAGATCATGATAGATGTACAACTGGATGAAGCCGAATGGGTTTAGAATAGACTTGATCAGTTGAATCTCATTGACGAGAAGAGATTAACAGCTATTTGTCATGGGTAGTTATACTAGAAGAGGATGAAGAAAGCTTTTGATAAGAAGGTGCGTCCTCGAAATTTCTAAACTGGTGACCCAGTGTTAAAGAGGATCTTGCCTTCCAACAATACATATGCTAGGGGAAAATGGGCTCTGTTCTAGACTGGCCTGATAGCTTGAATGGGACAAGTCTAGACCTTTGCAAATGGGCTCTGTTCTAGACTGGCCTGATAGCTTGAATGAGACAAGTCTAGACCTTTCCTTTAGTACGGCCCACACGTCCATGACTCGAACCGCCCACTATTCACCGGGAAATGTCAACCATTTGCCCACCCAAGCCAGTACTGGCCTAGGATGATAAATGAGCATCCTCTCAGCCTTCCCGACATAAACATCATGCAGGCCACCGGGAATCGACCAGAGAGATTCCCGTAACCGGCCCCCTCCCTGGAACCAACGGCTAGTTACGGGCACATTTTCTCGGTTTGACCAAGTCCTGGCAGTTACCTGATCTTACGGACCAACATATCCAAGCGTGAAATTAGGAACCAATGGGTATGCGCTAGGGGAATTATATAAACCCTCACACCTGTGAGGGCCAGGTATCGAATATTCACTATTCACCACCAATACCTTAACACTTTGCTTGTATCTCCTCGTTCCCACTCTTACTTGATCACTAGAGTGCCTTGCAGGTATAACCCCCTTTTTTCCTCCTCGACATCACATCCTGACTACAAATCATTTTCCGGCTACTTCACAGGTTCTGATCAACCAGTAAGATCAGTGGCATCGTCGATGGGAAACTGCTCTCCCCATCTTTCTTTCCTCGAAACTTAAAGATCAAAGATACTTTTCAAGATTCCTCTTTCTAATCATGGCTGACCATGATGATCTCCATCTGCCCAGAAAGAATATTCTTTCCCCTTCTCACAAAACCGAAGGAAGTCAGGAACATCCTCACCTCAAGGACAACATGGTTTTCCGAGAAAGACAGACTGCGTCTCCAGATTCAACTGACACCCGACGTGGCGACGACCAATTCTTGGACAAGGGACGCCCCAAGAATCCCACCAAGGAACGGCCAGAAGTCATGCAACCAGTTCTCATCCCTCTCAATGCCGACTCGGCCATGGCAGCGCTGATCGCTGCTATTAATCAGACCAACACCCTCATCTTACAATAGAATCAAAGGATAGTAGCCTGGGAGAACATGCGATCAAGATCTCTTCCTCGGAGAACCCAACGGCGAAACTTCCCCAGTATATCATCACCCAGGCATGTCCTACCACCAAGAAAGGAGAGGCGTGACGTTTCTTTCTTCAAGAAATGCAACCGCACACCTCCTACGAGAGATCAAGACTCTCCTTCATTCAAGAAGAGGAAAGACAGTCGGAAAATCGACTGCGCTCGATTGACTTCGCCCGAACCAAAGTAAAGACGGAGGATTCCCTCCCCTCGACGAGACCATGACGATCGACAGGGAAGAAACTATCACTCTCCTTCTCCATCTCCCACGTAAAATGAGGATGACGAGCCCCGTGGCCCACTATCAAGGGAGATTACAGAAGCCCCACACCTTATCAGCCTGGAGAAGCCACCTCCACTAGGAACCGATGATGGAACAATAGACCCTGACGAGCACATCAAGAATATTGACGCCCTTCTTGACTATCGAGGAGTCAGAGGGCCCCTCAAATGTAGACTCTTCCCAACTACTCTCAGGAAGGGGGCGATGTCGTGCTACAAGAGCCTCCATGACGAATCCATCACCTTGTGGAAGCTGCTCGGGAGGATATTTTTAAGGCATTTCACCGCCTCCCGTCGACACTCAAAATCAGAGGCTTCGCTCAAAGCAATCATCCAGGGAAGAGACGAGTCTCTGAGGGCGTATATTGACTGCTTCAACAAGGAAGTAGTCCAGGTCTCAACGCTGACAACATGAAGAAGTATCTCCTCGAGCAAGGGCTTTGTCCCCGCAGTGACTTTTCCAAAGTTATAGGCATTGAGACGCCAACCACGCTCAACTCCCTCCTCCTTAAGGCCCAAGCGTACAAACAGTACGAGGAGAAGGAAGCGGCCAACAGCGCTAGAGAATCAAGGCACTGAGAGAGTTCCAAGTCCTCGAAGAATGACGAGCCCTCGACATCCCATCGGGGAGACAAAAAACGAGAAGACAAGCCCCACAATTACAAGGACTACAAGGGGCCAGTCGGTCGTTTCCATGACTACACCCCTCTGACAACCTCAAGGGAGCATATTCTTTCAGAGTGTGCAAATTCTGAATTTAAACGAGTCGGTGTGCGCTTCCCCTGACAAACATCGTCCAAACCGGGAACCGACAAGAGCAAATATTGTAGGTTCCACAAAAGTCATGGGCACAACACATAGTATTGCATTCATATCAAGGATGCAATAAAAATATTGATTAGAGACGGGAACCTCAAGTAGTATAAAAGAAGGAGGGCACCCGGGATAAAGCGCCAGAAACCAAAAACATTGAAGAAGGGAAGAAGTCCCCCGATATCGATGCCATTCTGGTCGCTATGAGCATCTCGCAACCGGAAGATTTCTATTATCCGGACATGGATAACGTCCCTATGTACTTCTCCTCCCACGGTCCTTGGGAACCTTTCCCCGCAGCCACGCTCATCTCTGACGGAGGATTTAACAGGCACACAGTTGGGTCGGTAAAGAGGAGATTCGACCAACTCATCGAAGCCAACTCATATATGGATGCCAAACTCGATAAATCCCGAGGAGGCTCGCATCCCCTCGCCTTCTACAGAGAGGAATTGTTGGGCGGAGCCCCAAACTCGACCATCCCACTACTCGTGAGAGCTTGCATAGCAAATTTCGACGTGCGACGCATAATGGTCGACCAAGGCAGCTCGATAGACATCATGTATGCCCATCTGTTCACCATATTGCAGCTGAATGAGAGCCATCTGACCCCTTATATGGGATCATATCTCCAGGGCTTCAATGGGGCCATCACAAAACCCTGGGGATACGTCGAGCTGATCATCACCTTCGGGAGAGGGGTAATAGCCAGAGCTATCAAGACCCAATTCCTGGTGGTAGATTTCTCGTATCTCTACTAGTGGATCTTCGGGAGACCCACTCTTGCCGAACTCATTGTGGTTCCCTCTACCATACATCTCAAAATGAAGTACTACACCGTTGAAGGCTTGGTCGCCACCCTCCACGAGGAAATCCAAGCAGCAAGAAGGTGTTTTGAAGCTTCAACCAAGGGCCTCTATTCCATCAACGTTCAACCTTAAACGACCACCAGATCCGCACTTCCCTCCAGCTCCGAGGAAGTCAAACCGCTGCCGAGGGTCGACACCATTGACCTCAACAGCCATTTTTCTAAGGAGGATCGTGTCGAGCAAAGGAGGAAGGGAAAATAGCCTATGGTCGAAGACGAAGGCTCGACCCCATCTGCAGATCGCGAAGAACTCTCAAGTCACGCACGGCCAATCCCGGACGGTGACTTCGAGCTCATTCCCCTCGGAGAAGACCCCGCCAGAGGAGTGAAGATCGGAGCAGACCTCCCCGACCTACCAAAAAGGCAACTCAAAGCTTGCCTAAGGGAGAATGCTTATTTGTTTTCCTAGAGTGCGGCTGAGATGCCCAGTTTAGATCAAGAAGTTGCATGCTATCACTTGACTATATACCCTACCCTCAAGGCAATTGTGCAGCACAAAAGCAAGCAGTTGTCCGAGAAAGCAAAGGTTGCAGAACTAGCTGTAAAAGACCACCTAGAGGCACATTTTATTTCGGAAGTCCAGAACATAACCTGGCTCTCAAATGTAGTTATTGTAAAAAATATAATGGAAAATGGCACATGTGTATTGATTATATTGATCTTAATTGTGCTTTCCCGGAAGATGCTTATCCCCTCCCCAATATTGACAAACTGTTTGACAACTCGACCGGTTTCAAATTGCTACCATTCATGGATGCATACTCTGGTTATAACCAGATCCCAATGGAGAAAAAGGACAAAAAATACACCGCTTTCATGACTGATTCGGGAAACTATTACTACAATGTAATGCCCTTCGGCCTGAAAAAGGCGAGCGCTACATATCAGCGCATAATGAACAAAGTTTTTCGCAATGAGATAGGAAACATGCTCGAAGTCTATATGGACGAAATGATCGTTAAGTACACTGAGGAGCTCGACCATGCTGCCCACTTAAAGAAAGTATTCGAGCAGGCTCGAAAGTTCCGGATGCGATTCAATCTTGAAAAATGTACCTTCAGCGTACGGGCAGGAAAGTTCCTCGGATTCTACCTAACGGGACAAGGTATTGAGGCAAACCCCGACAAATGTCGGGAATTTTCTAAATTTTCGACGCCCACCTCGAAAAAGTCCATTCAGATCTTGAATGACATGCTCACTTCACTCTCTCGATTTATGGAAAAGTCCTCCCAACACGTGCTTCCTTTGTTTAAAATCTTGCACAAGGAAGCCACCTGTGGATACCCGAATGCAAGAAATCCCTTATTCATTTAAAATGAGTCTTTTCACAGTCGCCTATTTTTTCTCGGCCCGAGAAAGACGAGATCCACTCCCTCTATCTGGCCATCACCTCTGAGGCAATAAGCGTGGCACTGATTAGAGAATCTCCAGAGGGACAAAGGCCAATTTACTTCACGAGCAAGGCCCTGTAGGGCCCAGAGGCAAGATATCAACAAATCGAAAAAGTATCTCTAGACCTCGTTAACATAGTGAGGAGACTCAGACACTACTTTCTGGCCCACACCATAGTGGTCCGAACAGATCAGCCAATAAAACAACTACTCAGAATGAAACAACTGGCTGAAAATCAACAAACAATAAAGTTGCCATCGAACGTATTTTATCCCACATGAAGTGAAAGGTAAACATCAAGAAAACCTGAGAAGGGAGAAGTCAAGGTCTTGCAACCGAGAGATCGGGTAAGGGAGTCTGTTATGCAAGGGGAAGGTATTAGCACCCCCACACGCCCGTAGTACTCTACGGTATACACTATTGTTGTCTATCTTATGGGTGTGTTTAATATATGCTTACTGTTTACTACTGTTAAAGGGAGAATGCATGCAAAAGAAAGGGGAAAAGAATGTAGGGAAAATAAAATTGTACTCGCTTGGGCCCTACCCCAATGCCTATGTATCCTTTTTGAAGAATCAGAGCTACCATAGTTCGACTCACATGTTTTATTTGTTTTGTGTTTTTTATGGACAATGTTAATTCCGCCTTCTGCTGCAACTTGACCTTTGGAGACTTATGCGTTGGCACATAAGTAAATTAATCACGTCCTCACCTGAAAAGGGTTTTTAGAGAAAATGTGCTTGGGCGCACAAAAAGATTTGAATTGGTTTGTATTTTTTGTTGTAGATAATGACTAGTTGACCTCAAAAGAGAGATATTAGCCACTTTCCACTTATCCATGAAAGGAGTCTTTGAGACATGAACCACACCTAGGTTGGAGATGGAAGAACAATAAGATCGAGAATAGACTCGCTTATCATTTCCCATACTCAACAAAAGTATGATTCCCATCAGTGATTTTTAAAGTGTTTTAAAGTTTGAAAGGAAAATGAAGTTTTTTTGTTTTAAACCCAGATGCAAAAGCGGGAAGAAAAGTCAAAGGGAGACTAGCCTATTTCTAACCTAATGTTATCATATAATGGTAGCCCTACGTCAAGGATGAAAGGGGGAATCTCTACCTAATGTTAGCATGCATGGTTTACAACCTAAGGTCTAACCTGCGTCCGAAGGGAGCTAGAACATCCTAAGGGAACATGGTATGTACAAGGGTAAAGTAAACAAGCTAATAAGCTCAAGATAGCACACCTAGAGAGATCATATCTAAGTTAGCATGCCAAAGAAAGTATAACAAAACTATCTTATAGGGAACATGCAATGAGAGCGAAGTCGTGATCTCATTTTCTAAATTGAGTGACTCATCGATCAACAAGAAATAAAGGAAAGTGATAAAATCCTATAGGGAGCATGCACTGAGAGCGAATTCGTGAACTCAATTCCTAAATTGAGTGACTCATCGATCAACAACCCAAGAAACAAACACAAGCACGACACATATAGCAAATGAAGTGCGGAATGCCTGCTACAGGTCTTTAAACATCGACTTCGAGCGCACACTCTTTATTTCATACTTCTCATGGTATCTAGAAAGCAATAAAGTGCGAAATTAGATAAACAAGAGAAAATAACCAATGAATATCAATCCGTAATGAAGCGTATCAAAACAAAGAAACCCGACGATCTCCGCGAAAGCTTCACCAAATCAAGAAAAGAGTCAGAAATCAAACGCTCGGAATAAATGTTGAAGCATCATCGATGTGAAAATAAATCACAATCGAAATGTCAAGCGCATCTGCATATCATGCAATAAATATGCATAAGACAAAAATCTCAACAAGTTAAGGTGAATCACCAATTTTGAATAATCGGATAATCCTGATCTAATTCCTAAAAATGTCTCCTAAAATCTAATTCTTTTTATTAGTGTTTTTGTTACACCAATATTTCTATTAACAGGATTGCCATCTAACAATTATGAAAAGAAAATGCTAGAGAAAAGCTAGAAAAAACTCTACACATGGGTGTGTGAATCTGAAGCAGGGAGTGTATTATAGTAATGATGGATCCCAGGCCCTACCCAATATCTACATCCAGCTTCCAAAAAATTAAAATGAAAATGGCCATGGGCCTTAATGGTGTATGTCTCGGCCCACTAAGATCATACCAAAATCCTTCCACCTTTTTTTCAGCTTCGTACATTTCCGTCGTTATCAATAGAAAAACAACAAATTAATAAAAATATTAGATGGCATGATTTTATATGATTAGGGTTTCAAGATTGTGTCTTCTTATCTCCTTTGATCACAGACGAATCCTCTCCCTCTCCAAACGAAATTAACTCAGCTTCTTCCACCGTTGATCATCAATCACTCTCTACCGCTCTCAATCTCTTGCTCTTTTGAGAATCAAACCTCGCCATGAACCGCCACCATCTCAATGTCTCTGTTCGACCTTCAGCTTCCTCTAAACTCTTCTCGAATTCAATTTTTGTCTCCGCTTCTACTCTGAATCGATTCAAAAGATGGAACCTAAAGGCTTCGAAGAGGGAGAATGATACTGAAGCAGTGTCTTAAGATTCCCATTCAAGCTTAGTCACAGAATTAAAGAAGACGCAACAAAAGGGGAAAGAGATCGAAATGGTACCGACCGGAGAAAGTCCAGAGCATAATTCACGCCATCGAGGAGAAGGGAATTCTGAAGTTAAATCCATGTATCGCTTCAATCTTCTGCTTCTTTGATTTCATTCTTCATCTCTTCTCCTTTGCTTCTCTTTTTGAATTGCGGTGTTGTTGTTGTTCTTGATTCGAGCGAATTTGAAGAATCTATGAGGTTGATGAGTGAAGTTGAGTAGGTGATGAAGATAAAGGTTCAGAAGTTGAAGGTGATGTAAGGATGGAGAACTTGCGGGGATTCAGAGAGTTGAGGGATGAAGGTGAAGATTCAGGGAGGATTGGCGCGTGGGATGAAGGTTGAAGATTTTGTTGGAAGTAGTTAGAGCTTGGTTTGGTGTTAGTTGTTTGTAGTTTAGAGGAGTTTAGATAGCTATTTCTGTTTTTGCGGTTGAGCAGTTAGGAAGATGATTAGAGGCAGTTAGGAAAAGTTTGTTAGCAGCTGAGTTTAGTTTTCTGTTAGTGAAAATCTGTTTGGGAAAAATGTTTGAGATTGGTTATGATATCTAGGAAAGAAGTTTTGTTTTGAAATTCTGTTCATTAGAAATTCTATTATGCTATTTTTTTGTTATTTCTCTTCTAGGATAGTTACACTGAGCTGAAAAATTCTTGTTACAGTTTGGATTCAGTTTAAGAGTGAAATTATGTTTTGTCTTCTGTTTAGAAATTTTGTCGAAAGTTGGTTGGTTGTTTTGGAAATTAGTTGGTTCTGTTTATGCAGGGTTGTTTAATTTTTTAGAATTGGTTGCAAATTGTGAATCGGTTAGAAAATTAGTTACAAAAATTCCGTTTTGGTTAGGAGAGGGAGTTAGTTATTTGACAGCTAGTTAGAATTCTGTTTGGTGGTTATGTTAGAAGTTGTTAACAAGTAGTTTTTGTAGGGTGATGGTTAAAAGGGTCTTTGTTACAGTTATAGTTTAGAAAATGGTTATGACAATTAAGGGGTTGGAAGATTGGGAAGTCAGTTAGAAGAGTTAGTTATAGGTTTCTGTTTCTGTTGGAGAGGAGATTAGCTAGACAGTTGCAGGATTTTTTGCTAGAAGAAGTAACTGATGGCTGATGTTAGAAATGTAAAATTTTTAGTTAGAACTAAATTGGTCTCTTATGCTATTGTAAGCTAAAACACCAAAGATGAATGAACATTGAGTTAGCAAAATTTTTGGTAAAAGGGAGAGAACTGTTAGAAACAAATGCTGGTTGTTAGTAATTGTAATGTGCTCTTTTCAAATGGTTTTCTATATTGAACTTGGGATATTATTGTGAATTGATTGTGTAGGCAATGTATATTTTTGATTAATTGTTTGAATTGAACAACTGCAGGGCCAGGTTTTGACGCGTTTGGCTGGTTTTGTGATGCTGATTAGTAATATCGTTTCTGATTTTTTTGTTTAGAGATGAGGCCACATGTTTTCTTCATGCATAAGATTTTGGTTTGTAGTAGCATATTTGAGAATTTTTTGGACTACAGGACAATAGGGCAGCTAATAAAATGAACGGTTAACTGTTTTTTTATGCAGGTTTTGTTGATGTACAACAGGGCTGCAATGGCTTAGCGATAGCTCTTGAGCATGAAGGTGAAGAATGAAACATGGGAAGAGATAAGGCATAAAGGGTGATCCTTGGAGTTCTAAGAATAACAATTAGGAAAAGGCGTTGTGAAACTTTAGTAGCTTAGGACCTTAAGAATTTTGTGTTGTCGTTTCTTTGGAATGTAATATGAACTTGTCATGGTTACCAGTGTGAATGAATTTGACGTTTGTAATGTCTTGTAACGGAATTTGAAATGCACGGAATTTTACGTGGATGAACTTTGTAGGAACCCCGAATGGATTTAAATGTGTATGGGTGCTTCTTGATTTTTTCAACTTGAGTAAATATTCGTAGTGAACATGAACTTGAATGAAGTTTGAATAACTTTTATAATGAAATGATTAAGTATTGAACATGATGAATAAGGTGAAGATGATTATGATGAATGAACGCCTTGCACTTGTACTTCATTACTTAAATCTCTTGAAATCCAAATGCATTTCCTTTCCAACCTTGTGAATTCTCAACAACTTTGATGAATTGAACCAAGTTTGAATCCATGGAATCATTTAAATCCACTTCAACCATAATCCAAATTAGCTCGCCTGATAAGAAACAAACAATTTGAAAGAATGATGCCTTGATTATGATCCACATCTTGTACCATGTCCAGATTGTATGAGAAATAGAATAACAATGCTTTGGATCCTTGAAGAAGATATTCAAAATGACTTTGAACTTAGACCCCAACTCTTTAGTCTTTAATTAAACCTTTAGTGAAACCCTAATGATCCAGTCCTTGATGAAGGTGACAACCTTATAGCTTAATGAGAACAAAGATGTTCTCAAAGACCATAAACACAAACTCTAATACCTCAAACCCTGATTAATGAAGAACCATGTTGATTAGAGCTTCTATGAAGATTAAAGCCTAAAAGCACAGAGAAACCCTAATTCCTCAACATCTCTGATCACATGCTAGGTTTTATTGATTAATGAATGAATGATGTGTTAGATGACCTAATGGGAGTTATGTACATGAGAAAAGTGAAAACTACATAAGCCAGATAAAAGCGAAAGAGGTAGGACAAATTTGGGGTATTACACAGAAGACCAGACATGTAAGGCAGAATGTTAAAATTGTCCTTGGAGCTCTCTGAATTTGATATTCAATATGAGAGCAGAAAAGCCCTTAAGTCTCAAGCCTTGGCTGACTTTGTAGCTAAAATGACCTTGCCCGTAGATCCCCACATATCGTGTTGTTGAACGATCTTCATTGACTGAGCCTCCAGTTTGACTGGAAGTGACACGAGCATCATTTTGGAAAACGAGGAAGGGACCCTAATCAAGGTCTCCCTCGCTCTATCTTTTCCGACCTCCAACAATCAGGACGAATATGAGGCGTTCCTCGCAGGTTCATGACTGGCCGAAGATCTGGGAGTTGAGGAAGTAAAAATATACATTGAGTCTCAGTTGGTCGCCTCACAAGTCCAAGGCGAATATCATGTCAAAAACGTCCAACTCACTGAATATTCGGCCCTGGTACAGGAGAGGAGAAAGGAATTTAAATATGTGGACGTATAACATTTTCCCCGCGATCTTAATGCCTATCTTATCTAAGTTGGTCAGCACGAAGAGAAAAGGAGGCAATAAGTCGGTGATACAGGAACCACTTCCTCGACCGAGTACCCAGAAGTTGTGCTCTATCTTAGAAGTGTTTTCCATCGGGAACAATGATTGTTGGATGACCCCCGTACACGATTACCTTACTAAGGCAAAATTCCCCGATGACCCAAAAGAAGCGGTCATTGTCAGGCAGAGAGCTTGCTCGTACGTTTTGATCGAGGGAAAACTTTACATGACGTCCTTACACTCCCCAACACTCCCCAACGACGTCCTTACAAATGGAACCCTAAACCCTAACCACATACATCTCTAGAAAGTAAATGGCGAAAATATGAAATACTGAAAGAGAACAACGATGGAAACTAAAAACTTACTAGTTAGTAGAAGAAGAAAGGTTGGAAGTAGCATCTGCGAGCGACATAACTCAAGAAACAGCGGTGGTCGACAATCGAGCTAATACGAGCAGTTGAAAGAGAAGACAAAAAAATACTAAACTCCCTAATCCTCTCATATTTATAGTTGAGGCCATCTGTGCATGCAAGACATGTGCCTGGGAAACCCTAGGGTCGTCATTATTACACCCTAACCCCTAGGTCATCATTGCACCGCTTCGCCAGCACACTTCCCGAAACACGATACCTCTCCAAACCCAAGGGTCCTAACGAACAACTCCTCATCTCCTCGCGAAAAGGGCGCAACGGGAAACACTCATTTCCATGTAAGACGCGCCCCGTTACGTGAGCAGGTGTTAAAGTCATCACTCATGTACCTAGAAGCAACGACTTAGGGGGGCTACTATTATGGACTGGCCCGACAGCTTGAATGGGCCCAGTCTAGACCTTTCCTTTGGTACGGCCTGCACGTCCATGACCTGAATCGCCCGCTACCAGTCGAGAAATGTAGACCATTTTCCTACCCAAGCGAGCACTGGCCTAGGATGATCAACGAGCATCCTCTCAGCCGGCCCGACATCAACATCGTGTAGGCCACTAGGAACTGACCAGAGAGATGCCCGTAATCGACCCCTTCCCCGGAACCAACGGCTAGTTACGGGCACATCTTCCCGGTTTAACCAAGTTCTAACAGTTACTTGATCTTACGGACCCACATATCCAAACGTGAAATCAAGAACCAATGGCCATGTGCCAGGGGCATTATATAAACCCTCAAACCTATGAGAGCCAGGTATCAAATATTCACCACCGATTCCTTAACACTTTGCTTGTATCTCCTCATTCCCACTCTTACTTGATCGTCTAAGTGCCTTGCAGATACATCCTTTTTTTTTACTCCTCGACATCACAGCTCGACTACAAATCATCTTTCAGCCATTTCACAGGTGTCGTACCCCAAATTTGCCCTACCTCTATGATCGTATTTTCAAGATTTAAAGATAGGAGAAATGTTTTAATTAGGAATGGTTCAGCAATATCTGATGGCCCATTCTTAAATCCAAGACAATCAAGGGGTGTATTCTAATTCAAGAGAGTGGGGATTTCTAAATTAGAAAGATCCATGTACCTGTAAATCCATTCGCGAAGCATGTTGGCCAATGACCCATGAGATTCAAAAATGGAAATTATTTTAACAAAAAGTTATTAAGTCTCAATTATTATTAAGTCCATTAGGATTTATTGTTGTTAGTAAAATAGGAGGTGAAAATTCAATTTACAAGCCCATTAAAATACATGTTGTCCCATTTCTATTTTGGTGGTAAATAGCGAATAGAGGGGTATGATTGTTAAAAGTCCATTAGAATTCGTGTGGCCCATTTCGTTTTTTAATTGAATGGCAAAAAATAATAATTACAAACTGCAAGCCCATTAAGACTTAGCAGCCCATTTGTTGCTTTATTGCTGTCTTGTTTTAGGGAAAAGTATTATTAAAACTTTTGTTAGTATCATGTTACTAAAAAAGGTATATATACTTTTATTAAAGAAGATGTTATATTACTGTTAAAACTTTTCAATTTTATAATAATGTTTTACCAGAAGATATTATAGTAAAAATTATTAATATTTTGTTATTAAAGAATTTTTGTTTGGGAAGAAAGTCTGCTGGATCTTTGTTTTAAGAAAGCTTAAGCCCAATTAACATTTTTATTAAAGCTCAGTTGTTTTACTGTAAGGTATTGCTGCTGGACCAAAAAAATTGTAACACATGCCCAAATGTTGAATAATAGCTACTGTACCAATCATCACCAAGATTAACGCACGTTTTTCTCAATAAACACATACTGTTGAAATCTAATATATCCAATCAAATCTATACAGAGTCCAAGCCCAGAAAATTACAGTAAACTACAAATCAACTACGATTACAATAATCAGAACCAACCCAATCTATATTACATAAATCCGAAAATTACAAATCCAAACTAAATCAATTACCATAAACATTGAATCTCTAATTGTTCATAATTCCTAAATCTAAGATAAGCAATTGTAACAGAAATCTCTAATGGTAACCCTATAGGATCTAATCATAAATAAATAGAAAAGGGGACGAATATACAGAAGGCGTTCGATTACAAAATTGAAGACAGAAGGACTTGAAGAAAAAAGCTGAAGAACACGAAGAACGCATTACCAAATTCGTTGAAGAAGGGAAGAAAGCGGTTAGGGTTTCAACATCTGAAACCCTAACTACCGCAGATGATCTCTCTGTACCGCCGCGCCTTCAACCTCTCATCACCCCCCTTTTAAAGCGTCGCTGGAACCTGCAACATCGAAGGAAGAGAAAGATTAGCTGAATTGGAAGAAGCTCAGAGGCCGGAATCACAATAGCGAAAGGGGTAAAAATAAACCAACTCTCTCTTTTAGGGTTCTTATCTTTGGGGTTTTGATGGGTGTAACACCCCTATTCTACCCCAATCGATAAATATAATAATCAGAGTTACACAATTCGAAGCTAAATCAGGATGCTACAATTACAACTTAAAACCATTGCATTCAACATGGATACATAACACTTTAAAACTTCAGATGAACCAACATCAAAATAAATTAATCTTTTAAACCAGTAACTTGAATAACTAGTCAGCGGAATCATAATAACATCTTTGACCATCATTAAAGCAACTTCTGAAGAAGTGAAAAACACAAGAAGGGGGGTTGAATTGTAAAACTGAAAATCAATGCAATGAACAAGATATTTTTATCCTGGTTCGTTTGATCTCAAACTACTCCAGTCCACCCGTCAAGGTGATTTCGCATCTCTCCAACGAGGTCTTAATCCACTATATTCAACTGAATATTACAATCTGCTTTAACAACTGCTAAAGCCTTCTTGATACAAACCACAACTTGGTTTGTCAAGGAAACACTTTCTTACAAAGAAGATAAAACTAGGTGTGTGAATGTTTTCTACAAAACTGTATCACAACTGTGATGTTACACAACTTAAGCTTATGATACTAGATTGCTAAAATACTGAGTGAGGAATTGTGAAGCGTTTAGCAAACTGAGAGAGAGAGAGAAGATGATGGTTAGCTTTTAGGCGTGTAATATATTGTAGAGCATTAGCCAATTCAATCTTCATAGTCTTGTTTATATAGCACTGAAATAGTTGAACGTTGGAGCAATGATCTTGATTCAATGCCAATAACAAACTTTCCTTATTGAGCAGATCTTGTCTGGAATGATGCCGTTGGTAATAATTTGCTTTCAATGCACAGTACCGTTGCTACTTAAAGCGTGTTCTGGCTTGGCTTCATTCTGACTCTGCTTAAGTGCTGATGAACTGTTGTTGTATTTATCAGAGTGTTGAGCGCAGTTCTGTTCATCAAGCTTCAGCATACGCGTGAGTTATTCTTCTGATTCTGGTATTCTGATATAGCATCTTCTGATGCTGATGTTAAGGACCAATATTCTGATGCTGATTAAGTGTGCTCTTGCTGATACCTATCAGAGTTTCTGCATAACAGAACGTAATATTTTAGGTAGCAAATAGTTCATACATGAATCACATAATTAATATATCTTTTCATTTTGTTATCATCAAAACTTAAACTTAGGGTAGTAGATTCAAACTTTGTTCTAACAATCTCCTCCTTTTTGATGATGACAAAAACTAGATATTTTTAATTGAAAATAACGTGAAAACGTATCAGAGATAACTAAATGATAAGATGTATCAGAGTAAGAGGTTATCAAAGATAAGGGATAAAGAGATATCAGAGTTGAGAGATACTCCCCCTGAATTTATTACTTCCCTTTTTGATTCCAAGAGTTCTTCAGGATCAGATCTTTGTTGCCTTTCTTTGAACATCAGAATATCAGAGTTTTGACTATCAGAAGCTTTAGATCAGAATGTCAGAGCAGAGCTTCAGATCAGAGTCAGAGCTTTGCTTTGGGTCAGAGTATCAGAGCTTTAGTCTTCAGAATATCATGGAGCATTCTTGTACCTGTAGACTTAAGCAAAAATAGAAAACATATTCAAGTATATCAGAGTTAGAATGTTTGAGATTTTCTGTCTTAGTAATCCGTTATTATTGAAAATATTATTCTTGTTCTCCCCCTTTTTGTCAGCAATCAAAAAGTGTAAGTGAAGTGCTAAAACAATTAGAGCAGAAAAACTTGTCATATTAAGATATTCAGAATCAAACAAAACAGTACACCAAATAAGCAAAGAAAACATGAAAATGGCATGAATGAAAATCTAAGGTTGGGGAGGAAGGCGTGTGAACAGGTTCTCCAGCATGGCTTTGATCTGATCAGCAGTCTCATTCTGCTTGTGCACCATGCTGACTACTGTGTCTATCTTGCTATCCTGCACATCCATCCTTTCTTTCATCTTCTGGTCATTTTCATCCATCCTTTGATGCAGACGAATGTCATTCAGCTTCAGCTCTTCCAGAGTCTGCTGTCCAAGGAAGCTTGAGAAACATCAGAAGCAGGGAGCTTCTGAGAGCTTTCTGCAACATCTTCAGCTTGACTGGCTCCAGCTTGAATAGTCTTGTCATCTTCTGATTGCACCTTTGAAGCTGGACGCTTCTCAGACCATGGCTCACTATCTAGAAGGAGCACGTCTTCCTGTGGCAACTGACTTTCAACTTCCTTCAGCAGCTTGCTGAAGTTCTATTGTGCCTGCTCATAGTTGATATCCTGCAACTTGAAGGCTTCAGCACGTACCCAAATTCTGAATTGTGACTAGAGCTGGTCAGAGGCAGCTGGATCAATCATTCCAAGACAGACTTGCTTCAGAGAAGCAATCCACTGCTGCAAACCTGTTTCAAAATTCATAATACCAGAGCCAACATCTGGTTGTTTTGGTTTTGGAATGGCTATTTTATTTTTCAGATCAGCAAGACGGTCAAGGATTGTTAAATCTATGAAGGTCCTGCTGGGGTTTTCTGTGGTTTGTTTGGGAGCTGTTTGTTTTGGAGATGGAGTGGGAGAATCAGAAATAATGATTGGACTGTTAGGGGTTTTGGGAGTATTTGGTGGTGTAGATTCTGGCGAGGATGGCAGCTGGGCCATGGTTACTGTTGTTCCACATGGCAGCTGGATTGCCAGAGGTTGTGGCTCAGATGATTGAGGTGAATGAGGTTCAGAAGGTGGAGGAGATGGAGTTTCAGAGTGATGAAACTCAGGTTGAGGTGATGGTTGAGGTGATGGTGGATGAATTTCTGGTTGAGGAGAGGGAGAAGGAATTGCTAGTTGTGGAGAAGGAGGAGGAATTTCTGGTTGTTCAGGGATATGTGGTTCTTCTGGAATGGGTGAGAGAGGTTGTTCTGGTTGTGGAGAGTGGACAATTTGTGGTTCAGAGTTTGGATTATTGGAGGGGTGATCAGAGGTGTGTTGATCAATGTCAGACAGCACTTTGTTAATTGCTGATGTTGTTGAAATTATTGGTTTGGGATGTTTGGTTCGGGGTCTTCTGAGTTGTAGTGCCTCAGAAGGGTCATCTTCTGGTTCGGTTTCATCTATTGTTGGGATGGGGATTGAGATTCTATGAGAGGTTGGAGTTGGGATAGATGTTGGAATAGTAGAAGAATTTAAAACAGAAGCAGCAGATGAATTACCTCTTTTCTTGGGTGTCTGCTGGGATGTTCCTTCTGAAGGGGCCTTCCTTTTCTTCGTCTTCTTCAGTGTAACTTCTGGTTGAGGTTGGTGCAGATCTTTTATATTCAGATTGGGATCTGTACCATCAGCCTTGCACGCGTCCAAATATCTGAGAACCGCCACTGGTTTAGATTCTATCTCAGAAAATAAGGGAAAGTCACTCAGTGGGACTCTTCTGCTGGTGATGTCAGCAGTGGGAGTAACGTTGGGTTCCTTTCTGATATTCTCTATTAACTTCATTTTCTTCAGATTCTTCGTGTTCAGAGGCTTCCCAACCGTTGGTTCAATGGTGCTTAACTCTTGAGCTTCTATCAGGTGCTCTATCAGCCTATTCTCATTCAGAATATCTGATATCAACCTTCCAAAGGGTATCCAATCCCTCTTTGTTCTTTCTTCTTCCCTGGTTTCCTTCACGCTTGTTCTGAGGTGATTAAACAGAAGATGAGCCAAGTTGATTTTTACCTTCTGATTGATAAAATAGATCAGAAACTGCTGATCTATATTTATGTAATCAGGGGAACTAGTTGGCTTCCTATGATTAAAACACCCCAGAATTATCTTCGCCCAAACTCTGTGGTGATCCTTCAGATCTCTGATCTTTCTGCTGGGCAACCCAAGGGTAAAAATCCTTTCTGCTATGACGCCCACGTCAGCACATCTTTCAGCCATATCAATACAGCGGACGCCACCGCCACTGTAACCAATCAACCTTGCTATGTGATCCTCAGTGATCACAATCTTCTTCCCCATTATATAGGAGGTAACTTGATGCGTTGAAGCAGTTGCATGAATCCAGAACTCCTTGGCTAACATTGGAAATGTTGGTCCAACCAACCTGTCAAAATACCTTTCCCATTTTTGTGCCCTAACTTCTTCTGTTAAATCAAAACCATTCTCTTTCAAACTGCCAAAATCAATAATCAATTTAGATAGCACTTCAAGATTCTTCACTGGAGTGAGGAGTGTTCTGAATGGAACTTGATACTGTTCAGATGATGCTTTCTTCTGAGAACCTGCAGAAGCACTGCTGGAGGTTGCCATGTTCACACTTAGGAATTTTTGAGAAAAACTGAGAAAATGGGTTTGAGAGAGATGAACACAGAAAAATGCAGAGAATACTTGAGAGATAATAAGAAACTGTAAAAGATTAAAGTGAGAGGTTAACGTGCTTAAATAGGCTTCCGAATATTTTGAAAGTGTAAACGTTTTCAAGAAAGAGAAATAAAATCATGATTACGTTTTAAAAACATGATTACTTTCATTTAATGCTTGCTGATTTTGGGGGATTTGAGAAAGATACTTAAAACGGTTACCAGACATGTGTCTCAATGCACCCAATCAGCGTTTTGCCTTCTCAGAAGCGTGCACGCGTTCTGCTTCAGAGATTTGCTGATGATTGGATGACACTTGTTTGATTTAGTGATCAGCACGTCTATCCTTGAGCTTAGACTCTCAGATCTTTAAGACTAGCATCTGATACAATCTGCATGTTCTATCTTTCTGAAAATAGATTGATCAGAAGTTCACAGTAAAACAAGTACATTCTGCAGATAAATATATGGAATTAAAACATTTTCACTCTGGGCAGATTTTCATGCTGAGATATTTCAGAATGAAATTGAACCTATCTTCAGAAAGGGGTTTAGTGAAGATATCAGCCCATTGATGGTCTGTATCTATAAATTTTAAATTCAAAATTCCTTTATGAATATAGTCCCTAATGAAGTGATGTTTTATTTCTATATGCTTCGCTCTAGAATGTAAAATGGGATTCTTACTTAAGCAAATAGCAGAAGTATTATCACAGAGTATAGGGATGTTACTCTCAAAAATCTGGAAGTCTTCAAGCTGACTTTTCATCCAGAGCATTTGTGTGTTACATCCTGCTGCTGCTATGTACTCAGCTTCTGCTGTTGATAGCGCAATTGTTGATTGCCTTTTGTTGGACCAAGAGATCAGATTTTCTCCCAGAAACTGGCAGCTTCCAGAAGTACTTTTACGCTTTACTCTGTCTCCAGCAAAGTCAGCATCGCAGTAGCCTACTAAACTGTAATCACTAGATTTTCTATAAAACAAACCCAGATTAGTAGTACCTTTCAGATACTTGAAAATTCGCTTAACAGCTGTTAAGTGAGATTCTCTAGGATCTGATTGGAATCTAGTACAAATACATACGCTGAATAATATATCAGGTCTTGAAGCTGTCAGATAAAGGAGAGAACCAATCATACCTCTGTAGACTTTTTGTTCTACCTTTTTCCTTACCTCTTCTCTTTCCAGAATGCACGTGGGATGCATTGGAATCTTTGATGGCTTACATTCTGAGAGGTCAAATTTCTTCAGAAGATCTCTGATGTATTTGCTCTGATGAATGTAGGTTCCCTCTGGAGTTTGATTGATCTAAATTCCTAGAAAGAATTTCAGTTCCCCCATGAGGCTCATCTCAAATTCTGCCTGCATACACTTAGCAAATTTTCTTCCAAGAGAAGGATTAGTAGAACCAAAAATAATATCATCAACATAAATTTGACAGACTAAGATGTCATTCTTAACTGATTTACAGAATAAGGTAGTGTCCACCTTCCCTCTGGTGAATTCATTTTCTAACAGAAAGTTACTTAGTCTTTCATACCAAGCTCTGGGAGCTTGTTTCAGACCATATAATGACTTCTTTAGTTTAAAAACATGTTCTGGATGTTTTGTATTTTCAAAACCAGGGGGTTGGTGCACATAAACCTCTTCTTCTATATAACCATTCAAGAATGCACTTTTGACATCCATCTGATATAGAGTGATGCCTCTATTAACAGCAAATGAAATTAAAAGTCTGATAGATTCTAACCTGGCGACTGGGGCAAAGGTTTCTGTATAGTCTATCCCCTCTTGCTGACTATAACCTTGTGCAACCAGTCGTGCCTTGTTTCTGATGACTTCACCTTGTTCATTTAGCTTGTTTCTGAAGACCTATCTTGTTCCAATGACGTTGAATCCTTTTGGTCTGGGAATAAGATCCCATACGTCATTTCTGGTGAATTGATTCAGCTCTTCTTGCATTGCCAGAATCCAGTCATTATCCAGAAGTGCTTCATCAATAGAAGAAGGTTCAATCAGAGACACAAGTCCCATGAGGGTTTCTTCAGAGTTTCTGAAGCTTGCTCTTGTTCTGATTGGATCTTCCTTTCTTCCTAAGATAGTCTCTTCTGGGTGATCCAAGCTGCTTCTGGGTAATCTCTTCTGAGGTTGATCAGCAGCTGTTGTAGGATTGCTAGCAGTGCTCCTTTCAGACGTTGAAGGAGTGTCTGTGTTGAGAGCTTCTGATGACTTGTCTTCAGAACCTGTAAATTCAATTTCCATACCTGCAAAAACTTCATTCTGCTTTGACTTTTCAGAGTCAAGCTTATCATCAAAACGAACACTGATTGATTCTTCCACAATCTGTGTTTCTGTATTGTATACTCTGTACCCTCTTGAGCGTTCAGAGTATCCTAACATAATACACTTCTGTGCTTTAGAGTCAAACTTGTTCAAATAATTCTTTGTATTTAACATAAAACAGGTACATCCAAATGGATGAAAATATGAAATGTTGGGCTTTCTGTTCTTCCACAATTCATATGGAGTCTTTTCCAGAATAGGTCTTATTGAGATTTTATTCTGAATGTAACACGCTGTGTTTATTGCCTCTGCCCAGAAGATCTTAGCAACGTTTGTCTCATTGATCATGGTTCTGGCCATTTCTTGCAATGTTCTGTTCTTTCGTTCTACAACTCCATTTTGTTGGGGAGTTCTAGGACAAGAGAAATCATGCAAAATGCCTCTGTCATTAAAGAATGACTCAAAATCTTTGTTTTCAAATTTTCCACCATGATCACTTCTGACTTTAATGATTCTAAGATCCTTTTCATTCTGAACTTGGTTACAGAAGGTAACAAACACAGAGTGTGACTCGTCCTTGTGTCTTAAGAACTTTACCCATGTCCATCTGCTATAGTCATCTACGATTACTAACCCATACTTCTTGCCACTGACTGAAGCAGTTTTAACTGGTCCAAATAAGTCAATGTGCAGAAGTTCTAATGGCTTAGAGGTAGAAACAACATTTTTAGATTTAAAAGAAGGTTTTGCAAACTTGCCTTTCTGACATGCTTCACACAGAGCATCTGAATTGAACTTCAAATTAGGAAGTCCTCTGACCAGATTGAGTTTGTTAATCTGAGATATTCTTCTCATACTAACATGCCCCAATCTTCTGTGCCAGATCCACTGCTCGTTGTTAACAGACAGAAGGAACTTTACATTCTGACTTTTCAGTTCAGAAAGTTTGATTTTGTAAATGTTGTTTTTCCTCTTTCCATTAAACAGGATAGTCCCATCTTTCTGACTAACAGCTTTACATGATTTTTGATTAAAGATTATATTATAACCGTTATCACTTAATTGACTTATGGATAACAGATTATGCATTAATCCATCTACTAGCAGAACATTATTAATAGAGGGAAGATTTCCATTACCTACAGTTCCAGAGCCAATTATCTTTCCCCTCTGATTGCCTCCAAAGCCAACGTGGCCTCCAGGCTTTGGAACATATGCCTTCTTCCCGTCATGTGTCGCGAGCAGCCAGAGTCCAGGTACCATGACTGGTGTTTCTGACTTGCTGCTAAAGATATCTGCAACATGTATTATTTTATCCTTAGGTACCCAGATTTTCTTGGGTCCTGATTTGTTAGATTTACCAAAACTCTGGTTGAATTTTGGTTTCATAGAGTATTTACTGCTAGTGTATTTAATATCATGTGTGTGACCATACACAAAATGTGAATTCAGAGGAGTGTGTTTAATGGTTAAGTCCATGACATTCTTTGGTTTAGGAACCTTACCTTGGTATCCTATTCCCTTCCTGCCGTTTCTGCTAACTCCATAGATCATTGAAGCCATTTTGCTTCTATCTATGCTTTTAGCAAGGAACTTCTGGAAACTGTGATCATACTCCTTGATGATCTCATCAGCGTTGCTGGGAGTTTCAGAAATTGGTTCCTTCTGAGAGTTTTGTAAAGTATTTTCTAATTTTGAAATTTTAATTCTCAGCTCAGAATTCTCCAACTTAAGACTCTCAGTCTTATTAGAGTCAGATTTAAGATTCCTTTTCAGGTCTCTGAATTTAACTCTAATCTGTTGATACCTTTCCAGGATTTCATTAAGGCTTTCAGCAAGTTCAGCCTTGGTAAAATTAACAGCAAAGTTAGGAAATACCTCTTCAGTATCTGATTCTGAGTCTGATTCAGAAGCTTCACTATCTTCTGAAATGTTGGCCATGAGAGCTATGTTTGCTCTCTCATCATCTGATTCTGAGTCAGCTTTAGACGAGTCAGAGTCATCCCATGTAGCCATGAGACTTTTCTTCTTTTCTCTTCCAAACTTCTTTTTGGGCTTTTCCCTCTGAAGCTTTGGGCAGTCACTCTTGTAGTGTCCTTGCTCATTGCACTCATTGCAGATGATGTCCTTGGTGTTTGGCTTTCTGCTACCTGAGGAGCCTTCAGATCTTCTGTATCCAGAGGAAGAATCTGTCCTTCTGTATCTGGAAGAAGACTCGTTCTGATCAGATCTTCTGGGATTCCTGAACTTCCTTTGCCTCTGCTTCCACAGTTGATTCACTCTTCTGGAGAGGAGGGAGAGTTCGTCTTCTTCTGATGAGGATCCATCAGATGTTTCTTCAACTGCCTGCAAAACTTTAGACTCAGATTTTTTGTTAGATTTTAATGCTAAAGGCTTACCTTGCTTCTGGGGTTCATCAGCTTCTAGCTCTATCTCATGACTTCTGAGGGAGCTGATAAGTTCCTCCAGTGAAATTTTGTTGAGATCTTTTGCTAGCTTCAGAGCTGTAACCATTAGCCTCCACTGCTTGGGTAAACTTCTGATGATTTTCTTGACGTGATCAGCAGTAGAGTAACCTTTGTCCAGAACCTTGAGACCAGCTACCAGAATCTGGAATCTTGAGAACATTGTTTCAATGGATTCACTTTCTTCCATTTTGAATGCCTCATACTTCTGAATGAGCGTCAGAGCTTTAGTTTCTTTGACCTGAACGTTGCCCTCATGCGTCATTCTGAGTGAGTCAAATATGTTCTTTGTTGTGTCTCTGTTGGAGATCTTTTCATATTCAGCATACGAGATGGCACTGAGAAGGATGGTTCTGGCCTTGTGGTGATTCTTGAAGTCACGCTTCTGTTTGCCAGTCATTGTTTTTCTATCAATCTTCTGACCGCTTGCATTCACAGGGTGCGTGTATCCATCTGTCACCATATCCCACAGATAAGCATCATGTGCCAGAAAGAAGCTTTCAATTCTGTCTTTCCAGTAATCAAAGTTTTCTCCATCAAAGACTGGAGGTTTCCCGCTGAATCTGTCTCTGTCCTCATGGTTGTCATTGCTGGTGTGAGAATAATTTCCTGCCATTTGTGTTTTTCTGACGCTGGATCTTGTACTGACACGGTTAAGTGTTTTAGCTCAGAACCAGGTGCTCTGATGCCAATTGAAGAAGTGAAAAACACAAGAAGGGGTGTTGAATTGTAAAACTGAAAATCAATGCAATGAACAAGATATTTTTATCCTGGTTCGTTTGATCTCAAACTACTCCAGTCCACCCGTCAAGGTGATTTCGCCTCTCTCCAACGAGGTCTTAATCCACTATATTCAACTGAATATTACAATCTGCTTTAACAACTGCTAAATCCTTCTTGATACAAACCACAACCCGGTTTGTCAAGGAAACACTTTCTTACAAAGAAGATAAAACTAGGTGTGTGAATGTTTTCTACAAAACTGTATCACAACTGTGATGTTACACAACTTAAGCTTATGATACTAGATTGCTAAAATACTGAGTGAGGAATTGTGAAGCGTTTAGCAAACTGAGAGAGAGAGAAGATGATGGTTAGCTTTTAGGCGTGTAATATATTGTAGAGCATTAGCCAATTCAATCTTCATAGTCTTGTTTATATAGCACTGAAATAGTTGAACGTTGGAGCAATGATCTTGATTCAATGCCAATAACAAACTTTCCTTATTGAGCAAATCTTGTCTGGAATGATGCTGTTGGTAATAATTTGCTTTCAATGCACAGTACCGTTGCTACTTAAAGCGTGTTCTGGCTTGGCTTCATTCTGACTCTGCTTAAGTGCTGATGAACTGTTGTTGTATTTATCAGAGTGTTGAGCGCAGTTCTGTTCATCAAGCTTCAGCATACACGTGAGTTATTCTTCTGATTCTGGTATTCTGATATAGCATCTTCTGATGCTGATGTTAAGGACCAATATTCTGATGCTGATTAAGTGTGCTCTTGCTGATACCTATCAGAGTTTCTGCACAACAGAACATAATATTTTAGGTAGCAAATAGTTCATACATGAATCACATAATTAATATATCTTTTCATTTTGTTATCATCAAAACTTACACTTAGGGTAGTAGATTCAAACTTTGTTCTAACAACTTCAAAATAACAAAAACTTAATAAAAATCAACTTAAAGTTCAAAAACTGAAATAACAATAACTAAAAGCAACGAGCATTCATTTCCCCCGAGTGTTACGTATCAGAGTAATGACACCGACTCGAACTACTGAAGGTAAACTGCCTTCACTTTGGATTACCTGCACGTTACCAACAGGGGTAACATTCAAACACAAGGGGGGAGATATATAACCATATAATAGAACGTATGATAAATATTATATTAGAATCAGTTCATGTAAAATCACCAATTCACGACTTATAAACAACAACAATCACCACATGATATCAACAAAATACAACAATTAATTCATCAACACAACAACTCAATTATGCAACTTGGAATGCGACTCCATACTATGAAAATTCATGTGGTACCATTGGAGCAGAGCTCCCGTCTTGAAATCTGCCAATAAAAAGAGGCATCAATAAGGCATAAACCTTCTTCGTAGTTAGCCAATCCAAGCCATCACAGAGTATGCAAATGTATATGAATGCACTATCACATACTCATAACAGTCATCATCCATCGCAAGGAATAAGCCCACATCACCATTATTACCAGTAAATAGAGGTAATTCATCATCACTTAAAATTCCCTGCAACTTCGCATTATCAACAAGAATTCACAACAACAATCACAATAACATAATAACTCAACATAAATCAATATTGGCCATAAGCCTATCACATCAATCAACGATTTAATCATTGACATAATCAAACAGCAAATTAATAATGATTCACACAACACAAGTAACGACCAAAACACAGCATGTACGGGAAAAAGGGATAGGGAACTACGTGCCCCTCGACATGCATAACAACTAGGACAGCCTAACAACTAATCCATACTCCTCGACATGCACAGGGGAAAATAGGATAACGACCAACTTAGGTTCCTCGACATGTCATGAAAATTAGTACTGCTCGACAATCCAATACATACCCCCCCCGACACGCCTCGCAGCCTAATATGTCGCTCGGTACCTAACACCATCAGTATCCTCCTTGACTACTAGTCGGCTAACAGCACAGTTACAATACTATGTCATAACGACCACACCACTATAATTCGTAACTTCCGGCCAACCGCTCGGAATAACACAGCAACGGGCAACTATATTTCCTATAACATGTTCATCAGACATACAAGACAGTAACGCTGAAACCTCCCTAAACGACCACTTCAACAACTTACTACTTTTCCTACCAACCGCTCGGAATAACCTAACGACCATCACGACCAGTAATCACCATCCTAACCTATCCATCGATTAAACTGACAGTCTCAGAGATACATAAAACGTCCAAAACACACAACCGAGAAACTTCATATAACATGTTCATTAAACGGTCATACAGTGCTCCCCAATATCCATAACATGAATAAACGGGAACTCCACTAGCAGATCAGAAACATCAATGCACAACAATCATAAAACCACCAATTCCCACATAATACACATCATAAGTCCCATTATCAGGTCAGAACGTAACCCTTACCTGGATTGAAGGTCGCTCAACCAAAGCTTCCAGCCGACAGTTTGCTTCGCTCTGCTCGACACCGGGAAACTTGCTCCTCTTCCTCTCAACGCTACCGGTCAATGTATAGAACTTCTTATTCTCCAACTAAAACAAATCCTTATGTCAGCTTAACCTTATATATCAATCCTATTGGGCCTAACCTACACCCCCACTTTACTACTTCCAGCCAATAACATACGTCCCACAATATATATATATATATATATATATATATATATATATATATATATATATATATATATATATATATATATATATATATATATATATATATCCCTTAATTCCAACATTATTATTATTATTGTTAATCAACTAATTAATTAATAATAATCTAACAACTTATACCAATAATTCTCAACATCTCGCAACTTTGCAAATAATACAAAAATAATTTAATTAAATAATTAATTAAATTAAAATTCGGGCGTTACAACTCTCCCCCACTTAGAATATTTTCATCCTCGAAAATTTACCTCATTCGAACAACTCAGGATAGGAGTCCCGCATCTTGCTTTCAAATTCCTAAGTCATGCTTTCTCCAACAGCTCCTAACCAGACTACTTTCACCAAAGCAATCTCCTTACCTCTTAGAGTCTTCATTTCACGATCCGCGATTCGTACAGGCATCGTATCCACAATAAGATTTTCTCGTACTTGCACATCATCCATATGAATCACATGAGATGGATCTGAAATAAACTTCCGAAGTTGTGACACATGAAACACATCATGCAAATTCGAAAGATTAGGCGGTAAAGCCACTCTATAAGCAACATTCCCAACTCTTTCCGAAATCTGATACGGACCAATAAAACGAGAGGTGAGCTTCTTCGACTTCAATGCTCACCCAACACCAGTTACAACTGTAACTCTCAAAAACACAAGGTCACCTGCTTGAAATTATAAGTCTTTACATCGCTTGTCATGATAGCTCTTTTGTCTACTTTGGGAAGCTTTCATCTTTTCTCGAATCAACTTCACCTTCTCAGTAGTCTCACGAACAAGTTCAAGTCCAAGCACTACACTTTCTCCAGATTCATGCCAACACAAAGGAGTTCTACATCTCCGACCATACAACGCCTCAAAAGGTGTCATCCCAATATTAGAATGGTAATTATTATTATAAGTGAACTCTATTAATGGAAGATAAGTATCCCACGAACCTCCCTGTTCAAGAACACATGCTCTCAACAAATGCTCCAACGATTGAATAGTCCTTTCTGTCTGGCCATCCGTTTGAGGATGATACGCCAAACTCAACCTCAACTTAGAACCCAATGCTTCTTGCAAACTCTTCCAAAAATCAGAAGTAAACCTCGAATCTCTATCTGACACAATGCATAAAGGAACACCATGCAGCTTCATAATTACACTAGTGTAAATCTCTGCCAACTTCGTGAGCCTATCAACAATAACCCAAATTGTATCATGTCCTCTTGAAGTATTAGGTAACCCCGTCACAAAGTCCATCGAAATGATATCCCATTTTCATTCCAGAACTTCTAATGGTTGCATCAACCTTGCAGGCTTCTGATGCTTAACTTTCGACTTCTGACAAGTTAAACATGCATACACAAGCTGAGCCACATCACTTTTCATTCCAGGCCACCAAAAAAATTCTTCAAATCCTTATACATCTTTGTAGCTCCTAGATGAATACTCAACTTGCTTCCATGACTTTCCTCGAGAATTACTTTCTTCATCTCTGCATCATCAAGAATACAAATCCGATTATGAAATCTCAACACACCTTGCGCATCTAACTTAAAATCACTATTCCCATACTGATTAATTCCAACCATCAAATCTACCAGTTTCACATCTAACTTCTGAGCCTCTTTGATACTCTCCAGAAATTCATTATTAATCTTCAACATTCCCAACATAACACTCTGCGGTGTCACCTCACAACTAAGCTCATATCTCTGAACTATTCAATTAACTCCAACTCTTTAACCATCATTTCCGATATATGTAAAGTCTTTCGAATTAACGCATCAGCTACCACATTCGCTTTTCCTGGATGATAACTCAAACAGAAATCACAATCCTTTAACAACTCCAACCATCTTCGTTGTCTCATATTCAATAACTTCTGATCAAATATATACTTTAAGCTCTTATGGTCACTAAACACTTCAAATCTAGAACAATAAAGATAATGCCTCCAATTTTTCAACACAAAAACAACTGCAGCAAGCTCTAAATCATGCGTAGGATAGTTCTTCTCATGAGTCCTCAACTGCCTTGATGCATAAACAACTACCTTATCATTCTACATAAGCACACCTCCTAAACCCATCTTAGAAGTATCACAATATACCACAAAAGGTTCTCCTGGATTAGGCAATGTCAAAATTTGAGGCGACGTCAATCTCTTCTTCAATTCTGTAAAAATTTCTTCACATTGAACGTCCCACACATAAGCTCTACCTTTACAAGTCAACTTATTCAACGGAAGTGCCAACTTAGAAAAACCTTTGATAAACCTTCTATAATAACCAGCTAATCCCAAAAAGCTTCTAATCTCGGTAGCCAACTTCGGAGTTTCCCATTGCAACACAGCGTCCACCTTTGATGGATCTACAGCAATGCCAATACCTGAGATCACATGACCAAGAAAACTAACCTCCTTTAACTAAAATTCACACTTAGACAGCTTTGCATACAACTTCTTCTCTTTCAAAACTTGCAATACTACTCTTAAGTGTTTTGTATGTTCTCCTTCCGACTTAGAGTAAATCAAAATGTCATCTTTGAACACCACTACAAACCGATCAAAATAAGTATGAAAGATGCGATTAATGTACTCCATGAATACGCCCGGCGCATTAGTAACACCAAAAGGCATAATTGAATACTCATAATGTCCATAACGCATTCTGAAAGATGTCTTCTGAATATCTTCATCCTTCACCTTAATCCGATGATAACCCGACCTCAAATCAATCTTACTAAACACACGAGCACCCATCAATTAACCCATCAAGTCATCTATTCTTAGAAGCGGATATTTGTTCTTAATCGTAACTTTATTCAATTGTCTATAATCAACACAAAGTTTCATACTTCCATTTTTCTTATTTACTAACAACTCTGGAGCTCCCCACGACGATACACTTGGCCTCACAAACCTCTTCTCTAGTAACTCTTCTAATCGCTTCTTTAATTTCGGAAATTCAGATGCAGACATCATGTATGGTGCCATAGAAATGGGTCCAGTACCATGTACAAGATCAATAGCAAATTCAATCTCTCTCTGGCGGTACATTAGGAATTTCATCAGGGAAAACTTCATGAAATTCACACACCACCTGCAATTCCTCAATTATAGCTTGATTCTCGACAAATAGCGACGCCATCAATGAGAACATCTGGGCTTCTTCTTGCATCAACTGCGACAACTGTCTAGCAGACAACAAACTATCTTCCTCTTCTTCAGGAGTAGAAAACCTCACAGACTTGTTATAACAGTTAATATGAACATAGTTATGCTCTAACCAGTTCATTCCCAGAATCACATCCAACCCTCTTAAAGGCAAACAAACCAAATCAACAGCAAAGTCTCTGTCGAAAATCGACAAAGGACACTTTAAGCATACAAAAGAAGCAGTCACCGACCCCTTGGATGGAGTGTCGACGACCATCTCTCCATTCAAAGAAGACAACATAAGTCCCAATATTTCAACACAAATAGCAGCAGTAAAGCAATGAGTAACACCAACATCAATAATAGTAATTAAAGGAGTAATATTAATGAAACATGTACCTCAGTAGCTACCTGATCCTCAACTAAAGCGAACACTTTGCCACTAGTTTGCGCCTTCTTTGGTTTCTAGCATTGACTGCCAATGTGTCCTTCTTCACCATAATTGAAACAAATTACCTCCTTATGCTTGCACTCGAATACAATATGTCCAGTCTTACCACAACGGAAACACCTCTTTACCTTAAAAGTACACACGTTACTCTAATGCCCAGGTATTCCACATTTGAAATAAACCACACCAGCAGGAGCATCTCCCCCACTAGTCCTCGGACCCTGAATAGCCTTCTGTTTACCTTTACCGGCTGGGGCATCATAAGGCTTACCCCGATTCTGTTGGTGCTTAACCCTTTTCTCACTGATACCTTGTAATGAGCATTATTATCCTCTTCATAAATTCTGCAACTACCAATCAAGCCAGCAAAGACACAAATCTTCTGGTATCTAACTATCTTCTTGATCTCTGGGCGTAACCCATTCTCAAACTTAATGCACTTTAAAAACTCAACATTATCCTCAGTATAGTGTGAATAAAACTTAGCCAACTCAGAAAACTTTCCTGCATACTCAATAATCGATATACTCCCTTGCTTTAGCTCAAGGAACTCAATTTCCTTCTTACCACGAACGTCTTCAGGGAAATACATCCTCAGAAATTCCCTACGAAACACAACCCAAGTGACATTTTCACCTGCAGCTTCCAACCTATGACATGTCTCTAGCCACCAGTCATCAGCCTCAATTGCTAGCATATGAGAACCGTATCGAACCTTATGCGCTGGAGTGCAGTCCATAACACGAAATATCCTCTCAATCTCATTCAACCAATCCAATGCTCCATCAGGATCATACTTACCCTTGAAGGTAGGCGGATTCTCCCTCTAGAAAGTTGCCAAACCACGAGATCCAGCATTCTCGTCAGCATTCAGTTGATTCTCCATAGCATGCGCCATCGCTTCTAAAGTAGCAGTAAATGCAGCATCATTCCTTCCAGCCATCTCAACTTATCACTACAACATAAACAACAGTTAGAACTCAAAGTAACAATACTCGATTGTTAAACAAAACTACGACTCGACAACTTGGTCGGACAGACTGACTTGCTCTGATACCAACTTGTAACACCTCAATTCTACCCTAATCGATACATATAATAATAAGAGTTACACAATTAGTGGATAAATCAGGATGCTACAATTATAACTTAAAACCATTGCATTCAACATGGATACATAACACTTTAAAACTTCGAATGAACCAACATCAGAATAAATTAATCTTTTAAACCAGCAACTTGAACAACTACGCAGCGGAATCATAATAACATCTTTGACCATCATTAAAGCAACTTCAAAATAACAAAAACTTAATGACAATCAATTTAAAGTTCAACAACTGAAATAACAATAACTAAAAGCAACAAGCATTCATTTCCCCCCGAGTGTTACGTATCAGAGCAATGACACCGACTTGAACTACTGAAGGTAAACCGACTTCACTCTGGATTACCTGTACGTTACCAACAGGGGTGACATTCAAACAGAAGGGGTGAGATATCTAACCATATAATAAAACGTATGATAAATATTATATTAGAATCAGTTCATGCAAAATCACCACTTCACGACTTATAAACAACAACAATCACCATAGGATATCAACAAAAATACAATAATTAATTCATCAACACAATAGCTCAATTATGCAATTTAGAATGTGACTCCATACTATGCAAATGCATGTGATACCATTGAAGCAGAGCTCCCATCTTAAAATCTTCCAATAAATAGAGGCATCAACAAGGCATAAGCCTTCTTCGCAGTTTGCCAATCCAGGCCATCACAGAGTATGCAAATGTATATGAATGCATTATCACATACTCACAATAGTCATCATCTATCACAAGGCATAAGCCCACATCACCATTATTACCAGTAAATAGAGGTAATTCATTATCACTTAAAATTCCCCGCAACTTCGCATTATCAACAAGAATTCATAACAACAATCACAACAACACAATAACTCAACATAAATCAACATTGGCCATAATCCTATCACATCAATCAACGATTTAATCATTGACATAATCAAACAGCAAATTAACAATGATTCACACAACACAAGTAACGACCAAAACACAGCATGTACGGGCAAAAGGGATAGGGAACTACGCGCCCCTCGACATGCATAGCAACTAGGACAGCCTAACAACTAATCCATACTTATCAACATGCACAGGGGAAAATAGGATAACGACCAACTTAGGCTCCTCGACATGTCATGCAACCTAGTATTGCTCGACAATCCAATACATACCCCCCCGACACACCTTGCAGCCTAATATGTCGCTCGGTACCTAACACCATCAGCATCCTCCTCGACCATTAGTCGGCTAATAGCACAATTACAATACTATGTCATAACAACCACACCACTATAAAACGACCAATTCCCATGTAATACACGTCATAAGTCCCATTATCAGGTCATAACCCCACCCTTACCTGGATTGAAGGTCACTTAACTAAAGCTTCCAGCCCATAGTTTGCTTCGCTCTGCTCGACACAGGGCAGCTTGCTCCTCTTCTGCTCAGCTCTACCGTTCAATGTACAAAACTTCTTATTCTCCAACAAACAAAACCTTGTGTCAGATTAACCTTATATATCAATCCTATTGGGCCTAACCTACACCCCCACTTTACTACTTCCAGCCAATAACATAAGTCCAACAATATATATATATATATATATATATATATATATATATATATATATATATATATATATATATATATATATATATATATATATATATATATATATATATATATATATATATATATATATATATATATATATATATATATATATATATATATATATATATATATATATATATATATATATATATATATATATATATATATATATATATATATATATATATATATATATATATATATATATATATATATATATATATATATATATATATATATATATATTCCCTTAATTCCAACATTATTATTATTAATCAACTAATCAATTAATTAATAATAATATAACAACTTATACGAATAATTCTCAACATCTCGCAACTTCGCAAATAATCCAAAAAGAAATTTAATTAAATAATTAATTAAATTAAATTACGGGCGTTACCATGGGTGGTGGTAATCGAAGGGTATTTGGTTGTGTTTAGGGAGTCACCACGGTGGGGGTGGGTTTTAGGGTTAGGAAAGGGGTAAAGAGAGAAAGGTCGCGAGAGAGAGAAAGAGGAAGGAGCTTTAACAAAAATTAACATGAATTGAAAAAGTGTTAAAACAAAAAACCTATTATGTTCTATTTTAATCCAATACACGTGTATACACAGTAATAGCATGTTCCCTCAATATCATCCGTTCGATTATCATCAGACGACCATAGGCCAAGTCTCCACCTTAATGCCATGCTCCCTCACAACACACAACCAACCGGACCCTCTCAATTGCGTTTGCGCCTAGCCCGTCTTCTTTTTAGCACCCCTCGTCTGCCTAAATTTCTGAAACAAGAACAACAATACACCTCCCTCTCAAACTACGTTTAAGCCTAGCCCGACTTTTCTTTCAACACCCCCTACTTTTACTTCTAAACTCAAAATGCACCCCCTTGAGTTAATTAAGTTTTTTTTAATTTTTTTATATACTTATTATTTTATTTTTTTACATTATGCTTCTTTTTTATTATATTTTCTTCTTATTATTATTAATATTATTTATAATAATAATTATTATTAATATTATTTATAATAATAATTATTATTAAATATTAATTTTTATTTTTTATGATATTATTATCCTCGTTATCACATGTAAATATTATTAGTTTTTATCATTTAAATAATTATCTTTATTTAAAAAACTCATGTACATATTATTTTCTATATCATTGCATAAAAATATTTTTTTAATCATGCATTAATTAAGATTTTTGCAATCAATATGATAAAAAATATTCAACAAATATCAAATTCTTTTTCGCAATAAACTAAGTTAAGCAATCAATTTTCGCAAAAGGGTTTGAAATCTATTTTGACTAATCACGCATTTAGTCCAAAATTTTGCAATCTCTACTCCCGGTCAAATGTGAGGCAATTCAAAATACTTTTGCAACCCCATAAGAACTATGAATTGGGACTCTGATTCCTCATAAGATGATACGTAGGCATATGATTAAAAATTGTGTCGAGTTCCCCTATTAAAATTTAAAACCCTATTTTACCCGAAACCTTAAACTCAAACCTAATATCCTTAAGCATAGGGTAGATGAAAGGTGCCTAACATATTCCTTTCGTCTAATGAGGTCCGAAACTTAGAATCTCTATTTTATAATTAGGGTTTCCTATTAGATTCCATTCCTTAGGATAAAAACTAGTAGTGGCGACTCTCATTTAAAAACTAGTCGCAACAGCTGGCGACTCTGTTGAGGACCTCAACCTTAGGTTTTATTTTGGATTTTTTATTTTTATTTATTTATTTGCTTATTGCATTTATTTATTCATGTCTATTTTTATCATTATATATTTGCTGTGTGGCGGGTTTTTTATTTCAAAAAAAAATCTCAAATAACCCTTAGCAAGAAGGTTCGTCTATTAGCTTAGGGGATACATCATCCTTGTGAGTTTATGTGACGAATTTTCCTAGAGTCATTGGAATTACGAAAAAGGAATACTTATCGAGAGATATCCTCTTGACGAGTAGGACTTTGGAATGCCACCCATGACTCTTTATAATGACCTTAACCAAAATCTCATGACGAGACCTTTCATGACTTTGAGACGAAAGTCTCAGTCTGTAAAGAGGATCCACCTAAGGGAGGCCCTTGTGCCTTCTCCCTCTGGTGTTATTCATGATACCATTAAGGAAACCACCTTATGGGGATGGTAGAATATTCGTAGTCAAAAACTAGGATCATACCTTCTAAGGATATAATTCATATAATCCCTTTTCCACTATCCCTAAACCCGCAAGGGTTACTTTTGGTATACTATAATCCCTAGCTTCTAGGGTCTATCTTTCATAAGTCACAATCCATAACATGTAGGGATTCTTCAACCGTCCCTTAGTCTATTACAATCCCTAGCTTGTAGGAATTCTCGTCCCTCAATGTTGTACCCCCAAATTTTCCCTCTCATTTCTCAAGATATTTCCTACAAAGATCTTCAATGCCTCAAGTTTGTGAAAGTATCGACTAGGTTAAACATTTTCCTCAACACCGATACCTCAAATTAGGGTTTGAGTTTGTAAAAAGGCAGTCGAATTTCTAATGTTCATATGACTTTCATGGATCGTTATGGACCCTCAGGATTACTTCTATCAAGCCTCAAGTCTTAGATCATAATTTTTCAAGAAAGTCTTTCAAATTGTCAAAAGGGAAAAAATGGGCAAAATTAGGGTTTTGGCTGAAAATGACTGAACTTTAATTTTTGACCTAATACCTGACTTATTGGTTGGAAGCATGATCTCAAGGATCAGAGCGCGTCATTTTGACCTAATCGCATATTTCAATTCATCCCCATTTGTAAATTGTACCCCCACTCCCCTAATGATGTAATAGCTTAGGATTTTAATTTCCGCAATTTACCGCTTTAATATAAATTGTTAGTAATTAGGGTGTGTATGGAAAGATAAAACCAAATGTTAGAAAACCATAATCTCAAAGACAAAAATGCATGCAATCAAACACACTATTCACATGTGTACCTCTAGGGTAACCTCGCTTGTTGCCTCGGAAAATAGTCATGTCCCTCAAATATGGGCGTTTTAGCAAAGACCCTCGATAAAAAGATCGTAGTCCCTCGATGTCCCTCGATGTTGCCTTTGATAAACGATCTAGTCCCTCACGAAAATTACTAAGACGACTCATAAGTTTCCTTTTATGACTATACAAATGACCCACGACCGTCCCTTCACATCCAACGATGGGGCTTCTTATCAATCAATGGTAAGATAACAACATCTAAAGGAGGAGGAAAAGAAAATTAGACCTTTTGAGTAGGTAGGACGCTCGTAGTTTCTTGCTCTTGAACTAAAACTATTTTCCAAAGTTACACTTTCAAAAACATCTTCAAAAACAAACATATCTTTGAACTATTTTCAAAACCAACACTTTGTACGCATTCTTATAGAGACGAGAATCATTACAAAGTTGCTGCAACAAAGGAGTTTTTCAAAATAGTTTCAAACCCACACCACAAAGCACATTTTAAAACAAAGCAAGTGATCTAGCAAGCAACTAAGAGCCCGTAGATAACTACAGATGAAAATGGGGCTAACACCTTCCATTTTCATAACCTACCCCCTGAACTCAAGAAAAACATCTCAAAGGTCTTTCCTGTTCTTTTCACCCTTTCCTTTATTAGATAAAAGAAAAGCCGGTGGCGACTCTTGCTATCCGCAAAAATTGTGATAAAACGCAAAACAACCAAATTAGTTCTCCCACTGTATTACAGAACTGGCGACTCTTCTGGGGAATTTATGGTTTGTTGGGGAAATAAACCCATTTGACCATCTGCTGGGGAGGGGCTTTCCGGAGGTTGAAATTATGGCTGGTGATTGCATGGATCCAACTTTGTGGGGATATCCATGAACTTGGCCTTGTGGGGTTTGTACCCTTATCCGTGAAGATTATTCCGTGGGGATAACCTCATCTAGGTGGCTCTGGTGATTTCACCGTAGATCACCTTATGAAAGGGACTTTAGGGATTTGTCGTTATCCATAGTAGTAAGTGTTTTAATGCTGCCATACAATGTGTGCTTGGTCGTACGTGACCTTTTGTTGGAATTCATGTTCAATGCTCTAAGTGATTTAGATGCAGACTTGCCCCTGGTTATTCAGCACTTCTTAAGAGATTTCATGGAACCTCGACTTGAATGCCCCTAGATGATTTGGATAGTGACATGTCATGCCCCCTGATTATAAGAGATTTGTCATTGGAAGTGTCATTCCATCTGAATTGGTTCTGTTTCTTGAAAATTTCCGTTCATTGGATATTCATTGTGAAAATTTCTCCGCTGTCAAACAATTAGCAATATGCAAACAGCGATATTCAAATAATGAAAAGTTTATGCTCGTCTTGAAGTTTTGAAAACGAGTTTTAGAAGATAAGAGAATTTTGTAAGAATGTGAATTCAAATCAGAATTTACAGTAAGCCTTACAGGAGTCAGGATACCTTTGGGTAACAGTATGCTTTCGAACTAACCCATGCTTCAATTAGGACTTTTAAAGGGTTGTATCATGGTCTAGTTCACGGTTTAAGAAACAAAGGATAAGGCTCAAAGTGTATTTGTACCCGCCCGTTCTTCGTGATGTTCTTCAACCCTAAACTCAGTTAATTGTGCATTTGAATTCCAATTGAGTCTGAATGACGTTTTGGTGATGGTTCAAAAACTTGGAAGTTTATTTGTGAAGGAAGTCATTTTTGCAACATTTTTCATGTTGTCGAGGATTTGTAGTGACCCATTTCTTTTTGATTTATTATCCCTGATTTTTGCCTGACTGCTCTGGTTTTGAGATTATAGCCAGCGGGATGCCGCAGTTTTTCTTAAGTCTCCTTCGTAGGTTTTGACTTAGTGGGCTTTTATTTTGAGAGATAATGACTGCCTATTTAATTGCGAACCATCACTGTATTTTGATTCAGAAGGACGTATTTTTTTGTAATTCATTGTGTATGAAGTGAAAGCTTGCGACTGAACACGCATTTGAATCAACTGAGACTACCCTACCCCAGGTTTATGATTAAAGGTTTCCATTTGTGTGAAAAATAAAACTCCTACTTCTTTGTCTCAAAGGGGTTGGCTAGGGATTATCTTCCTTATAACTCCAGTGTTTAGGGATTGAAAGAAACATCTGTATATCGTCAGCAAGGTCTGTTCAAAAGCATACTGTATGAGATTATGGTATTGTTTTCGTCATCCTCCCTCTAAAGGCTTGCAACTTTTAACGAGAGTTGAATATCACGAAAAGGGAGTAAAAAGCATAGTCCTCCATTCGTGACTTGAAGCTAGAAGATTATTGAACACTCAACTACCATCTCTAGCTTGTAGGGATTCCCCTTTGTATTCTATGGTCCTTAATCCCTAAGGAGTTCCTATATGTCTCAATATCTGAGTTAGTGTAGGGTATCCCCATTTCCATGTCTATCGTTATCTTTTCCCTTAAGGAATTCCTATTTGTCTCAATATCTGAGTCAATGTAGGGTACCTCCAAATCCACATCAAATTATTTTCGTCCTTAAGTAATTCCTATCTGTTTTAATCTCTGAGACAATGTAGGATATTATCATTTTCATATCTACCATCAAACCTGTATAGGGTACCCTTGCGTCTATGCTCATACTATGTCTGCGTCACATTGCATATCCATGAAACCTTTTTGCATCATACCATAAAGCCAAAAAATATTTTTCATACCCATGCATTTACATACGCCCATACATTTGCATCTCATGCATTTCCACCTTCGCCATTATCTAACTATAATCTGCTAGCAGGTTTCCCTATACGCATAAGTGAACTAAAAGAGCTATGGATAAATTCAAGAGAAACAAGTCTTATTGGAGAGAGAAGGTAGCCCTTCACAATGTCATCAACAGGCCTGCACAACACTGTAAATATCGCTACCATTGGTGATTCCTCAACATTAAGATCAACTGTGCTGTCAACGAAATTAGTGTGCCCAAGAAAAGTCAAGGGTCACCCCCATGCTCTAACAAGTTAAAAAATTGTGAAGCATCTCCTGAAGTCATGTGGATCAACAAAGGAGCTCTTCCAATAGGACCATTAGGCTTTATTAGTTTCAATTTTTAGTTTTCAAGTTTCTAAGTTGTGTTTATTGTAAACTTGTATCTTTTGATTAGTAATTCTAATAAAATAAGCATGCGTGTTTTGAAATTGATCCATTCGTATTCACTCTTCTATCACTTTCCATAAATATCAATTATTCACTTCCATCTTCCATTTCACAACTTTAACAAACTTCGAAGGAGAATGATGAAAATTAAATAACAAGAATTTGCTAACGTATGCTTTCAATGGTAAGACCAAGCTGACGATGTAAGGCATTGTTTCACTTCCCAAACAGTAGAGATATAAGGGGTTAATTCATAGTTAACCCCCTCGAGCCAGAAGTCGGAGTTCTTTCTATTTTCTAAAAAAAAACCTTAATCTTAACCAGGGGCAAGGTAGTCTTTCAATTAATTAAATGGTGCATTCTATTCTCAAGAGAATCAAGTCTATCCAAGAAAAGGTTCAAGCGTATCTCCTTCCTCAATGAATCATTGAGGAAATTATCTAAGAAAAGGTTCAAGCACATCATCTTCTCCGTGCACATCAACAAAGATTGAGGAAGGAATCAATAAAGACAAAGCTCTCAATATATTCTTCCTCAATACATCATTCAAAATCAAGAAAAACGATGAAGACAAAGCTTACAACAATCAGCATGGCAGACATAAAATTTCAAAATCAAAAGCAATCAAAAAGAAAAAATAAATTCAAAAAAAAAAGGAGAAATCCCGCTAATTCAAAGAAATCAAAGCTTGACTTAGACAAAAGTTAGGGTATCCCAATGGACCGAAAATTCAAAAGAATTGGCCCATGCAAAATAAGGGATTCAAAGCATAAATTAGAGAACAATCTTATGATTGCCACCTCAAGAACCTCAAATTCTTCTCATCAACGCTTGAGTCTTATTAATTCTTTTCATCAGCGCTTGGACTTTATCTATGCTTCTCATCATCTGCGCAACTATGAAATTTCTCTTGGAGATTGAACGCATTCGTTGGATTAATTGCACTTAGGATTGGAGAACGTCAAGGAGAATGGGGTGGGCTAAATAAATTTTGAGCCTTATATCTTTTGATTCTTAAACCACGAACCATGGCCATGTTACAACCTTCAAAAGTCCTAATTGAAGCGATGTTAACTATTAAAGCATACTAAGCAAAATTTGTGTTAAACTGACCCCTATGTTTGTTAAAATTATTGCTAATCACTTCGCTTCTGCGAATATCCATCTCTAACCATCCATTTCTATTCCATAATAAAACTTCGATTTTAAGAAATTGCATGTGCATCAAACGGAATTGCTTTTTCAAAATGTACAATTTAACTACGAATCAATACTTTGCATCAAGGAGATTTCAAAATTGGTCTGATCAAAGACAACATTTCCAAGAAGCTTCTAATTAGGGGCAAAGAATCTAAAAGGATCCCTATATACAGGGGCAAATACTAATGATCATGGGGGTATATCACATCAAGATGCTATTAACAAAAGGCGATCATTCCGAGATTCAATCGACTCAGATCAAATTTCAAAGCATTTTTCAATCAGGGGCATACATTTCGAAGGAACATTCCTCAATTAAATCATATCATAACAGGGTGTGACTCGGTTCCCTCATTTTAAACAAATATCTCAAGGCTTTGATTCAAGGGGCAATCTTCCAAGATTCAAATGTTGGGGCAATACATATCAGGTTCATCCTACCGCCCGTAGGGTCCAAGTTCCTCTTCAAGCGACTTCAAGTACAAACTTTTCAGAAATTTAAATCTTGGGGCAATCTATATCAAAGTTCATGGTGAGGTATAAGTTATTTCTGAGGGTACTTCCTCCAGGACCAGGAAATGGAGGGGCACCTCTTTTAAAATTTGAATGGGGGGGTAAGCCAATACGAGGCTTATCAAAAGGAGTTGGTTCAAAAAAATTAGCCCATCAAGGATAAACCATCCAAGAGCCCATTAGTTAAGGGCATAATGTTTCAAAGTTAAAAATAGTGGGGTCGTTCATACTATGATTAAACTATCCCCAAGCTCATAGAAATGAGAATCTCCTCTAAGACCCTACCAAAAATTAGGGAAAGACAGTCCACATAGAGGCAAGCTCCCCACGTACTTTCATAATCTCCAATGGATCTTTCTTCTACATCAGCAATCCTCCGGGTTCAAAACGAGTATCAAGAAATCATGTAAGTACAACATTCAACCATCATGTGACAAGCAACCTTGTTACATAGTCAAAACTCTATGCTTAATTGTCAACGACCCATTATAGGGGCATCATTCAACAAATCATGGGAGTCATAATCATAAAGCATAAGTATACATAAATCATTAGCATACATTCATTAGGATATTGCGATCCAAAATCAAGCTACACCTATCATCTCATTCGGCTGACGAATTCCGACAACATGGATCTAACAGAGAGCCCAATTCTCATTGGCACATCAAAATTTCAACATCCATTAATGCATATCCAAGTCACCCATTACATGCATTGGTCAATCATTCTACGCATTAACACCTACATCTGCGTGCATGCATAACATATCATAGCCCGAGACTTATGACCCCATAAAAATATAGAGTCAATTTCTAGGAGAGTCGCTATTACAATCTGTAACATCCCTCCGACTATCCCTCCGAGTAAGTCTATGATACAAGCATTTTTCGTCAAACTAGACCGTAAGCAGCCTTACGTACCATCGTCCAAGACGTGAGCAGCGTCACACATTTTATAAATTTGTGTTTCATAAAAGATGTGAGCAGCCTCACGCAACCTCATCCACTATTCATTCATAGGAAGCCATACAAGGCATGAGAACTTCATGCATTCATCACCCATCCAACGTAAGCGGCCTTACATAAAAGTCGTGAGCAGCCTCACACTTTCCAATTAATGTCTCTAGGTAACCTTACCAATATTAGCGACCTTGCTATCCGTTTCAATTTTCCAAGCCGTCGAGTTGATACTATTCAAACAACCATATGGATATTGGTGCAAAGCCAAGTTCCCGTCTGGCCCATATTTTCAAAATCCCAGTTCCCGTCTGGCATATCTTTTCAAAAGCCCAGCCCCTAATTGGCATGGCTTGTCAGAAAGAATAAGTCTTGGCTAATACTCTTCCTTGAGCATCGATTCCGCAGTTCAAATAACAGGGGCATTGCATTTATTAATCATCGCATTATTTCAATTCATAACATTATCATATCAAGCATACATACCATACATCATGCATACATCAAGCATAATCATATCAAACATGCATACATGCATTACATTCAATATACATGCCCATAGAAAACCATGGAAAAAAAGCTCAAAGCATGACTACCATCTAAGACAAACTCAAATTCAAATCCAAGCTTAGCATTATCCATTCAGCTTACTATAGCTACCTCGATTGACAACGGACACAATCGTCAAAGGTGCCTCTATCAAAATCACACTAGGCAGCTTACCTATGATTCATATCCATGCCTACGTCTATTTCTACGACCATGCCTACACCTACGTCTACATCTACGCCTGCACCCATATCCACACTTATGCTTGCGCCTAAGATACAAATGTCAAGACACTCTTCATCATGTCCACACCAATTAATCATGTTGGGGAACTGATAACTCAAAACCAATGGTTTAACAAAGGAGAATTATCAAAAACATTTTCAAACTACTTGGGGTATACACACTCAGCAAACATACACTCAGGGTTCCATATCAATATCAAACATTCAATACACATACACTCAGGGTTCCATATCAATATCAGACATTCAACACACATACGCTCAAGGTTCCATAGAAATATCAGACGGCATACGTATGCGTCATACAACAAACAAACAATCTCAACCTAGATTTAGCTATCTAAGGGTCAGTCATCAAAGCACACTTCTTCTACAAATCTGACCCATCACCTAAGACTCCATGCAGTGATATGTTCAGCCCATCACCTAAGACTCCACGCAGTGATGTGTTCAGCCCATCACCTAAGACTCCATGCAGTGATGTGTTCCTTACAACGTAGCATTACCTAAGTCTCCATGCGGTAATGTACGAAACCCAATACATTCCCTAAGACTCCACGCCTCAATGTTCAAAAGCCAAATAAGATCTGCCACCTAAGACTCCATGTTGTGACGTATCCAACCCATCACATAAGACCCCATGCACTGATGTGTTTAACTCATCACCTAAGACTCCACACAGTGATGTGTTCCTTACAACGTAACATTACCTAAGTCTCCATGTAGTAATATGCAAAATCCAGTACATTGCCTAAGACTCCACGCCGCAATGTTCGAAAGCCAAATAGGATCCGCCACCTAAGACTCCATGTCGTGACTTGTTCAGCCCATCACCTAAGACTCCATACAGTGATGTTTTCCCTCTACAATGTAATTCATTACCTAAGACTCCATGCAGTAATGTATGAAGCTCAGTACATTGCCTAAGATTCCATACAACGATGTATTCTCCTCTCCTTACCCATTACCTAAGACCCTAGGCAGTTATGCGCGAAACTTAGTTCATTATCTAAGACCCGAGGCATCAGTGTAACATAACCCATTGCCTAAGACTCCATGCAGCGATGTTTTTCTCATCCTTCACCCATTACCTAAGACCTTAGGCCGTAATGCGCAAAACTTAGATCATTGCCTAAGACTCCATGTAGCAGTGTTCAAAACCCAAATTTAGCCTGTCGCCTAAGACTCCATGCAGCAATTCACAAACCTAACCCATTGCCTAAGACTCCATGTAGCAGTGCGTTCCTTATTTTGTAATACCTACAATTACCTAAGACTCTATACAACGATGCTCGAAAACCAAAATCTAGCTTGTCGCCTAAGTCTCCATGCAGCGATTCGTGAACATAACCCATGGCCTCAGTCTCCAAGAAGCCATGTATCGTCAAGTGTTGTTTTATTTATCCCCCCAGCTGGTAGAATAAGCTAAAGCAAACCAAGACATACAAGATTTCTCTCTCAAGCTTAAAATCATTTGCCTTGTCATCAAACCCTGGTAAGCGATATATCATCAGCTTCGCTTACTTCCTCAAGACACGTAAGGGTATGCTATATCAGCGTAACCTTATGTTTGTCAAACAAATTTTAGGGTATTCCAAGTACTCAATAAACTCCCAATCAGAATGCACAAGACTCGTGTATTCTTACGCTATTCAATTGGAAGATAATTGAATAGGGGAAGTTGTCGTACCCAAAATTTGCCCTACCTCTATGATCGTATTTTCAAGATTTAAAGATAGGAGAGAATGTTTTAATTAGGGATGGTTTAGCAATATCTGATGGCCCATTCTTAAATCCAAGACAATCAAGGGGTGTATTCTAATTCAGGAGAGTGGGGATTTCTAAATCAGAAAGACCCATGTACCCGTAAACCCATTCGCGAAGCATGTTGGCCAATGGTCCATGAGATTCGAAAATGGAAATTGTTTTAGAAAAAAATTATTAAGTCTCAATTATTATTAAGTCCATTAGGGTTTATTGTTGTTAGTAAAATAGGAGGTGAAAATTCAATTTACAAGCCCATTAAAATACATGTTGGCCCATTTCCGTTTTGGTGGTAAATAGAGAATAGAGGGGTATGATTGTTAAAAGCCCATTAGAATTCGTGTGGCCCATTTCGTTTCTTAATTGAATGGCAAAAATTAATAATTGCAAACTGCAAGCCCATTAAGACTTAGCAGCCCATTTGTTGCTTTGTTGATGTCTTGTTTTAGGGAAAAAGTATTATTAAAACTTTTGTTAGTATCATGTTACTAAAAAAGGTATATATATTTTTATTAAAGAAGACGTTATATTACTGTTAAAACTTTTCAATTTTATAATAATGTTTTACCAAAAGATATTATAGTAAAAATTATTTATGTTTTGTTATTAAAGATTTTTTGTTTGGGAAGAAAATCTGTTGGATCTTTGTTTTAAGAAAGCTTAAGCCCAATTAACATTTTTATTAAAGCCTAATTGTCTTGCTGTAAGGTATTGCTACTGGACCCAAAAAATTGTAACGCAGGCCCAAATGTTGAATAATAGCTACTGTACCAATTATCCCCAAGATTAACACACGTTTTTCTCAATAAACAAATACTGTAGAAATCAACTATATCCAATCAAATCTATAGATTCCAAGCCTAGAAAATTATAGTAAACTATAAATCAACTATGATTACAATAATTAGAACCAATCCAATCTCTATTACATAAATCTAAAAATTACAAATCCAAACTAAATCAATTACCATAAACATTGAATCTCTAATTGTTCATAATTCCTAAGTCTAAGATAAGCAATTGTAACAGGAATCCCTAATGGTAACCCTATAAGTACTAATCATAAATAAACAGAAAAGGGGACGAATAGATAGAAGGCGTTCGATTACAAAATTAAAGATGGAAGGACTTTAAGAAAAAAAGTTGAAGAACGCGTTACCGGATCCGTTGAAGAAGGGAAGAAAGCGGTTAGGGTTTCAACATCTGAAACCCTAACCGCCATTGACGGTCGCTCTGTTCCGCCATGCCTTCAACCTCTTATCACCCCCATTTTAAAGCAACGCCGGAACCTACAACATCGAAGGTAAAGAAAGATTAGCCGAATCGGAAGAAGCTCGGAGGCCGGAATCACAATAGCGAAAGGGGTAAAGATAACTCAACTCTCTCTTTTAGGGTTCTTGTATTTGGGGTTTTGATGGGCGGTGGTAATCGAAGGGTATTGGGTTGTGTTTAGGGAGCCGCCACAGTGGGGATGGATTTTAGGGTTAGGAAAGGGGTAAAGAGAGAAAGGTCGTGAGAGAGAGAAAGGTCACGAGAGAGAGAGAGAGAGAGAAAGAGGAAGGAGCTGTAAAAAAATGAACATGAATTGAAAAAGTTTTAAAACAAAAAACCTATTATGTTCTATTTTAATCCAATATACGCGTATACACAGTAATAACATGTTCCCTCGATATCATTTGTTCGATTATAATCAAATGGCCATAGGCCAAGTCTCCACCATAATTCCATTCTCCCTCACAACACACAACCAACCAGACCCTCTCAATTGCGTTTGGGTCTAGCCCGTCTTCTTTTTAGCACCCACCATCTGCCCAAATTTCTTAAACAAGAACAACAATACACCTCCCTCTCAAACTGCGTTTGGGCCTAGCCCAACTTTTCTTTCAACACCCCTACTTTTACTTCTAAACTCAAAATGCACCCCCCTGAGTTAATTGAGTTTTTTTTTAATTTTTTTATATACTTCTTATTTTTTATTTTTTTTACATTATGCTTCTTTTTTATTATATTTTCTTATTATTATTAATATTATTTATAATCATTATTATTATTAAATATTAATTTTTATGATATTATTATCCTCGTTATCACATGTAAATATTATTAACTTTTATCATTTAAATAATTATCTTTATTTAAAAAACTCATGTACATATTATTTTCTATATCATTGCATAAAAATATTTTTTTAATCATGAATTAATTAAGATTTTTGCAATCAATATGATAAAAAAATACTCAACAAATATCCAATTCTTTTTCGCAATAAACTAAGCTAAACAATCAATTTTCGCAAAAGGGTTTCAAATATTTTTTGACTAATCGTGTATTTAGTCCAAAATTCCGCAATCTCTACTCACGGTCAAATACGAGGCAAATCAAAATACTTTTGCAACCCCCTAAAAAACACAAACCCCATACGAACTACGAGTTGGGACTCTGATTCCTCATAAGAGGATACCTAGGCATGCGATCAAAAATCGTGGTGAGTTCCCCTATTAAAATTTAAAACCCTATTTTACCCGAAACCTAAACCTAAAACCTAATATCCTTAAGAATAAGGTAGATGAAAGGTGCCTAACACGTTCCTTACGTCTAATGAGGTCCGAAACTTAGAATCTTTATTTTATAATTTAGGGTTTCCTATTAGATTCCCTTCCTTAGGATAAAAACTAGTAGTGGCGACTCTCATTTAAAAATCAATCGCAACAATAGGTTCTGATTAATCGGTAAGATCAGGCTCCTAATTATGAAGGACCATATATTGTAAAGAAAGTCTTCTTAGAGGGATCCATGATGCTCATAACTATGGATGAAGAGGATTTCCCTCACCCCTTCAACGCATAGATAGTTAAAAAATACTTTGCATAAACAAACCTGTTGAGTCGTCGGCTCGGGAAAAAAAGGGCATCCCGACGAACCAAAAAATGAGGAATACATGTTCCGACAAAAATTAGGGATAAAATAATAAAAGAATGAAAAAGAAATTGGGTACACCCGCTAAGTCAAAAACCTGAAAAGGCGACTTAGGCAAAAATGGGTATCGCGGTGGATTAAAAAACCGAAAATGGCAATCTAGGAAAAAGTAAGGGATTTAAAGTGAATGACTACGGTCTGCATTGCATATGTGCTATCATTATATACTGCAGTTAGTTAGCTTGAAAGGATAAGTGAATCGGTCCAATCAACTTTCTCAGAAAGCAAGATACTAAGGAGATTTGAAGTCATAAGAGTCATAGTTGAGTCGGTACCCGACAATTTCCCACTGATATTTCCATCTATGTATTCTCCTTTGTATGCTTTGTACATAATTACCTATTTTTAGGAATTTCCTCTTGATGTAAATGCCTATTTACAAGCCAATCAATTAATAAAATTCTTTTTATCCAAATTGTGCCTCTTTGTTTTTATTTTTGTTGTTTTGTTTGCGAAAAGGCATCCAACATTTTTGATAAAACTTTGCATTTAAAAACATTGAAGCTTTACAACACATGATATAAATATCTGAAATTTCTTGAAGTTTTGGGTGTCTGAGATTATGGCTAAGGTGGTTATTCCAAACTCGGGGCATGTTGCTGTAATTTCCCTTTTTGCAGGTACTTATGGTCTTTTATGACAAGAAGTGTACCAATAAATGAACAAAGAAAGGTATGATTGTGACCAGCATTAGATTATTAATGGAATGGATGTTCTCTCAAAACAGAATCCTTTATCCCCAATGAAGGCGTACCTTGTCCTGAATATAATATTTCTCCCCAATGCAGTCTATGGATTTCAATCTTGGAAGAATCATTTTACTTACCAATCAGATATTCTTGATATATCCCCGTGAAGTTGACATTTGCTTCCCCAATGAGGTTGGAACTCATCTTCCCCATGAAGTGTGTATTTTCCTCCCCCAGGGCAGTTTGCTACTGTCAAGTTTTCTTGAAGAGATTCCTGATTACCTATGGGAGAGTTTGGTTTGTACCCTCATGAAGCAGTTGTTATTTCCGATGGAGCAATTTCTTCTCCCCAGTATAAGTCATGTGTTGACGTGAATCCTGCAAAGATAGCTTTCCCAATGTAGCTTGTATCGTTGATATTTATATTAAGAGCTTTTTATTCCCCATTGGAAGATGTAGCTTTCTTCCCATTCGAAGGCGAGTTTCGAGGATTTGTATCCCTAGCAGAACAAGTTTTTCTTTTTCCCAGTAAAGCTTGGTGATCATGAATATCGTATAAAATCTTGTCTACCCAGTATGGTGGTACTTGGGAGTGCTGGTCGGAACTCTTTTATCCCAAATGATGGAAGATTGTTGAGATATCCATTAGTGGAGTTTTGAAACTCCAGTTTCTATTTTGAAGATTCTTTCTTCTTCCTCGAGTGAATATTTTTTTACCCCGACGATAAAAATCCCCATTATGGTCTGCTATGGGTTTTCTGTTCATTCAACAATTCTCATTATCCCCAATAGAAGTTATCTTCATAAAGAAACTCTACGAGAGAAGTTTTCATTCCCAACGAAGTTCTCTTCATCCGAACTAGAGGCAAGGGATCTGTTCCGCAGGAAGTTAAGAGTTCGGCCAGAGCTTAAGGTGTTTTCTGATCTGCAATTTATTTTTGTTGTATTCCTCCCAATATTTTACATCCCCGGTGATTTTGACCCTTGAAAGTTAATGTTTTAATATTTTCAATTTCTCCATGAAGTTCAGATTGACTATTCTCGATAGAAGATCGATGTGCAAGGATAATTGTTTGTAAGTTCCTTATCTTCCTAGCTGTCGATTATTATTGTGGTTTCCTCAGTGTAACACTAAACATTCACCTTTGAACATGCATAATTACATCGCATCTACTAAACGCGTAGCATTTCCATTGTATGGAGCATTACGCTATAAAAAAGTTCAAACATGCATTGAGGTATAAAACAATTATGTTTACCGGAAGTAACCAGATTGTTATGTGCTAAGATTTGAATTACCTCAACATCTTGCCTTTAGGGTGATCCTATCTTATTTCCCTAGCGGAGTCTGTTTTGGTTTGCCACTAGTCGGGTCTTTGGTATTTCCTTTTGTCCCCAGTGAGTCGTGGTTTTTCCTTGCTCATGCAAGTCCTCGGTTATTTTACCCGTGTTTTCTTTGCTGTTAGAGTGCGGGTAAGGGTCGGTGTATAACCTTTTTTATTTCTAAAGTATTTGAGTATTCATACTTGGTGTGTGGTAATTCAGATAATTTCCACTCTTGGAGAGGTACACCCCGCCTTTGGCCTGAGGGATAGTGTAGTTCTTGCACATTTGTAACCTCTTAAAGTCTAATGCGTTTTGGCAATCCTTGTCTAGAGTCCTCACAGTTGATCTCTTTTCCATTTTCAAGTTCGCCTTCGACCGACTTTCTATTCGGGTTCAATATGAACATGAATCCCCAGTTAAGTTCATTTCTGATCAACATTATTTCCTCAAGAGTCTATCTTTGGTTAGTCTCCTCGACATTGCAGGTTCGCCTTTGTTCAAGCTTCCTTTGTTAGGGTCTGCTTTGGTTGGTCTCTTTTGTATATGTCTAACTTTGACCAGACATGTATATTTTATTCCCAGTAAGTTCGCCTTTGATCGATGTTCTTTCTCCAAAAGTCTATATTTGGTTAGCATTCCTTGTTGGAGCCTTCTTTGACCGATATTTTCCTTGTTTGTATGTCCCTAATTTAACCCGGCATATGCTTAACATCTTTCTTATATCTGTTACCAACTTCGGACATGCACATTTGATATCCTCGAAAGAGTCTTTTCTTTTGGTCTCTTTCGTATATGTTCTTTCCTCCGAACATATAATTGTAGTATCTTTCTTAAAGAGTCCTTTCTTCTGGTCTCTTTATTTCTATATGTCTGCTACTAACTTCAGACATGTATTCTTGATATCTCTGGTTAGAGTCCTTTCCTTCGGCCTCTTTCCTGTTTATGTCATTTCTTCTGGACATATATCTTCGATATCCTTCGTATGTGTCCTTTCCTCTAGACATATATTATTGATATCTTTGATGGGGCTTTCTCTGGTTAGTCTTTTTCTTATGTTTGCTACCAACTCCAAACATATATTTATTGTATCTCTGATGGAGTCCTTTCTTCTGGCCTATTTCGTATATGTCCTTTCCTCCTGACATATAGTTATGATATCCTTTGTAAGAGTCCTTTCTTCCGGTCTTTTTTTCATGTCCGTTATCAACTCCAGACATGCACATTTTATATCCTTTTTAAGAGTCATTTCTTCTGGTCTCTTCCGCATGTCCGCTACCAACTCCGGGCATGTTTATTTGACATCCACAATAGAGTCCTTTCCTCCGATATCTTTCTCGTTATATGTCTGCTACTAATTCCAAACATGTATTATCGTTGTCCTTGATAGAGTCCTTTCCGCCGGTCTCTTTCTTGTTATATGTTCGCTACCATCTCTGAACATATATTCGTTATATCTTTATAAGAGTCCTTCCCTCTGGTCTCTTTCTCATGTGTCTGCTACCAACTTCAGACATGTTGACTTCCTTATTAGAGCTTTCTTCGGTATGTCTCTTTCGTACATGTCCGCTACCAACTCCAGGCACGTCTATTTGATATCTTTCGTATGTGTCCTTTCCTCTGGACATATATTGTTGGTATCTTGATAGAGCTTTCTTTTGATAGTCTCTTTCTTGTGTTTGCTACCAACCCCGAACATATGTTCCACAATATTGAATCTCTTTTTTGTGTGTCTAACCTTGATCTGACATACATCTACCCCTAATACCAATATTCACAAAAAGAAAAAGAAAAAAAATAGAAAATATAGAAGACCAAAAATAAATAATACCCGACTTTCATTAGAGTGCAAATTTTACAGTTCTATTGAATATTTAATCCTCTTTTACCTTGATTGTTCAAAAGGCTACTACCAATCTCACCCTCAGGTTAAAGAAGATTGAATAGATACAATTATTGTACCAAAAAATTCGCCCTCTTCATTTTAATCCTAATTGGATTATACTTTGTCATCATATGCATACATATATGTCATAGGGTCCATGCTCATGGAATCAAGGGTTTTCTCTGCAATAAAGAGCTGCAAAATTTGATTGTTCCGTTAAGCAGCATTATGAAGCAGAAATCAGGGTTTTTAGATTTTTAATGTGCTCCGTATGGTTTCCAAGCCATCTAATCAACAACCAGGAAATTCATCATCATATCAAGCTCTTATGCATTCCAACACGCTCTGCATTACACATAAATCCAAGTGTTTCAATTAATTTGAGACAGTGCAGACACAAATTCAGTATTGTGTGTTCCAAGCTTAGAAATTCATAACTTGATATCTTAAATTGGTTAGGGAATTACTCTTCATTCATTATAATCGTCTTGAAGTCTTCTTCATTTCATATGTTCATGTCGAATGCTAATTTTTTGAAGAAGATTTTCTAAAGCGCAAAATACTTGAAATGTGTTATATAGTGGATTTACTATTTCACTAATTTTCGGATGCTTAAAAATTTGTAACATCTGACTGGAAAATCATCTTTGAGTGCCTCTTGGAGAATTTGTACCATCTTGTTATTTCCTTCCACTTTCGTGTTCGGCTCAGAAGCCAATTCATTGAGGAAGATCTCCGAATACACGAGTACTTTGAAGATATACAGTGAAAAAACCGTGGAAATAATCTGAACCATTGTATTTCAGATGTTCAAAAATTCATAACTTTTTCTCGGTTCGATGTTTTTGGATGGTTCTTTAGGAGAAAAATCAGTATTTATTTTATCTTCATATGTTCAGGCCAAGAGCTAATTCTTTGCATAAGATCTCTGAAAGTGAGAATTACCAAAGAAAATTGCACCCCGTAATGGAGTTTTACAAGAATTCTTTTTGATATTGTAAAAATCATAACTCCCTCAATTTTTATCGTATCAGGACGATTCTTGAAGCGTGAGATCACAAATTTTGTAAGCTTCACTTTTCTTCAGGGCCTGAGTTCAAATTATGCTCCGAAGACTTTGTTTTATAGCTTGCATCCGAAAGTGCGCACGAAAATAAGCTGAAATTGTTCAATACAGTGAAATAAGTCCATTGTTTCTCCCCATTTGAAAAATCATAACTTGTTCTATTTTTATCGTATCGGGGTGATTCTTTCGGCATGACGTTACGAATTTCGTCGCTAATAATTTTACTTCAGGGTTTGCATTCAGATTTGGCACCGAACATCATGAGCTTGTGCTTTGTTCGCGCGCCATCTACTAAAAAACCTATAAAATTCTGCATTGTGAATGTTTACATTGCGTTTCTCGCTGTTCAGAGCAACGTAACTTTCTTTATTTTTATCGTATCGAGACGATTCTTTTTGTGCCTCGTCACAAATTTCGTCATCAACATCTTTGATTCAAGTTCTGCGTCAGGATTTTGCACCGATTATTATGAGCTTGTGGTTCGATCTTGCACTGTGCATGAAATAAGTTGAGAATTCAAGTTTTGGAGCCAAACTATATATTTCAAATTTCAAATTTTCAGACACTATTCCACTCATAATTTCAAATCTCACCAAATCAAAAACTCTTTTCTCTCAATTCTCTCTCACTTTTCTCTCATCTTCTTCAAGAACACCTGCAACAAAAGTCACAAAACTCATCCAAATCTTCATCTCTCACTCTCCAATTTCCGTAAGCGATATATCCTCTCCACCTAATCTTCGTGGGTGATCACCATTGCTCACCACCGCGAATCGCCGGCGACTGGTCATAGCTCCCTCCATCATTTCTATAATTACCAGCGTGAAATTGCATTCATTCTGTCACGGTACCTTCACCAACGACATTCCCTCCTTCCTCCGCTAGTGTCCGACGAGTTCTCCCTCCTCCGATTATTTTCTTTCGGTTCCAACATCTTAATCCTCTTTGACTCAATCTTCCATTTCGGTAAATTCTTGAATCTTAGTTGATTTAATTACTTATTTGAACATTGATTTTGTGAGTTGAGAAATTGATTATCATATGACTTGAATTCTATTGCTTGAGATAATTGATTCTTGAATTGTGATAATGTTGAGATGTGGAATTGGTTGATTCATGACATGATTGATATGGATCTTGATTTTATTCGGTAAAATTGTTGATAATTTTTGGATAACGAATTTTAGATCTATATGTCAATTATAGATTTTTATTGAGATTTAACTGCATTAACTATTGAATTTTATTAATTAAGGCTTGAAATCATTGTTTGAATTTGGATTTAATTATTACAAAGTGTTTGTAATTTCCAAACAGTGATACTTGAAACGGTAAGTATTTTTGTGCATCCGCATGTGATTATTGAAATCAATTTTTACCGATATTGGTTCAAGTGTGCATCACTGCCCGAAAACTACAAACTCCTTGTAATTGGATTTTCAATAGTTGTTTGATGCTTGTTCATGCATAATTGTGCGTTTGTGGACTATTGCGGTTAAATCATACCGATTTCGATATGATTTTCTGAGCAATTCTTTATTATGGTGCAATCCTGCCCAGTTACGGTAAGTTAAGCATAAGTCGGAATTTCTTTGATGGTAAATGCTCAAGGTACTTGGTTACGATACTTGGATGACATTTGTGTTGATTTTTCTTGACTTCAGATCAAATTTTCATGCGATTCATGTGTGAATGATGTTGTTTCCCGGGAATGGTAAGTGTAATACGGTGGGAGAACTGACTTGGGTGTTTTGCATTTGATCGCAATTTTTGTGGATAGCAAGAGTCGCCGTCGAATTTTCTTTTATCCAATAAAGGAAAGGGTGAAAAGAACAAGAAATACATTTTGAGAATTTTCTTGAGTTTGGGGGGTAGGTTATGAAAAGGGAAGGTGTTAGCACCTTTTTCATCAGTAGTTATCTACAGGCTCTTAATTGCTAGCTCACTTTAAAATGCTTTGCGAAATGTGTTTGTGTTTGTTTGAAAGTAGTTTTGAAAAGTGCATTCGTTTAGGAGAACTTTGTAATGATTCTCGTCTCTATAAGAATGCATACAAAGTGTTGACTTTTGAAAATATTTCATGAAAGTGTTGGTGCATTTGAAAGATGTTTTGTTTTGAAATGTTTGTGAGCAAACAACTACGAGCGCTTTACCTACTCAAAATAAAGTCTTTTTTCTCTTCCTTCGCCTTTAGATAGTGTTATCTTATTATTGGTTAATAAGAAGCCATGTCATTGGATGTGAAGGGACGGGTGTGGGTCATCGTACAGTCATAGAAGGCAACATTGTAAGATACTTTAGCAATTTGTCGTAAGGGTCTAAGATCGTTTACCGAAGGCAACGTCGAAGGATCGTGGAGGGACTACGATCTTGTAAGCGAGGGTTTTTGCTAAAGTATCCCACGCTCGAGGGACATGATTATTTTATTCTAAGGCAACAAGTGTGGGTTAACCCTAGAGGTGCAAAGTTTATTGTTTTCATGCAAATTGTCTTGAATTAGGGTTGTCTACTTGCTTGATTTTAGTCTTTTCATACAAACCCTAATTATTAGCAATAATATTGAAAGCGGTAAATTGAGAAAATTTAAAGTCCTACGCTATTATAATACTTTAGGGGAGGGGAATACAAATTACAAATGGGGGTGAAAGCAATTAAAACCTAATTACTATTACAACCATATTGAACAATATAATATAAAATGTACAAGAATATAGAGATAGTGTAAAAGAGAAGAAAATTGTTTTTTATGGTTTTGTTATGAAAAGATTTTAAAATTAACCTAATTAACTAAATAAAGAAGTTAATTAATTAAATTCTTAAATTCTAAGTTAACTTAATTTAAAAGGGAAAATTAAAATAAAACCTAAGTATAAATTTATTTTAATTAATTTAAGAGAGAAGATATATTTTTTTAAGATTTTTGTTTAAAAGAAATGAAATAAAAATATGAAAATATTTAGTCTAATTATATATATATATATAATAATAATAATAAATAAAATGAAATGAAAATATGAATTAAAGGGTTAGGGGGGTATGAAAATGAATTAAGGGGTTAGTAAGTAAAACAGTTTTTTATGTTAGGCCCAAATAGATTTTTTTTATGTAATCAGAAAATAAATTATAAAAAAAAGAAGTGGGCTTGGTGTTGTGAAGTAAATAAGGAGGTGAGGGAACATAAAATAAATAAGGCCCATGGTTGAGAGGCCCAAGCACGCTACAAACAAAAAAGAAATAGAAACAAGGAAAATGTGGGGAAAAAATGCAAAAGGTCTCGCTGAGGCTTGAACCCAATACCTTATAGAGGTAGGTCTTACGTGCGCGCTTCCTGCCACTAGGGTGACTGTTTCATCCGGTATAAAAGTAACTTGCAATAAATATAAGATAAAACAAATTCATGACTGTACTTCATCTTCTTCCCCGCGCCAACCATAACTCTTTAACTTTCTCAACTCTCAACCATTTCAGGTATTATAAACATCAAACTTGTTAGAAATTTCACCACGGTTTCAAATATGTAAATGACTTAAGCAATGGATCTAACATGAGCATGTAAAATCAAGCTTCTCAAATGCACTTTTGTTTTGATGAAGACAAACCATGATTGACAAAGAAGGCAAAGATTATTGATCAAGCTAAAAGCATCTGGGGATAAAGTCTTTGGTTCAAGCACTTAGCAAAATTTCAAGGTATAATGATAATACTTACTTTGAACTTAAGACATAGATGCTCAATGGTCAAAAGAAATATTTTATATTGTTCAAATCCTTACTCAAGTTTTTCTAAGCTAAAAATCATTTTTCACTTGAGTGCAATCGATTTGCATATTAGTGCAATCGATTGCATGCTTCAATTTTTCAAAATATTTGCTACTGTTTCTAAGTGCAATCGATTTGCATGTTTGTGCAATCGATTGCTCTCAATAAATTTTTGCTACTGACTTCAAGTGCAATCGATTTACACACTTGTGCAATCGATTGCACACTCAAAATATTTTAATTTCTAGCTGTTGAAACCCCGTGGAATCGATTTACACAAAGGGTGTAATCGATTGCATACTGCACGATTTTGAAAAACAGCAGCTTTACTCATGCCTGTTCATAACACCAATTCATGGAAACCTTCCACTCAATCTTGGCAATTGTTCATGATTCATTTACAAAACTTTATGCTGTTTCAAAAGGATGCTATGAACATATAAATACTCATTTTAAAAATCATTTTTAAACACCTCTTCCAATCATTTTTTCTGAATTTTCAAAAATCAAACTCAAGCTGTTATACATTTTCATACACAAGTTTTTTGCACACTTTCATATATTGTTGACTAGAAAACTTTGAGCATTATATATCTTGAGTCATTGTATACTATTATCATTGGAAGAGAAGATCAATTCATTGATTAAATCACTCAAAGTGATCATTTCTACTCAAACTCACTCAAATCAAATATTGATATATACTTGCTTATTTTTCAGGATTATTGGAAATAAGTTTAAGTGGTTTTATAAATCTTATTTTTCCAGGATTGTTGGATACAAGTAAATTCACTTTGAGAGGATTATTCTCATTGTTGAAATAGTGAAAATCTAAGAGGGTTGTTCTTGGTCTAAGAGGATTGTTCTTGGTTTTGGGTAGTTCTTGTTTAAGTTTTCCATAATAAGGAAATCTCTTTCATGTTGAAAGGGGATTGGAGTACTCTCGGACTGTGTGGGGAACCTGGATATATTGCTTGTGTCTCTTTATTTTTCTGCACTTTACTCTTCCATAAACTTACCATAAACCAGAAAAATAATATCCGTCATCACTAAAACCAGAAAATTTTAAAGTACCTAATTCACCCCCCCCCCCTCTTAGGCGCACTCCGTACTTACAGAGCATGAATTTTAAATGGTATCAAATTTAACCTAATTTTTTCAGAAAGTTCAGGTTCAAAATTCTCACTACCTAGGCAACATAAATGAATTCTCAAGACATGGTTAGTTTCAGGGCTATGATGTCTACATTTTATCTTTTAAAATGGAAGCTAAATGATGCTTGTATGAAGAGTTAGAATTTCAGAAAACTCACCTTGCAGATGGAGATCGTGTTTTGAGTTAGAGCTCACTTCAAGGTGCTGCAATGATCTGGTTAGCTTCCTTGGACTTCCAGGAAGCTATTCCAATAATTACTTTGAGCTGAGAGTGTCTGTAATGTTCTAGAGAAGTCATGGTGCAAGAAATTGTTTTTGAAAATGGAAGATAAGGAAAATGGTGTTACAGTTGTGTTGTAGTTGTTTAGATTGTCTCTATATGTGTATTAGAAGCTTGGTGATTGATAAAATGGAAAACATACAAGAAGATTGTGAGATGGATGTTCAAAGGCAGAAATGACACAACAATCGTGTTTTTAGAGAAATTTCTGGTTTGAGGGAGTTTCAAGGCTTATAATTTTGTCTCCTTGACTTGTAAATGAAGGCCCAATTTATAAGCAAATGTTTGGAAGCTTGGAGGGATCAGAAACAAGAGTTCACATGTTATGGCTATTTGACTTATTTTTGAAGCAAGCTTGACAAGCATTATTCCAAAGTAAGGTACATGGCTTGTAGGGGGTGTGATACGGTGGGAGAACTGACTTGGGGTTTTGCGTTTGTTTTCGCAAATGTTTCGGTTGAGCAAGAGTCGCCACCGACTTTTTATTTTATCCTAAGGAAAGGTTAAAAAGCACAGCAAAAACCTTTGAGATGTTTTCTTGGGTTCGGGGAGTAGATTATAGAAAGGGAAGGTATTAGCACCCTTTTTGTCCATGGTTATCCATGGGCTCTTAGTTACTTGCTTAGATCACTTGCCTTGCATTTTCAATTGTTTGAAATGGTGCTTTGTGCGTGTGGGTTTGAAAATGTTTTGAAAAGAGGCCATTTGTGGTGGCAACCTTTGTAATGATCCATGTTTGAATGTATACAAAGGTGTACTTATCTTTTGAAAAGTTTTCAATGTTTTTGAAAGTTGTTTTGAAAGTGTGTTGTGATGTGTGTTTTGAAAAATGGCAAGGATTGTTTTGCAAGATTTGGTCAAGTAACCAAGAGCTATCTACCCTAAATTTCTCAAAGATCTTTCCTATGTTTTAACCCTTTTAACAATTTTGTTCCACCATTGTAATTGGTGGACAATCTTGTGTTAGGATGTTAACGGGACAGGCGCGGGTCATCGTTTAGACCATGATTGCAATAGTGCCAAGTGTCTTTGGCAATTTTTCCTTTAAGGGACTTGATCATTTTTAGGCAACTTTCGAAAGCGTCGTCGAGGGACTATGATCATTTGATATTGTTTTGTTTTGCCAAAAACACTCAACATGCAACATGGCCCATTATTGAAGGCAACAAGTGGAGTAACCCTAGGGGTGCAAATGTGATTGGTGTTGTCCATTTTCATGTTTTTTTATCTTTGAATTAGGTCAAGCTATTTGTTGTTTTTGATTTACATACAAACCCTAAGTCTATCATGGCATATTTAGAAAGCTTTAAAGTGCGGAATTTAAAATCCTAAATTATTACAACACAATTATGGGATGGGGGGTACAAATGTTCAAATGGGGATATTTAGCAAGAAATTAAAATCTAAGCTATTACATCCAAATTGAATATACAAAGATTAATTGTACAATAATTAAGTAAATAAATATGCAAAAATGTATTTATGCACAAAAATGGTTTTTATATGTATGGGAAAATATTTTTTTTTATGTGAAATATAAACAAAAAAACAAAAGAATCAATTTTTGGATATCTTGTGTTTTTAGGGCAAAACCCTAATTTTTCTAAATAAAAAGTATTTATTATTTATCATATGCAATATTTATTAATTATATACAAAAAATGAATAAAAGGGAAGTATATTGTAAAAAAAAGTAATTTTTGAGGTTAAATATTAATAAAAATAAAAATGTATTATTTTGTATTTTTATCCTAAATATTCTAATAAATATATAAGTATTTATATTATGTATTAAATATATTAAATATATACAAAAAATAAAAATATTTATTAATTACAAAAAAAAGTATATTTTTTAGAAAATGTTTTCAAAAGATAAAATAAAATAAAATCAGAAAATAAAATGTATTTGTATTATTTTTAGTATTTTAAATAAAAGTATATATATATTTATTTACATACACCTATCAAATAAAACAAATAAATCCCTAATAAATACAAAAAAAAGGTGAAAAATATTTTTTAATGTTTTTTATATTTTAACAAAAAATAACAAGTCAGAAACAAAAAGAAAAAGTCAAAAATGATTAAAAAATCACACAATGGGCCAAGGGGGTGTATGTGTGAAAAGGTGGTGTAAACAGAAAAACAAAACAGACCCAGCCCAAAGGTGGTTGTCTTCAACCTCCAGCAACTTTGAAACAAAGAAAACGCGCGTTTTCTTCCTTCCCTGCTATCTCTTGATTCTTTGACATTCAACAAAAACTCACAACATAAACATTATAGAGCATCATGTCACGAGTTCATACATATAAAAAACTTGATCTAACTCTCAGAAATGAGAGAGAATTTCTTCTCCCCCAATTTCTGACCTAAGTTTTTTTCAATGTTCAGGTCCAAAATTCTCTCAGCATACACAACATAAATGAAAAGTAACTATATGGATGGCTTCAGGGCTATGATTAGAACATGCTTTCTTCACAAACTTAAGCCTAATTATGCCTGGATAGAGAGATAGAAGTTCAAAGTTTTACCTGTTCAGCTTGATTCGTGTTCAGCAATGGAGGCACTTTCAATGCAGTGTGAGGACTTGTACAGCTTGCTTGAGGTCCAAGGATGCTCTTCCAACCTTTAGCTTGCTTTGAAACTAGCTGAATCGAGCTATGGAAGTTCTCCTGCAAAGTTGAAAACTGAAAATGGAAAATGATGTTAGGGATGTTACAGTTTGTGTTCAATGCTTGGGATAGCTTCAGTGGGTGATATGGAACATGTTTGAACTAGCTTTGGCCAAAACGCACGAGTGGAAGTGTTTGTGGAAGTCAAGTTGCAGAAGGGACTCTGTTTTTGCAGCAAGAAGGTGTTTCTGTGAATGAGGAGGTATTGAAGGTGATTTTCTCGTGTTTCAGGTTAGTTAGGGTGTTTGGAAGATGCTCAAGAAGTTTGTTTAGGCTTGTTGTTACAGAAATGAGAGATGTGTTTCAATATGCAAAGTTTCTTCTATCATAAGCAAAGTTTGTCAAGTTGGGTTATAGGCTCATACAGGCCCCTCAAGCATGCTGCACAAATCACTCTTGATCAGTGGAATTGGTTCCTGAACTTGTGCCCAAAAGATCTGCCTTGGTACTTCTTATATTTGTGTTTGACATAAAGTTAATCTTTACAAGAATAGATAAGTTACTTTTTCTAATTATGGATTAAACTTCCATGTAATGACCAAATGAGCAAAATAAAATCTTGGCACAAAGGTTTTGCATTGAATTATTGAGTGAAAATGGGATTAGAGTCCTGTAACCTAACTTGTGTAAGCTGAGTTTGAAAATGCATAGTGTATGAACATGAAGTTGGCTCATGAACAAAGTGACTTTTGCCCATATTGACATATTCGATTCTCCCTAACCACAAGGGTGTTTGAGAAGTTCTTGGACAATTTGGAAAGCTTGGAATGTGTACTACAATCCATCTTTGTAATGCAAGTTTAAATTCCAAGTGGAAGCATGTGAAAAGTGGCCATGAAGTTGGGCAAAAATCCTGCCTAGAATAGGTCAAAAAATTTCCAAGTTAAGAATGTTTTGCACCCCTATTCCAAAAATCATAACTTGAGCTACGAGCTTCTTTTGAGGAAACTTTGTGAATCAAAGTTGTAGATTTTGCAATGAACTATAACTTTCATGTTTTGAGTTTTGTTTGAATCCAAATGTATCTTGATGAAAAGATGGGACAAAGTTAGGAAAAAATTGGGAAATTTCATAACTTAGAAATTTTCGAAGTTATGAAATTTCTTCATTTCAAACCCTAATTTGTAATTTTTGGTTTCTTGATGAACAAGTTTCATATTTTGACATGTCTTGATGAAAAATGAATCTTGACACTTGATTTTGACCAAAAAGTCAAAGTTTGACTTTTCAGTATACAGCCAAATTTTGATCAGTTGACTGGAAAATTCATCTGTCAATTTTGTGCAATTGGGATCTTTTGAACTTGTTGAATGTGTCAAGACCATGTCATTGAGTCCTTGAGTCCATATGTGAGCTTGGTTTGCCATTGGCTAGGTCAAATAGTCAAAAATTGCCTTTGTACAGTCAAAACCCTAAAAATGACCATTTTACCCTTTTGGTGATCTGATCAAATTTCTTGTGGAATTGTGATCCAAACTTGACCAAATGGTTCATATGAGTTCATAATGTTGATGTGGGTCAAAAATCATGAGGTTTGACTGTCAATTGACCACAGTTGACTTTTTCCACAATACAGCTGATTTCTAGGTCACAACTGTCCAATTGACTGGGCAAAGATTGGAATCAAGGCTTGAAACTTGGTATGGATAAACTTGTGAGTCCAACATGAAGCATGAAAGTTATCTTGGGCATTTTAGGTCAAAACATCTTTGTGCAAACACAAACCCTAATTTGGGTCAACAGTGCAAGGAGGAGTCTTGAGCAGAGCAAACCCTAACTGGATCTTGAGCTTCAAGGGTCTTGTGGTGAGAAAATATTGATGAAATGGGAGGGAAACTTTTGGGGTACAACAGTTGCCCCTGTTCAATCTTCTTAGACCTGAGGATGTAGATTGGCTTGCGTGCCTTTCGTGATCCGAAGGTGGAAGATGATTGAACATTAAAGTGCCCAGAAATTTGCACTCGCATAGTGGAGTATCAGCAATGTGATGTCGGGAATGGGCTTATAGATGCCATTTGGAGAGATGGTGGATAGGAGGATGGGCTTATAGATTCCATCTGGGGACGTGACAGAACCTTGTCGGGAATGGGCTTATAGATGCCATTTGGAAGTGTTGATCGCATAAGAGATTCCTTAGCGAGAACTTGCGCATTTTGAGAAAGGAAGATGGTTTCCTGGCCTGTTACAGGCGTTGATCTTCCAACTCTTCATGAAGATATGCCCTGGCTGGGTACAGGTATCGAATCTACAATTAGTTGCTCACAGATGTGCCCTGGCTAGATACAGGAATCGAATCCGGAACTTTAAAAGGTTGCTTACAGACGTGCCCTAGCTGGATACAAGTATCGAATCTCTAAACTATTCATACAGATATGCCCTGGCTAGATACAGGTGTCAAATCTGGAATTTGTCGTCTACAGATATGCCCTGGCTGGATACAGGTATCGAATCTGGAATTTGTCGTCTACAGATATGCCCTGACTGGATACAGGTATCGAATCTGGAATTTGTCGTCTACAGATATGCCCTGGCTGGATACAGGTATCGAATCTGGAATTTGTCGTCTACAGATATGCCCTGGCTGGATACAGGTATCGAATCTCTAAACTCTTCATGCATATATGCCCTGGCTGGATACAGGTATCGAATCTACAATCAATCACTCACAGATATGCCCTGGCAAGATACAGGAATCGAATCTGGAATTGTGACAGTTGATAGTAATCATCTTTGGATTGTCCTTTTTCCTGAAAAGGCAAGACATTAGTCGTATGCAATGTCATGATGTATGAGATGCATGATGTCATGATGTTCTCAAGAATAAGTGAGATTGTGTGATATGATGCGTATATGCATGCGTCATGGTGTATGATAATGTGATGAATGTATTTTTGTCTAGGAAAATAAATCCTTGACGACTGCCGGGAGTTTGTGGAATCCTGGGCTGATGTTGGAGAGTGGAGTTCTTCGTTTCCGCTGGGGATGACGGTTGCAAGAATAAACCGGTAGGAGAAGATGACTCCGTCGGGGAATAAACTTGTTGGAGAGATTACTCTGCGGAGAATTACTCTGTGGGAAGAGATACTTCGCTGAGGTTTTGATGAGAGCTCCGCTGGGGATTCCACTGGTAAGTTATATTGGGGAATTTGATGAACTCCGCTGGGGATAGGAAGAACTTCGCCGAGGACGTTCTTTCCATGGTGATTAGCTGAGGATAACCCAGTTATACCCTGGTGGGGAAATAACCTTTGAATAAAGTCGGGGAGAGCCGTATGTACTCTGCTGGTGATAAGCTTCTAGAATCTACTGGGGATAAGCTTCCAAAATCTACTGGGAATATGGATTCCACTGGGGTGTCTGGTATTCCACCGGGGAACAATCTTAGATTAAGACTGTCGGGGATGCTTGCTGAGGAATGTCTATACTCCGCTGGGGAATGTTGAGATCTTCTAGGGATACCCAACTTCCTTAAGGCTGACAGTAGACTAACTCGGCTTGGGGAGAGTATCGCTGACTTGCTGAAGATACTGTGCCTTTTTAGGGCTGATGGGAGACTAACTCTTCCTGGGGAGAGTATTGCTGAATCTTGTCTTACTCAACGGGGAGTGGAGGTATCCTGGTTACGTTCCTCAGCTGAGCCTACCTTGGTACCTTGGTGGAAAGAGCAACTAGATCGCTTAGACAATTCTAAATTGCCCCTGTTTCTGATGTCATCTGTAATTAGACTTTTGTTTCGCATGCGAATATTCATGATTAGCAATTAATGTCAAATGCATATATCAAAAATGAACATTGGACGTTCTTTGCAAAAAAAAACAGATAAAGGAAAAACAATTGGCAATTTTGTCTGAAAAATTGAACTTGTATTGATTTGAAATTTGCCTGTAAATATGCATTTTATATACAGGAGGCTGACGTCCTAGTAAGAGAACGTCGCCGAGCAAAATAGGGTTTATACAATTTTGTGAAAAGGAAACAAAACAGCTATGTGAAAAATAATCCCACTGGGTTCCAACTCTGCTATCGCCTTTATGTCTTCAAACGTCTCATCACTTTGCTGCTTAATTGGAGATGAAGCTGATTGATTGGAGTCATCTGAGCCCGATAGTTGATGCCGAATTCTGGATGCAAGGTGATCCAATGAGACATAGTATTACGCTTTATCCCTAACTTTTACCTGGACCGCCCTTTCGGGTTTTCAGTCCACCGGGATACCCTTTTTTGCCCAAGCCGCCTTTTCAGGTTTTCGACTTGCCGGGTGTACAGATTTTTTCATTTCATCCCTTATTTTTGCCTGAACCTTTTTGGTTTGCCGGGAAGCCCTTATTTTTGCCTAGGTGTGTCAACCTAGCGGGTCTTTAATCATGCGTAGTATCTTTTTACTATGTCTGCATTGGCGGGGTGAGGAAGGTCGTCACCATCCATGGTGGTTAGAATCATAGCTCCTCCTGAGAAGATATGCTTAACCACAAATGGCCCTTCATACGTAGGAGTCCATTTGCCCCTGGGATCACTTTGAGGAAGAATGATGCGCTTGATACCAGGTCTCCGACTTGATACTCTTGTCGTCTGACCTTCTTGTTAAATGCCCTGATCGTCCGTTTTTGGTATGTCTGACCATGACAAATAGCAGTGAGTCTCTTTTCGTCAATCAGGTTTAACTGATCAAGCCGAGTCTGGATCCAGTCATCTTCGCTCAAACCTGCATCCTTCATTATCCGGAGAGAGGGTATCTGGACTTCAATAGGCAAGACTGCCTCTATGCCATAGACCAAGGAAAAGGGAGTTGCCCATGTTGACGTCCGTGCTGAGGTACGGTACCCATGAAGAGTAAATGGTAACATTTCGGGCCAATCTTTGTAGGTCACTGTCATCTTCTGCACAATCTTCTTGATATTCTTATTTGCTGCTTCTACAGCCCCATTCATCTTCGGTCGATAGGGAGAAGAGTTGTGGTTCTGTATCTTGAATTGCTCGCAGAGCTCAGTGATCATCTTGTTGTTAACATTGGTACCATTGTCCGTAATGATCCTCTCAGGTACACCATATCGACAGATCAGATTGTGTCGAATGAACCGTGCCACGACGTTCTTGGTTACGGTAGCGTAGAAAGCTGCTTCAACCCACTTTGTAAAGTAATCAATCGCTACCAAGATGAAGCGATGCCCGTTGGATGCCGTAGGTCTTATTTCGCCGATCATATCAATGCCCCACATTGCAAAAGGCCAAGGTGTTGTCAATACGTTCAGAGGGATCGGAGGAATGTGCACCTTATCAGCATAGATCTGGCATTTATGACAAGTTCGAGAATGCTGATAACAGTCAGCTTCCATTGTGGACCAGAAATATCCTGCCCGAAGGATTTTCTTTGCCATGGTATGTCCACTGGAATGTGTTCCGAAGGTACCTTCATGTAGTTCTGCCATGATCCTTTCTGCTTCAGTCTTATCCACACAACGCAATAAGGCTGAATCATGGTTTCACTTGTAGAGAATGTCGTTGCTGAGGAAGAACTTTGCCACAAACCTTCTCAGGAATTTCTTGTCATTAACAGATGCACCCTCGGGGTATTCTTGAGCCTCAAGGTACCTCTTCACTTCATGATACCAGGGTTTTTCTGTTACCTCTTCGGTCTCGAGATCGCAGCAATGTGCGGGTTCATCCAACTTCCAAATAATGATCTGGGGCGCCTCGTTGTCCCATTTGACTTTGAACATAGAAGACATCGTAGCCAACGCGTCCGCTAACTGATTCTCCTCTCTTGGGAAGTGTTCAAAAGTTATCTCCTCGAAGTGGGGAATCAACGTCATCACGTACTCTTTGTAAGGAAGAAGATTTGGGTGTTTCATATCCCACTCGCCTTTGACATGATTGATCACGAGAGCGGAATCTCCGAAGACACTCAGAAACTTGATCCTTAAGTCAATTGCAGCTTGAAGACCCATGATACATGCTTCATACTCTGCCATGTTGTTGGTGCAGTTGAAACATAGCCGGGCAGTAAGTGGAGTATGAGTTCCTTTTGGGGATATGATCACAGCGCCGATACCATTACCCAAAGCATTCGAGGCTCCGTCAAAGTGCATAGACCATCGGGATCCTTCCTCAGGTCCTTCATCCAGTCCAGGTACTTCATAATCAGTCACTACCATGATATCCTCGTTTGGAAATTCAAAGTTCATCGACTGGTAATCGTCCACCGCCTGGTGTGCCAAATGATCTGCCAATACACTTCCCTTGATTGCTTTTTGAGTCGTGTACTGGATGTCATATTCCGTCAAGATCATTTGCCATCTTGCTATTCTTCCGGACAAGGCAGGCTTTTCGAATATGTACTTGATTGGATCCATTTTTGAAATCAACAGAGTAGTGTGAGTCAACATATACTGTCTCAGCCGGCGAGCAACCCATACCAAAGCGTAGCAAGTTTTCTCGAGCAGTGAGTACCGGGTCTCACAGTCGGTAAACTTTTTGCTAAGGTAATAAATGGCGTGTTCTTTTCGGCCGGACTCGTCATGCTGCCCCAGCACACACCCCATTGAGTTGTCAAGTACTGTCAAGTATAATATTAGAGGTCTCCCTTCAACCGGCGGCATAAGAATGGGTGGTTCTTGGAGGTACTCTTTGATTCTTTCAAAAGCGGCCTGACATTCATCGTTCCAACGTACTACTTGATCTTTCTTCAGCAGCTTGAAGATTGGTTCACAGGTAGCAGTTAGATGCGAGATGAATCGGGCAATGTAGTTCAACCGTCCTAGAAAGCCTCTGAATTCTTTCTCTGTCTTGGGAGTTGGCATCTCTTGTATAGCTTTTACCTTGGCAGGGTCCACTTGAATACCTTTGTCGCTTACGACGAAGCCTAGCAATTTTCCAGATCTCACCCCAAAGGTGCACTTGTTTGGGTTCAACCTCAGCTTGTACAACTTCAGACGGTCAAACAGCTTTCGTAGATGGTCAAGGTGTTCCTCCTCAGTTTGGGACCTTGCAATCATATCATCGACATACACTTCAATCTCATGGTGGATCATATCATGGAATAAAGCAACCATGGCACGTTGGTAGGTTGCCCCAGCATTTTTCAACCCAAAAGGCATGACCTTGTAGCAAAAGGTGCCCCACTGAGTGACGAAAGTGGTCTTCTCCATGTCTTCAGGAGCCATCTTGATTTGATTATAACCGGAGAAGCCGTCCATGAAGGAGAATACTTTATGCTGAGCAGTGTTGTCAACCAGAACGTCGATATGAGGCAGAGGGAAATCATCCTTAGGGCTCGCCCTGTTCAAATCCCTGTAATCAACACACATTCGGACCTTACCATCCTTCTTCGGCACTGGAACCACATTGGCAATCCACTGAGGGTAAGAAGTCACTGCTAGAAACCCGACATCAAATTGTTTCATAACCTCAGCTTTGATTTTCTCGGACATTTCTGGACGCATACGGCAGACCTTCTGTTTTACCGGAGGGCAATCTTCCTTGGTAGGCAGGTGATGAACCACAATGTCGGTATCCAACCCAGGCATGTCTTCGTAAGACCAGGCAAATATTTCCACATAGTCGTGCAGCATCTGAATCAACCGTTGTTTCACCCTGAGCTCTAGATTGGCACCAATCTTGACTTCCTTTCTGTTTGTCTCAGTACCCAGATTTACCATTTCCACTGGCTCTTCATGTGGCTGAATGGCCCTCTCTTCCTGGAGTAGTAGTCTTGCAAGTTCACCAGGCACTTCGCAATCATCTTCACCTTCGTCTTTGGTTAAGTTGATCAGATTTTCGAGGTTATAACTGGCAGTAGCAGAGTCGTTACCAGTGAGATCCAGAGTGGATTGGAACCTGTATAGGTGAGTGTGTGTAAATATAGCTGTTTTGCAATATATAATAAAGAAAAAAAAGGAGCGCAAGATTTTGAAATGCAACAAACGTCCAATGTTTTTATTGATGATATATGAAAATGACACACGAAAGCCCTCACAAATGAAGCCACGGTGCCCCGGGTAAGACACCGAGCCATAAAAGTTTCAAAATATTGTCTGTTACAAATTCAAAACAAAGGAGTTCATTACTGAGTGACAAAAGTAATAGGTGTGAAGTCTTTGGCAGTCCAGTTGCTTGGTCCATCGTCGGTTGTTGGGTAGATCCAGCTGTCGAATTCAGATTCCTCCATGTCGTCTTCAATAGCATTCACTCCCGGGTTGGTGATGAACACAAGAGGTTTTCCAATCCTTGCCTTATGAACAGCCCTCTGAGCTTCTGCAGTGAAACCCAACCAAACTTTTCGATCTTCGGAGTAAAGTCAGGAAGTCGGCCCCAGTTTGCGCACTCACCCTTCTCAATCACAGCCCGGGCATCCCTTAAGGAAGCCATCTTCAAAAGAGAGTCTTCAATCACAGTTTCAGCTGATGCCAGCGTCTGAGGAACTTATTCAAAGTGCTGAAAGGGGGTCTCAATGAACTCCCCATCTATTTCTATGTACCGGAACGAGTTGAGGTGGCTGACCATGTATTCTTCCTCCCCCTGAACTGTAACAATCTTCCCTCTGACCGGGTACTTAAGTTTCTGATGTAGTGTGGAGGTCACCGCTCCAACCTTGTGGATCCATGGACGACCCAGCAAACAAGAATAGGATGGTCGGATATCCATCACATAGAAAGTAGAATCAAAGACCTGAGAACCAACCCGGATTGGAATGTCAACTTCACCGTGTACCATCCTCTTCGAACCGTCAAAGGCCCGGACAACAATGTTACTAGGCTTGAGCTCTAAACCCTCACAATCCAACCTGTCTAGGGCTTTCTTGGGTAATACGTTCAATGAAGAACCAGTGTCTACCAACACATGGGCAAGAGTAGTGCCCATGCATTCAATGGAGACATGCAGGGCATCGTTATGGTTCTTTCCTTTGGCGGTCAGATCGGCGTCAGAGAAGCCCAACCCATTATCGGCAGTCAAGTTGGCCACACAATCGGTAAATTTATCAGCAGACGTTTCTTGTGGCACATGGGCCGTCTTCAGGAAGGAAATCAGGGCCTTGGCATGGGCCTCTGAACACAACAATAGTGATAGCATAGAAATCTTTGATGGGGTGTGCCCCAGCTGCTCAACTACGTTGAAATCACTCTTCTTAATGATCTTGAGAATCTCTTCCATCTCTTGCTGGGAAGCTTCAACAGTGGTTGTCTTTGGTGCCTCCGTCAGGGCAGGCAAATCAGCAGCAATCCCTTTGCCCCGAGCATCAGATGACTCGGCAGCAGAGGTAGAAACAGGAACTTGAAGGGAAGCAGGCACACTTGCAGGTGTGATGACAAGAGGTTTCTGAATAGCTGGTGGCGCAATATATGGTGAGAACAGCCTACCACTACGAGTAACTTTAGCAGGCCCGGTGATGTTACTGATGCCGGTACTAGTATCAAACTCTTGCTTTACTCCAAGAACATAAACATCTGCCTCATAGTGCCATGGGACAGCTTTGTCGGATGTATAAGGGAGAGGCCCCGGAACAGTGATTATGATAGGAGCAATCTTCTGAGTGGACATGATTTTGACAGGCTTCTTTGAAGGAGCCTTAGGAGGGTTGTTGAAAATAGTAACAATAGACACTTCTTCAGCAGGGACAGCGGGAATAACAATCTTCTCGAACAAGATCTCCTTGCTATCCATCAGGTTTTGGACGCCTGACCTCAGCAAGGGACAACCAGCAGGTGAAACAGCACATAGAAGGCAACCTTTACCATATCCCGAAAATAAACCGGCTAGCAACAGGTTCCTTTTGACGGTCAATAATGGAGTAACAATCTCTTCCACGGAGGCTACATACCGGTCTTCTTCTACAACATTCACTTCATGCTGGGGCATGGGAGCAGTCACAACATTGGGCCTCTCGGGCGCCTCAAACTGTATTTCTTTAGCATCAATAAGGTCCTGAACCTTGTTCCTCAGAGCCCAGCAATCATCTGTAGTATGCCCCGGGCTGTCAGAGTGATAAGCGCAACGGGCGTTGGGGTTGTACTTTGGAGAAGCTGTGTTCACTACTTTCGAGCTTCTTTGACAGTTACCAGGTTGGTTGACAGTAGTTGCGGCAAAATCTGAGACAGGGTCATACTGAGTCGAGTGTACTGTCTTTTGGGTCTCTCATCCCTTGGTTGGTTATACTGCTGAGGAGCAGCAGCAGGCTTTGAAATTACCAACGCATTGACAGCTTGGCGGCGTTCCGGTTTAATTTGTCTTCTAGGACCATAAACAGCACTGGCTTCCTTCTTGAAGGGCTTCTTTTCAGTACTCGAGGAGGCACCTTTCTATATCTTCCCCGACTTAATACCAGCTTCTATCCTCTCACCGGTTAAGATCAGGTCTGTAAACCCAGCAGAAGAATTACCAATCAGATGGTTGAAGAACGGACCAGATAGGGTCCCCAGGAACATGTCAATAAGTTCACGGTCAGTCAGCGGTGGCTGCACCCTGCCAGCCAGGTCTCTCCACTTTTGCGCATACTCCTTAAAACCTTCGCCCGTCCCCAGTGACATACCCTGGAGTTGGGTACGCGTGGGAGCGAGGTCGGAATTGTATTGATACTGTTTATAAAATGTTGTAGCCAAGTCCTCCCAGTTTCGAATACTGGCTCCATCCAGCTGATAGAACCATTCGAGTTGAGCCCCTGAAAGGCTATCCTGAAAGAAATGGATCCATAGGTTCTTGTCTGCAGTGTAAGGTTGGATCTTCCTTACATATGATCTGAGATGCATCTTCGGGCAGGATAGCCCGTCATACCTTGCAAAAACTGGCACTTTAAACTTCGGGGGGATCACAATTCCAGCAACTAATCCCAAATCTTCGAAATCTAAGCCGGGAACTCTCTGCAGCTCCATAGCTGCCAACCTGTCTTCCAAGCTTTTGTACTTATCGTTGGCGGGCGGGTATTGTTGCTCTGAGTAGTCTTCGTCTTCTTCAGCCTCTCCTTCTTCAGCGTCAGATTCGGAAGGTACCGCAGCCCCATTCCCTTTACTGGTTCCCTCTTCAGATGTAGGGGGAAATTCAAGAACTCTTCTGGCTTCACCCTCTAACCTTCTTCCCAGGGTAGCCACCCCGACTCTTTTCTTCTTATTTTTCACTTGCTCTTTGTTCCCAAGCAGGGCTTTTAGATCCTCCTGACCCTTTGCCAAGGTCATTAGGAGATGTTGAAACTGTGAGTTCTGAGACTGCAAATCCTTGACCGTCTGTTCGAGATCCATCTTACTGAAATAAACAACAGAAAGATAAGGAAACCTGGTGTGGAGACCTGCTTATGCGCATGATGAATGATAGGATTATTTATGCAATGCATTCAAGGATTTAGAAAATTCAAAATTGTTGCAAACAAAAAGAACGCACGTCATATTAATAAGAAGAAATTTGTCAGTACATAAATGCCCCATGGGCCAAATATTACAAAAACTTCTCAAGGTAAAAAGACGTTGCGCATCCTTTTTGGTGCGATGTAGGTGTTGAGGGTCTCTTCCTCATGGAGTCGACGGGTAAGCTCCAAAACCTTCTTCTCACTGGCGTAGAAGCTGGCTTCAAAAGTATGTCGTTCCTCCTTGAGTTGGATCCAACTCTTCTGCATCTCCTCCCACGATGTTGGCATGTCAGGATACAGGATGGTGTAGGGAACCTCTCCTTCCTTAACGGACTCTTTAATCACAGGGAGAACATGAGGATAAGGCATCATTAGACTCTGGGCTCGGGTTCGTACCCACTTGAGATAAGGCTCAAGGGGGATGGAGTTCTTGTGCCCTAGTGTCTTGCTGTCTACCTTGTTAGGCATCCTCCAAGCTCTGATGAATCTTTAGCGAAGTCCTTGCGCATCGTTGTCGAAGTCAAAAACTAGGTCAGGAATCAACATGTCGTGAGGGCCATCCCTCCGTGCATATCCAAATTGTCTCAAAGCTAGACAAGGGTTGTAGGTAATGCCTCCTCTAATGCCAAGCAATGGAACATTAGGGAACTCTCCACAATGATCGACGATGATGACATTTTCTCTGGACCGAGAACACCAATGTACATTAGAATGAGTGAGGTTCATCAATCGTTGCGACCACCTTAAGCCTTGGTCATTCTTCAAAAAATATTGTGGAAGGTGCGAAATAAACCACCTTGCAAGGGGAGGAGTACAGCACATGAGAACACCCCTCTTTCTCATTGTTCGTGTGTAAAATGAGTGAAGAATGTCCCCAAGCAATGTTGGTATTGGATTTCTGGATAAGAAGATCTTGACGGTGTTGACATCTATAAGCTGGTCAGGATTTGGGAACAAGACCAACCCATAAATGAGGAGTGCCACAATTTCTTCAAAGGCTTGTAGATCCAATGAATTCCAACACTCTTGTGCCTTCTCAAACAAGAATTTTGCCAGGAAGCCTTTGACACCACTTCTAGTTTCCCAATGCCCCTTGATGTCAGATGGTTGCAAGTGTAGTGCTTGAGCAACATCTTCAGGCTTTGGTTCTTTTTCCGTACTGTTGTAGGGTAGTTGATTAAGAATAGGAATTCTCAGGAGTTAAGAAAATTCCTCCAAAGTGGGCACCAATTGGTAGTCGGGGAAAGTGAAACAGTGGTGAAGGGGGTCAAAGAACTGGAACAACACCTTTACCATGTCCTCTTCAATGTTGGTGTTGACTAGGCTGAGCAGTCTACCATGTCTTTCACTGAAGGGAGAGCTTTCCGGAATTCTGGATATGAGCTCCTTGAGTTGAGGAGGGATTCTCACAAGGTTGACTTGGATAGTTTTCCTGCGAAGAATTTCCATGACCTACAAAACAAGAACAAAGATGAAGATCCAAACCCTTGAAATGGTTAGTGTATGCATATGATGCTTTATGATGTTCATGATGTATGCACAAAACACATGTACAAGCAATTCACACAAAACCCTAGTTTCAGGCTTGCATGGGGTTTCATAGGTAAGTACCCTCTTGAGTGTAGTTGGCTTAAAAACCTGTCCTATAAATAGTAATCGGGTTCTAAGGAGCTCAATATCATTGGATTGTTTTCCATGTTCATTGTTTTGGTTTAGCCACTTAACTAGCAACCAAAATATTCCAAGAAAACAACCCTCAATGAGTGTAGTATCGAGTATCTACCAACTTCGGACTGCACCAAAGCCGGTCATCTCACTACCCCTAATGAAAGGCCAAGATGGTCAAGTAAGGTTCTAGGTCATTAGTGCTTAGTGACATCACTCAGCGGCCCCGTACTCTCCTTGATTGAACTCAAGGGTTACCGGTACTCACAAATATGTCGCACTAATATAGCTATTGCTTCAACCGTGTCGGTATACCCCGCACAGTTTCCATAATGTATTGCTATCTATGAATGTTTCCCCAAATCCGGGTGTAGGATTTCAAGCCCCAACAAGAGAGCCAAGATATAAAGCAATCAAAGCAAACAATTAGTCATGCAAGAGGGTGATCTAAGCCCTAAGGTTACTCCAATTTAAAATCATCCCCAGTAGAGTCGCCAGTTCTGTGATACGGTGGGAGAACTGACTTGGGGTTTTGCGTTTGTTTTCGCAAATGTTTCGGTTGAGCAAGAGTCGCTACCGACTTTTTATTTTATCCTAAGGAAAGGTTAAAAAGCACAGCAAAAACCTTTGAGATGTTTTCTTGGGTTCGAGGAGTAGATTATATAAAGGGAAGGTATTAGCACCCTTTCTATCCATGGTTATCCATGGGCTCTTAGTTACTTGCTTAGATCACTTGCCTTGCATTTTTAATTGTTTGAAATGGTGCTTTGTGCGTGTGGGTTTGAAAATGTTTTGAAAAGAGGCCATTTGTGGTGGCAACCTTTGTAATGATCCATGTTTGAATGTATACAAAGGTGTACTTATCTTTTGAAAAGTTTTCAATGTTTTTGAAAGTTGTTTTGAAAGTTGTTTTGAAAGTGTGTTGTGATGTGTGTTTTGAAAAATGGCAAGGATTGTTTTGCAAGATTTGGTCAAGTAACCAAGAGCTATCTACCCTAAATTTCTCAAAGATCTTTCCTATGTTTTAACCCTTTTAACAATTTTGTTCCACCATTGTATTTGGTGGACAATCTTGTGTTAGGATGTTAACGGGACGGGCGCGGGTCATAGTTTAGACCATGATTGCAATAGTGCCAAGTGTCTTTGGCAATTTTTCCTTTAAGGGACTTGATCATTTTTAGGCAACTTTCGAAAGCGTCATCGAGGGACTATGATCATTTGATATTGTTTTGTTTTGCCAAAAACACTCAACATGCAACATGGCCCATTATTGAAGGCAACAAGTGGAGTAACCCTAGGGGTGCAAATGTGATTGGTGTTGTCCATTTTCATGCTTTTTTATCTTTGAATTAGGTCAAGCTATTTGTTGTTTTTGATTTACATACAAACCCTAAGTCTATCATGGCATATTTAGAAAGCTTTAAAGTGCGGAATTTAAAATCCTAAATTATTACAACACAATTATGGGATGGGGGTACAAATGTTCAAATGGGGATATTTAACAAGAAATTAAAATCTAAGCTATTACATCCAAATTGAATATACAAAGATTAATTGTACAATAATTAAGTAAATAAATATGCAAAAATGTATTTATGCACAAAAATGGTTTTTATATGTATGGGAAAGTATTTTTTTTATGTGAAATATAAACAAAAAAACAAAAGAATCAATTTTTGGATATCTTGTGTTTTTAGGGCAAAACCCTAATTTTGCTAAATAAAAAGTATTTATTATTTATTATATGCAATATTTATTAATTATATACAAAAAATAAATAAAAGGGAAGTATATTGTAAAAAATAGTAATTTTTGAGGTTAAATATTAATAAAAATAAAAATGTATTATTTTGTATTTTTATCCTAAATATTCTAATAAATATATAAGTATTTATATTATGTATTAAATATATTAAATATATACAAAAAATAAAAATATTTATTAATTACAAAAAAAAGTATATTTTTTAGAAAATGTTTTCAAAAGATAAAATAAAATAAAATCAGAAAATAAAATGTATTTGTATTATTTTTAGTATTTTAAATAAAAGTATATATATATTTATTTACATACACCTATCAAATAAAACAAATAAATCCCTAATAAATACAAAAAAAAGGTGAAAAATATTTTTTAATGTTTTTTATATTTTAACAAAAAATAACAAGTCAGAAACAAAAAGAAAAAGTCAAAAATGATTAAAAAATCACACAATGGGCCAAGGGGGTGTATGTGTGAAAAGGTGGTGTAAACAGAAAAACAAAACAGGCTCAGCCCAAAGGTGGTTGTCTTCAACCTCCAGCAACTTTGAAACAAAGAAAACGCGCGTTTTCTTCCTTCCCTGCTATCTCTTGATTCTTTGACATTCAACAAAAACTCACAACATAAACATTATAGAGCATCATGTCACGAGTTCATACATATAAAAAACTTGATCTAACTCTCAGAAATGAGAGAGAATTTCTTCTCCCCCAATTTCTGACCTAAGTTTTTTTCAATGTTCAGGTCCAAAATTCTCTCAGCATACACAACATAAATGAAAAGTAACTATATGGATGGCTTCAGGGCTATGATTAGAACATGCTTTCTTCACAAACTTAAGCCTAATTATGCCTGGATAGAGAGATAGAAGTTCAAAGTTTTACCTGTTCAGCTTGAGTCGTGTTCAGCAATGGAGGCACTTTCAATGCAGTGTGAGGACTTGTACAGCTTGCTTGAGGTCCAAGGATGCTCTTACAACCTCTAGCTTGCTTTGAAACTAGCTGAATCGAGCTATGGAAGTTCACCTGCAAAGTTGAAAACTGAAAATGGCAAATGATGTTAGGGATGTTACAGTTTGTGTTCAATGCTTGGGATAGCTTCAGTGGGTGATATGGAACATGTTTGAACTAGCTTTGGCCAAAACGCACGAGTGGAAGTGTTTGTGGAAGTCAAGTTGTAGAAGGGACTCTGTTTTTGCAGCAAGAAGGTGTTTCTGTGAATGAGGAGGTATTGAAGGTGATTTGCTCATGTTTCAGGTTAGTTAGGGTGTTTGGAAGATGCTCAAGAAGTTTGTTTAGGCTTGTTGTTATAAGAATGAGAGATGTGTTTCAATATGCAAAGTTTCTTCTATCATAAGCAAATTTTGTCAAGTTGGGTTATAGGCTCATACAGGCCCCTCAAGCATGATGCACAAATCACTCTTGATCAGTGGAATTGGTTTCTGAACTTGTGCCCAAAAGATCTGCCTTGGTACTTCTTAGATTTGTGTTTGACATAAAGTTGATCTTTACAAGAATAGATAAGTTACTTTTTCTAATTATGGATTAAACTTCCATGTAATGACTAAATAAGCAAAATAACATCTTGGCACAAAGGTTTTGCATTGAATTATTGAGTTCAAATGGGATTAGAGGCATGTAACCTAACTTGTGTAAGATGAGTTTGAAAATGCATAGTGTATGAACATGAAATTGTCTCATGAACAAAGTGACTTTTGCCCATATTGACAAATTCGATTCTCCCTAACCACAAGGGTGTTTGAGAAGTTCTTGGACAATTTGGAAAGCTTGGAATGTGTACTACAATCCATCTTTGTAATGCAAGTTTATATTCCAAGTGGAAGCATGTGAAAAGTGGCCATGAAGTTGGGCAAAAATCCTGCCTAGAATAGGTCAAAAAATTTCTAAGTTAAGAATGTTTTGCACCCCTATTCCAAAAATCATAACTTGAGCTACAAGCTTCTTTTGAGGAAACTTTGTGAATAAAATTTGTAGATTTTGCAATGAACTATAACTTTCATGTTTTGAGTTTTGTTTGAATACAAATGTATCTTGATGAAAAGATGGGACAAAGTTAGGAAAAAATTGGGAAATTTCATAACTTAGAAAATTTCTAAGTTATGAAATTTCTTCATTTCAAACCCTAATTTGTAATTTTTGGTTTCTTGATGAACAAGTTTCATATTTTGACATGTCTTGATGAAAAATGAATCTTGGCACTTGATTTTGACCAAAAAGTCAAAGTTTGACTTTTCAGTATACAGCCAAATTTTGATCAGTTGACTGGAAAATTCATCTGTCAATTTTGTGCAATTGGGATCTTTTGAACTTGTTGAATGTGTCAAGACCATGTCATTGAGTCCTTGAGTCCATATGTGAGCTTGGTTTGCCATTGGCTAGGTCAAATAGTCAAAAATTGCCTTTGTGCAGTCAAAACCCTAAAAATGACCATTTTGCCCTTTTGGTGATCTGATCAAATTTCTTGTGGAATTGTGATCCAAACTTGACCAAATGGTTCATATGAGTTCATAATGTTGATGTGGGTCACAAATCATGAGGTTTGACTGTCAATTGACCACAGTTGACTTTTTCCCCAATACAGCTGATTTCTAGGTCACAATTGTCCAATTGACTGGGCAAAGATTGGATTCAAGGCTTGAAACTTGGTATGGATAAACTTGTGAGTCCAACATGAAGCATGAAAGTTATCTTGGGAATTTTAGGTCAAAACATCTTTGTGCAAACACAAACCCTAATTTGGGTCAACAGTGCAAGGAGGAGTCTTGAGCAGAGCAAACCCTAACTGGATCTTGAGCTTCAAGGGTCTTGTGGTGAGAAAATATTGATGAAATGGGAGGGCAAATTTTGGGGTACAACAGGGGGCTAGAAAACTTTAAATATGTTTATCTGACTTTGTAGAGGATGCTTGTACAGAAAGAACAAGTGCAATTCTCAAGACAAGTTGACTTTGTGATTAAAGCCACTTCACTAGAATGGCAATGTTACTTTGTGCCATTAATGGAAATGCAACTTGGATAAGGGCACAAATGCTTGGACAATGGCTCTATCAGTTGCGTAATCAATTAATTATGGAGTGAAACACAAGTTAGAAGCCTGAAAAGTGAATTTATGCAGCATAGGCTAGGGTTTTGCTCAAGTGTTCATCACAAAAATGCCTTGTATTTCAAAGATGGGTGCCTAACTTCTTCTCTTCAATTATCTTAGCTCAAAAATGATATCTTCAAGTTCTTTGACATTTTGGAAAGCTTGAGACATCCTCTACAACTTTCATGTTTTCCGTTTTTGCTAAATCAAATTGGAGCTATATGAAAAATGGCCAAGAAATTGGGATAAAAAATCTGCCTAAACTAGGTCAAAATTTCACTAAGTCTTTAAGAAAAAGTGCATGACTCCATGGGGCTATAACTTAAAATCTAAGCATTTTTTGGATATTATCCCTCTAATAAAAAGTTGTATATTTCATCAAGATATACAACTTTCATGTTTAAAGTTTTCATTGAATCATTTTGGATCTTGGTTAAAAGATGGCATGAAGTAGTGAAATTATCATGTACAAAAACACTTAGAAAAATTTCTAAGTCCTGAAAAGTTTGACTTTTTAAATTGACTTTTGACTTTCTTGATTTCTTGATGATCAAGCTTCATATTTTGAATGTCTTGATGAATCTTGACTTTTGAAACTCAATTCTGATCAAAAAGTCAAAGTTTGACTTTTGATGTCTCTGTTGACTTTTCATCAATTGACCAAATTTCATCTATCAATTGTTTGATCTTGAGACATGAATTGAGTCATACAATTAGATAAAAATGATGTACTTGAATCCTTGAGATCATGTTTCAAGCCAATAAGTCATGTATTAGCTCAAAAGTCAAAAATCAGTCATTCTAGTCAAAAACCCTAATTTTGACCATTTTGCTCTTTTGATGATTTGCACACTTTTCTTGAGGAATTATGATCCAAAATTGATCAATTGATTAATATGAATACAAATTGTTGATATTGGTCAAAAAACTTGAATTTTTACTGTAAGTTGACCACAGTTGACCTTGCAACCAATACAGTTGATTTTTCAGTCATCTAATCAATTGACAGAGCAAAATTGTGATTCAAAACTTGAAAATTGACATGAGTATTATTGGAGGTCTATAATGATCCATGAAATTCACTTTAGGAATTAGAAATCCATTTGTCCTTGTGAGAATAAAAACCCTAATTTGGGGCATCAATGTTTAGGAGGTGGTTTGACCTAGTCAATACTTGTGCAAACTTAAGCTATTTGAAGATCTTGTGAAAAATGTATTGAGAAAAGAGAGGGAACATTTTGGGGTACAACATCTTCCCATATTCAATCTTCTTAAACCAGAATAGTTAGATTGGTGTGTCTGTCATTCGTGACTTGAAGGTGGAAGATGATTGAACACTAGAGTGCCTAGAAATTTGCACTCGTTGATGCATGAGGTAATGTGTTGGTTGATTATATTGGGAATGGGCTTCGAAGATGCCATTTGGAGAGGTGATAAAGAGTTATCAGAGATGAGCATATAGATGCCATCCATAGGTGACAGAAAATTATCGGAGATGGGCTTATAGATGCCATCCAGGGTAACTGTTGGTAGATATTGGAAGAAGTACCAAAATAAATCTTTGGTTGATTTATACTAAAACAGTAGATTTCCTTCACCTGCTTTTAATTGGAAGAAATAAATTTAACCTAGAAGAGGTCTTTTGTTCGCCTGTCTTTAACTGGAATAAGTAAATCTAAACCAGAAGAGGTCTTTGATCGCCTGTCTTTAATTGGAAGAAGTAAATCTAAACCAGAAGAGGTCTTTTGTTCGCATGTCTTTAACTGGATGAAGTAAATCTAAACCATAAGAGGTCTTTCGTTCGCTTGTCTTTAACTGGAAGAAGTAAATCTAAACCAGAAGAGGTCATTTGTTCGCGTGTCTTTAACTGGAAGAAGTAAATCTAAACCATAAGAGGTCTTTCGTTCGCCTATCTTTAACCGGAAGAAGTAAATCTAAACCATAAGAGGTATTTTGTTCGCATGTCTTTAACTAGAAGAAGTAAATCTAAACCATAAGAATTCTTTCGTTCGCTTGTCTTTAATTGGAAGAAGTAAATCTAAACCAGAAGAGGTCTTTTGTTCGCCTGTATTTAACTGGAAGAAGTAAATCTAAACCAGAAGAGGTCTTTCGTTTTCCTATCTTTAACTGGAAGAAGTAAATCTAAACCAGAAGAGGTCTTTCATTCACCCGTCTTTAACTAGAAGAAGTAAATCTAAACCATAAGAGGTCTTTTGTTTTCCTGTCTTTAACTGGAAGAAGTAAATCTAAACCATAAGAGGTCTTTTGTTTGTTGGTTGATTCTTTCCTGAAAAGGAAAAGGGTTAACTGTATGCAATATCATGATGTATGAAATGCATTGCATAGTGATGTTCTCAACATAAATGAGATTGTGCTATATGTGTTTCATATGCATATGATATGATGTATGAATTGAAATGTGTGTCTAGGAAAAATAAATCCTTGACTACTGCTGAGGATGAAGAATATGTATATCTTCGACTTTGTTTAGAATACTTCTGCTAGGGATTCCTTCTGATTTGTTTGAGGAAACTCTGTAGGGATGTTGGCTTCTGCTTAGGGAGTAGAATTAGGGATCTTTAGTGGACCATTACTCTATTATGGAATTTGATTCTTATATACCTTGATTGGGGATAAAGAGTTGACTAAAATTCTGATATATCTGGGGATGATAAAGTTAACCGGTATCTGGTCGGATTCCAGGATTTGCAATAACTTTCTTGGGATAGTATCAATATTTATTGGATAAAAGGAATTTTTCCAGTGAGTGGTTTGAATAATAGACTCAAGCTAGGGAGGTTGTAGTCCGTTGGAGAAATAAACTCTGTTGTGGAAAGTATTCTGGCGATCTTACTGGGGAAGTGAATTCCTCTGGGGAAGAACTTTTGCAAGGTTTCTTTCTCAACTTTGGAAGACCAAACTCGGATGGGGAAGAGAATTTTCAGGAAATATGCTGATTGGAACTCTGGATGGAGAATGTATTAATTCACTATGTGGGAATAATCCCGTTGAAGTGACTCTGTGGGGGTATCATAAACCCTCAAGTAAATGCTTATTATTGTTCTTGTGCGTATATTTGTTAATAGTTAATCAATGTTCATATGCATATGTGTAGTGATAGAAATGTTCAAGACTAAGCCATTGGATTGACTAGACTTTATACAAATCAAAAATAAAAAATCGCCACCGCGCTTTATTGTTTCCAAAGGAATGGGAAAAGAGCGAATAACCCAAAAAATGGGGGAAAGATTCAAGTTAAGGGGGTTGGTTATGCAAAGGGAAGGTATTAGCACCCTAAATATCTATGGTACTCCGTAGGAACCTCTTTGTAAAATCTGTATATTTGGCTATAAAATGTGTTGTATATAAAATGGATGGTGGAGGTGAGAAAAGAAATATATATATTTTTTAATGATTTTTGCACCCACCACGGTTGCGAACCTTTAGTGCCTACGTACCACCTTTCATGCAATAGGGGATCAGGGTACACGTAGTTCCTCTTTAAAAAATTTGAATCACAAGTGTGTTGGTTAATTTTAATAGATAAGACATCATCGTCATTGTCCGTGTGGAAAACATACTTACTATCCACAATCATGAGAAATGAGAATTTGCATCATCTCAAAGTGAAGGATATGACTTGGATTTTAAAATCAACAATGCCTCACTAAACACCCAAGTGGAAAATATCTCTATTCACTATATATTGTAGAAGTATAGTTTTTTGCATCACTACAAAGATTGACAAGAGTCTAAGCTTTTAAGAAAAGTTAAAGGTAAAAGCCAAAGTGGCAAAATGATTTGAAATGAGATTGATTGACTTTTAGTCTTCTCACAAAAATGTCAAGGTATTGTTAAGTTGATTGAAGTTTATTTATGAAAATGCTTTGAAAATGCATGGACCTAAGTCCAAGTTTATTATGGAAGTGGTTTATGTTTCAAAACAAGAAGGATTTTCAAAAGGAGGGAGAAGATTTTTGAAATTAAAGAAGATGGGAGGAGTAGAAGAGACTATCCTAAAGCATAAGGTTAAAGCTAAGGATAAGGACCATCTAACCAACAAGAAGCCAAAACTTGAAATTATGAGCCAAGATAGAATTCCCATTCTTCGGATTGAAACCAAGCAAAGATACTATACCTCTTCAAGTGTATTAAGTCTTCACAAAAATTGGGCAGAGTAACGACTATATACGGGTGAATTCCAGATTACAAACAAAGGATGTAATCACAAAAACCTGGACACAATAACAAACAAGCAACCCAATGTCTTGAGGTAAACCTCAAGAGCTACAGACAAAATAATTAGATAAGATCACAAGGTCTCTGTTGGCTCCCAAATTCGACACTTATTATATTTGGTCTTTTAGACCAAAACACTGGAATGAACCAAGTCAAGAAGAATGTTCAACATATGAAATAACTTAGGGAAAAAGATCTAAGTTATATTTGAGCCTTCGACCAGGGCTCATTTTCAGGTTCGTTCGACTGAAGAGGACTTATGTCCCTCGACTGAGAGAAAGTATCCTTGCTTTGACACATGATACGAGGACTATTTGAATTTTGAATTATTGGAGGGAAAGGCAGTTTCGCCAATGTTTAAGAAGAAGAAACGTGGCTGAAAGCCATAGGTCGAGGGACATGCAGAAGACATTTGTCTTCATCTTAGCGCAGAATGATTCCTCGACGGTTACTTATTTTTAGTATAAATTAAGAAACTTGTGTAATTTTCAAGGGTGTTCAACCTATTGTACTAAGTCACTCAAACATTATCCAAGTAACTGCTGCGTGAGAAAGGATAAAGACTGAGAAATTTACGTTGGAAACACCTTTTTTCCTTAATGAAAGTCTTTTACATTACTTTACTATTATCCTGCAAAGTTATCTTTTTTACTTCTTTTACTTGCATTTCTACATTTCTGCTTACTTTCCCAAAATCTCAAACATCATTTCTCTGGGTCGAACGCGCGTTCGTCCTGCTTATCCATCTTACATAAAAATTAGCATATGTCCTGGGATTAATCTGATCGATCCCGTAAGTAAACCAAAAAGAACTTACCTTTTTGGAGATAAGCGGTTGTTTACCAAAAACAACGGTAAACAAATTGGCACACCTGGTGGGACGTTGCTAATTTTTTATGTTATTGTGTTTTTTCCTGTACAGTTATAACATTGCATGTTATTAAGAAGTGGTAGAGTAACCAAGTATACTGTTAGAAAGGAAAATAATGAGAGTAGTATGGCTAACGAGCCAAACCATGGAGAAATACCTCCACCAATCACAGGAACAGTGGTTACTACTGTTGACGAAGGGAATATCCCAACTTTTGTTGGATCAATGCCAACGTTAACCATAAATCAAACTGGACCCTTACTTTCGTATGTGGGTCCAAGAGGTCCTTTAGGAACGCCTCCACCAAGGATAAATCTAGGATCTCGATCAGTTGTGCCCCCAGGCTTTTCGACAACCTGGATGGGTCGAGAACAGCCATATGGCATGCCAACTACTGAAATGGATAGCCTTATGAATGCTGCTTCCACTTTTTCAGAACCTTTGGTGAATGCAACATCGCCATTACAAGGGTCTGGAGCCAGTAGAAACCAATTTTTGGGAGGGCCATCTCACATAATACCAAGCCTCACAAATGTTTCAACATCAATTTTGAGGCAACAGATGGACGAAAGTAATCATGAAATGGTACAAATGTTAGCACAAACTCTAAGCACAGTGCTAAATCCCCTTATTCAGACTGCTACATAGTCGAATCAACAAATGACAACGCAAATGACGCGCATGGCTGAATTCTTTGGGGTACCCCAAGTTGTTCGACAACCCCAGAGGGTACCAATAAGAGTAAACCAAGGGGTAATTATGGAAGAGGATTTGATCGTTAATCTAAACCCCTAGATTTCTAGGGTAGAAATAGAACAACCAAGGATTGAGATACCACGAAACCTTAGAGAAATCGATCAAGGCGTTATTATGGCTAATAGAAACCAAAACGCTGACGAATTAATACAGCAAGTTCGACACCAAAACTATGGAACGGACAATAATTTAACTGCCATGATCGAAAGGATTATGCTTCAAAACGGGGTGAATGATGGTTTTCACAGACCAAACTTTACATCCCCATTGTCAGAATATATTCTACAAACTGACTTACCACCTAGGGGAAAAGTCCCAAAGTTTACTAAATTTTCATGGGATACGACAGAGTCGACTGTCGAACATGTGGCTAGATATTTGATAGAGGCCGGAGAAATAGAAAACAGCGAAAACCTTAGAATCAAATATTTCCCAAGTTCCTTGACAAAGAATGCTTTCACTTGGTTCACCACCCTCCCAACCAATTCGATCCACAACTAGAACCAATTGGAAAGATTGTTCCATGAACAATTTTACATGGGTCAAACCAAGATAAGTCTAAAAGAATTGGCTAGTGTGAAGAGAAGGTTTACAGAGCCAATTGATGAATATTTAAATAGATTTCGATTACTTAAAGCCAGATGCTTTACCCAAGTTCCTGAGCATGAATTAGTCGAAATAACAGCGGGGGGCCTGGATTATTCGATTAGGAAAAAGTTAGATACACAATACCTAAGAGATATGGCCCAACTTGCTGATAGAGTTCGACAAGTAGAACGCCTTAAAGCTGAAAAAGCTAAAGTTGCCAAAACTCATCGACGAGAAAGGGTAGCTTATGTCGAAATGGATGATAACGATCCAGAGACATCCAGTGATCCTATAGATGTCGAAGAAGGTGAAATTGATTTAGCGGAATTAAAACAAGGACCACCATATTCTTGTAAATTGCTAGTGCCATCAAATGGGAAAAATCCTGTAGAGCTTGAGAAAAACAGTGACAAATTTCCTAAGAAAAATTATAGCTTCGACATATCTAAATGTGACGAAATATTTGATCTATTAGTTAAAGATGGCCAGATGATAGTGCCCCCAGGGGCAAAATTGCCTCCTTTAGAACAGAGAAAGAAAAGAGGTTTTTGTAAATACCATAATTTTTTGGGACATAAAACCTCACAATGTTTCCTTTTCAGGGATCTCGTTCAACAAGCGCTAAAGGAAGGAAGGCTGAAATTTGTTGATAAACCAACAATGAAAATCGACACAAACCCACTGCAGACAGAGGCACATTATGCCGAACCAGTTGGCATTCACATGGTGGAAGTTTCTGAAGATTTCATCACAAAACCCATCTTTGGAAGTTTCACTGGAAACATCTCCGGAAAAACTATTGAAGGGGTGAGAAAGGCCACTGAAGGCCTGGATTTGAAAAAGGAAGTTGCCCAAGGGTCGAACAAGAAGGCTGCTGGAAGCCTGAAACTGATTAAACAGGTTACTGAAGACCCAAACAAAATCAAAGGAGTTGCTGAAAGTTCCAGAAAAAGAACCACCACAGGTTCTTATTTGGCTGCTGTAAAGGGTTAACCAGAGGACCTAGAGGCCAAAATGCAGAAGATGAACCTTGTTGCCAAAAGCAACATGCAGCTTAACATGGTTGAAGTCTCTGGCGCCAAAGCCTCAGAGGAAGCCATTCGACAAGAAGAAGTAAACAAAACTGCATTCCCAAAGGAGAATGAAGATCTGGCAGATTTTCTGTATAGGTGCCAGAAGAAGAAATCGGAAGTAATGTTATGCCCTAGATGTAGCTCTATTTTCGATAAGAAAGTCGTTGAACACATACAAGCTATGCAGATTGTGAAAGCAAAACAGGGCACCAATGCCCAACAAAAAATGGGTTCAGAAATCAGATTTGACCCCAGAAGGGGGCATCAACAAAGACCCATGAATCAGGTAAAGAGGCCACCAACTTTTAGGCCTCCAACTAATGTGCCTACAGATACTTGGCTAAACACCATGGGAAGAAAGAGGCCAAATGAAGAGAGATGGCAGGCATTCAACGTACCAAGAGGTTCTTCTCTAGATTATAGAAAGGAGTACCATGCTTCTGCGTCGAATAAAATGACCCATGTGTCGAGCAATTACAAAGGAAAAAATCCTATGTCTCGTTCGCAGTGGAGAAGGTTCCAAAGACGGCGAAAGGCCGAGAAAGAGGCAGCTGGACCTCATCCAGAAGTTAGCACTAATGTGCAGAAGAAACAAAGGAAGCCTCTAGAGAGAAATCATATTCCTTGGGCAGAGGAATGTAGGTCGAATGATGAAGATGACTCTGATTCCAGTGACAGTTTAGACATCATGGTGAATGTCATATCCGTGTTGCCTAAAGAATACAACAGTGAGGTTTAAGTCGAAGAGACTGACCTAATGGTTGAACAAGAACTAGCTAGACATAAGCCAGTATGTTACTATATAATGAACAATAGATGCGTAGAAGAACAAAACGCATTTTTTGAACCACCAACAGAGGCAATGAAGAGCCATCTGAAACCCCTGTTCATTAGAGCAAAGATAGGGGAGGTAACTATAAATAAAATTCTGGTTGATTGTGGGGCGACCATCAATATCATACCACAATTCATGCTGGAAAAGTTACGCAAGGGAGATGCTGACATAAAGCCACATAACATGGTGTTATCCAACTATGAATGGGCATTGGCACCACAATGGGTGTCATACAACTAGACCTTAAAGTGGGCTTAATCCTTCGACCCACCATGTTCATGGTTATTTCAGCAAAACCCAACTACAATCTACTCCTGGGTCGGGAGTGGATACCTGACATTGGAGCAGTGTCATCTTCGATGCACCAAAGGGTCACAATATGGCGCTCCGACGGCATTGTGGAGAACATTGAAGCAGATCAGAGCTATTACTTAGGTGAAATCAACAGTGTCAAAGAATAGTTTTGACACAAATTTGGCTCACATAGGGCCATGTAACCCACCTGAGTTTGATTTAACCCCAACTCCTAATGCATTCTGCTCCCTATACCTACACTCAAATTACGGCTTTCAGTGGGATAGAGAAAACTTATCCAACATCGACTTTAGAGGAGTTAGTTATATACGGCCAACTTGCTGGGGAAGCGAGTTTGGTGATGATGACTGAGTCACAAACTCTCCAAAAGATTTCGGCGTATGTGGCCGAAAACAGAATGATAGCGGCCTTAGAGGCTGAAGTTAAATATGTGGCTTTCGAAGCCAATGAACAAGTCCTTTCGAAGACAGGACCTGGGAAAGATTTCGACCCAGAGCCTCCCGACTTAGGAATGAAAGACTTTCGAGACCAGAGGTTAGAAGCCATCTATGACGATGAACCTCTAGGTTTCAAAAAGGACCCGCTGGCGAACAATGTTAAAATGTTGGTGCAAGATCCTCTAGAAGAGGTAAATCTAGGCGAAGGTCATGTGAACAAGCCCACGTACATAAGCACAAAAATGGATCCAGGACTCAGGGTCGAAATGATCAAATTACTAAAAGAGTTCAATGATTACTTTGCATGGGACTATGACGAGATGCCTGGTCTCGACAGAAGATTGGTAGAACTGCAGTTGCCAATAAAGCCTGGAAAGAAGCCCTTTAAGCAGACTCCAAGACGGTTTGCACCAGAGATTTTATCAAAAATCAAAACGAAAGTCGAAAGGCTGTTGAGATGCAAGTTCATACAAACGACCAGGTACGTCGAATGGATTGTGAATATTGTGCCTGTTATAAAGAAAAATGGTACCTTGAGGGTGTGCATCGATTTCAGAGATCTGAATGTTGCAACACCCAAAGATGAATATCCAATGCCAGTGGCAGAAATGCTTGTAGATTATGACGCTGGTTTCGAGTACATGAGTATGCTTGATGGCTACTCTGGATATAATCAAATCTTCATTGTTGAAGAAGATGTGTCGAAAACGGCATTTCGTTGCCCTGGGGCTTTAGGCACTTATGAATGGGTAGTAATGCCCTTTGGCCTAAAGAATGCAGGGGCAACGTACCAAAGAGCCATGAATTCGATCTTCCATGATTTTATTGACACTTTCATGTAGATTTACATTGATGATATTGTTGTCAAATCAGTTTCAGGGAAGACTCACATGGATTATCTTCGACAATCCTTTGAGAGGATGAGACGCTACGGCCTGAAGATGAATCCTCTAAAATGTGCTTTTGGTGTAAAAGCAGGAGATTTCTTAGGTTTTGTGGTCCATAAAAAGGGCATTGAGATAAACCAAAACAAGACCAAAGATATCTTGCAAGCCAAAGCACCAACTAACAAAAAGGAATTGCAATCCTTACTTGGGAAGATAAATTTCCTAAGCAGATTTATATCCAACCTTAGTGGGAAAACGCAAGCCTTTTCGCTATTACTTTGACTTAACAAAGGAGGATTTGAATGGAAGGAAGAACATCAAGAAGCCTTCGACAAAATCAAAGAGTACCTCATTAAACCACCTATTTTGGTGCCTCCTTGTCGAAGTAGAAGTATGAGACTGTACATAGCTGCGTCTGATAAAACTTTAGGGAGCATGCTGGCTCAGGAGGATGAACATGGTGTCAAAAGGCCCATCTACTACCTCAATAGAGTTTTAAACGATGCAGAAACTAGATATAACAAGGTTGAAAAACTATGTTTATGTCTATATTTTTCATGTACAAATTTTAAGCAATATATAAAGCCAGTTAATGTTTATGTTTCGTCTCATTTTGACGTTTTCAAATATATGTTGTCGAAACCCATTTTGCACAGTAGAATTGGCAAATGGGAACTTGCATTAACTGAGTACTCATTAACCTTTATGCCTCTCAAGGCTATAAAAGGTCAAGTGGTCGCAAACTTTATAGTCGACCATTCTATACAAGAAGGATCACTGAATTATTTGGAGATTGAACCGTGGAAACTTTACTTTGATGGCTCTAGTTATAAAGATGGAGTTGGAGTTGGAGTCGGAGTCCTTATTATTTCTCCAAACAAAATTCCAACAACATTTAAGTACAAAATAGACGGGGATTGCTCCAATAATGAGGCTGAATACGAAGCGTTAATCGTAGGCCTTGAAATCCTGTTGGAATTGGGGGCAACTCAGGTCGAAATAATGGGAGACTCAGAGTTAGTCCTAAAACAAATTACGAAAGAATACAAATGCATAAAAGAAAACCTTATCATGTATTTCGTAATAGCCAGACGGTTGTTGAAGAACTTCGAGGCAGTTAACATTCGACATATACCCAGATTGGAAAATCAAGTAGCCAACAACTTGGCACAAATTGCTTATGGGTATAAAGTTTCGAAAGATAGGATACAACAAGCAATCGAAGTTAGAAGGAGAGTAACTGCCACTAATTTATCTCCATTGGATTTAAAGACCACAACGTTGGGATACACTGATCATGAAAATTTTGAAATTCCGTTCATAACAATCTAGTAGAACAAGATTGGAGAAAGCCTGTAGTGGATTATTTACAAAATTCAACGGCTTCGACAGAACGAAAGATAAAGTACAGAGCACTGAGTTATGTGTTGATGGGAAATGAACTATTTAAGAAAACACCGGAAGGTATGCTTCTGAAATGCCTAAGTGAAACAGAAGCATATATAGCTCTTTCCACCACACACGCTGGGGCATGTGGAGCACACCAAGTAGGCCAAAAGATGAAATGGTGATTGTTTCGACAAGGCTTATATTGGCCCACTATGTTAAAGGATTGTGTTGAGTTTGCAAAAGGATGCCAAGAATGTCAAAAACATGCAGGTATTCAACATGTTCCAGCAAATGAACTTCACTCGATTGTGAAACCTTGGCCTTTTAGAGGATGGGCTTTGGATCTCATTGGAGAAATTCGATCAGCATCTTCTAAAGTTCGGAAGTATATATTGGTGGGCATTGATTATTTTACTAAGTGGATTGAAGCGATTCCTTTAGTCAATGTAGACCAGGAGAATGTCATTGAATTCATTCAAAAGTACATCATATATAGATTTGAAATCCCTGAAACAATAACTACAGACCAAGGGTCAATCTTTACTGGTCAAAAGATGCAAGACTTTGTTGTGGAAATGGGGTTTAAACTGTTAACATCTACGCCTTATTATGCACAAGCTAATGGCCAGGTCGAAGCAGCAAATAAAGTAGTGATCAGTTTAATAAAGAAACACGTGGGAAAGAAACCCAAAAACTGGAACAAGACGCTAGATCAAGTTCTGTGGGCGTGTCGAACTTGTCCGAAAGAAGCCACGGGAACAACACCATTTCTCCTAACCTATGGTCATGATGCAGTGTTACCAGTGGAAATCCACTTGCAGGCGACAAGGATTCAGATACATCATGAGATCCCTTTTGAAGTCTATTGGAGTATGATGTTGGACGAACTAATAGACCTAGACGAAGAAAGGTTGAAAGCTCTGGATCTTTTGAGACTACAGAAGAAGCGAGTTGAGAAATCCTATAATCACAGAGTGAAATCTAAGACGTTTCAGCCTGAAGATCTAGTTTGGAAAGTAATACTCCCAATGGATCGAAGAGACAGAAATTTGGGAAAATGGTCCCCTAAGTGGGAAGGAACTTTTAGGATTGTTCAAGCATTCACTGGTGGAGCCTATGAGATCGAAGAGTTAAGCGAAGATCAAATACTTTTGAAGGTGAATGGTAAATACCTGAAAACGTATACACCTATGCTTCAAGAGGTAAAAATAAATAATATATAGTCACTGTTTAATAGAGAATGCCAAAATGGAAACTTAAAAATTTCATTAAAAGTGCCAAAATGGCTCTGAAATCGTTACAAACAAGTGATTACATAAATAAGAGAAACGGGATTCAAAAGGGAAGATTAGCTTTAATCTGGAGATACTTGATTCTTTGCAATTCTAGTCGTCGATCACATAGAGCTTTCGATTGGTGAAGGGTCTCGAGCTTAGCATCCAGAGATTGAGCTCGATCGGCATGTCTTAACCCTTCAGCCAATTCTTCTTGGCTCTCTAATTCAGTGTTCACAGCAAGAAGTTCCTCTTTCGTTTTGTCGTTGGCAGCAATTTTAGCTTCCAACTCTGCAATCTGCACCCTCAGTTGAGCATTGTCTCGATTTATCTCCTCGACCGCTTTTTGTCTAGCCTCCTGGGACTTCGATAAATTCTTCACCTTGGAGCCAGGCAGGTAGCAGCCACTTGACCATTGGCTTCTTCAATCTCATGATTGAGAGTCCGTTGACGGTTATAATCAGCGGATACTTGGTCAACAATGGAAATTAAGTCCAAGATTACACTGGCCACGTCCGGAGAAGCAGCAAGGAGATCGACAGCCTTCAGGGTAGTATTCAGAAAAGAAGGAGCCGATGGTTGCCCCTCCAAGGTTAACATCAAATCCCTTTTGAAGATTTGTGCTTTAACTTTCTGAAGAGCTTCGTCGAGAGGAGAGGTCGAAGTAGATCTCCCAGATGCAATCGAGGCGCTATGATCAGAGGAACTTTCTCGACCTTCTAGAATTGCAATCAGATAACCTAAAGGATTTTGCTGTTTTAGAAAGGCCAAATCCTCCTTAGTTCTGGATCCTGTCGAGGGAACACTTTCGTTGGCAATAACAACCACGATGGCCACTTGATCTGGAATTGCTTCAGTGCCTGGAGGATTTTGGTTTCCTTCAGCAAAACCTTCTTCACCATCAGCCTCTGGGATCTCTACATTCTCCCTCTCTATTTAAGTTTCAACGCCAGGGATACCTTCCTCTTCATTCTATTGCACATCAACCAGCGGAACCCTAGTCTCCTCTTGGTTTCCTGTAGCTTCTTCTTCATCGGCTTCTTCTATGGTTTCGTGCTGAGGTTCGGAAGTTTGATTTACTTCATCAGTTGAACTCATGAAAGAGCCTTTCGCTGAAGAAGGACTATAGGTAGGATCTCCTTCACTATTCAAGAGGGTGACAAAGTCCTCGATAGGAGTAGGAATTCGTTTGGAAGTGCTAGCAGTGTCCTGGAAAATAAAAGGATTTCGTTTCTTTCAGAATCCTCATAAAGCAAAAGGGAGTCGAGAAATAAATGATGATCTATCGAAGCAAATACCTGGACTGGGATTTCAGCACCAGGACTGGAGTTATCACTCTCGCCAGGATTGTTTAGCCTAGCAATTACCTCCTGTTCAGTAGGCTCGTTGATGACTATAGGAGGAGGCCTCGCAACTGTAGTCTTAATCCTGATTTTGGGACGAGGTTCGACGGTAGGAACTGGTTTCTTCAATCTTCGTCTATGCAAAGGAACGGGAGGAGACTCCTCTTCTTCATCGCTAGAGATTTGGATCTCCTGAACCTTCTGCTTTTTGGGGGTAGGTTTCTGAGTACCTAGAAAACCAAGTCGAAGGGATCAATACCCATGTCAAACAATCATAAAAAATAAGGGTATGGAAGAAAGTAAATACCTTGGGAGAGGGGTTGACAGCGGAATATCCCCCTTTTATACTCTCAACAGTCTTCTTCGAGGTGGTTCTCTTGACAGCTAAATAGAAGACAAGAAAACTATAGTTAACCGAGTGCCGAAAGACAAATCTGAGGCGAAGAGATGGAAAAGAATAATACCTTTCTTGACCCTGTCGAGAACCAGCTTAAACGCCTCACGTAGGTGGTGGGCGAAGTCCTTCTCATCGAAGAACTCTTCGTCATAATACTGTTTCCACAACTCCTCAAAAGTAACAGAACTCAGAAAATTGAGGTTAAAGTCGAACAGGGTCAGTATAGTTCGACCGGAGTACCTACCAATATGCTTGGTAGCAGCATCTTCTGAGTAGTCTGCATTGTAAAAAGTAGCAACTTCTCTCGAGGATAAATGGGTGAGGGAAGTGACTGAGCAATACCAAATTGTCAAGAGACAAGATTTGGTTGATAAGCGATCAAGCTCAATTGATTTTTTGAGCTCTTGAATCTCAATGGCATGATCCTGGGGCGAAGAAACTATTCCCACATGCTCACGAACTCATCAGTTACGTCTTCCTCCTTATTCGAAGGATATGGTCTGGTGAACCATTCTGGACCAACTTTTCGGCTGGCAAAGGGATTCATGGTCGAAACAAAGCGCTTTCGCTCCGCAAACATCATTACGAAGCTTGTGAAAGCCTTCTGAAACTGTTAGCCTTCATCAGTGGGAGTTAGCAATTCAAGCCTGGTGCCTTAGACCCTCCTGTTCAGGATTTCAGAGGCCTCTTCGTTAATCTTGTTCTTCTGAGGAAGGAAAGATTCAAAGGTGGCATTGAGCCAAAGTTGGAGAAGCCAAAAAGGACCAGATAGCAGCAGGCTCCCCTTGTCCCCTATAACCTTAAGTTGAGTCACACCATTACTGATGGACTCATATAGGTTGGCCAAAATCAATTCGGCCAGGCAAATGGGGTATTTATGGTGAAGCTGCGTCGCGAGCGTCAGCATCTTTTTCGTCACTTGAAGTGACTTAGTACAAAAAACAAAACGAAACAACCACATAGCCAAGAAGGCTATATGCTCCACCTTCGACACAATACTAGAGGTTTTGTCGTGGAAGTGGTTAATAAAGGTGGTGTAAGTGGGTTTTGTAGCAGCAAACCCAATAGCATCCTCAGACAAGTCTTCAGGGTCAAAATAGTCACCAGTCGGTCGAAGACCAGTGATTGCAGCTATATCGAATAAAGTGGGGGTCATCATCCCACAAGGAAGATGAAAAGTGAAATGCACGATATCCCAGAAATACAATGAAGATACCAATATGAGGGGGCAGTAAGGAAATCCTGTCTTCGACAGCATCACCAAGTCATAAATGCCCATCTCCTTCCAGATGGAAGCTTGCGCCTTCTCCATTTTATTCAACCAGTCTGAATACTCAGAGGAGAGGTTAAGGCTGGATCAAAAGATTCGGTTCCCTTTGTTCATGAACTGGAGGTTGATATCCTTTGTAGTCTGAGGGTGCTGCTGGTTAGCCGGAGTATCGTATTCAGGGTCATCCCTAGGCTTCTTCGCGTAACCTATGGGTCTGAGCCTTGGGTGAGTAGGGAAGAAGGCGCGATTCTTTAAGGTATTTTCAACGCATGAAGACAACGGACCAGACATAGCATACATGTTTCCACCGTATCTGATGGGAATGAGGAGCTGAGAATCATATGCTTCTCGACATTCCTTCGTCATGGGTTCAGCAACATACCTATCAATCAAAGAAGAAGGAGGGTTAGTGGAAAATACCTCTGGTGGTTTCTGGACATCATCGGCGTTTTTAGGTTGAGGATTTCTTAGTGCATTGGAGAGGAAAGCCATTGTTGAGGATTTGGGAGAAAACGAAGTTGACAGTACAATGTTGTTTGAAAGCAAGAGATTTGGAAATGCTGGAAATGGTAAAAGTTCCAAATAGAAAGGTTCAGAAGTATTTATAGCCTTCAGAAGAGGGATATGTCTCGTCAAGGCCATTTAATGTTTCACAGGTAGTGGGACACGTGGCAAAGTGTGAAACGGTTACCGTGCAGGCATTGGGAAACGTTTTGACATGCTTGCCTTGGTTATAGGAATATGGTCATCATGGCAAGCGTGGTAACGAATGTTAGAAGAGACATCTTGGAGAAAGAGTAATGATGGTTTTCTAAAGTGCAGCAGCTGTTGGAAGGCAAAAGGCACACGTCAAGACCTTGTGGACAACTGGGAAGACAGGTGTCGAATGGGAAGTTCAAAGAATGGCTATTTCTTTGGGCGTCGAAATAGACATTCTTGGGGGACAATTTGTTGGCTCCCAAATTCGACACTTACTATATTTGGTCTTTTAGACCAAAAAACTGGAATGAACCAAGTCAAGAAGAATGTTTGACATATGAAATAACTTAGGGAAAAACATCTAAGTTATATTTGAGCCTTCGACTAGGGCTCATTTTCAGGTTCGTTCGACTGAAGAGGACTTATGTCCCTCGACTGAGAGAAAGTATCCTTGCTTTGACACATGATACAAGGACTATTTGAATTTTGAATTATTGGAGGGAAAGGCAGTTTCGCCAGCGTTTAAGAAGAAGCAACGTGGCTGAAAGCCATAGGTCGAGGGACATGCAGAAGACATTTGTCTTCATCTTAGCGCAGAATGATTCCTCGACGGTTACTTATTTTTAGTATAAATTAATAAACTTGTGTAATTTTCAAGGGTGTTCAACCTATTGTACTAAGTCACTCAAACATTATCCAAGTAACTGCTGCGTGAGAAAGGATAAAGACTGAGGAATGTACGTTGGAAACACCTTTTTTCCTTAATGAAAGTCTTTTACATTACTTTACTATTATCCTGCAAAGTTATCTTTTTTACTTCTTTTACTTGCATTTCTACATTTCTGCTTACTTTTCCAAAATCTCAAACATCCTTTCTCTGGGTCGAACGTGCGTTCTTCCTGCTTATCCATCTTACATAAAAATTAGCATATGTCCTGGGATTAATTTGATCGATCCCGTAAGTAAACCAAAAAGAACTTACCTTTTTGGAGATCAACGGTTGTTTACCAAAAACAACGGTAAACAGTCTCCAAGATAGGCCAAGGTTTCTAATCCTAAGTCCAAGAAATAGTCCCATGCTCCATAATGCCAAGGATAGTAACCAAATAGTCCAAGTACCATTAAGAGTTTTTTAGGGTTTAAGTTGATTATTAAGTATCTTAGGAAAAGAAAAAGAAAAGCTCAAGTGAGAAAAGTAAAAATGACAAGAATATAAATGCTCAAATGAGCAAAGATGAAAAATGGTATGAAATGAAAAAAATAAATAATGCATAAAGCATAAAAAAATAAAAGCATGAAATAAAACAAGTCAATAATTAGTGGTTAGTTGGATGACCATCTTGAAACTTGCATTTGGAACTCATTAGAGGATTGGTAGAACCAAAGCCTCCACACAACAAGTTGCATTTGCTTTTTTTTCAAGTATATCATCTATTTGGAATTCTCATAAGTACCATTTAATGATCAACGATGTTTAAGTGATCCGCATTGATCAAAGGTGTTGTAGATCCATTAGAGGATTGGTAGAACCAAAGCCTCCACACAATGAATCTCAAGGTTATTGGATCAAAGAGATCAAATTAACATACATGGGCTTGCAATAATAAGTTTGGGCCACGAATGATAATTTATTCGAATTGGGACAAAATTTAACGCTATGTTAAGCAATCATAAGTGGACTTATATAGAAGTCGCACCTATTTTGAGGCCGGTCAATAGCAGTCTATGCACCATTTGTTTTGAGACATGATATAGAGATCATGCTCCAACAACATTTAGTGCAATGAGAAGGGGATAAGATGAAGTGGAGTTAGGGTAAAAAGAGAAACCACATTTGAATTAATATTTAATCAAACTATTATTAAAATCATTCATCCATTTCTTGTGGAGTTAAACTCAACACCATGGATCCAATGATGTTAATAAAGCCATGACCAAAAAATCAACCCAAAACAGCCAGAAAATATTCGCAAAATAATAATATAATTAACATATGCATTAAAGAGTTTAAAAATGTTTTAAAAAATGGAAATCAGTGAAGAAAATGCCAATTATATTCAAATTAATTAAGAAATGAAAAATAAGACCATAGAAAAATCACAAAAGGGGCCAAGTGATTTTATAAAAATTTTGGGAATTTTTAAAAGTCATAACTATTTTTAAAAATTAAAATAAATGGGTAAAATAAACAAAAATAGTAAAAAAATAGTAATGTCAGAAACAAAAATAAAATAAGGTCACCAATATTTGTCACAATATCATTGGATCATCCCAAAAAAATTTTAAAATTTAAAAATGTGTAAAAGTATTTTTAAAAATTTTAAACAAATCAAATAAGTGTAAAATTCATTAAAAAAAATACCAAAACACATAATTAAATTGTGAAAAAATAAAAATCAAAGAAAATAATAAAAAAAATGTTTCATAATTTTTTCAGATTTTTTGGACTAAAAATGAATTTTCTATGATTTTTTGAAATTTAAAACAATTAAAATATAAAAATCAGAAAAAGAAAATAAAAGAAAAAGATGTAGACCATTGGATGAGAGTCAAAACGCGTTAGTAATCAAATCCAAGGGATCTGGCGCACTGTGCATATCATGGTCTTTAATGAATAATGTACAGAATCATTAATAAAATCAGAATTTGAAAATAACAAATGTCACGCTTTCATTGGTTAGAAGATGACACGTAGGTCATCTTCAACCTCCAGCCCTCGCGAATTACAGGTCTCTCAAACTGTAAAATCAGAAGCTCAGACCTATGTCATTCGCTTCGTCTCTTCAAGACGAAGACAACCACACCCTCGCGCCAAATTTATGTAAACTGTAGCTCAAGCAATTTGGAAAGAAAGTTTTGAAAAGGGATTTGAAAATTCATGGTCAAAACGTGCTTCCAGGTGAAAGTAAATGTTGCGACAAGAACTAGGGTAATGAGAGCAACACAATGATACCAAAGTTTTGAAGAATTGATGAAGAAATCTACCTATTGAAGTTGAGTTCCAAAGCTCTGAAACTGGACTTCTATGGAGCAATATAGGGCACGATTCTTGAATGTAATTATATGGTTAGCTTCAGGGAAGATCAAGGAAGGAGAATTTATGGAAAAAATGGATTGAAAAAGGCTGGAGAATAGGATTCGAAGCAGCTGAATTCTGAGTTGTGAAGCAAGTTTGGCAGGGTGATTCTGGCTATCTAAGCTTGGGAAATTGAATGGGGGATGACCCTCTATTTATAGGGAATCAAATGGAATGTTCAAGCGTGTGAAATGATGAAGTTTGGAGGGAAATCGTGTGAACCTGATACACGAGCAAAGTGTGATTTGATTTGCATCAAAACTCATCTAATCCTTGCGTTTCAAGGCTCTAATCCACTTTGGCAACTTGGTTAAATATGTTTATATCACAAACGCGTGCTAATTTGATGTTTAAAGGCCAAAACATGAATTTCAAATTCTAACTTGTGAAGAAACTTCAGTTCCAAGTTACCAAGTTCAATCCAATGGCATTTCCACCTCAAGGGGTCTTAGGGCAAAATTCTTGATGCTTTGGAAAGATGGGGTAACAAGCTTTGCAATGGAAAAATAATGGAATCAAATGGATGCTTGAGCTGAATGTTACATGGAGTCAAAGTTGAAGAAAAAGAGTTGACTTTCCATACTTAGAAATATTTCAAATTCTTCTTTAAAAATGACCTATAATCTCTTGCATCCAAACATGGCCTTCCACTTAGAATTTGCTCTTGACCAAAAAAGATGGAATGAAGTAGATCTCTTGAATGACATCTTGAAATTTAAACCACTCAAAATCTCCAAAAATTGAGCAAGTTATGACTTGTTGAAGTTGGCCAAAAATCATGAAATGACCTATAATCGTTTGCATTCTTAAGGAAACTTCCATCCATTTTTTTACTTTGCACATAAAATAAGGCCTGAAGTACACATTCTCAAGATCATCATGAAAAAAGAATGGGCTCAAGGTGATAAAAATTGACCAAGTTATGACCATTTGAAGTCACATATGGAGAATTGGGGATTCATCTGGGTGACTTGTAATCTTTCCTTTTCACCAAGTTCCTTCCACATGAAAACTCCTTGGAACTTTTGAAGTGATTTGTTGGTAACTCATTGAAGAGAAGAATGTTTTTGGAATAACTCAAAAATACCAAAAGATAAGCAAGATATGCCCCTTTGAAGTCCAAAACCCTAACCTCTAGATCAAGAGAATGCTTTGAGGAACTTTGCCAAGTTTGAACAAACTTTTTGTGCCAATATTCTTCCTTTGTGAATAGAAATTATTGAGGATGATGATGAGGACTCATGGCCACCAAAACCACTTCCATACCAACTTCAAAACAACTTCAATGGTGAGGTTTGAATTTCTCAAGCTATTGACTAGGGCATGGAAATAAACTCATGAACCCATAAAGCAACTTGATAAACCTCATTGCCTTTACCTACATTATTAAAAAGTAAGACAAACCAATATTGCATTTTGTTAATTAGAGAGAAAATCAAAGCAAAATATCCATGATCACAAAAGAAAAAAAGTCAAGGTGCTTGGAAACTCCTCAAAGAGAAAAGCTAAAGATAGGGAGAAGAACCAAAAGCCCTAATGTAATTTTGTTGTGATTGAAACAACATGGTATGATGAAAGGATCTTAGGGGGAAAAATTGGGGTACAACAACTTCACTTATTTAAGTTTCTTCTATCCGGAGATACGAAGGTTAAAAATCTTCGCATCGACGTGATCTAAGACACTTAAATACAAAACAAACCCTATTTTTGGCCCTAAGATACCATGCAAATGCTTATGCATATGAATGCATATGAACAGAACCAAAGAGACACAAAGTAACATTGGGGGTGCAACAAAAAAAGGAGAAACAAAGGAGCAACCTCACCAGGAAAATAAATCACTAGTGAACCATAAGAACATAATCAGAGAGGAAGATAACAAGCATCGACGTTTACTACCGATGTACTGCCAACGTTTACTGAATATATCATATCACCGCCGTTCACTGACGTTAAACTATCGACGTTCACTGAAGATAGCAAAAAGACAAGAAACACTGACATTCACTGCCGATGTACTACCAACATTCACTGAAGGTAGAAAGAGAAAACATATCATATCACAGCCGTTCACTGACGATGAACTACCAACGTTCGCTGAAGGTAGAAAGAGAAAATATATCATATCACCGCCATTCACTGACGATGAACTATCAACGTTCACTGATGATAGCAAAAAGATAACAAACATCGACGTTCATTGCCGATGTACTACCAACGTTCACTGAAGGTAGAAAGAGAAAATATATCATATCACCGCCGTTCACTGACGATGAACTATCAGTGTTCACTGATGATAGAAAGAGATAAAAAAACACTGATGTTCACTGCTGATGTACTACCAATGTTCACTGAAGGTAGAAAGAGAAAATATATCATATCACCGCCATTCACTGACGATGACCTATCAACGTCCACTGATGATAGAAAGAGATAACAAACATCAACGTTCACTGTCGATGTACTACCAACATTCACTGAAGGTAGAAAGAGAAAATATATCATATCACCGCCGTTCACTGACGATGAACTATCAACGTTCACTGATGATAGAAAGAGATAACAAACACCGATGTTCACTGCCGATATACTACCAACGTTCACTGAAGGTAGAAAGAGAAAATATATCATATCACCGCCGTTCACTGAGGATGAACTATCAACGTTCACTGATGATAGAAAGAGATAATAAACACCGACGTTCACTGCCGATGTACTACCAACGTTCACTGATGGTGGAAAGATAAAATATATCAAGTTTCCATAAGATTCTGGTGTCTTGCCAAGAACGGGTCTGAACTTTTTTTTTTTAAAACCAAGGAAATCTGCCTGGAAAGGGGTAATACATAATATGTCTCAAATAAAGAGACTTCCACTCATTGTCAAGGGGAATTGCAAAGAGAAATGACTTTCTGGGGATAGAAATATGACTTCCCGGGGAAATGCCACGATATTCCTGCTGAGGAGATAAAGTCTTCCTGTGCAAAATAAATGCACAAACCAAAACTCAAAGTTTTCAGCAATCCATAATAAATGATATTGTCATGTAGCCACAAATCTAATTCAGAAATAAACTAGAGCAAGATGGCCAATGCAGATACATCCTTTGAGAAATAAACTCAAGATGGAAAACCAAATTCAGCTAAGCAAAGAGCGTTGCAGGAAAGGTCAGAACACAATGTCAATGAACGATGATTTTTAGTAATGCATGATGTATGTATGAATGTATGAGTGTTATCGTGCATATGCTGGTAAAAAGGATACATAATTAGTGCAAACAAACAAAACCGCCTCAGGTACTAACAACATTCGGCTAAGCTTCAACCAGAAAGATCAAACCAAGAAAGGTAAAAGCAAATGCAGAAACCAAACCTATTGCCTTAACTTCACTGAGGAGAAACATAATTCGGATGTAGCCAAATCAAACAGATACCGGGATAGAACATCCTTATTTCGGTTTCATCAGAGAAAAAAGTTTTCCAAAAGCAACATGCCTACTGGAGATTGCAAGACCAACCTCAAATAAAGCATATTGACGCCGACACAACCAAACCTCACTGGGGGATTCAAGCCTACCTCCGTGGAGAAAAAACTACGGATTGAAAATTTTCATCACGAACACTCATTCCAACAAGAGATGCCCTGGGATAACCTTCTCGGGAAATCAAGAAGTCAACATTAATGCCAATACTGCAAAAAGAGCGACATCTCCGCACACCAAGGGAATAAAACCTTTCATCATATGAGGGAAGACTTCGCTGGGGAATCTGGGACGGAGGCTTCTGACCATGCAAACCCAAAATCAAAAGCGAACCAAGACTTGACTGGGGATAATGGGATCACAAACCCAATATTGTACCTTGTACCCATTGATATCGTCTTTAACTATCTGAGAAACACACAAAGATTGCGCACACCAGCAAAATGACCTGAGAAAACCTTCATGAAGGAAGTAAATCTTCTTAAAACAAACGGAGTTTGTTCATTCTTGGGATCACCATTTTTATTGTCATTGTTTCATCACAAATCCCAAAGTAAATTTAATTGTAAAGATCTCTTCTTTTTTTTTGAAAAGTTAATTTTGCTTCTTTTAATCTTTTTGCTTTAACAGTTATTATCAGTAACAAATGAAGTCTTTGCAAGCTAAATAAAAGATAAGAACACAAAGAATTGATCAAAAGCTCGAATTTCATTAATAGAATGGTAGTCTGCGAATGGCGAGACTCCATGGATGATTATAGAGTTTGGGAAATGGTAATACATAATGGAAAAGATACATTGAGATACAATGACCATTATCCCCCCTAACAAATTTTGAAATCCTTAGCAGAAACTTTCGTTGAAGTATGGTGAGGATTCGAGAAGATTGTTGCTTCAACGATCAAGTCTCGTCTGACGTAGTTACTTACCAAGAAAATCCCTAACTTTTGCCTAAGCTTCCCTCGCGGGTTATCAACTTAGCGGGAAATTTATTCTGTTTATGTCTCTAATTTTTTCCTAGACCGCCCTTTCGGGTTTTCGGCCTACCGAGATGCTCCTTTTTGCCTAAGCCTCCCTTTCTGGTTTTCAACTTAGCAAGTTGTTCTTTTATTTCTTTAGGCAAAGTATTTCTTGACTGCGTTAGCATTCATGGGACGTGGGAACTCCTCGCCATCCATAGTTTCAAGAATTAATGCACCACCAGAGAAGGCTTTCTTGACAACATACAGGCCTTCAAAATTGGGAGTCCACTTGCCCCTAGAATCAGTGTTGAAAGACATGATCTTCCTGAGCACGAGGTTGCCTTCTCTGAATTCACGAGGTTTGACCTTTTTATCAAATGTTTTCTTCATTCTTTTCTGATATAACTCCCCATGACATAAAGCTGTCATCCTCTTCTCTTCAATCAAATTCAATTGGTCAAACCTGTTCTGGAACCATTCAGCCTCTGTCAACTTGGCTTCCATTATCACACCCAACGAGGGAATCTCTACCACGACAAGGAGTACAACTTCCATTCCATATACCAGGGATAACAGGGTTGCTCCTGTTGAAGTGTGAACAGATGTTCGATATCCATGTCGAGCAAAAGGGAGAATTTCATACCAATCCTTATAAATGACAATCATTTTCTGGATAATTCTCTTGATATTCTTATTAGCAGCTTCAACAGCCCCATCCATCTTTGGCCTGTATGGAGATGAATTGTGATGGACAATCTTGAATTCTTTGCACAGTTCAATCATCATCTTGTTTTTCAAATTCGATCCATTGTCAATGATGATTCTGCTCGGCACACCATACCGGCATATAAGATTGTTTTTGATGAAACGCACAACCACCTGTTTGGTAACATTGGCATATGAAGCAGCTTCTACCCATTTGGTAAAGTAGTCAATTGCTACTAAGATGAAACTTTGTCCATTCGAAGCTTTGGGTTCTATCATCCCGATCATGTAAATACCCCACATAGAAAAAGGCCATGGGGAGGAAATCACATTGAGAAGTGTCGGAGGCACATGGATATTATCTGCATAAATCTGGAATTTATGGCACTTCCTTGCAAATTTGTAACAATCAGATTCCATTGTCAACCAATAATAACCTGCCCTTAGAATCTTTCTAGCCATCAAATGTCCATTAGCATGATTGCCAAATGAACCTTCATGGATCTCATGCATCAACATGTTTTCTTCGTGTCTATCCACGCATCTGAACAAGACCATGTCATATTTTCTCTTGTATAACACATTTTCACTGAGGAAGAAATTGCTTGCCAATCTTATCAATGTCTTTCTATCTTTCTTCAACGCACCAAATGGGTATTCCTGAGTCTGAAGAAAATGCTTGATATCATAATACCAAGGTTTTTCATCTGCTACATCCTCTGTCGTAAACACATGAGCGGGCCTATCCAGCCGTCGAACTATAATTCAGGGTATATCATTCCAAGCATTTACTTGGTACATGGAAGCCAAAGTTGCCAGAGCATCTGCCATTTGATTTTCATCCCTAGGAATGTGATATAATTCAACTTTATTGAAGAAGGGTAGTAATCTTCTAGCATAATCTTTGTAAGGGATCAAGCCAGGGTGACGAGTGTCCCATTCTCTGTTAATCTGATTTATTACCAAAGTTGAATCTCCATACACATCTAGAATCTTGATTCTGAGATCGATAGCTTCCTCAAGACCCATGATGCAAGCCTCATATTCTGCCATATTATTAGTGCAATCAAATGTTAACCTCACGGTAAAAGGAATATGTGATCCATGAGGAGTAACAATCACAACACCAATTACTTTACCATAAGCATTCACAGCTCCATCAAATACCATACTCCAACGAGATTCAGGGTCGAGGCCCTCCTCAGTAATGGTTCATCATAATCTTTCACTTTCAAGAACATCACATCTTCATCGGGGAATTCATATTCTGCAGACTGATGATCTTCCACTGGTTGGTGAGCAAGGTAATCTGCCAACACACTACTTTTAATAGCCTTTTGAGTGCGGTACTCGATATCATATTCAGATAACAACATCTGCCAGCGGGTAATTCTCCCGGTAAGAGCAGGCTTATAAAAAATATACTTGATTGGATCCATTTTGGAGATCAACCAAGTGGTATAATTCAACATATACTGCCTCAAACGTTTTTCCGCCCAGGCCAAAGCACAACATGTTTTTTCTAGCATAGAATACCGCGACTCACAATCAGTGAACTTTTTGCAGATATAATAAATGGAGAACCCTTTCTTCCCTTTTTCATCCTGTTGTCCCAGAATACAACCCATATATTTATCTAACACCGTTAGATACATAATCAACGGTCTTCCTTCTACGGGAGGGAGCAAGATAGGAGGTTCAAGCAAATACTCTTTAATACTTTTAAATGCCCTTTGGCAGTCATCCGTCCATACACAACCTTGATCTTTCTTTAACAACTTAAAGATCGGTTCACACGTTGCAGTCATGTGGGAAATAAATCTGGAGATATAATTCAAACGCCCGAGGAAACCCCTGCCTTGCTTTTTAGTTCTTGGTGCTAGCATTTCTTGAATTGATTTGACTTTGTCAGGGTCAACTTCAATTCCTTTCTGGCTAACAATAAAACCCAACAATTTCCCCGATCTAACTCCGAAGGTGCATTTATTTGGATTCAAGCGGAGACGATACTTCCTTAAACGCTGAAACAATTTCAACAAATCTTCTATATGCCCTTCTTCAGTTTGGGACTTTGCAATCATATCATCAACATATACTTCGATTTCTTTGTGCATCAGATCATGGAATAGGGTTGTCATAGCCCTCTGGTACGTTGCACCAGTGTTCTTCAACCCGAAGGGCATCACTCTATAGCAGAATGTTCCCCAGGGTGTGATAAACGTTGTTTTTTCCATGTCCTCTGGAGCCATTCTTATTTGATTATACCCAGAAAATCCGTCAATGAACGAGAATACTTTGAATTTTGTTGTGCTATCCACTAACAATATCAATGTGGGGCAATGGAAAATCATCTTTTGGACTAGCTTTATTTAGATCTCTGTAATCTACGCACATGCGGACTTTTCTGTCTTTTTTCGGTACTGGGACAATATTGGAAATCCATTGAGGATACACTAACATCACAAGAAAACCTGCATTAATCAGCTTTAGGACCTCCTCTTTGATCTTTACTGCCATATCCGGGTGGTTCTTCTCAACTTTTGTTTAACTGGCGAACACTCTGGCTTCAACGGCAAACGATGCTCGACAATGTCTGTATCTAGACCAGGCATATATTGATAATACCAAGCGAAAATATCCACATACTCTTTCAACAGCTCAATCAACCCGCTCTTTACATCAGGATGCAACGATGCTCCAATCTTAACTTCCTTCGGATCTTCTTCTGAACCCAAATTAATCACTCCCAAAGGCTTTTTATATGGCTGAATGGTATTTTCCTCGTGCTCAAGCAACCGTGAGACCTCTTCTGGAATCTCATCATAATCTTCTTCTTCAGCCCCAAACACAAGACAATCAAAGTTGGGAGAGGGTGCAGGGTCATTGTGTTCAACGAGTTTTTTAATTAATCTGCACATGTGATTTATGATTGCTTTTAGAAACTGACACATATAATAAGTGATCATGCAGATTAATTTTCAGTTATTATTTATTTTGAAAGGTTTTTTATTTTTTATTTACCATTTCCCAAGAAGAAAGTAGAAAATAAAAGACATGATTTGGAAGCAAAGACAACTTTTATTAACGATCTTAAAAGTTATAGAAAACAGATAAGCCCTACAACATTAATACTTCCACCTTGGGCAGAGTGAAAGCTTTTCAAAAGAAAGAAACAGATTAACAAAACAAATTACTTTGAAATATGTATGCAAGAAGGAACATCAATGGTGACGCAGTTCTGAATTCGGACTCCATGCGTCACATAATTCGGTACTTCCTGCTCTGCTTCATCCTCTTCAATAACATTAATTCCATAATCAATTGGATGGAGGTAGCCTCCGCTGTGGAAAACATCATGATAATTGTTCACAGAAGACTTTGACTTCAAACTTTCGCCTTTGCCATTCCTCGAAGAGAAACCCAAACCAGTTCTGTTCTTATTCACAGGTGGATCCACAAGTCGTCCCTAAACTGCATTATTACCATTGCGCACAACCTGCTGCGCGTCCTTCAGGGAAACCACGGAATTCTCATTCTTCCTTATGTTGTCAATGGATAAGGCTTGGAACTGGGTTCCAACAACAGCCTCATCCGCTTCTACAATACTGAAAGAGGATAGATGGGATATCAACAACGCCTGCTCCCCATTTATGATCACTACTTTCCCTTCACGCACAAATTTTAGCTTCTGATGCAGAGTTAAAGTGACAGCCCCTGCTTCGTGTATCCATGGCCGTCCTAGCAAACAGCTATATGCAGGAATAATGTCCATTACCTGGAAGGTTATCAAGAACAAATGTGGTCCTATGTGGATGGGTAAGTCCACCTCACCGATGACATATTTCCTCGACCCATCAAAAGCCTTCACAATGATGCCACTCAGGCGCATATGTTTTCCCTGATACTTTAACTTCATAAGGGTACTTCTCGGTATAACATTCAACGCGGATCCGTTATCAATTAGCACATTGGATAGCGAGTCATTCTTGCAGTTCATGGATATGTGGAGGGCCAGGTTGTGATTCCTCCCTTCATCTGGTAACTCATCATCACAGAAACTCAAGTTGTTACATGATGTAATGTTTCCAATTACGCTACTGAATTGATGTAACGACATATCATTCTCTACAAAAGCTTGGTCTAGTACTCTCATCAGTGATTCTCTATGAGCGGAGGAATTCATCAATAAAGCTAGGATGGATATCTTTGAAGGAGTCTGCAATAGCTGATCTACAATTTTGTAGTCGCTCATCTTAATTATCTTCAAGATATCATCCACATCTTTCTCTAATGTAGCTCCACTAGTCTCTCCTGCAGTCTTCTTAGGCTCATCGTTCTCAGCAATTTTCTTTCCAACAACAACATCTCTTCGAATACCCGGCGTAAACACACAACCACTACGGGTCACCCTACTATTATCAGCTATATTTCCAACATCTGGCATTGGCTGGATGAGAATTTCCACCCCCTCTTCTAAGATTGTAGCATTTTATTTGTAAGGCACATCCTTATCTGATTTATAGGTAACAGTTGGTTTACTATGGTACTCCACCTCAAAATGAGCAGGTGCACCAAAACAAGGTACAATGACGTTTACACCTTCCTCAACACAATCAGCACTCAAAAGGTCATTTCCGGCAAACAAATTTTTGTCTGAAGAGAAATACTCATCCACGGAGGCATACTCCTCCTCTGACTCTTCTCCCATCAAACAAACTTCAACCATATAAATCTCGTGATAATCATCTCTCTGACCTGTGATCTTGATATTTCCATTGTCTAACAGCAATTGAACACCCTTTCTCACATTAGAACATCCTCGGGGGTCTTGACAGCAAATTACGCATGATCCATATTGGTGTTTGTGATCGGTGGATCTGGAACTGACTGTTTAACGCTGGTTCGTGAAATGTCGCGGAAGCAAGAGTCGCCACCGTCTTTTATTTTCTCCAAATGGAAAGGACAAAAGCACAGAAAAATTCCTTATAGAGATTGCTCTCGGTTCGGGAGGTAGGTTATAGAAAGGGAAGGTGTTAGCACCCTTTCTATCCATGGTTATCCATGGGCTCTTAGATACTTGCTCATTGTGTTTTCAAAATTGTTTGTTTGCTTTTCAATGTGGGTTTAAAAGTTTCTTTGAAAAATTTCAGATCGACTCATACGTCAGAGTGTTTGAAAAGTTTGTTTTGAAAGCTTTTGAAAATGTGTCAGTGTGAAAAGTCTTTTTGAATTTGTTTTGAGATTAGAGCAAGTATCCTTGAGAACCTACCTACCCTAAGGAATTCGTCTGTGTAGATGCCCTTTAAAGTAGTGCCATCCCACCATTGAGAGGTAGGTAGCACCACCGTTGGAGGTGTTCGGGTCAATTCGATTTTAGGGACATGGTGATCACCAGAGCAATGGGAAGACACCTTAGAAGCTACCCTCATGCCAGGTTCCCGGATCATGAGGACTTACTAAGACGTCCTCTACTCGACGACCACCTTTCGAAAGGCAACAGTGAGGCGTACCCTAGGGGTGGTGTGTGCGAATTGTGTGTCATGTTTCAGTTATTTGTCTTGTCATGTTTGTCGTGTTCTACGCTTGATTTTAATTAGGGCCATTCATTCTTGCATGCATATTTAACAGTTATAAAGTTTGCGGAAAAATAAATCTAAGGCTATTACAAAGGCGCGGGTCCATATCGCCAAAATAAACCGGACCCGATTTAGCGGAAAATAAATAAAGCGAAGAATAAAGTGCGAAAAGTAAAGTTACATGGCTTTGGGACATTTACATAATTACAATGAACGATAAAAATAAATCATGCGAAATAAAATTATTAAACAATGGGCGTTGGACCCTTTTGCAAGATATTTAAAATTAATAAGGAATTAAAATAAAAAAATAAAAATTAAATGTTTTTGATATTTTTGTATTTTTTAGATTTAATAAGGAAGAGAAATTAATTGAAATTAAATTAAAAGGCAAACCCTAACTCTAATATTTTTTTTAATTATTAAGAAAGAATTAAAATATGATCTACATTAAACCCTAATTTATTTATGCACAATTTTTAATCATAAAATAACTAAATAATATTATTCTAAAAAAAAGGAAAAATTAAAAGAGAAATCAAAAAAAGATATTAAACCTAAATTCTATTTTTGGTGTTTTTTATTAAAAAGATTAAAACTATATCCTAATTAAACTAAATATTTACATGCATTTATTTAGAAAATAATTAAAATAAAAATTATATTAATTTTTGGCCTTTTCTGATTTTTTGGGTGTTTTTATGTTTTTGTGAAAATAAATTAGTTAACTTAAGACAATAAAATAAATAAAACAACAAAAATAAGGGTAAGAAGAAAAATATAAAAAATGCAAACCAGGGTGGGGTGTGGCCCCAAATCAGGAGGTATAGACCTGGACTTTTGGCCCATTGAGCTTCAGTCTTCGTTGACCTTTTGAATCCTATATGACGCGTTGACTGGAGTTTATTGTACTCCTTTGATCATGGCCCTTGGATGGCTACTGATGGACGCGTGTATGGTGAACTTGGAGTGTGCATGGTGGTCCTGGACATTAGCAAAGCATTGGATCTCATATTGAAAAATAGCATTGAGATTTTTCCAGACCTGGGACTTGAACCCAGGTCTTGAAGGTTACAAGCGTAGCGTGTTACCACTGAGCCACCTAACATCAATTGATATATTATAAAGAATAAAAAACAAAAGGAAAAACCAAGCGCACTAATAATTGGGCGCGCGAAATTTAAAACACCCAATCATATCGTGCCAGCACGTCATCGTCTTCATCCTTTTTTTATTTTTTCTGAAACATAAGCATACGGCAACGGTTTTAGAAACGTTGCATTAGGGGGGATTCAAGAAAATAGCGAATAGCCCTCCTTGCTACATAAATCCATCGCGAGGTATGCTTCTTGTTCATGGGAACACGCTGATTGCAATGGTCTTAATCTTGAGTCCCAATTGTTCCTTGGGTGAGAAACCCCAAATCAAGAACTCTGAAAACCTAAATTTCGATCATGGTGAAATCATGTTTATGCCACAAAAACTCAATTAATTATGATGGTTAGTTCACAAACTTCATAAGGAGCATGAATATACAAACAAAAATGCAAAAAGATGCTTAAATCATGCTATGCGATTTCAAGATTTTCTTGGTACAGTTTGAGTTCCTGATACCAATTCAAGGCGTTTTGCTTGTTGTTTATGATTGAGAAATGTTCAAGAATGTCTCAGGATGCTATTGGAATGAAACTTGCGCTTTGAATCGCCTCCTAGAACTGATTTCAGTTTTGGATTTTTGGAGAAATTTCTCAAGTTTTTTGAAGGGTCTTTGGGCGCAGCTTGCAGTCTAAAAACATTAGGGTTCTGATCTTGAGTATGTATAGAGCATGCTAGGTCAACAAAACTACACAAAATCTCAAGCATTCATTGTTTTACATATTTGATTTTATGAAATCTTTTTGAATCTTTTTTCATAGTTTTTGTGTCAATTAGGTTTCAATCAAGCCAAAACCTTCTATATTAGCATGTGCACGAGATATCAAGTCCAAATCATGCATAAAAAGATTTGTTTAGGTTAAGTTTATATTTTTCATGTATTAAAATGATTTAAATGAATATAAATTAATATAAATTCAAATAAATAATTAAAAAATATGAAAATACTTCCCTTTGGGCCTAATGGTCGTGCATAGGCTTGGCATGAAGAAACTTGGAAGAAAAATGGGCCCAATAGCAAATTTAGGCCTTTTGCATCAATGTTGACTTTTCAAAATTCCCAAAAATTTCCCAACTTCCACAAGGCATAACTTGGTCAATTTTTAAGCTTTTCACATGTTCTTGGACATTTTGGAAAGGTCTTTGAGTCCTTTAACCAATGCCTTTGGTCCCATGTCATTTTGATTTACCAATCTCAAGTTATGGCCTTTGACTTAAAGTCACTTTTTGTTGACTTTTGAAAATGACCTATAATGTTGAAATTGATAACTTTTTGTGAGAGCATTTCTTGGACTTGGAACATGAAGATGAATTGTAGGAAATGTCTTTCTCTTCAAAATGAGCTTTGGATGGAATTTTTCTGATAATCCATGTGAAAGTTATGCCCTGGTCAATTTCAGTTGACTTTTTCAGCTGTCCAAATATAGTAACTTTTGCATCTTTGATGATTTCTGAGCCAAATTTTGAGAATCATGATCAAGCATTGATCAAATGATGTTTGTGGCTTCAAAATGATGTGTTGACCAAAAATTTGAACTTTTGACTGTCAAATGACCATTTTGCCCCTACAGTTGACTGTAGTGCAATCTAGGGTTTTGACTGTGCAATCTTGAGCTGAATGCCTTGAAAATTGATATGAGGATGTTTGACCACATTTGTAGGCATATGAGACTTGATTGGGCCTTTGGAAAGTTCATTTGCTTGACCAGAACTCAAACCCTAGTTTTGACTGTATAGGAGACAGTTGAACTGCATAGTCCTTGGGGAATTTTGTGACCTTGACTTAACAAATCTTGATGAATATGGGAGGGAAAATTTTGGGGTGCAACAGTTGCCCCTGTTCAATCTTCTTAGACTTGAGGATGCAGATTGGCGGACGTGCCTTTCGTAATCCGAGGGTAGAAGATGATTGAACACTAAAGTGCCCAGAAATTTGCGCTCACATGATAGCAGTGATGGGGGAATGGGCTTATAGATGCCATTTGGAGATTGCTGGATAGGATGATGGGCTTATAGATGCCATCTGGATGTTGATTGCGTAAGAGATTCCTTCGCTAGAACCTGTATACCTGCAAAAGAACAAATGAGTACCTGACACGTTGTAGGAGCTGATTTTAGATGTTTGGTATAGATGTGTCCTGACTGGTTACAGGAGCAGAATCTGGAGCTTCAAACGCTGATGAACGAACCAGGGACGGTTACTATCTTAACATGAATGGTAAGAGAACCTTGGACGATTTTAACTTCAACAACGCTCGTTGAGAAAAATCTTGGGTGTCTTCTACTGGAATAAGAATCAGGGAGATCTTAGGGTCGATCTGACTGAACCAGAGAGGCCTTTGACTGGGTAAGAATCAGGAAAATCTTAGGGTCGATTTAACTGAACCGGTCTAGGTCTTGAAATATCTTCAACTGGATAAGTATCAGGGAGATCTTAGGGTCGATCTGACTGAACCAGAGAAGGCCTTGGACTGGGTAAGAATCAGGAAAATCTTAGGGTCGATTTAACTGAACCGGTCTAGGTCTTGAAATATCTTCTACTGGATAAGTATCAGGGAGATCTTAGGGTCGATCTGACTGAACCAAGAGAAGGCCTTGGACTGGGTAAGAATCAGGAAAATCTTAGGGTCGATTTAACTGAACCGGTCTAGGTCTTGAAATATCTTCTACTGGATAAGTATCAGGGAGATCTTAGGGTCGATCTGACTGAACCAAGAGAAGGCCTTGGACTGGGTAAGAATCAGGAAAATCTTAGGGTCGATTTAACTGAACCGGTCTAGGTCTTGAAATGTCTTCAACTGGAATAAGTGACAGAATGTTGCCATATTTGGTTTACATCCGGACTATATCTGGAAGGATATCTGGAAGCAGTATCAGAACGTCACCATATCTGGTTTACATCTGAAACTATATCTGGAAGGAAATCTGGAAGCAGTATCAGAACGTCACCATCGCTGGGTTTACATCTGAAACTATATCTAGAAGGAATTCTGGAAGCAGCATCAGAACGTCACCATCGCTGGGCTTACATCTGAAACTATATCGAAAAGGAATTCTTGAAGCAGTATCAGAACGTCACCATCGCTGGGTTTACATCTGAAACTATATCTAGAAGGAAATCTGGAAGCAGTATCAGAACGTCACCATTGCTGGGTTTACATCTGAAACTATATCTAGAAGAAAATCTGGAAGCAGTATCAGAACGTCACCATCGCTGGGTTTACATCTGAAACTATATCGAAAAGGAATTCTTGAAGCAGTATCAGAACGTCACCATCGCTGGGTTTACATCTGAAACTATATCTAGAAGGAAATCTGGAAGCAGTATCAGAACGTCACCATTGCTGGGTTTACATCTGAAACTATATCTAGAAGAAAATCTGGAAGCAGTATCAGAACGTCACCATCGCTGGGTTTACATCTGAAACTATATCTAGAAGGAATTCTGGAAGCAGCATCAGAACGTCACCATCGCTGGGCTTACATCTGAAACTATATCTAGAAGGAATTCTGGAAGCAGCATCAGAACGTCACCATCGCTGGGCTTACATCTGAAACTATATCGAAAAGGAATTCTTGAAGCAGTATCAGAACGTCACCATCGCTGGGCTTACATCTGAAACTATATCTAGAAAGAATTGCGTTAGTTGATAGTAATCATTTTTGTATTGATCTTTTTCTTGAAAAGGTAGAACATAATTGTATGCAAAATCATGATGCATGAACTGTATTTTTCAATATCAATGAGATGCGTGTATTATGATGCATATGCCTGCTATAATGATGTATGTGACGTTTTATGAATGTATGTTTTTGTCTAGGGAAAATAAATCCTTGACGGGTGCCGGGAAGTCATATCCTGGGCTGATGTTGAAAAATAGCTTTGCTTCCGCTGGGGAGGATAGCTGCAAGTATACCGGTAGGAGAAGATAACTCCGTTGGGGAATAAACTTGGCAAATGGAGGATTCTGCGGGGAGAAAAAAGATATTCTAACGACCATGTTGGGAAGAAATACTCTGGGGGGAGATGCTTTTGCTGAATTGTTGAGGATGACCCGCTGAGGATACCTTGCTGTATTGGAAGTATGAATGGACTTCGCTGGGGATAAGAAGATTCTGTCGACGACGCTCTTTCCGTGGCTTTTGGCTGAGGATAACCCAGTTATATCTTGTTAAGGAAATAACTCTTTAAATCAAGCCGGTCGACGCGTTCATGCTCTGCGAGGGTAAGCTTCCAGAATCGTCTGGGGATAAGTTTACTGCTTGGGGAGATGGATTCCAACTTTCCTGGGGAAGCTGGGTTGGACTCTCCTGGGGAGGTATTGAACTGTATTGGTTATGTTCTTCTACGGAACTTACCCTGATGCTTTGGAGGATAGAACGATCAGATTGCTTAGACCACCCATCATTGCCCCTGTTTCAGTGGGAGAGGATAGTTGTTGGTGGACAAACCTTCTTCTGGTAGACAGATAGCAGGACATAGTCGTACGCTTTAATCCCTAATTTTTGCCTGGACCGCCCTTTCGGGTTTTCAGTCCACCGGGATACCCTTTTTTGCCCAAGCCGCCTTTTCAGGTTTTCGACTTGTCGGGTGTACAGATTTTTTCATTTCATCCCTTCATTTTGCCCGAACCCTTTTGGTTCGCCGGGAAGCCCTGATTTTTGCCTAGGTGTGTCAACCTAGCGGGTCTTTGATTTTGCGTAGTATTTTTCCGACTATGTCCATGTTCTTAGAATGCAGGGAGGTGCCCCTGGCTGTTTGTGTTTTGTCATGCCACCAAAAGGTGTTTGATCAGGCCAGATTCGTTGTTGGAACGCCCCAAGTGACTCAGGCGGAGATTTGCCCCAGGCTGTTTGGCCTTTGAGAGATTCTCCGAATCTTGACTTAACTGCCCCAGATGGTAGACCCTGATCATGTTATGCCCCTTGATTAGAAGTGCTTTTGTTCACTAGGTATTCGTCGTGCGAATTTCTATGCTGTTCAAACAAAAAGTCATATGCAAACAAAGTTATGTTAAAAATGCAAAGCCTATGTCTGTCTTGAAGATTTTGAAAATGCATTCTTTTTTCATAAAACAAATGAATGTTTGTAAAACGTGATGTCAACTCCTTCTTTATAGTAAGCCTTAAGGAGTCAGGATACCTTTCGTCACAGTATGCTTTCGAACTAACCCATGCTTCAGCTAGGACTTTTAAGGGTTATAGCGTGGCCTGGTTCACGGTTTAAGAAACAAAGGATAAAGGCTCAAATTATTTGTACCCACCCACTCTTCGTGATGTTCTCCAAACCTAAACTCAGTTGATCCTACGTTAGACCTTGTTTGAGTCTTTGCTCTGACGTTCCAATAATGGTTCAGCTGTTGGTGATTTATTCTGACTAGGCAGTCATCTTTTGCTTTGGTTGAGGGTTTGTAGGACCTCTTTCTTTTTGATTTTTGTTATCCCTTTCTTCTTTTGCCTGAACTGTTTCCTTTTTTGGAATTACAGTCAGCGGGATGCCCCAGTTTCATAAGTCCCCTTTGTAGGTTTAGACTTTGTGGGCTTTTTGCTTATGATTTTTTTTTTTTTTTTTGATAACGACTGCCTGTCCTTTTGATTGTTCTGAACCGTCATGTCTTCGTTCGTTTTGTAAAGATCTCTTTGGCGCCATTCGTTATGCACTTGGATCAACTGAGAGACTACCCTGCCCCAGGTTATGATTAAGGGTTTTGATTTTCGAAAATAAAAACTCCTACTTCTTTGGTTCGGATGGGTTGACGAGGGATTATCATCCTTATAACTCCAGTGTTTAGGGACTGAAACAATGCCTGTACCTCATCAGCTGGGTCTGTTCAAAAGCATACTGTAATGATTGTGGTATCGTTTTCGTCATCCTCCCTCAAGAGGCTCAGAATTATTAACCAAGAGTTGACATCAGAAAAAATATGAAAAGAATATAACAAAAATAATTGTATTAATTCCCCAAAACAGACATATGCGATGCATTGATAGAATAAAAGAGTTTGCTATGACATTAATTGTTTGTATAAGCAAAGAAAAATACAACTCAAAAATTCAAATAAACAAAAGGTTTTCAATGATTGGGCAACGGAGCAGTGATTATGTTCGGAGTCTCAGACACTTCAAACTGAATCTCTCCAGCGTCGATCATATCTTGAATTTTATTCTTGAGAGGCCAGCAATTGTCTGTAGTATGCCCCGGGCTATCTGAATGATATGCGCACCTATCGTTGGGATGATAGTTGGGTGCAGAGGTGTTCGGATTCCGGAGAGGAGCCCTTAAGGTGATCAACCCTGCCTTCAACATTTGTTGCAGTGCTTGATCCAACGACATGTTGAGTTTGGTGTACTGCCGTTTCTCCTTGCGCTGCTGCCCCTGTCCTTGTTGAGCAGGTCCGGGATTGGAAATCTGGATTGCCCCGGTCTCATGACGGCTCTTTTTACCGTGCACAGCATTGGATTCTTTCTTTCCGTGATGAGGCTTTTTATCAGCAGGTGCAGCCTCTTGAATTTTCCCAGACCGGATACCAGCTTCTATTCTCTCTCCAGTCAAGATAAGATCTGTGAATCCGGCAGACGAATTCCCAATCAGGTGGTTATAAAATGGACCAGACAAGGTTCCCAAGAACATATCAACAAGTTCCCGATCAGTCAAAGGTGGTTGTACCCTTCCAGCCAGATCCCTCCATTTCTGAGCGTACTCCTTAAAACCTTCGCTTGCGCCTAACGACATACCCTGGAGTTGAGTACGCGTGGGGGCAAGGTCGGCATTGTACTGGTACTGCTTGTAGAAAGCAGTAGCCAACTCCTCCCAGTTACGAACTTTGGTCCCATCCAGCTGATAGAACCATTCGAGATGAGTCCCTGAAAGACTCTCCTGGAAGAAGTGGATCCATAAATTCTTGTCCACCGTATATGGCTGAATCTTCCGAACATAGGACCTTAGATGCAACTTGGGGCAAGATGCCCCGTCATACTTAGTAAAGGATGGTGCTTTGAACTTCCGGGGAATAACCACACCAGTTGACAGACCCAAATCTCCAAGATCCAGCCTAGGTGCCTGTTGCACCTCCATAGCCTTCATTCTGTCCTCCAGTTGCTTATATCTGTCATCAGCGGGAGGGTACTGCTCTTCATCAAAATCTGTTTCATTGTCAGAGACCTCTGGACTGGGCACCCTTTCCTCTGGATGACTGCTCTTCCCCACAGATGGAGTTGTCCTCTCAGTTTCGATTTGCGGTGTATTCCCAGATCTGCGTCTAGGGCTGAACAGAACGGTCCTCTTCTTCTTCTTGTCCTTCTTTAAGAGCAGAGCTTTCAGATCTTGTTGCCCCTGAGTCAAATTCATGATCAGCTCTTGGAACTGGGCGTTCTGAGCCTGGAGGTCCTTGATAGTCTGCTCGGCTGATGATTCAGGATTCATGGCGATCGGCTGAAATAAACAGCGAGGAAGGGTAAGCAATCTGTCAAGGGATACCTGCAATGCAATGAGATGTATGACATGCATGTAATGTTTTCAAGGACCTCGCGGGATAAACAGAGAAATTGTTAGAGTTGAGAACCGGTAACTTGATTGAAGGAACTTCATGTTGTTGAGAGTCCTTCTTCAAGGGTCAAAGGCTCACCATATCCAGTGGGTCATAGCCCCTGACAACCTTGGCTAGAGGAAAATAAATCCTCTTTGCCCCTTGCTGGGATAGTTGCTCATCATGACCTGCATCACAAGCCCTTGAGATCCTTGAAATGGGTTAGGATGTATGCAATGGTATGATGTCATGATGCATGGGGTAATATGAATGACCCTGTCATGAGTCCCAATTAAGGACTATAAACAGAACCTGCAAGTGGTTAGTACACCCTGTTATAAGTCCCACTTAAGGACTATGAACAACACCTGCAAGAAATTTGGTAAACCCTGTCATGAGTCCCAGTTAAGGACTATAAACAACACCTGCAAGAAATTTGGTAAACCCTGTCATGAGTCCTAGTTAAGGACTATAAACAAGACCTGCAAGAAATTTGGTAAACCCTGTCATGAGTCCTAGTTAAGGACTATAAACAAGACCTGCAAGAAATTTGGTAAACCCTGTCATGAGTCCTAGTTAAGGACTATAAACAAGACCTGCAAGAAATTTGGTAAACCCTGTCATGAGTCCTAGTTAAGGACTATAAACAAGACCTGCAAGAAATTTGGTAAACCCTGTCATGAGTCCTAGTTAAGGACTATAAACAAGACCTGCAAGAGACAAGTGTTAGATCACAAGCATGCAGATAGTCAAGTACTAAGGCACACAAGTCACACAAGACAAGCCCTTAAGGTTTAAGGCCAGCATGGGGTCTGGGTATTACCCTTTTGACGCTGGTGGGTTCAACCTGTCTTAATCAAAGTAACCGGGTTCTAAGGTTCCCAATATCACGGGATTGCTTTCATTGTTCATCGTTTCGATTTAGCCACTGAACTGGCGACCGAAATATTCCAGGAAAGCAACCCTCAATTGAGTGTAGCATCGAGTATCAACCAACCTCGGACTGCACCAAAGTCAGTTATCTCACTACCCTAAAGAGGCCAAGATAGTTCAATTAAGGTTCCTAAGGTCTGTTGATGCTTCACGACACCACGCGGAGGCCCCGTACTCTCCTTGACTGAACTCAAGGGTTACCGGTACACACCAAAGTGCCACATCAACGTAGCAGACTGTTTCAACCATGTCGGTATACCCCGCACAGTTCCCTCACAGCCTTGTTGCTACTTTCTAAGAAAGGTATCCCCCAGATCCGGGTTTAGGATCTATAGAACTCCCAAGCAACCCACAATTTAAAGCACACAAGGAAACAATTGAAAACATAGTTATAAGCTAGCCCTAAGGTACACCTCACTTTAAGTCTCTATCCCCAGCAGAGTCGCCAGTTCTGTGATCGGTGGATCTGGAACTGACTGTTTAACGCTGGTTCGTGAAATGTCGCGGAAGCAAGAGTCGCCACCGTCTTTTATTTTCTCCAAATGGAAAGGACAAAAGCACAGAAAAATTCCTTATAGAGATTGCTCTCGGTTCGGGAGGTAGGTTATAGAAAGGGAAGGTGTTAGCACCCTTTCTATCCATGGTTATCCATGGGCTCTTAGATACTTGCTCATTGTGTTTTCAAAATTGTTTGTTTGCTTTTCAATGTGGGTTTAAAAGTTTCTTTGAAAAATTTCAGATCGACTCATACGTCAGAGTGTTTGAAAAGTTTGTTTTGAAAGCTTTTGAAAATGTGTCAGTGTGAAAAGTCTTTTTGAATTTGTTTTGAGATTAGAGCAAGTATCCTTGAGAACCTACCTACCCTAAGGAATTCGTCTGTGTAGATGCCCTTTAAAGTAGTGCCATCCCACCATTGAGAGGTAGGTAGCACCACCGTTGGAGGTGTTCGGGTCAATTCGATTTTAGGGACATGGTGATCACCAGAGCAATGGGAAGACACCTTAGAAGCTACCCTCATGCCAGGTTCCCGGATCATGAGGACTTACTAAGACGTCCTCTACTCGACGACCACCTTTCGAAAGGCAACAGTGAGGCGTACCCTAGGGGTGGTGTGTGCGAATTGTGTGTCATGTTTCAGTTATTTGTCTTGTCATGTTTGTCGTGTTCTACGCTTGATTTTAATTAGGGCCATTCATTCTTGCATGCATATTTAACAGTTATAAAGTTTGCGGAAAAATAAATCTAAGGCTATTACAAAGGCGCGGGTCCACATCGCCAAAATAAACCGGACCCGATTTAGCGGAAAATAAATAAAGCGAAGAATAAAGTGCGAAAAGTAAAGTTACATGGCTTTGGGACATTTACATAATTACAATGAACGATAAAAATAAATCATGCGAAATAAAATTATTAAACAATGGGCGTTGGACCCTTTTGCAAGATATTTAAAATTAATAAGGAATTAAAATAAAAAAATAAAAATTAAATGTTTTTGATATTTTTGTATTTTTTAGATTTAATAAGGAAGAGAAATTAATTGAAATTAAATTAAAAGGCAAACCCTAACTCTAATATTTTTTTTAATTATTAAGAAAGAATTAAAATATGATCTACATTAAACCCTAATTTATTTATGCACAATTTTTAATCATAAAATAACTAAATAATATTATTCTAAAAAAAAGGAAAAATTAAAAGAGAAATCAAAAAAAGATATTAAACCTAAATTCTATTTTTGGTGTTTTTTATTAAAAAGATTAAAACTATATCCTAATTAAACTAAATATTTACATGCATTTATTTAGAAAATAATTAAAATAAAAATTATATTAATTTTTGGCCTTTTCTGATTTTTTGGGTGTTTTTATGTTTTTGTGAAAATAAATTAGTTAACTTAAGACAATAAAATAAATAAAACAACAAAAATAAGGGTAAGAAGAAAAATATAAAAAATGCAAACCAGGGTGGGGTGTGGCCCCAAATCAGGAGGTATAGACCTGGACTTTTGGCCCATTGAGCTTCAGTCTTCGTTGACCTTTTGAATCCTATATGACGCGTTGACTGGAGTTTATTGTACTCCTTTGATCATGGCCCTTGGATGGCTACTGATGGACGCGTGTATGGTGAACTTGGAGTGTGCATGGTGGTCCTGGACATTAGCAAAGCATTGGATCTCATATTGAAAAATAGCATTGAGATTTTGCCAGACCTGGGACTTGAACCCAGGTCTTGAAGGTTACAAGCGTAGCGTGTTACCACTGAGCCACCTAACATCAATTGATATATTATAAAGAATAAAAAACAAAAGGAAAAACCAAGCGCACTAATAATTGGGCGCGCGAAATTTAAAACACCCAATCATATCGTGCCAGCACGTCATCGTCTTCATCCTTTTTTTATTTTTTCTGAAACATAAGCATACGGCAACGGTTTTAGAAACGTTGCATTAGGGGGGATTCAAGAAAATAGCGAATAGCCCTCCTTGCTACATAAATCCATCGCGAGGTATGCTTCTTGTTCATGGGAACACGCTGATTGCAATGGTCTTAATCTTGAGTCCCAATTGTTCCTTGGGTGAGAAACCCCAAATCAAGAACTCTGAAAACCTAAATTTCGATCATGGTGAAATCATGTTTATGCCACAAAAACTCAATTAATTATGATGGTTAGTTCACAAACTTCATAAGGAGCATGAATATACAAACAAAAATGCAAAAAGATGCTTAAATCATGCTATGCGATTTCAAGATTTTCTTGGTACAGTTTGAGTTCCTGATACCAATTCAAGGCGTTTTGCTTGTTGTTTATGATTGAGAAATGTTCAAGAATGTCTCAGGATGCTATTGGAATGAAACTTGCGCTTTGAATCGCCTCCTAGAACTGATTTCAGTTTTGGATTTTTGGAGAAATTTCTCAAGTTTTTTGAAGGGTCTTTGGGCGCAGCTTGCAGTCTAAAAACATTAGGGTTCTGATCTTGAGTATGTATAGAGCATGCTAGGTCAACAAAACTACACAAAATCTCAAGCATTCATTGTTTTACATATTTGATTTTATGAAATCTTTTTGAATCTTTTTTCATAGTTTTTGTGTCAATTAGGTTTCAATCAAGCCAAAACCTTCTATATTAGCATGTGCACGAGATATCAAGTCCAAATCATGCATAAAAAGATTTGTTTAGGTTAAGTTTATATTTTTCATGTATTAAAATGATTTAAATGAATATAAATTAATATAAATTCAAATAAATAATTAAAAAATATGAAAATACTTCCCTTTGGGCCTAATGGTCGTGCATAGGCTTGGCATGAAGAAACTTGGAAGAAAAATGGGCCCAATAGCAAATTTAGGCCTTTTGCATCAATGTTGACTTTTCAAAATTCCCAAAAATTTCCCAACTTCCACAAGGCATAACTTGGTAAATTTTTAAGCTTTTCACATGTTCTTGGACATTTTGGAAAGGTCTTTGAGTCCTTTAACCAATGCCTTTGGTCCCATGTCATTTTGATTTACCAATCTCAAGTTATGGCCTTTGACTTAAAGTCACTTTTTGTTGACTTTTGAAAATGACCTATAATGTTGAAATTGATAACTTTTTGTGAGAGCATTTCTTGGACTTGGAACATGAAGATGAATTGTAGGAAATGTCTTTCTCTTCAAAATGAGCTTTGGATGGAATTTTTCTGATAATCCATGTGAAAGTTATGCCCTGGTCAATTTCAGTTGACTTTTTCAGCTGTCCAAATATAGTAACTTTTGCATCTTTGATGATTTCTGAGCCAAATTTTGAGAATCATGATCAAGCATTGATCAAATGATGTTTGTGGCTTCAAAATGATGTGTTGACCAAAAATTTGAACTTTTGACTGTCAAATGACCATTTTGCCCCTACAGTTGACTGTAGTGCAATCTAGGGTTTTGACTGTGCAATCTTGAGCTGAATGCCTTGAAAATTGATATGAGGATGTTTGACCACATTTGTAGGCATATGAGACTTGATTGGGCCTTTGGAAAGTTCATTTGCTTGACCAGAACTCAAACCCTAGTTTTGACTGTATAGGAGACAGTTGAACTGCATAGTCCTTGGGGAATTTTGTGACCTTGACTTAACAAATCTTGATGAATATGGGAGGGCAAATTTTGGGGTGCAACAGTGTTCCACCTGACCAGCAGTACGACAGAAAGTAGCATGCAACTGTACCAGATCTTCATTCAAATGCTCCACTTCAAAAATTATGAATTCACCCGGACATCCAGAAACCATATTCACTTCCTCTTCATATTCTACCCTAGGCCTGATTATATGAATTAGACCTTCATCCATCATCTCCTGTAAATCAGCCTTTATCTTCTCGCAACCCTGTATGTTTGTACTGCAAATAGCACAACTAGCATGGTCATGTGTATAATAACTGAATTCACAAAGGTCTGCGTGCATCTTCACCAAATCTCCTCTAACCAGATTAATGTCAAAAATCCTGAAGTCACCTGGACAACCGGCCACCATATTCACAGCATTCACTCCCCCCGTGCGTGGGTAAAGGATTGTCTTTCACATTAGGTCCCATGTCTTTGAAAGATAAAATTCCAGACTTCACCAACCTTTATACTTCAGTCTTCAAAGGATAACAATTTTCAACACTATGCCCTGGTGCTCCCTGATGAAAGGCACACGTCTTGTCTGCTTTGTAATACCAAGGCAATGGTGATGGTACAGCTGGAGGTGGCCATGTCTGGACCAACTTCTTCTGAATCAATGCTGGTAGTAGCTCTGCATAACTCATGGGAATAGGGTCGTAGTTCTCCCTTCTCTGATTATTCCCTTAGTTCCCCTGTTGGGACTGTCTTTGATAAGCAACGGTAGTCGGAGCGGCATTCATAACAGGAGTCACTGAGGCAACTTGCTGGTGACGCTGACAATTCCTTCTAGGAGCGTTCACTCTCCTCTCTTGTATGACAGCATTTGTATCCCCTTATTTCTTCTTTGTAAACCTATAAGCTGGCTTTTTCAAACCTCTGGATCCTTCACCCTTTATCAAACGGCCTTCTCTTACTGCCTCTTCTAGGCGGACACCCATTCCTACCATCTCTGTAAAATCACTTGGGGCACTTGCTACCATTCTTTCGTAGTAGAAAGCGCCTAGCGTCTTTAGAAAAATTTTAGTCATTTCCTTCACCTCCATGGGAGGAATCACTTTTGTATCCACTTCGCGCCATCTCTGTGCATACTCTTTGAATGATTCTCTGTCTTTCTGAACCATGGCCCTAAGCTGGTCACGATCGGGCGCCATATCCACATTGTACTCGTATTGTTTAATGAATGCTTCTCCCAAATCATTAAAAGTATGGATGTTGGCGCTGTCTAAACTCATGTACCATTTCAACACTGCGCCGGTCAGACTATCCTGGAAAGAGTGAATCAGCAGATGCTGATCATCAGTGTGGGTAGACATTCTCCTCACGTACATCACCAAGTGAGCACGAGGGCAAGTGTTTCCCTTGTACTTCTCAAACTCCGGGACCTTGAACTTAGCAGGCACTTTAACATTCGGGACCAAACATAGCTCATTCACATTCTGCCCAAATAACTCTTTCCCCTAAGAGCCTTCATCTCTCTTTGCATTCTGTCATAAAGACCCAAATCTTCACTCGGTGGAGGGAAAGGACAACACACATCTTCATTAACAAATGGAACCAAATTCACCAAAGGAGGTGCAGCAGGAACAGTATGCACCACAGGAGGTGCTGGAGTAACAACATTTGGAACTACTGGAGCATCTTGGGGGCCCAAATTGAAACCTTCAGGTGCAAAATTCTCTGGCATTCCCCACGGATAACCCTGAGGCATGCAGGTTTGAACAACAGTCGGAGTAGCGGATACATGAATAGTAGGAACTTCAGCATTTTCCCTTGTTGGTTGAGGTTGAACACTCGGTGGCTGATTCTGAGCAACCACCAGAGCTTCCATCAAAGTAGTCAAGTTGGCCAAGCCAGCCTTCAAAGTAGAAACTTCTTCGCGTAGCTCGCGATTCTCCTGTTCCAAGTTGTCCATCTTCTTTTTGAAGTTAGCCCGAGTGTTGTAGCGATGAGTCAGCTTGTTGGATGTAGTAAAAAGCTGGGTAAGGCACCTAGATATGCATAATAAATGCAAGAAATATGTGCAATATGCTGCATGACATGCAATGCACATGATTATTTTTGCTTTATTATTTAATATTTCAAGGGATTTAACGTTTATAGACATATATTGTAAACATCAAAATGATAACACATTTGAAATACTGAAAAAAATTTATTATAATAACTTCAAAAATTGATTACAAGTTTCAATGATCCTAAGTACAAGATGAAAATACAATCTAAAAATCCCGAGAGAAAGAAACTGATAGAGATCAATATGTACGCTGGCGCTTCCCTGTGAGCCTGGAAATCTGAGCCCTCAACCTCTGGTTTTCTCCAACGTGCCTGATAGCAATTTCCTTCCAATCCTCTGAAGTAGGAAGTGAGTGATCATCACCTGTTTGAGGCTTAGGAGAAAATAAATCCCCTTGCCTATCCATAGACTCTACTACTCGACTTTCAAGGATCTCAATCAAATCGACTTTCTCCTTCAGGTCTGCTCTGTAGGAACTCTCTAAAGTATGGAACTTGTTCTTCCAAGCATCCCTTTCTTGTTGCATCCTAACCAAAGCAAGTTTCAGCTCTTCTAGATCGTCTAATAAGGGAGGAGTGTTCTTCACAAACAAATCAGGCATGGGTGTCTCCCGAGTATACGACATCTTCAACTGAATGGTTCTTGATCGGACCCACTGAAGATATGGCTCCAAAGAAACAACACCCCTAGGTCCCAAATCCTTCCTACTCTTCTTATGAATATGATGCAAGGCCTTCGCAATCTTCTCCCTAGCTTCCATGTGGTCTTCTCCTTCCTTTAGAAAGAAACTACTCAAATGAATACTGTTCGGTTTATCCCTCATCGGATAACCAGGCTGTCGTCGTGCAAGAACATGGTTATAGTTAATTCCTCCCTTTGTACTAAGAAGAGGTACATTGGGGAAACTACCACAACTGTCAATAATCTCTATATCTTGATAAGCTCGATGATACCAATCAATATCCGAGTGAGTAAGTGCCATGATCTTAGAAGCCCAACGGGGTTCCTTCTTGACATCCTAAAAAGCATCAGATTGAGGCATATGAGAGATGAATCACCAGTACAACAAAGGCGTGCAACAGATAATCATTCCCCCATGATAAGAACTCCGAAGATGAATAGAGTAATAAACATCACCCAAGAGTGTAGGAACCGGATTTCCAATCATGAAAATCCTTATAGCGTTAATGTCGACAAACTTGTCCACATCATGGAATAAGAATAATCCATAAGCAAGTAAAGCAAATATGGCCTCAAAAACAACCGTACTCTTCATTCTGGAAAAGTAACGAGCTTTCTCCAATAAGAACTGAGCTGGTAATCCTCTAATCCCACCTTTAGTAGTCATATGGGCTTCCACCTCAGACTTTCCCAGATGAATCAAAGCAGCTATCTCATGTGGTTTTGGCTCACTCTCCAAACCAGTAAAAGGAACACGATCGGTAACAGGTAAATCCAATAGATAGGAATACTCCTCCAGTGTAGGCATCAACTGATAATCGGGAAAAGTAAAGCAGTGATACACCAGATCATAGAACTGGACCAAGGTCGAGAGAATACCCTCCTTCATCTTCAGCTTCATGAGAGGAATGATGGATCCATACTTCTTCCGAAAGTCTGCAGGACACTCGATCTATGGAATTAGACTGACCATCTCATGTATCTTAGGATCCTTGAAACTGTATTTCCTTGTCTTTCTCTTTCCAAAATCCATGGTTAAAAGTACCTGAGATATTCACAAATAGTCAACCTTTAAATCCCTTGAAATATTGTTTTCTTCAAAAGATGATTATGAGTGCATGAATGCATGATGCAACAATGACACACAAGATCACACTATAGGGTTCATAGGTTCAACGTCACGAGCATGAGGTCGAAGGTACTACCCATAAGGTGTTGGTCTAAAAAGTTATCACCTGCCGAACAAGGTTCTAGAGGTTCCCAGAGTCTACATCCTTCCTTCGGATATTACCAACTTCCCGATTAACTCAGTAATTAGTAATATTCTCAAGAAAGACTCGTCCGAGCGTAGTATCACGTGACAACTATTTCTGGATTACTCCGTCATAGCTTCTGCACTACACCTAAAAGGCCAAGATGGGTTTGGTATTCTACGGTCCTCAGTCTCAGTAGGCTTCCAGGTCGGAAGCAGTATGTCTTCCCACTTACTCAGTAAACGACACTACAGTCAAAGGGGCCTCCACTGAGTGGGGGATCTCATGCCTCCTTTTTTAGGATTACTCCCTCAAAGTTAACATGACTATACCGCTCGTCATATCTTAAAGTTTGCCCAAGTCTGGGTATAGGACTTATGAGTAATCACCAAGCACCCTGAAAACCAGGAAAATCCAGACAAACATATATACAACATATAACACAAAAACAGTAATAACACATATACAAATATAAACAAAGATAGGCTCAACCCACTTAGGGATGGACCAGCAAGAGGTCAATCTTTCCCCAGTGAAGTCGCCATTTTTCTGGTAGCGGTAGAAATGTTCAAGACTAAGCCATTGGATTGAATAGACTTTATACAAATCAAAAATAAAAAATCGCCACCGCGCTTTATTGTTTCCAAAGGAATGGGAAAAGAGTGAATAACCCAAAAAAGGGTGGAAAGATTCAAGGTAAGGGTGTTGGTTATGCAAAGGGAAGATATTAGCACCCTAAACATCTACGGTACTCCGTAGGAACCTCTTTGTAAAATTTGTATATTTGACTATAAAATGTGTTGTATATAAAATGGATGGTGGAGGTGAGAAAAGAAATATATATATATTTTTATGATTTTTGCACCCGCCGCGGTTGCGAACCTTTAGTGCCTACATACCACCTTTCGTGCAATAGGGGATCAGGGTACACGTAGTTCCTCTTTAAAAAATTTGAAACACAAGTGTGTTGGTTAATTTAAGAGATAATACATCATTGTCATTGTCCGTATGGAAAACATACTTACTACCCACAATCATGAGAAAGGAGAATTTGCATCATCTCAAAGTGGAGGATATGGCTTGGATTTTAAAATCAAAAATGCCTCACTCAACACCCAAGTGGAAAATATCTCTCTTCACTACATATTATAGAAGTATAGTTGTTTGCATCACTACAAGGATTGACAAGAGTCTAATCTTTTAAGAAAAGTTAAAGGTAAAATGCAAAGTGGCAAAATGATTTGAAATGAGATTGATTGACTTTTAGTCTTCTCACAAAAATGTCAAGGTATTGTTAAGTTGATTGAAGTTTATTTATGAAAATGCTTTGAAATGCATGGACCTAAGTCCAAGTTTATTATGAAAGTGGTTTATGTTTTAAAACAAGAAGGATTTTCAAAAGGAGGGAGGAGCAGAAGAGACTATCCTAAAGCATAAGGTAAAAGCTAAGGATAAGGACCATCTAACCAACAAGAAGCCAAAACTTGACATTATGAGCCAAGATAGAATTCTCATTTTTTGGATTGAAACCAAGCAAGCAAAGATACTAGACCTCTTCAAGTGTATTAAGTCTTCACAAAAATTGGACAGAGTAACGGCTATATACGGGTGAATTCCAAATTACAAACAAAGGATGTAATCACAAAAACCTGCACACAAAAACAAACAAGCAACCCAATATCTTGAGGTAAACCTCAAGAGCTCCAGACAAAATAATTAGATAAGATCACAAGGTCTCCAAGATAGGCCAAGGTTTCTAATCCTAAGTCCAAGAAATAGTCCCATGCTCCATAATGCCAAGGATAGTAACCAAATAGTCCAAGTACCATTAAGAGTTTTTTAGGGTTTAAGTTGATTATTAAGTATCTTAGGAAAAGAAAAAGAAAAGCTCAAGTGATAAAAGTAAAAATGACAAGAATATAAATGCTCAAATGAGCAAAGATGAAAAATGGCATGAAATGAAAAATGCTAAAAAAATAAATAGTGCATAAAGCATAAAAAATAAAAGCATAAAATAAAACAAGTCAATAATTAGTGGTTAGTTGGATTACCATCTTGAAACTTGCATTTGGAACTCATTATAGGATTGGTAGAACCAAAGCCTCGACACAACAAGTTGCATTTTCTTTTTGTCAAGTATATCATCCATTTGGAATTCTCATAAGTACCATTTAATGATCAACGATATTTAAGTGATTCGCGTTGATCAAAGGTGTTGTAGATCCATTAGAGGATTGGTAGAACCAAAGCCTCCACACAATGAATCTCAAGGTTATTGGATCAAAGAGATCAAATTAACATACTTGGGCTTGCAATCATAAGTTTGGGCCACGAATGATCATTTATTCGAATTGGGACAAAATTTAGTGCTATATTAAGCAATCGTAAGTGGACTTATATAGAAGCCACACCTATTTTGAGGCCAGTCAATAGCATTCTATGCACCATTTATTTTGAGACATGATATAGAGATCATGCTCCAACAATATTTAGTGCAATGAGAAGGGGATAAGATGAAGTGGAGTTAGGGTAAAAAGAGAAACCACATTTGAATTAATATTTAATCAAACTATTATTAAAATCATTCATCCATTTCTTGTGGAGTTAAACTCAACACCATGGATCCAATGATGTTAATAAAGCTATGACCAAAAAATCAACCCAAGACAGCCAGAAAATATTCGCAAAATAATAATATAATTAACATATACATTAAAGAGTTTAAAAATGTTTTAAAAAATGGAAAACAGTGAAGAAAATGCCAATTATATTCAAATTAATCAAGAAATGAAAAATAAGACCATAGAAAAATCACAAAAGGGGCCAAGTGATTTTATAAAAATTTTGGGAATTTTTAAAAGTCATAACTATTTTTAAAAATTAAAATAAAAGGGTAAAATAAACAAAAATAGTAAAAAATAGTAACGTCAGAAACAAAAATAAAATAAGGTCACCAATATTTGTCACAATATCATTGGATCATCCCAAAATTTTTTCAAAATTTAAAAATGTGTAAAAGTATTTTTAAAAGTTTTAAACAAATCAAATAAGTGTAAAATTCATTAAAAAAATACCAAAACACAAAATTAAATTGTGAAAAAATAAAAATCAGAAAGAGAATAATCAAAAATATGTTTCATAATTTTTTCAGATTTTTTGGACTAAAAATGAATTTTCTATGATTTTTTGAAATTTAAAACAATTAAAATATAAAAATCAGAAAAAGAAAATAAAAGAAAAAGATGTAGACCATTGGATGAGAGTCAAAACGCGTTAGTAATCAAATCCAAGGGATCTGGCGCACTGTGCATATCATGGTCTTTAATGAATAATGTACAAAATCATTAATAAAATTAGAATTTGAAAATAACAAATGTCACGCTTTCATTGGTTAGAAGATGACACGTAGGTCATCTTCAACCTCCAGTCCTCACGAACTGCAGGTCTTTCAAAACGGAAAAACCAGAAGCTCAGACCTATGCCATTCGCTTCGTCTCTTCAAGACGAAGACAACCACACCCTCGCGCCAAATTTATATAAACTGTAGCTCAAGCAATTTGGAAAGAAAGTTTTGAAAAGGGATTTGAAAATTCATGGTCAAAACGTGCTTCCAGGTGAAAGTAAATGTTGCGACTAGAACCAGGGCAATGAGAGAAACAAATGATACCAAAGTTTTAAAGAATTGATGAAGGAATCTACCTATTGAAGTTGAGTTCCAAAGCTCTGAAACTGGACTTCTATGGAGCAATATAGGGCACGATTCTTGAATGTAATTATATGGTTAGCTTCAGGGAAGATCAAGGAAGGTGAATTGATGGAAAAAATGGATTGAAAAAGACTGGAGAATAGGATTCGAAGTAGCTGAATTCTGAGTTGTGAAACAAGTTTGGCAAGGTGATTCTGGCTATCTAAGCTTGGGAAATTGAATGGGGGATGACCCTTTATTTATAGGGAATCAAATGGAATGTTCAAGAGTGTGAAATGATGAAGTTTGGAGGGAAATCGTGTGAACCTGATACACGAGCAAAGTGTGATCTGATTTGCATCAAAACTCATCTAATCCTTGCGTTTCAAGGCTCTAATCCACTTTGGCAACTTGTTTAAACATGTTTAGATCACAAACGCGTGTTAATTTGATGTTTAAAGGCCAAAACATGAATTTCAAATTATGACTTATGGAGAAACTTCAGTTCCAAGTTACCAAGTTCAATCCAATGGCATTTCCACCTCAAGGGGTCTTAGGGAAAAATTCTTGATGCTTTGGAAAGATGAGGTAAAAAGCTTTGCAACGGAAAAAGAATGGAATCAAATGGATTCTTGAGCTGAATGTTACATGGAGTCAAAGTTGAAGAAAAAGAGTTGACTTTCCATACTTAGAAATATTTCAAATTCTTCTTTAAAAATGACCTATAATCTCTTGCATCCAAACATGGTCTTCCACTTAGAATTTGCTCTTGACCAAAAAATATGGAATAAAGTAGATATCTTGAATGACATCTTTCAATTTGAACCACTCAAAATCTCCAAAAATTGAGCAAGTTATGACTTGTTGAAGTTGGCCAAAAATCATGAAATGACCTATAATCTTTTGCATTCTTAAGGCAACTTCCATCAATTTTTTTACTTTGCACATAAAAGAAGGCATGAAGTACACATTCTTAAGATCATCATGAAAAAATAATGGGCTTAAGCGATAAAAATTGACCAAGTTATGACCATTTGAAGTCACATAATTTGAATTGGGGATTCATCTGGGTGACTCGTAATCTTTCCTCTTCACCAAGTTCCTTCCACATGAAAACTCCTTGGAACTTTTGAAGTGATTTGTTTGTAACTCATTGAAGAGAAGAATGTTTTTGGAATCACTCAAAAATTCCAAAAGATGAGCAAGATATTCCCCTTTGAAGTCCAAAACCCTAGCCTCTAGATCAAGAGAATGCTTTGAGGAACTTTGCCAAGTTTGAACAAACCTTTTGTGCCAATATTCTTCCTTTGTGAATATAAATTTTTGAGGATGATGATGAGGACTCATGGCCCAAAACCACTTCCATACCAACTTCAAAATAACTTCAATGGTGAGGTTTGAATTTCTCAAGCTATTGACTAGGGCATGGAAATAAAATCATGAACCCATGAAGCAACTTGATAAACCTCATTGCCTTTACCTACATTATTAGCAAGTAAGATAAACAAATATTGCATTTTGTTAATTAGAGATAAAATCAAAGCAAAATATCCATGATCATAAAAGAAAACAAGTCAATGTGCTTGGTAACTCCTCAAATAGCAAAGCTAAAGATAGGGAGAAGAACCAAAAGCCATAATGTGATTTTATTTGTGATTGAAACAACATGGTATGATGAAGGGATATTAGGGGCAAAAATTGGGGTACAACAATATGTTCATTCAATTTTAGCCATTGGACATTTTTGCAATCAAAATAGAAAAATAAACAGTAGGTACTTCAAAGTATATTTGTATTGATATTTTGCCTATAAACAAGCGCTTTTTGTTCAGGGAGATAGAAATCCTAGTAAGAGGGCGTCGTATAAATAAAGAAAAGAATACAAAGTGAAAACAAAAATGTATAGCCATGTGGAAGTGATCTCATTAGGTTCCAACTCTGCTATTGCCCATATGTATTCAAACATCATCCTTTGTCGTCGAAAGAAGTTGATTGAATTAATCTTGTACCATTTGAACTTTGACCTTAGTAATAAAAACTGGGTGTAGTGATCCAATGGAACATAATCGTACGCTTTAATCCTTAACTTTTTCCTGGATCTCCCTTTCGGGTTTTCTGTCCACCGGGATACCTTTTTTTGCCCAAGCCTCCGTTTCAGGTTTTCGAATTGCCGGGTGTACAATCTTTTGTATATATCCCTAATTTTTTCCCAAACCTTTATGGTTTGCCGGGAAGCCCCTATTTTTGCCTAGGTATGTCAACCTAGCGGGTCATTCTTACGCGTAGTATTTTTTGACTATATCTGCATTCACGGGATGTGGGAAATCTTCACTGTCCATAATGGTTAACATTATAACACCGCCAGAGAATACTTTCTTAACAACAAATGTCCCTTCGTAAGTGGGAGTCCATTTGCCCCTGGGATCACATTGTGGTAAAATGATGCATTTTATTACCAAGTCACCATCCTGGTATACTCGAGGTTTTATCTTCTTATTGAATTCCTTGATCATACGCTTTTGATACATTTGACCATGACAAATAGCATCCAGTCTCTTCTCGTAAATCAAGTTCAACTGATCCAATCTAGTATGAATCCATTCATCTTCCCCTAAGTCTGCTTCTTTCATAATCCTCAGAGAAGGAATTTAAACTCCGTTAGGTAGGATGGCTTCCATGCCATAGACTAAAGAGAATGGGGTTGCCCCAATTGATGTTCTTGACGAGGTACGATAGCCATGAAGAGCAAACGGTAGCATCTCATGCCAGTCTTTATAGGTCACCACCATTTTTTGCACAATCTTCTTTATGTTCTTGTTGGCAGCTTCCACTGCACCATTCATCTTAGGTATGTATGGAGAAGAGTTGTGATGCTTGATTTTGAACTGAGTGCAGAGTTCAGTAATCATGGCATTGTTGAGGTTGGTTCCATTGTTAGTGGTGATCCTTTCAGGGATGCCGTACCGACAGATGAGGTTATGCTTGATAAGCCAGGCTACAATGTTCTTAGTAACTGAGGCAAATGAAGCAACTTCAACCCATTTGGTGAAGTAGTCAATGGCAACGGGGATAAAACAATGTCCATTGGAGGCAGTGGGCTTGATTTCTCCAATCATGTCAATGCCCCACATTGCAAATGGCCATGGAGTGGTCATGAAGTTTAAAGGTATTGGAGGTACATGAACCTTGTCAACATAGATCTGACACTTATGGCAAGTCCTTGAGTGGTGGTGAAAATCAGTTTCCATAGTCGACCAATAGTAACCAGCCCTCATAATCTTGTTGTCCATAGTGTGTCAACTAGAGTAAGTTCTGAAGATACCTTCATGCATGTCTTCCATGATCTTGTCTGCCTCCTTCTTGTCAATACAATGGAGCAGAGTTGAATCATGGTTGTGTTTGTACAGGATCCCATTGCTTAGGAAGAATTTGGCTGAGAACCTCTGCAGGAATTTCTGGTCATTGATTGAGGCTCCCTCAGGATACTCTTGTGCTTCAAGGTTCCTTTGCACCTCATGGTACCAAGGCTTCTCCTCATCAGTGTCGATCTCATAACAGTGTGCAGGTTTGTCAAATCTTTTGATGGTAATTATGGGAGCTTCGTTGTCCCAATTGACCTTGAACATAGATGACATAGTTGCTAAAGCATCTGCCAACTAATTTTCTTCCCTCGGGAAATGTTCAAAGGTAACCTCCTCAAAGTATGGGATCAGGGTTAACACGAGCTCTTTGTAAGGGATCAGATTAGGATTTTTGGTATCACATTCTACTTTAACTTGATTGACAACCAGAGCTGAATCTCCATATATGTTTAAGAGTTTGATTCTTAGGTTAATAGTATCCTTTAGACCCAAGATGCATGCTTCATACTCGGCCATGTTGTTTGTACAGTTGGAGCAAAGTCTGGCAGTGAAAGGTGTATGACAACCTTCTAGAGAAATGATCACAACACCAATTCCATTACCCAATGCATTGGAAGCTCCATCAAAAACCATAGTCCATCGGGATCTTTGTTCCGGTCCTTCATACGGTCCAGACTTTTCATAGTCGGTTATCAGCATGATATTCTCGTCTGGAAATTCAAAGTTCGTGGATTGGTAGTCCTCAACATCTTGATGGCCCAAATGATCTTCCAGTACACTTCCCTTCATTGATTTTTGTGTAGTGTACTGGATATTGTATTCAGTCAAAATCATTTGCCATCTAGCTATTCGTCCGGAGAGAGCTGGCTTCTCGAAGATATACTTGATAGGATCCATCTTAGAAATAAATAGATTGGTGTGAGTCAACATATACTGTCTTAGTCGGAGAGCAGCCCATTCCAAAGATCAGCAAGTTTTCTCAAGCAATGAGTATTTGGTTTCACAGTCGGTAAACTTTTTGCTAAGGTAGTATATTGCATGCTCTTTTCGTCCAGACTCGTCACGTTGGCCCATCACACACCCTATTGAATTCTCTAATATAGTCAAGTACATAATCATAGGTCTTCCTTCAACTAGAGGCATCAGTATTAGAGGTTCTTGTAATTACTCTTTGATCTTGTCAAAATCTGCTTGGCAGTCGTCATTCCATTTGGCTACTTGATCTTTCTTCAACGGTTTGAAGGTTGTCTCACAGGTAGCAGTTAAGTGAGAGATGAATCGGGCGATGTAGTTGAGTCGACGTAAGAAACCTCTGACCTCCTTATCAATCCAGGGAGTTGGCATCTCTTGTATGGATTTGACTTTTTCAAGGTCAACTTCAATACCTTTGCCATTGATGACAAACCCTAGGAGTTTTCCAAACCTTACCACGAAGGTGCATTTGTTAGGATTTAGCCTCAACTTGTATTTTTTAACCTTTCAAATAGTTTGTGTAAATGATCTAGGTGCTTTTCCTCAGTTTGTGATCTTGCAATCATGTCATCAACATAGAATTCTATCTCATGATGAATCATGACATGAAATAGAGCTACCATAGTCCGTTGATAGGTTGCACATGCATTCTTAAGTCCAAACGGCATGACCTTATAGAAGAAGGTGCCCCATTATGTAACAAAAGTAGTTTTCTCCATGTCCTCGGGCGCCATTTTGATTTGGTTGTAACCCAAGAAGCCATCCATGAAGGAGAACACTTTATGTTGAGCAGTTTTATCAACCAAAACATCAATATATGGTAGAGGAAAGTCGTCTTTGGGGATTTCCCTATTTAGATCTTTGTAATCCATGCACATACGGACTTTTCCATCTTTCTTTGGCACTGGGACCACATTTGCAACCCATTGGGGATATGATGTCACTGCCAAAAAACCTGCATTGAACTGTTTCATTACCTCTGCTTTGATTTTCTCAGACATATCTAGCCTCATGCGTTGAACCTTTTGCTTGACCAGAGGACAACCTTCCTTCATTGGAAAATGATGAACTACGATATCAGTATCAAGCCCTGGCATATCTTCGTATGACCAAGTGAACACCTCAACATAGTCGTGCAATATCTGGACCAATCTTCCCTTGACACCATCTTCCAAGTTGGCGTCGATCTTGACTTCTTTCTTGTTTGTTTCAGTACCTAAGTTGATCACTTCAACTGGTTCTTCGTGCGGTTGATTGGCCTTCTCCTCTTGTATCAGAAGTCTGGCGAGTTCCCCAGGTATTTCATAATCTTTTTCACCTTCATCTTTGGCTTGATAGATTGTATGTTCAAAGTCATAGATGGCAATAGCAGAATTGTTTTCACTGAGATCCATAGTGGATGTGGATCTGCAAATGTGTGTGTGTGTGCATGTAAGGTCACACACCTAATTTGAAAATGAAATAAAGCAAGAAAAAGATAGGGAGCGCAAAATTTGAATGCAAAATAGTCCAATGTTTTTTCATTAAAATGAGCATATGGCATATGAAAATGACAAACCCTTAACAAATGGACCATTGTGCCCCGGGCAAGGCACATGGCTTAAAGTCATTATTTTAATGGAAATTACAGACAAATTTCTCAAAGTTATAAAAATAGGAAATGGTAGTTACTCTTGGCTGAAGGAGATTGGGATGAAGTCCTTGGTCTGTAAGTTGTTGAGTCCTCCACCAGCAGTCGGGTAGATCCAGTCGTCAAAGTCACAATCAGCATCAGAGTCTTCAAGAGCATTAACATCATGGTTACCAATGCAAAGAGGTGGTTTCCCTACACAAGCACGTTGAACCTCCTTTTGAGCTTTGGAAGTGAAACCCAACCCAAAATTGTCTGACTTGTAAGGGAAATTAGGAAGTTTTCCCCAAATGGTGCAACCTCCGTCTTCAACAACAGCACGGGCATCCTTGAGAAAGACCATCCTTGGTGTATTTTTAGAAGCTTTGGGAATGTTAGGAGTGGCTTTAGAAATAGAAACCATTGGAGAGACCACTTCAAAAGCTTGACAAGGAGTTTCAATGAACTCGCAATCCATTTCAACATATTTGAATGAATTTAGATGACTAATCATAATTTGTTCTTCTCTGCATACAATGACAATTTTCCCTTTGACTGGATATTTCAACTTTTGATGTAGTGTGGAAGTCACTGCACATGCCCCATGTATCCATGGGCGTCCAAGCAGGCAAGAATAAGCAAGACGAATATCCATCACATAGAATGTTGAGTTGAAGACTTGAGACCCAACTTTGATAGGGAGATCAACCTCTCCATAGACCTTTCTCTTTGATTCATCAAAGGCTCTCACCATGATGTCACTAAGTTTCAGCACCAAATCTTCACAATTTAGCCTATCTAGAGCACCTTTAGGTAAGACATTTAGAGAGGACCCAGTATCCACCAACACATGAGCTAAAGTGGTTCCTTTACACTTTATGGAAACATGTAGAGCTTTGTTGTAACTCTTCCTCGCTGGGGTCAAATCTGCATCTGAAAATCCCAAACCATTATCGGCAGTCAAACTTGCTACACAATTTTCAAATTGGTCTGTCGTAGTTTCTTGAGGGACATGTGCATTTTTCAAGAATTTAATCAACGCTTGAGCATGTGCCTTGGAGCATAGCAACAAAGGCAACATGGAAATCTTCGAGGGTGTTTTCCCCAACTGTTCCACTATCTTGTAATCACTTTTTCTAATAATTTTTAAAATCTCCTCCATCTCTTAGGTAGATGGATCCTCAATGGTAATATCTTTTATGGGCGCCTCCGTCCTGGAAGGCTCAGTCATTTTTTCCTTTCCTCGAGTATCAGCAACAATTTTAACAGTGGTAATATGAATGGGTGGAGTTATGGTTGTCGGAGGTGAAATCTCTTGAGAGAAGATCCTTCCCGTCCTAGTAACTTTACTTGATCTAGCAATATTTGTAATGTCAACGGTTTCATCTTTGGTAATCCATGAATCTTGTTTGATACCATGGTAATACACTTCCGCGCCATTATTCTAGGACACAGCCTTATCAGAAGAGTAGGGGACTGGCCCCAGTGTCGTGATAATTAGTAGATCTATTCTTGGTTCAACGGGAATCCTAATAGGGCCTTTGGAGGTGATCCTAATAGGTTTATTTGATATAGTAATGATGGAAACATCTTCAAGCCCTTGAGATACACTTTTGGTCAAACTTTTCACAGATGGAATTTTATCAAATAAAATCTCATGGTTATTCATCAGGTGTTGGACACCTTTCTTCATCCACTCACAACCATTAATTTGTACACCACATCAGCAACAGTCTTCAAGGTAACCAGGGAATACCCCGACTTTCAACAAATTCTCTTTAACAATCTTTAAAGGAGTGGTCAAGTCATTGGCGGAGGAAACAAAAGAAGGATCTTCAATAGCATTGACACCCTTACCATGATTTGGCATGGGTCCGATGATCACGTTAGGAGTTTTTGAAGGGTCGAATTCAACTATCTTGTTATCAATTAGGTCTTGGATTTTGTATTTTAACACCCAACAATGATCAGTGTCATATTCGAGACTATTGGAGTGGTAAGCACATTTTTCACTCGGGTTATATTTTAGAGATGAAACATTGGGATTTGGAGGGGGATCCCGCAATATTGCCAAATTGGCCTTCAACAGGTGTTGTAGGGCTAGAGATAGTGACATGTTGATTCTGGTAAACTGTCTCCTCGGGGTGTCTGGTCTTTGTTGATTAACTTGTTCTTGTGGTCTTTGAGTAGAAGTTGGATTGGAGATTAAAAATGCCCATACTGAATGATGACGGTCATTCTTAGCACGACTTCTTGACCCATACATAGCATTACTCTCTTTTTTACCAGTAAATGGATTTTTCATAGTATTTGAGGTGGAGGCCATAAGTATCTTCCCACTTTCGACCCTCTCACCAGTTAAGATCAATTCAGTAAATTTGGATGATGAACTTCCAATCAGAAAGTTGAAAAATGGTTCAGTCAATGTTCCCATAAACATGTCTACCAACTCTCTATCATTCAAAGGTGGATGTACCCTGCCAGCCAGGTCTCTCCATTTTTGAGCGTATTCTTTGAAGCCCTCATTTGATCCCATGGTCATTCCCTGCAATTTCACCCTAGTTGGCGCAATATCAGTGTTATATTGATATTGGCGGTAAAAGGCAGCAGCCAAATCCTCCTAAGTATGGATATTGGTCTCTTCCAATTGGTAAAACCACTCCAACTGTGTCCCAGATAAACTTTCTTGAAAAAAGTGCACCCACAATTTCTTATCAGCAGTATGCGGCTGAATTTTGCGGGCGTATGATCAAAGATGAAGCTTCAAGCATGACACACCATCGTACTTGGAAAAAATAGGGATCTTAAATTTGTGAGGAATGATTACCCCAGGAACCAAACCCAAGTCAACAAAGTCCAAACCAGGAACAACTTGGATTTCTATAGCTTTCAATCTATCTTCTAGTTGCTTATACTTGTTGTTGGCCGGTGTGTATTGTTCATCATAATAATCCTCGTCTTCAGAGATTTTATTATTTCTACCCCTATCACGGGTGCTCCTAGCATCTTCATCTTGATTCTCATCCTCCTCGGAGGAGTCTTCTACAACTTGAACTTATCGGGGCCTTTGAATCTCTTCTCCATGTTGATTACAACTTTCTTCTTGGTCTTCTTCTTCGTGACAAGAAGTGTCATCATTTCTTGCCGCCCCTTTGGTAAGTTGAGCAGAGTCTCTTGAAACTGAGAGTGTTAAGTCTGCAAGTCCTTGATGGTTTGCTCGAGATCTATCTTGTGATATGGTGGCAGAACCGATTGTTAATATTGGTTTGAGTTTTTTGTTCGGAAATGTCACGGTAAGCAAGAGTCGCCACCGACTTTTCTTTTATCCAACAAAGGAAAGGGTGAAAAGAATAGAAAAAGACGTTTTTTTGAGATTTTCTGAGTAAGGGGGTAGATTGTGGAAAGGGAAGGTGTTAACACCCTTTCCATCTGTGGTTTTCCATGGGCTCTTAGGTACTTGCTCATTTTGAAAACTATTTTCATGTTTGTGTGTTTTGAAAGATTTTGTTTGCTTTATGATAACTCTTGTATCAGTCCTCAAGAGTGTGATAAAGCGTTTTTTGAAAAGAAGTTTGAAAGTGTGTAAGTGTAAAAAATTAGGTTTGAGCAAGTACTTAAGAACTGTCTACCTACTCGAAAAAGGATGTTCTTTTCCTCCTTTCCTTTAGATAGTGCTATCCTACTATTAGTGAGTAGGTAGCCCTGTCATTGGATGTTGAGGGACTATCAAAAGGGACGCTTATGGTCATTCAAGGCAACATGTAAGGATACCTTAGCATTTCGAAGGGAATGTCATCATATAGGCAACATCGAGGGATAAGATCATTTCTCATAGGTAACTCGAGGGACGTTTAGGGACTATGATTTTTATGATGACTTTAAAACTGAGGGTCTTTGCTAAGATATCCCTACGTTTAAGGGACATGGCCATTTTCAAAGGCAACCAAGTGAGGAGTACCCTAAGGGTGCAAGTGTGCAATAGTGATTTTTTCAGATATTTGTCTTGAGATTAGTGATCTAATGGTTAATTGATTTAATCTTGTCATGTACACCTAATTACTAGCAGTCTATATACAAGCATATAAGAAATATAAAGCGGGAAATAAAGTCCTACCGCTATTACAAGGCTTTGGTGTAGACACATAAGTAATGGACGAAAAAGTTAAAATGCGGAAATTGAAACCCTAATTAAACTATTACAAACCGGACGCAGTTACATAAATAATAAAAAATAATTGTATGAAAAATAATAACGCGCGAAAATTCAGACTGAAATAAATTCTAAACCCTAGAAAATCTAATTGTTTATTAAAAAATATTTTTTGTATTTTATGAAAAAAATTAGAAGTTTAACCTAATTTCTAACTAATTTTAAATTAAAGAAAAAAGTTAAAATTTAATTAAGTTAATTTGCAAAAAAATAATTTTCTTTAAAAAACTCTAAATCCTATTTTTTTGATGATTTCTTGATTTTTTATGATTTAAAAAAAATGAATAAACAAGAAAATATAAAACTAAAAAAAGGAATAACGAAAATAAGAAATGGGCCTGAGGGGGTGAGAACCCTAACTGGGGGGTGTGCCTGCTGAAATGTGTCAAAGCCCAAATCCTGTTGGCCCACAGCTTGCGTGTGATCCAATGTTGTTGTGTTGGAGAGGTCTATGGTATGCCTGTGTGCTAGAGGTGTTGAATCTAGAACCATGCAGATTTGATGGTTGGATCTGGTTAGCCCATGATGCGCGTGAGTAGCCTGGCTGCACTGGATTTGGAGGCAATTCATTAGAGAAAAAATAACGTTCAAGACCTGGGAATCGAACCCAGGTCTTCTACTTCATGCGTGTGTCCGTTACCACCATGCCAAGCTGTCATTCGTTATATGAAACAAACACAAAACAATATAATCCAAATAATGGTCAGAAATTCTTTTTATAAAAAAAAAACGCACGCTATTTCAAATTGGCCAACCAGGTTAAGCCACGGAGTCGTCTTCCCCATCCCTCTGTCGTGTTAGCCTAGGGACCTTTACCTACGGACAATATCCGTCACTAAATCACCTGCAAATTTTAAAAATCTACAACAAGCTATATAAATTCAGTTTAACACCATGGATCAACTGGGTTTGATCTCCTGAGCATGATGGGGCTCCTCTTTTGGCCTAATTTCACCTGTATCTGAAAACCCTAAATCATAGGTTAAAACCCTAACAATGGAATATTGTCATACGTTCATCAAAACAAGCAATTAACAATTCAAACATGTTCTAATCATTCATACAAGCAAGAATGCATGATCCAAGTCCATTTATAATTCATGTAAGACCATGATCATTTTCAAAAAAAGAAAGACAAAATGTGACTGTATTGGGCACGATTCTTGGAGATTTGGCCCTTTGGAATGATTCAACTAGCTTCAGAAGGCCTCCAGGAGTTGATTGCAAGCTTCAGAATACCTTGAATCTTTCTGTAATTCAAAATCTGATTGACACTTTTTCTTGAAAATTTGGAGTTTTGAATGTCAGTTTCGTGCGGCCAACCCTTATTCTATTTGTCTGGCCATGTTATGTTTATATATTTGGATGCATTAGGTCAACAAATATGGATTGAATCATGAAGATTTGTGTAGAAAAGATTTGATTTGCATTTGGAATTTTATGTTTCTAATTTTGGCCAAAACTTGCTCATCTCTCTCCAATCAGCCTTTACACGAGTTTTTGATCCAATCTTCTGATTTTAGGCTCATGATCTGATCATAAAACAAACTTTTGGATTTAATTCATCATTTTACTATTTTATTTGATTTATTAAGATTTAAATGAATAAAAATTCAAATAAATAAAAACAAATCTCATAAAAATAAAATAATGGATTTAAATGTCTTACATAATTCCATGGATGTATTTAAGATTCAAAACCCACGCCCATTAGTTCAAAATAATCCAAGTTGCTCACATTGACTTTTGTGCATTTTCATAAAATTGGTCAAATTTAGCAATTCATATCTTTCTCAATTTTAACCCTATGAGGGTGTTCTTGGACTTTTTAGAGAGCTTAGGATGTCCTCTAAACAACCCTTTTGGTTTCATCTCAATTGGATATTCCATTTTCATGTAATGGGCTTTGACCCAAAAGGTGTTTTATGAAAGGACCTATAATGTATGAGCTTGTATTTTTCCAATGGTGCATTTCTTGACCTTGAGGGCTGAAGAGAAGTTGTAGGGAACTGGATTCTCTTCAAAATGAGCCTTGGTGAAAAAATTTCTGATAAAGTATGAGAAAGTTATGCCTGTTCAAAGTTTGGTTGACTTTTCCTATAGAAACCCTAATTTCCCATTTTTGACTTTTGATGAGTTAGGAGCATTTCTTGAGGAATCGTGATTAACCCTTGATCAAATTATGGATATCACTTCAAAATGTTGATGTTGACCAAAAATCTTGAAGTTTGACTGTATTTGGGCCACAGTTGACTTTTGACCTAGTACAATTGATTTTCAAGCATTTGAGCAGTTGACTGAGCAAACTTGTTGTTCAAAGTATGAAATTTGGCATGGATGATCTTGAGGACATATTAGGACAACAGAGAACATTTGGAATCCTTGGGACTCACACATCTTTCTTTAAATTGAAACCCTAGTTGAGGTTTGTTACCTTAGGAGGAGAATTTGTCTGGTCAATTCTTAGTCATCCTGGGGCAAGTTAGGGATCTCAATAGGGCATGTGTGAAGTAAAATGAGAGGGAAAATTTTGGGGTACAACAGATGCCCCTGTTCAATATTCTTAAACTTGAGGATGTAGATTGGTTGGTCTGCCTTTCGTGATCTGAAGATGGAAGATGATTGAACACTAGAGTGCCCAGAAATTTGCACTTGTATGAAACGATACTTGACTGCATAGATAATATCAGGAATGGACTTATAGATGCCATTTGGAGAAGATGATGGAATATCATCGGAGATGGGCTTAAAGATGCCATTCGGAGAGACATCGGAGATGGGCTTAAATATGCCATCCAGAACAATGTTGATTTCATGAGATATTCCTTTGTGGGAATTCTTGTTCCTGTTGTTGAGGAGGACTCCGCTGAGGAATATTGGTCTCTATTTTGGGAAATAGAGTTCGGGAGCTTCAGTTATCCATTACTCTACTTGGGAGTCATCTCTTGATTGAAGAGACGAAAGTGAACTGCTATCTGGTCAGGATCCAGGCTTCACAGTGACTTGCTAAGGATAATAAGGTTGACTGATATCTGGTCGTATTCCAAGCTTCACAGTGCTTTACTGGGGAAACGAGATTAACTGCTATCTGGTTGTACTCCAGGATTTATAGTTTCTTAAACTGTTATCTGGTCGGAATCCAGGCTTCAGTGACTTAAACTGTTATCTGGTCGTGTCCAGGCTTCAGTGATTTGAAGAAATTAAGATATTATCCGGTCGGATCTGGGATTCAACGATTTGGAGATATTAAGCTGTTATCTGGTCGGATCCAGGCTTCAACTTGAATTTAAGGTATACTATTATCTGCTCGGTTCCATGCTTCATATTAATTGACAAAATAAACTTCTATCTAGTTGGATTCCAGGCTTCGCAATGTCTAAAGAAGTTAATTGTTCTCTGATCGGATTCCAGGCTTCGTAGCAACTTATAATGGGGAAACGTGAAATTAACTGTTATCTGGTCAGACTCCAGGCTTTGCAGTTTCTTTAACTGGAATAGAAATCAGAAAAATCTTAGTGTCAATTTAATTTAACCAGAGAAAGGTCTTTAATTAACTTTGACTGGAATGGAAATCAGAAGAATCTTAGTATCGATTCAACTGAACCAGACAAAAGTCTTGGAATATCTTCAACCGGAATAGAAATCAGAGAGATCTTAGTGTCGATCTGACTGAACCAGCGAAGGTCTTTAATCAACTTTGACTAGAATGGAAATCAGAAGAATCTTAGTATTGATTCAACTGAACTAGACAAAAGTCTTGGAATATATTCAACTAGAATAGAAATCAGAGATATCTTAGTGTCGATCTGACTGAACCAGAGAAGGTCTTTAATTAACTTTGACTGGAATGGTAATCAGAAGAATCTTAGTATCGATTCAGCTGAACCAGACAAAAGTCTTGGAATATCTTCAACTGGAATAGAAATAAGAGAGATCTTAGTGTCGATCTGACTGAACCAGAGAAGGTCTTTAATTAACTTTGACTGGAATAGAAATCAGAAGAATTTTAGTATCGACTCAATTGAACCAGACAAAAGTATTGGAATATCTTCAACCGAAATAAAAATCAGAGAGATCTTAGTGTCGATCTGACTGAACCAGGGAAGGTCTTTAATTAACTTTGACTGAAATGGAAATCAGAAGAATCTTAGTATTGATTCAGCTGAACCAGACAAAAGTCTTAGAATATCTTCAACTGGAATAGAAATTAGAGAGGTTTTAGTGTCGATCTAAATGAACAAGAGAAAGTATTTAATTAACTTTGACTGGAATGGAAATCGGAATAATCTTAGTATCGATTTAACTGAACCGGACAAAAGTCTTGGAATATCTTCAAATGGAATAGAAATCAGAGAGATCTTAATGTCGATCTAACTGAACCAGAGAAGGTCTTTTGAGAACATCTTTCTGAGGAAAATGCTGAAATAGCCCTTCATCAGACGTAGCTTTTGAGAAGACTACCAGATCACGTAAGTAGTCGGCGGTGTTTGTTGATTTGATCTTTCCCTGAAAAAGGTAAAGAGTTAGTCGTATGCGATGTCATGATGTATGAAATGCATTGTGATGATGTTCTCAAAATAAATGAGATTATGTGGTACTCAATGTGTATGCGTATGCGATGATGTATTAATATGGGATGCTATTGTGATATTCCTTAGTCTGGGAAAGTAAATCCCGGACTACTGCTGAAGAGTATTGGGTAGCTAAATCCTTCATTTTTGTTGGGGATGATGAATAGAGATGATTCGCTGGGGATTTCCTCTTTCCTTTGAAGATATTCTATCGGGGATTGACTCCTGCCTGAGAATGACTCTGTGGAGAGAGATAATGCTTTGTTAGAAGGTTTTGCCGATGTAGAGAAATAAACTCTATTGGGAAACAAACTTCCGCAGTTAGAGAAATAAACTCTACCAGGGAGGAGGTTTTATAAACTGTTTGAAGTTATAAAACTCGGCTGGGGAATAGAAATTTCAACTCTTGACTGGAGGAAATAATTCCTGCTCGGGGAAGGAAAGATCAAAACTTTGGTTATTTCTACTCTGTGGGGAGAAATAAATGTCACTGGGACGTATGTTGAGGACGTAGCGGTGACTTTGCATCAGGAAGTTTCTTCCCATGTACCTGCTGACTTTGTGGATGGTTTGAGTGTCGTCCCAGCTCATGGGTCACTTGGTAAATGCTGGTCAGGATGATAAGTCTTCTACGGATATGCAAGTGACAAGATGACGGGACATAGTCGTATGTTTTAATCCCTAACTTTTTCCTGGACCGCCCTTTCGGGTTTTCATTCCCCCGGGATACCCTTTTTTGCTGAAGTCGTCTTTTCAGGTTTTTGATTTGTCGGGGTGCATAGTTTTTGTATATATCCATAATTTTTCCCGAACTCCTTTAGTTCGCTGGGATGCCCTTATTTTTCCTAGGTCGGTCGACCTAGCAGGTCTTTTTTCATGCATGGTATCTTCCAACTATGTCCATGTTCACCGGGTACGGAGAATTGTCACTGTCCATAGTAGTAAGTGTTGCCACACTGCCATAAGATATTTGCTTGATCGTACATGATTCGTTGTTGGAATTCATGTCTAATGCCCCAAGTGACTCAGATGGGATCTGCCCCTGGCTATTTGGAACTTTTGAGAGATTTCTTGAACCTTGACTTGACTGCCCCAGATCAGCTGGATATCATGCTATGCCCCTTGATTATGAAAGGCTTATCACTGGAATGTCTTTCCATCTGAGGTGATTCTGTCCACTGAGAAGATTTATGTTCATCGGATATCCGTCGTGCGAATTTCTCTATTGTTGAACAAATATTCATATGCAAACAGTGGTATTAGAAGAATGCAAAGCTTATGTCTATCTTGAAGTTTGAAAATTCTTTTTTTAGTAAAACAAACAAATTTTGTAAAAGTGTGATGTCAGCTCAGGATTTATAGCGAACCCTACAGGAGTCAGGATACCTTTTGTAACAGTATGCTTTCGAACTAACCCATGCTTTAGCTAGGACTTTTAAAGTTTATAGCGTAGCCTGGTTCAAGGTTCAAGAAACAAAGGATAAAGGCTCAAATTTTATTTGTACCCAACCCGTTCTTCGTGATGTTCTTCAGTCCTATGCTCAGTTAATTGTGCATTCAGATTCTAATTGAGCCTGGAATCTTGTCTTTGATGTTCCGGTGATGGTTCGAATACTGAAAGTTTATTTGGAAGAGGCAGTCATTTTTGTAATATTTTCTTTTGTTGAAGATTTGTAAGACCTCCCTTTTTTTATTTTGTTATCCCTACTTTTTCTTGAACTGTTTCTTTTGTGATTACAGTCAGCGGGATGCCCCGGTTTTTCTTAAGTCTCCTTCATAGGTTTTAACTTGACGGGCTTTTATTTTTTGAAAAAAAATGACTGCCCATTCCAATGATATGCGGAACCATCACTGTCTTTTGATATTGAAGGACGTCTTCGATGCCATTCCTTGTGTACGAAGCGAAAGATTTCAATTGAATGCGCGTCTGAATTAACTGAGAAACTACACTTCCCCAGGTTATGATTAAGGGTTTTAATTTTTGTGAAAAGAAAACTCCTACTTCTTAGGCTCAAAGGGGTTGACTAGGGATAATCTTCCTTATAACTCCATTGTTTAGGATTTTAAACAACGCTTGTATATCCTTAGCATGGTCTGTTCAAAAGCATACTATAGAGATTGTGGTATCATTTTCGTCATCCTCCCTCTAAAGGCCTAGAGCTTTTGATTGAGAGTTGAATATCACAAAAAGGAAAGCAGTTTAAATATAGTGAATACGAATGAATTGATTCAAAACAGACATATGTGATGCATTGATAAATTAACAAAGTTTGACATGAATAAATGTTCAAACAATCAAAAGAAAATTACAAATTCTAATGAACAAAAGCTTCTTTGTCTAATCTTGTCACTTCAGATGGCGTGTCTTGGAGGGATGGCAGAAGAACTCAGCCTAACCGTCTTGTGTAAACTCCAGCACTCCTTCATCAATCAAGTTTTCAATTTTATATTTCAACCTCCAATAATCGTCAGTATCATGCCCCAGACTGTTGGAGTGATATATGCACCTTGCATCAGGATTGTAGTTAGGGGAAGAAGTCTTAGTATTCGGATGAGGCCCTATCAACGTAACCAGATTCATCCTTAACATGTGTTGTAAAGCTTGAGAAAGCGGCATGTTGAGTTTGGTAAACTGCCTCTTGGGTGTATCCGACTTACTTTGATTAACCCGTTGTTTTTGGCGAGGTTGTTGTTGGACCCGTGATGTAGTAGCAATTTGGAAAGGTCTACTTTTCACCAAACCAGTCTCTTGTCTTATCGGAGGTTGATCAATGACTTGGTCCCCAACCTCGATTGTTTGCTTCATACGTCTGCAACCGTCTTGATGAAGTTTGTTGATAATGGATCTCAGCTCTTCTTGTCCCCGGGCTAGGCCTTGGATAAGAGCCATCTGCCCCAGCATCTGGGTTTTCATTGTTTCAACCTCAGCTTGCGATTGTTCCAAACGTTCGTCCTTATTATCTTCAGGATTTTTCTTGGCCAGGTTCCCAGTGAGGAGTACTTTCAACTCTTCCTGCCCCTTGGATAAGTTTTGGAACATTTCCATGAACGGAGCCTCTTGAGTTTGGAGATCTTTGCTGTCTTGTTTTGAGAGCCATTGCTGAAATAAACAGTGAGAACATGAGAGACCTGCTTTGAAACCTGCTTATGCAATGATATGTATGATATATGTATGCAATGTTTTCAAGGATTTCTAAGACTTAAAATTGCTTAAACAGAAAGGGAACAAACCTTAATTGTATTAAGAAGTTTTATCGGTCACTACAATGCCTCGTGGGCTTACAAAGGAGATAACAAAGTAAAAATAACTCTCTAAGCAAAGAGACTCAAGCTTCCCACAGGCGCATCCTCTTTGGTGCAATGTAAGCTTTTATACTCTTCTCTTCATGAAGTAACCTGGTGAGCTCTAAAACCTTCTTCTCGCTGGCGTAGAATTAGGTTTTAAAGGTATCCCGTTCTTCTTTGAGTTGGATTCAGGATTCCCGTAGCTCCTCAAAATTAGTGGGCATGTCAGGACGAAGAATAATGTAAGGAGTGTCTCCCTCAGTAATTGGCTCCATAATCATAAGTAAGATGGCGGGGTAAGGCATCATAAGACATTGAACACGAGCTCGCACCCATTTGAGGTAGGACTCAAGAGGGATGGAATTCTTGTGCCCCAGTGTCTTGCTATCAACTCTGTTTATCATGCCCCAAGCTCGAACGAACCTCTTACGATAACCCTGAACATCATTCTCATAGTCAAATGTGATTCCTTGGACGAGTGTGTCATGAGGACCATCCCTTCTAGCATAACCAAATTGTCGCAACACCAAACAAGGATTATAAGTGATTCCTCCCCTAATGCCTAAGAGAGGGACATTAGGGAATTCCCCACATTGATCAATGATAGTGACACTCTCCAAGGACCGGGAACACCAATGAATATTTGAATGTGTAAGGGACATCAACCTATGAGACCATCTCATACCCTGCTCATTTCTCAAAATAGGCCAAGGTAGGTGCGAAATAAACCACCTAGCCAATAGAGGAGTGCAACACAGAAGTGTCCCTCTTCTCTTTAGAGTGCGAGTATGAAGAGAGTGTAGAATATCCCCAAGTAATGTGGGCACCGGATTATGAGACAAAATCCTTAACCGCATTCATATCTATGAGTTGGTCTGTGTTAGGGAATAGTACCATCCCATAGATGAGAAGGGCCAACACTTCTTCAAAAGCTTGTAAATCCAGGTTATCCCAAAGATAGTGAGCTTTCTCAAGTAGAAACTTAACTGGAAACCATGGACACCTCTTCTGATTTCCCAATTTTCCATTACATCAGACCGTTGTAAAGACAGAGCTTGAGCAATATTTTCAGGCTTTGGGTCTCTTTCCATACCGTTGAATGGTAGTTGATTAAGGATAGGTACCCCTAATAACTGAGAAAACTCCTCCATATTAGGCACTAATGGTAATCAGGAAAAGTGAAGCAGTGGTGCAACGTGTCAAAGAACTGAAAGAGCACCTTTAACATTTCCTCATCAGGGTTTAAAGTGACCAAGTTAAGAAGTCGACCATGTTTTTCAGTGAAGGGAGAAATTTCAGAAATCCTTGATGCTAACTCCTTGAGTTGAGGAGGTACTTTCACAAGGTTAACTTGGATAGTGTTCCTCCGAGCGGATGTCATGTCCTGAAAAACAAGACAAAGATAAGCCCTAAAAAATCCTTAAAATGGTTAGTATGATATGCCATGTTATAATGTCATGATTATGCTAAGAAATCACATATATAGCAAGTAAAAGAAAATCACACCAGGACCTTAGGTTTAAGGCTTGCATGGGTTTTAAGGTAATACCCTCTTGAAGTTTGGATTGGTTCAACTTGTCCTATAAATAGTAACCGGGTTCTAAGGGATCTCAATATCACTGATCTTTCCCACAAGTTTCATTCGATAGGAAACCGACTTGCAACCAAACAAAACTCGGGATTTAAATCTCAATGAGTGTAGCATCGAGTATCAACCGACTTTGGGAATACTTCAAAGACAGTTATCTCACTACATCATAATAGCCAAGTTATTCAATTAAGGTTCTAAGGTCAGTTGACGCTTCATGACACCACGCAGCGGCCTCGTATTCTCCTTGATTAACTCAAGGGCTACCGGTACCAACCAAAGTGTCGCATCAACATAGTCATCGCTTCAATTGTGTCGGTATACCCCACACAGTTTCCATAATCTATTGCTACTTACCTAAAAGGTTTCCCCAGATCCAGGTGTAGGATCTATAGTAACCCAAACAGTACCCTTAAAAATAAAGCAATCAAGAAAAGAAGCAATTTTAAAATGATCTAGACCCTAAGGTAAACCTCACTTTATTACATTTCCCTAGCAGAGTCGCCAGTTATGTGATACAGTGGCAGAACCGACTGTTAATATTGGTTTGTGTTTTTGTTTGCAAATGTCGCGGTAAGCAAGAGTCGCCACCGACTTTTCTTTTATCCAACAAAGCAGAGGGTGAAAAGAACAGAAAAAGACCTTTTTCGAGATTTTCTGAGTAAGGGGGTAGATTATGGAAAGGGAAGGTGTTATCACCCTTTCCATCAGTGGTTTTCCACCGGCTCTTAGGTACTTGCTCATTTTGAAAATTGTTTTCGTGTTTGTGTATTTTGAAAGATTTTGTTTGCTTTATGATAACTCTTGTGTCGGTCCTCAAGAGTGTGATAAAGCGTTTTTTGAAAAGAAGTTTGAAAGTGTGTAAGTGTAAAAAATTAGGTTTGAGCAAGTACTTAAGAACTGTCTACCTACTCGAAAAAGGATGTTCTTTTCCTCCTTTCCTTTAGATAGTTCTATCCTACTATTAGCGAGTAGGTAGCCCTATCATTGGATGTTGAGGGACTATCGAAAGGGACGCTTATGGTCATTGAAGGTGACATGTAAGGATACCTTAGCATTTCAAAAGGATTGTTATCATATAGGCAACATCGAGGGACAAGATCATTTCTCGTAGGCAACTCGAGGGACGTTTAGGGACTATGATCTTTATGATGACTTTAAAACTGAGGGTCTTTGCTAATATATCCCTACGTTCGAGGGACATGACCATTTCCAAAGGCAACCAGGTGAGGAGTACCCTAAGGGTGCAAGTATGCAATAGTGCAATTTTCAGATATTTGTCTTGAGATTAGTGATCTAATGATTAATTGATTTAATCTTGTCATGCACACCTAATTAATAGCAGTCTATATACAAGTATATAAGAAATATAAAGCGAGAAATAAAGTCATACCGCTATTACAAGGCTTTGGTGTAGATACATAAGTAATTGACGAAAAAGTATCAATGCGGAAATTAAAACCCTAATTAAACTATTACAAACCGGGAGCAGTTGCATAAATAATAAAAAATAATTGTATGAAAAATAATAACGCTCGAAATTAAGACTGAAATAAATTCTAAACCCTAGAAAATATAATTGTTTATTAAAAAATATTTTTTTGTATTTTATAAAAAAAATTAGAAGTTTAACCTAATTTCTAACTAATTTTAAATTAAAGAAAAAAAGTTAAAATTTAATTAAATTAATTTGCAAAAAATTAATTTTTTTAAAAAACTCTAAATCCTATTTTTTTGATGATTTTCTGATTTTTTATGATTTAAAAAAAAATGAATAAACAAGAAAATATAAAACTAAAAAAGAAATAAAGAAAATAAGAAATGGGCCTGAGGGGGTGAGAACCTAAACTGGGGGGTGTGCCTACTGAAATGTGTCAAAGCCCAAATCCTGTTGGCCCACAACTTGCGTGTGATCCAATGTTGTTGTGTTGGAGATGTCTATGGTATGCCTGCGTGCTAGAGGCGTTGGATCTAGAACCATGCAGATTTGATGGCTGGATCTGGTTAGCCCATGATGTGCGTGAGTGGCCTGGCTGCACTGGATTTGGAGGCAATTCATTAGAGAAAAAATAACGTTCAAGACCTGGGAATCGAACTCAGGTCTTCTACTTCATGCGCGTGTCCCTTACCACCAAGCCAAGTTGTCATTCGTTATATGAAAAAAATACAAAACAATATAATCCAAATAATGGTCAGAAATTCTTTTGTTAAAACAAATCGCGCGCTATTTCAGATTGGCCAACCACGTTGTGCCACGCAGTCGTCTTCCCCATCCCTCCGTCGTGTTAGCCTAGGGACCTTTACCTACGGACAGTATCCGTCACTAAATCACCTGCAAATTTTCAAAATCTACAACAAGCGATATAAATTTAGTTTAACACCATGGATCAACTGGGTTTGATCTCCTGAGCATGATGGTGCTCCTCTTTTGGCCTAATTTTACCGGTATCTGAAAACCCTAAATCATAGGTTAAAACCCTAACAATGGCATATTGTCATACGTTCATCAAAACAAGAAATTAATGATTCAAACATGTTTTAATCATTCATACAAGCAAGAATGCATGATCCAAATCCATTTATAATGCATGTAAGAATGACAAACCCTGACTATATTGGGCACGATTCTTGGAGCTTTGTCGCTTGGGAGTGATTCACCTAGCTTCAGAAGGCCTTCGGGAGTTGATTGCAAGCTTCAGAATACCTTGAATCTTTCTGTAATTCAAAATTCGATTGACACTTTTTCTTGAAAAATTGGAGTTTTGAATGTCAGTTTTGTGCGGCCAACCCTTGTTCTCTTTGTATGGCCATGTTATGTTTATATATTTGGATGCATTAGGTCAACAAATATGGATTGAATCTTGAAGATTTGTGTAGAAAAGATTTGATTTGCATTTGGAATTTTATGTTTCTAATTTTGGCCAAAACTTGCTCATCTCTCTCCAATCAGCCTTTACACGAGTTTTTGAACCAATCTTATGATTTTAGGCTCATGGTCTAATCATAAAACAAATCTTTGGATTTGATTCATCATTTTACTATTTTATTTGATTTATTAAGATTTAAATGAATAAAAACAAATCTCATAAAAATAAAATAATGGATTTAAATGTCTTGCATAAGTCAATGGATGTATTTGAGATCCAAAACCCACGCCCATTAGTTCAAAATAATCCAAGTTGCTCACATTGACTTTTGTGTATTTTCATAAAATTGGTCAACTTTAGCAATGCATATCTTTCTCAATTTTAACCGCATGAGGGTGTTCTTTGACTTTTTAGAGAGCTTAGGATGTCCTATAAACAACACTTTTGGTTTCATCTCAATTGGATCTTCCATGTTCATGTAAGGGGCTTTGACCCAAAAGGTGTTTTTGTTGACTTTTTGAAAGGACCTATAATGTATGAGCTTTTATTTTTCCAATGGTGCATTTCTTGACCTTGATGGCTGAATAGAAGTTGTAGGGAATTGGATTATCTTCAAAATGAGACTTGGTGGAAAAATTTCTGATAAAGTATGAGAAAGTTATGTCTGGTCAAAGTTTGGTTGACTTTTCCTATAGAAACCCTAATTTGCCATTTTTGACTTTTGATGGGTTAGGAGCATTTCTTGAGGAATCATGATCAACCCTTGATCAAATGATGGATATCACTTCAAAATATTGATGTTGATCAAAATCTTGAAGTTTGACTGTATTTGGGCCACATTTGACTTTTGACCTAGTACAGATGATTTTCAGGCATTTGAGTAGTTGACTGAGCAAACTTGTTATTTAAAGCATGAAATTTGGAGTTTTGAATGTCAGTTTTGTGCGGCCAACCCTTGTTCTCTTTGTATGGCCGTGTTATGTTTATATATTTGGATGCATTAGGTCAACAAATATGGATTGAATCTTGAAGATTTGTGTAGAAAAGATTTGATTTGCATTTGGAATTTTATGTTTCTAATTTTGGCCAAAACTTGCCCATCTCTCTCCAATCAGCCTTTACACGAGTTTTTGAACCAATCTTATGATTTTAGGCTCATGGTCTAATTATAAAACAAATATTTGGATTTGATTCATCATTTTACTATTTTATTTGATTTATTAAGATTTAAATGAATAAAATTCAAATAAATAAAAACAAATCTCATAAAAATAAAATAATGGATTTAAATGTCTTGCATAAGTCAATGGATGTATTTGAGATCCAAAACCCACGCCCATTAGTTCAAAATAATCCAAGTTACTCACATTGACTTTTGTGCATTTTCATAAAATTGGTCAACTTTAGCAATGCATATATTTCTCAATTTTAACCTCATGAGGGTGTTCTTTGACTTTTTAGAGAGCTTAGGATGTCCTATGAACAACACTTTTGGTTTCATCTCAATTGGATCTTCCATGTTCATGTAAGGGGCTTTGACCCAAAAGGTGTTTTTGTTGACTTTTTGAAAGGACCTATAATGTATGAGCTTTTATTTTTCCAATGGTGCATTTCTTGACCTTGATGGCTGAATAGAAGTTGTAGGGAATTGGATTATCTTCAAAATGAGACTTGGTGGAAAAATTTCTGATAAAGTATGAGAAAGTTATGTCTGGTCAAAGTTTGGTTGACTTTTCCTATAGAAACCCTAATTTGCCATTTTTGACTTTTGATGAGTTAGGAGCATTTCTTGAGGAATCATGATCAACCCTTGATCAAATGATGGATATCACTTCAAAATATTGATGTTGATCAAAATCTTGAAGTTTGACTGTATTTGGGCCACATTTGACTTTTGACCTAGTACAGTTGATTTTCAGGCATTTGAGTAGTTGACTGAGCAAACTTGTTATTTAAAGCATGAAATTTGGAGTTTTGAATGTCAGTTTTGTGCGGCCAACCCTTGTTCTCTTTGTATGGCCGTGTTATGTTTATATATTTGGATGCATTAGGTCAACAAATATGGATTGAATCTTGAAGATTTGTGTAGAAAAGATTTGATTTGCATTTGGAATTTTATGTTTCTAATTTTGGCCAAAACTTGCCCATCTCTCTCCAATCAGCCTTTACACGAGTTTTTGAACCAATCTTATGATTTTAGGCTCATGGTCTAATCATAAAACAAATATTTGGATTTGATTCATCATTTTACTATTTTATTTGATTTATTAAGATTTAAATGAATAAAATTCAAATAAATAAAAACAAATCTCATAAAAATAAAATAATGGATTTAAATGTCTTGCATAAGTCAATGGATGTATTTGAGATCCAAAACCCACGCCCATTAGTTCAAAATAATCCAAGTTGCTCACATTGACTTTTGTGCATTTTCATAAAATTGGTCAACTTTAGCAATGCATATATTTCTCAATTTTAACCTCATGAGGGTGTTCTTTGACTTTTTAGAGAGCTTAGGATGTCCTATAAACAACACTTTTGGTTTCATCTCAATTGGATCTTCCATGTTCATGTAAGGGGCTTTGACCCAAAAGGTGTTTTTGTTGACTTTTTGAAAGGACCTATAATGTATGAGCTTTTATTTTTCCAATGGTGCATTTCTTGACCTTGATGGCTGAATAGAAGTTGTAGGGAATTGGATTATCTTCAAAATGAGACTTGGTGGAAAAATTTCTGATAAAGTATGAGAAAGTTATGTCTGGTCAAAGTTTGGTTGACTTTTCCTATAGAAACCCTAATTTGCCATTTTTGACTTTTGATGAGTTAGGAGCATTTCTTGAGGAATCATGATCAACCCTTGATCAAATGATGGATATCACTTCAAAATATTGATGTTGATCAAAATCTTGAAGTTTGACTGTATTTGGGCCACATTTGACTTTTGACCTAGTACAGTTGATTTTCAGGCATTTGAGTAGTTGACTGAGCAAACTTGTTATTTAAAGCATGAAATTTGGAGTTTTGAATGTCAGTTTTGTGCGGCCAACCCTTGTTCTCTTTGTATGGCCGTGTTATGTTTATATATTTGGATGCATTAGGTCAACAAATATGGATTGAATCTTGAAGATTTGTGTAGAAAAGATTTGATTTGCATTTGGAATTTTATGTTTCTAATTTTGGCCAAAACTTGCCCATCTCTCTCCAATCAGCCTTTACACGAGTTTTTGAACCAATCTTATGATTTTAGGCTCATGGTCTAATCATAAAACAAATATTTGGATTTGATTCATCATTTTACTATTTTATTTGATTTATTAAGATTTAAATGAATAAAATTCAAATAAATAAAAACAAATCTCATAAAAATAAAATAATGGATTTAAATGTCTTGCATAAGTCAATGGATGTATTTGAGATCCAAAACCCACGCCCATTAGTTCAAAATAATCCAAGTTGCTCACATTGACTTTTGTGCATTTTCATAAAATTGGTCAACTTTAGCAATGCATATCTTTCTCAATTTTAACCTCATGAGGGTGTTCTTTGACTTTTTAGAGAGCTTAGGATGTCCTATAAACAACACTTTTGGTTTCATCTCAATTGGATCTTCCATGTTCATGTAAGGGGCTTTGACCCAAAAGGTGTTTTTGTTGACTTTTTGAAAGGACCTATAATGTATGAGCTTTTATTTTTCCAATGGTGCATTTCTTGACCTTGATGGCTGAATAGCAGTTGTAGGGAATTGGATTATCTTCAAAATGAGACTTGGTGGAAAACTTTCTGATAAAGTATGAGAAAGTTATGTCTGGTCAAAGTTTGGTTGACTTTTCCTATAGAAACCCTAATTTGCCAGTTTTGACTTTTGATGAGTTAGGAGCATTTCTTGAGGAATCATGATCAACCCTTGATCAAATGATGGATATCACTTCAAAATATTGATGTTGATCAAAATCTTGAAGTTTGACTGTATTTGGGCCACATTTGACTTTTGACCTAGTACAGTTGATTTTCAGGCATTTGAGCAGTTGACTGAGCAAACTTGTTATTTAAAGCACGAAATTTGGAGTTTTGAATGTCAGTTTTGTGCGGCCAAACCTTGTTCTCTTTGTATGGCCATGTTATGTTTATATATTTGGATGCAATAGGTTAACAAATATGGATTGAATCTTGAAGATTTGTGTAGAAAAGATTTGATTTGCATTTGGAATTTTATGTTTCTAATTTTGGAAAAAACTTGCTCATCTCTCTCCAATCAGCCTTTACACCAGTTTTTGATCCAATCTTCTGATTTTAGGCTCATGATCTGATCATAAAACAAATCTTTGGATTTGATTCATCATTTTACTATTTTATTTGATTTATTAAGATTTAAATGAATAAAAATTCAAATAAATAAAAACAAATCTCATAAAAATAAAATAATGGATTTAAATGTCTTGCATAAGTCAATGGATGTATTTGAGATCCAAAACCCACGCCCATTAGTTCAAAATAATCCAAGTTGCTCACATTGACTTTTGTGCATTTTCATAAAATTGGTCAAATTTAGCAATGCATATCTTTCTCAATTTTAACCTCATGAGGGTGTTCTTTGACTTTTTAGAGAGCTTAGGATGTCCTATAAACAACACTTTTGGTTTCATCTCAATTGGATCTTCCATGTTCATGTAAGGGGCTTTGACCCAAAAGGTGTTTTTGTTGACTTTTTGAAAGGACCTATAATGTATGAGCTTTTATTTTTCCAATGGTGCATTTCTTGACCTTGATGGCTGAACAGAAGTTTTAGGGAATTGGTTTATCTTCAAAATGAGACTTGGTGGAAAAATTTCTGATAAAGTATGAGAAAGTTATGTCTGGTCAAAGTTTGGTTGACTTTTCCTATAGAAACCCTAATTTGCCATTTTTGACTTTTGATGAGTTAGGAGCATTTCTTGAGGAATCATGATCAACCCTTGATCAAATGATGGATATCACTTCAAAATATTGATGTTGATCGAAATCTTGAAGTTTAACTGTATTTGGGCCACATTTGACTTTTGACCTAGTACAGTTGATTTTCAGGCATTTGAGTAGTTGACTGAGCAAACTTGTTATTTAAAGCATGAAATTTGGAGTTTTGAATGTCAGTTTTGTGCGGCCAACCCTTGTTCTCTTTGTATGGCCGCGTTATGTTTATATATTTGGATGCATTAGGTCAACAAATATGGATTGAATCTTGAAGATTTGTGTAGAAAATATTTGATTTGCATTTGGAATTTTATGTTTCTAATTTTGGCCAAAACTTGCTCATCTCTCTCCAATCAGCCTTTACACGAGTTTTTGATCCAATCTTCTGATTTTAGGCTCATGATCTGATCATAAAACAAATCTTTGGATTTGATTCATCATTTTACTATTTTATTTGATTTATTAAGATTTAAATGAATGAAAATTCAAATAAATAAAAACAAATCTCATAAAAATAAAATAATGGATTTAAATATCTTGCATAAGTCAATGGATGTATTTGAGATCCAAAACCCACGCCCATTAGTTCAAAATAATCCAAGTTGCTCACATTGACTTTTGTGCATTTTCATAAAATTGGTCAACTTTAGCAATGCATATCTTTCTCAATTTTAACCTCATGAGGGTGTTCTTGGACTTTTTAGAGAGCTTAGGATGTCCTATAAACAACACTTTTGGTTTCATCTCAATTGGATCTTCCATGTTCATGTAAGGGGCTTTGACCCAAAAGGTGTTTTTGTTGACTTTTTGAAAGGACCTATAATGTAGGAGCTTTTATTTTTCCAATGGTGCATTTCTTGACCTTGATGGCTGAATAGAAGTTGTAGGGAATTGGATTATCTTCAAAATGAGACTTGGTGGAAAACATTCTGATAAAGTATGAGAAAGTTATGTCTGGTCAAAGTTTGGTTGACTTTTCCCATAGAAACCCTAATTTACCATTTTTGACTTTTGATGAGTTAGGAGCATTTCTTGAGGAATCATGATCAACCCTTGATCAAATGATGGATATCACTTCAAAATATTAATGTTGATCAAAATCTTGATGTTTGACTGTATTTGGGCCACAATTGACTTTTGACCTAGTACAGTTGATTTTCAGGCATTTGAGCAGTTGACTGAGCAAACTTGTTATTTAAAGCATGAAATTTGGAGTTTTGAATGTCAGTTTTGTGCGGCCAACCCTTGTTCTCTTTGTATGGCCATGTTATGTTTATATATTTGGATGCATTAGGTCAACAAATATGGATTGAATCTTGAAGATTTGTGTAGAAAAGATTTGATTTGCATTTGGAATTTTATGTTTCTAATTTTGGCCAAAACTTGCCCATCTCTCTCCAATCAGCCTTTACACGAGTTTTTGAACCAATCTTATGATTTTAGGCTCATGGTCTAATCATAAAACAAATATTTGGATTTGATTCATCATTTTACTATTTTATTTGATTTATTAAGATTTAAATGAATAAAATTCAAATAAATAAAAACAAATCTCATAAAAATAAAATAATGGATTTAAATGTCTTGCATAAGTCAATGGATGTATTTGAGATCCAAAACCCACACCCATTAGTTCAAAATAATCCAAGTTGCTCACATTGACTTTTGTGCATTTTCATAAAATTGGTCAACTTTAGCAATGCATATCTTTCACAATTTTAACCTCATGAGGGTGTTCTTTGACTTTTTAGAGAGCTTAGGATGTCCTATAAACAACACTTTTGGTTTCATCTCAATTGGATCTTCCATGTTCATGTAAGGGGCTTTGACCCAAAAGGTGTTTTTGTTAAATTTTTGAAAGGACCTATAATGTATGAGCTTTTATTTTTCCAATGGTGCATTTCTTTTCCTTGATGGATGAATAGAAGTTGTAGGGAATTGGATTATCTTCAAAATGAGACTTGGTGGAAAAATTTCTGATAAAGTATGAGAAAGTTATGTCTGGTCAAAGTTTGGTTGACTTTTCCCATAGAAACCCTAATTTGCCATTTTTGACTTTTGATGAGTTAGGAGCATTTCTTGAGGAATCATGATCTACCCTTGATCAAATGATGGATATCACTTCAAAATATTGATATTGATCAAAATCTTTAAGTTTGACTGTATTTGGGCGACATTTGACTTTTGACCTAGTACAGTTGATTTTCAGGCATTTGAGTAGTTGACTGAGCAAACTTGTTATTTAAAGCATGAAAGTTGGAGTTTTGAATGTCAGTTTTGTGCGGCCAACCCTTGTTCTCTTTGTATGGCCGTGTTATGTTTATATATTTGGATGCATTAGGTCAACAAATATGGATTGAATCTTGAAGATTTGTGTAGAAAAGATTTGATTTGCATTTGGAATTTTATGTTTCTAATTTTGGCCAAAACTTGCTCATCTCTCTCCAATCAGCCTTTACACGAGTTTTTGAACCAATCTTATGATTTTAGGCTCATGGTCTAATCATAAAACAAATCTTTGGATTTGATTCATCATTTTACTATTTTATTTGATTTATTAAGATTTAAATGAATAAAAATTCAAATAAATAAAAACAAATCTCATAAAAATAAAATAATGGATTTAAATGTCTTGCATAAGTCAATGGATGTATTTGAGATCCAAAACCCACGACCATTAGTTCAAAATAATCCAAGTTGCTCACATTGACTTTTGTGCATTTTCATAAAATTGGTCAACTTTAGTAAGGCATATCTTTCTCAATTTTAACCTCATGAGAGTGTTCTTTGACTTTTTAGAGAGCTTAGGATGTCCTATTAACAACACTTTTGGTTTCATCTTAATTGGATGTTCCATGTTCATGTAAGGGGCTTTGACCCAAAAGGTGTTTTTGTTGACTTTTTGAAAGGACCTATAATGTATGAGCTTTTATTTTTCCAATGGTGCATTTCTTGACCTTGATGGCTGAATAGAAGTTGTAGGGAATTGGATTATCTTCAAAATGAGACTTGGTGGAAAAATTTCTGATAAAGTATGAGAAAGTTATGTCTTGTCAAAGTTTGGTTGACTTTTCCTATAGAAACCCTAATTTGCCATTTTTTACTTTTGATGAGTTAGGAGCATTTCTTGAGGAATCATGATCAACCCTTGATCAAATGATGGATATCACTTCAAAATATTGATGTTGATCAAAATCTTGAAGTTTGACTGTATTTGGGCCACATTTGACTTTTGACCTAGTACAGTTGATTTTTAGGCATTTGAGCAGTTGACTGAGCAAACTTGTTATTTAAAGCATGAAATTTGGAGTTTTGAATGTCAGTTTTGTGCGGCCAACGCTTGTTCTCTTTGTATGGCCATGTTATGTTTATATATTTGGATGCATTAGGTCAACAAATATGGATTGACTCTTGAAGATTTGTGTAGAAAAGATTTGATTTGCATTTGGAATTTTATGTTTCTAATTATGGCCAAAACTTGCTCATCTCTCTCCAATCAGCCTTTACACGAGTTTTTGAACCAATCTTATGATTTTAGGCTCATGGTCTAATCATAAAACAAATCTTTGGATTTGATTCATCATTTTATTATTTTATTTGATTTATTAAGATTTAAATGAATAAAAATTCAAATAAATAAAAACAAATCTCATAAAAATAAAATAATGGATTTAAATGTCTTGCATAAGTCAATGGATGTATTTGAGATCCAAAACCCACGCCCATTAGTTCAAAATAATCCAAGTTGCTCACAATGACTTTTGGGCATTTTCATAAAATTGGTCAACTTTAGCAATGCACATCTTTCTCAATTTTAACCTCATGAGAGTGTTCTTTGACTTTTTAGAGAGCTTAGGATGTCCTTTAAACAACACTTTTGGTTTCATCTCAATTGGATCTTCCATGTTCATGTAAGGGGCTTTGACCCAAAAGGTGTTTTTGTTGACTTTTTGAAAGGACCTATAATGTATGAGCTTTTATTTTTCTAATGGTGCATTTCTTGACCTTGATGGCTGAATAGAAGTTGTAGGGAATTGGATTATCTTCAAAATGAGACTTGGTGGAAAAATTTCTGATAAAGTATGAGAAAGTTATGTCTGGTCAAAGTTTGGTTGACTTTTCCCATAGAAACCCTAATTTGCCATTTTTGACTTTTGATGAGTTAGGAGCATTTCTTGAGGAATCATGATCAACCCTTGATCAAATGATGGATATCACTTCAAAATATTGATGTTGATCAAAATCTTTAAGTTTGACTGTATTTGGGCCACAATTGACTTTTGACCTAGTACAGTTGATTTTCAGGCATTTGAGCAGTTGACTGAGTAAACTTGTTATTTAAAGCATGAAATTTGGAGTTTTGAATGTCAGTTTTGTGCGGCCAACCCTTGTTCTCTTTGTATGGCCATGTTATGTTTATATATTTGGATGCATTAGGTCAACAAATATGGATTGAATCTTGAAGATTTGTGTAGAAAAGATTTGATTTGCATTTGGAATTTTATGTTTCTAATTTTGGCCAAAACTTGCTCATCTCTCTCCAATCAGCGTTTACACGAGTTTTTGAACCAATCTTATGATTTTAGGCTCATGGTCTAATCATAAAACAAATCTTTTGATTTGATTCATCATTTTACTATTTTATTTGATTTATTAAGATTTAAATGAATAAAAATTCAAATAAATAAAAAAAATCTCATAAAAATAAAATAATGGATTTAAATGTCTTTCATAAGTCAATGGATGTATTTAAGATCCAAAACCCACGACCATTAGTTCAAAATAATCCAAGTTGCTCATATTGACTTTTGTGCATTTTCATAAAATTGGTCAAATTTAGTAATGCATATCTTTCTCAATTTTAACCTCATGAGAGTGTTCTTTGACTTTTTAGAGAGCTTAGGATGTCCTATTAACAACACTTTTGGTTTCATCTCAATTGGATCTTCCATGTTCATGTAAGGGGCTTTGACCCAAAAGGTGTTTTTGTTGACTTTTTGAAAGGACCTATAATGTATGAGCTTTTATTTTTCCAATGGTGCATTTCTTGACCTTGATGGCTGAATAGAAGTTGTAGGGAATTGGATTATCTTCAAAATGGGACTTGGTGGAAAAATTTCTGATAAAGTATGAGAAAGTTATGTCTGGGCAAAGTTTGGTTGACTTTTCCTATAGAAACCCTAATTTGCCATTTTTGACTTTTGATGAGTTAGGAGCATTTCTTGAGGAATCATGATCAACCCTTGATCAAATGATGGATATCACTTCAAAATATTGATGTTGATCAAAATCTTGAAGTTTGACTGTATTTGGGCCACATTTGACTTTTGACCTAGTGCAGTTGATTTTCAGGCATTTGAGCAGTTGACTGAGCAAACTTGTTATTTAAAGCATGAAATTTGGAGTTTTGAATGACAGTTTTGTGCGGCCAACCCTTGTTCTCTTTGTATGGCCATGTTATGTTTATATATTTGGATGCATTAGGTCAACAAATATGGATTGACTCTTGAAGATTTGTGTAGAAAAGATTTGATTTGCATTTGGAATTTTATGTTTCTAATTATGGCCAAAACTTGCTCATCTCTCTCCAATCAGCCTTTACACGAGTTTTTGAACGAATCGTATGATTTTAGGCTCATGGTCTAATCATAAAAAAAATCTTTGGATTTGATTCATCATTTTACTATTTTATTTGATTTATTAAGATTTAAATGAATAAAAATTCAAATAAATAAAAACAAATCTCATAAAAATAAAATAATGGATTTAAATGTCTTGCATAAGTAAATGGATGTATTTGAGATCCAAAACCCACGCCCTGTAGTTCAAAATAATCCAAGTTGCTCACATTGACTTTTGTGCATTTTCATAAAATTGGTCAACTTTAGCAATGCATATCTTTCTCAATTTTAACCTCATGAGGGTGTTCTTTGACTTTTTAGAGAGCTTAGGATGTCCTATAAACAACACGTTTGGTTTCATCTCAATTGGATCTTCCATGTTCATGTAAGGGGCTTTGACCCAAAAGGTGTTTTTGTTGACTTTTTGAAAGGACCTATAATGTATGAGCTTTTATTTTTCCAATGGTGCATTTCTTGACCTTGATGGCTGAATAGAAGTTGTAGGGAATTGGATTATCTTCAAAATGAGACTTGGTGGAAAAATTTCTGATAAAGTATGAGAAAGTTATGTCTGGTCAAAGTTTGGTTGACTTTTCCTATAGAAACCCTAATTTGCCATTTTTTACTTTTGATGAGTTAGGAGCATTTCTTGAGGAATCATGATCAACCCTTGATCAAATGATGGATATCACTTCAAAATATTGATGTTGATCAAAATCTTGAAGTTTGACTGTATTTGGGCGACATTTGACTTTTGACCTAGTACAGTTGATTTTCAGGCATTTGAGTAGTTGACTGAGCAAACTTGTTACTTAAAGCATGAAATTTGGAGTTTTGAATGTCAGTTTTGTGCGGCCAACCCTTGTTCTCTTTGTATGGTCGTGTTATGTTTATATATTTGGATGCATTAGGTCAACAAATATGGATTGAATCTTGAAGATTTGTGTAGAAAAGATTTGATTTGCATTTGGAATTTTATGTTTCTAATTTTGGCCAAAACTTGCTCATCTCTCTCCAATCAGCCTTTACACGAGTTTTTGAACCAATCTTATGATTTTAGGCTCATGGTCTAATCATAAAACAAATCTTTGGATTTGATTCATCATTTTACTATTTTATTTGATTTATTAAGATTTAAATGAATAAAAATTCAAATAAATAAAAACAAATCTCATAAAAATAAAATAATGGATTTAAATGTCTTGCATAAGTCAATGGATGTATTTGAGATCCAAACCCCACGCCCATTAGTTCAAAATAATCCAAGTTGCTCACAATGACTTTTGGGCATTTTCATAAAATTGGTCAACTTTAGCAATGCATATCTTTCTCAATTTTAACCTCATGAGAGTGTTCTTTGACTTTTTATAGAGCTTAGGATGTCCTTTAAACAACAATTTTGGTTTCATCTCAATTGGATCTTCCATGTTCATGTAAGGGGCTTTGACCCAAAAGGTGTTTTTGTTGACTTTTTGAAAGGACCTATAATGTTTAAGCTTTTATTTTTCCAATGGTGCATTTCTTGACCTTGATGGCTGAATAGAAGTTATAAGGAATTGGATTATCTTCAAAATGAGACTTGGTGGAAAACTTTCTGATAAAGTATGAGAAAGTTATGTCTGGTCAAAGTTTGGTTTACTTTTCCTATAGAAACCCTAATTTGCCATTTTTTACTTTTGATAAGTTAGGAGCATTTCTTGAGGAATCATGATCAACCCTTGATCAAATGATGGATATCACTTCAAAATATTGATGTTGATCAAAATCTTGAAGTTTGACTGTATTTGGGCCACATTTGACTTTTGACCTAGTACATTTGATTTTCAGGCATTTGAGCTGTTGACTGAGCAAACTTGTTATTTAAAGCATGAAATTTGGAGTTTTGAATGTCAGTTTTGTGCGGCCAACCCTTGTTCTCTTTGTATGGCCATGTTATGTTTATATATTTGGATGCATTAGGTCAACAAATATGGATTGAATCTTGAAGATTTGTGTAGAAAATATTTGATTTGCATTTGGAATTTTATGTTTCTAATTTTGGCCAAAACTTGCTCATCTCTCTCCAATCAGCCTTTACACGAGTTTTTGAACCAATCTTATGATTTTAGGCTCATGGTCTAATCATAAAACAAAACTTTGGATTTGATTCATCATTTTACTATTTTATTTGATTTATTAAGATTTAAATGAATAAAAATTCAAATAAATAAAAACAAATCTCATAAAAATAAAATAATGGATTTAAATGTCTTGCATAAGTCAATGGATGTATTTGAGATCCAAAACCCACGCCCATTAGTTCAAAATAATCCAAGTTGCTCACATTGACTTTTGGGCATTTTCATAAAATTGGTCAACTTTAGCAATGCACATCTTTCTCAATTTTAACCTCATGAGAGTGTTCTTTGACTTTTTAGAGAGCTTAGGATGTCCTATAAACAACACTTTTGGTTTCATCTCAATTGGATCTTCCATGTTCATGTAAGGGGCTTTGACCCAAAAGGTATTTTTGTTGACTTTTTGAAATGACCTATAATGTATGAGCTTTTATTTTTCCAATGGTACATTTCTTGACCTTGATGGCTGAATAGAAGTTGTAGGGAATTGGATTATCTTCAAAATGAGACTTGGTGGAAAAATATCTGATAAAGTATGAGAATGTTATGTCTGGTCAAAGTTTGGTTGACTTTTCCCATAGAAACCCTAATTTGCCATTTTTGACTTTTGATGAGTTAGGAGCATTTCTTGAGGAATCATGATCAACCCTTGATTAAATGATGGATATCACTTCAAAATATTGATGTTGATCAAAATCTTGAAGTTTGACTGTATTTGTGCCACAATTGACTTTTGACCTAGTACAGTTGATTTTCAGGCATTTGAGCAGTTGACTGAGCAAACTTGTTATTTAAAGCATGAAATTTGGAGTTTTGAATGTCAGTTTTGTGCGGCCAACCCTTGTTCTCTTTGTATGGCCATGTTATGTTTATATATTTGGATGCATTAGGTCAACAAATATGGATTGAATCTTGAAGATTTGTGTAGAAAAGATTTGATTTGCATTTGGAATTTTATGTTTCTAATTTTGGCCAAAACTTGCTCATCTCTCTCCAATCAGCCTTTACACGAGTTTTTGAACCAATCTTATGATTTTAGGCTCATGGTATAATCATAAAACAAATCTTTGGATTTGATTCATCATTTTACTATTTTATTTGATTTATTAAGATTTAAATGAATAAAAATTCAAATAAATAAAAATAAATCTCATAAAAATAAAATAATGGATTTAAATGTCTTGCATAAGTCAATGAATGTATTTGAGATCCAAAACCCACGCCCATTAGTTCAAAATAATCCAAGTTGCTCACATTGACTTTTGGGCATTTTCATAAAATTGGTCAACTTTAGCAATGCATATCTTTCTCAATTTTAACCTCATGAGGGTGTTCTTTGACTTTTTAGAGAGCTTAGGATTGGATCTTCCATGTTCATGTAAGGGGCTTTGACCCAAAAGGTATTTTTGTTAACTTTTTGAAAGGACCTATAATGTATGAGCTTTTATTTTTCCAATGGTGCATTTCTTGACCTTGATGGCTGAATAGAACTTGTAGGGAATTGGATTATCTTCAAAATGAGACTTGGTGGAAAAATTTCTGATAAAGTATGAGAAAGTTATGTCTGGTCAAAGTTTAGTTGACTTTTCCTATAGAAACCCTAATTTGCCATTTTTGACTTTTGATGAGTTAGGAGCATTTCTTGAGGAATCAGGATCAACCCTTGATCAAATGATGGATATCACTTCAAAATATTGATGTTGATCAAAATCTTGAAGTTTGACTGTATTTGGGCCACAATTGACTTTTGACCTAGTACAGTTGATTTTTAGGCATTTGAGTAGTTGACTGAGCAAACTTGTTATTTAAAGCATGAAATTTGGAGTTTTGAATGTCAGTTTTGTGCGGCCAACCCTTGTTCTCTTTGTATGGCCATGTTATGTTTATATATTTGGATGCATTAGGTCAACAAATATGGATTGAATCTTGAAGATTTGTGTAGAAAAGATTTGATTTGCATTTGGAATTTTATGTTTCTAATTTTGGCCAAAACTTGCTCATCTCTCTCCAATCAGCCTTTACACGAGTTTTTGAACCAATCTTATGATTTTAAGCTCATGGTATAATCATAAAACAAAACTTTGGATTTGATTCATCATTTTACTATTTTATTTGATTTATTAAGATTTAAATGAATAAAAATTCAAATAAATATAAACAAATCTCATAAAAATAAAAATAAAAGGATTTAAATGTCTTGCATAAGTCAATGGATGTATTTGAGATCCAAAACCCACGCCCATTAGTTCAAAATAATCCAAGTTGCTCACATTGACTTTTGTGCATTTTCATAAAATTGGTCAACTTTAGCAATGCATATCTTTCTCAATTTTAACCTCATGAGAGTGTTCTTTGACTTTTTAGAGAGCTTAGGATGTACTATTAACAACACTTTTGGTTTCATCTCAATTGGATCTTCCATGTTCATGTAAGGGGCTTTGACCCAAAAGGTGTTTTTGTTGACTTTTTGGAAGGACCTATAATGTATGAGCTTTTATTTTTCCAATGGTGCATTTCTTGACCTTGATGGCTGAATAGAAGTTGTATGGAATTGGATTATCTTCAAAATGAGACTTGGTGGAAAAATTTCTGATAAAGTATGAGAAAGTTATGTCTGGTCAAAGTTTGGTTGACTTTTCCTATAGAAACCCTAATTTGCCATTTTTTACTTTTGATGAGTTAGGAGCATTTCTTGAGGAATCATGATCAACCCTTGATCAAATGATGGATATCACTTCAAAATATTGATGTTGATCAAAATCTTGAAGTTTGACTGTATTTGGGCCACATTTGACTTTTGACCTAGTATAGTTGATTTTCAGGCATTTGAGCAGTTGACTGAGCAAACTTGTTATTTAAAGCATGAAATTTGGAGTTTTGAATGTCAGTTTTGTGCGGCCATGTTATGTTTATATATTTGGATGCATTAGGTCAACAAATATGGATTGAATCTTGAAGATTTGTGTAGAAAAGATTTGATTTGCATTTGGAATTTTATGTTTCTAATTTTGGCCAAAACTTGCTCATCTCTCTCCAATCAGCCTTTACACGAGTTTTTGAACCAATCTTATGATTTTAGGCTCATGGTCTAATCATAAAACAAATATTTGGATTTGATTCATCATTTTACTATTTTATTTGATTTATTAAGATTTATATGAATAAAAATTCAAATAAATAAAAACAAATCACATAAAAATAAAATAATGGATTTAAATGTCTTGCATAAGTCAATGGATGTATTTGAGATCTAAAACCCACGCCCATTAGTTCAAAATAATCCAAGTTGCTCACATTGACTTTTGTTCATTTTCATAAAATTGTTCAACTTTAGCAATGCATATCTTTCTCAATTTTAACCTCGTGAGGGTGTTCTTTGACTTTTTAGAGAGCTTAGGATGTCCTATAAACAACACTTTTGGTTTCATCTCAATTGGATATTCCATGTTCATGTAAGGGGCTTTGACCCAAAAGGTGTTTTTGTTGACTTTTTGAAAAGACGTATAATGTATGAGCTTTTATTTTTCCAATGGTGCATTTCTTGACCTTGATGGCTGAATAGAAGTTGTAGGGAATTGGATTATCTTCAAACTGAGACTTGGTGGAAAAATTTCTGATACAGTATGAGAAAGTTATGTCTGGTCAAAGTTTGGTTGACTTTTCCTATAGAAACCCTAATTTGCCATTTTTGACTTTTGATGAGTTAGGAGCATTTCTTGAGGAATCATGATCAACCCTTGATCAAATGATGGATATCACTTCAAAATATTGATGTTGATCAAAATCTTGAAGTTTGACTGTATTTGGGCCACAATTGACTTTTGACCTAGTACATTTGATTTTTAGGCATTTGAGTAGTTGACTGAGCAAACTTGTTATTTAAAGCATGAAATTTGGAGTTTTGAATGTCCGTTTTGTGCGGCCAACCCTTGTTCTCTTTGTATGGCCATGTTATGTTTATATATTTGGATGCATTAGGTCAACAAATATGGATTGAATCTTGAAGATTTGTGTAGAAAAGATTTGATTTGCATTTGGAATTTTATGTTTCTAATTTTGGCCAAAACTTGCTCATCTCTCTCTAATCAACCTTTACACGAGTTTTTGAACCAATCTTATGATTTTAGGCACATGGTCTAATCATAAAACAAATCTTTTGATTTGATTCATCATTTTACTATTTTATTTGATTTATTAAGATTTAAACGAATAGAAATTCAAATAAATAAAAACAAAACTCATAAAAATAAAATAATGGATTTAAATGTCTTGCATAAGTCAATGGATGTATTTGAGATCCAAAACCCACGCCCATTAGTTCAAAATAATCTAAGTTGCTCACATTGACTTTTGTGCATTTTCATAAAATTGGTCAACTTTAGTAATGCATATCTTTCTCAATTTTAACCCCATGAGAGTGTTCTTTGACTTTTTAGAGAGCTTACGATGTCCTATTAACAACAATTTTGGTTTCATCTCAATTGGATCTTCCATGTTCATGTAAGGGGCTTTGACTCAAAAGGTGTTTTTGTTGACTTTTTGAAAGGACCTATAATGTATGAGCTTTTATTTTTCCAATGGTGCATTTCTTGACCTTGGTGTCTGAATAGAAGTTGTAGGGAATTGGATTATCTTCAAAATGAGACTTGGTGGAAAAATTTCTGATAAAGTATGAGAAAGTTATGTCTGGTCAAAGTTTGGTTGACTTTTCCTATAGAAACCCTAATTTGCCATTTTTTTTACTTTTGATGAGTTAGGAGCATTTCTTGAGGAATCATGATCAACCATTGATCAAATGATGGATATCACTTCAAAATATTGATGTTGATCAAAATCTTGAAGTTTGACTGTATTTGGGCCATATTTGACTTTTGACCTAGTACAGTTGATTTTCAGGCATTTGAGCAGTTGACTGAGCAAACTTGTTATTTAAAGCATGAAATTTGGAGTTTTGAATGTCAGTTTTGTGCGGCCAACCCTTGTTCTCTTTGAATGGCCATGTTATGTTTATATATTTGGATGCATTAGGTCAACAAATATGGATTGAATCTTGAAGATTTGTGTAGAAAAGATTTGATTTGCATTTGGAATTTTATGTTTCTAATTTTGGCCAAAACTTGCTCATCTCTCTCCAATCAGCCTTTACACGAGTATTTGAACCAATCTTATGATTTTAGGCTCATGGTCTAATCATAAAACAAATCTTTGGATTTGATTCATCATTTTACTATTTTATTTGATTTATTAAGATTTAAATGAATAAAAATTCAAATAAAAAAAAACAAATCTCATAAAAACAAAATAATGGATTTAAATGTCTTGCATAAGTCAATAGATGTATTTGAGATCCAAAACCCACGCCCATTAGTTCAAAATAATCCAAGTTGCTCACATTGACTTTTGTTCATTTTCATAAAATTGGTCAACTTTAGCAATGCATATCTTTCTCAATTTTAACCTCGTGAGGGTGTTCTTTGACTTTTTAGAGAGCTTAGGATGTCCTATAAACAACACTTTTGGTTTCATCTCAATTGGATCTTCCATGTTCATGTAAGGGGCTTTGACCCAAAAGGTGTTTTTGTTGACTTTTTGAAAAGACCTATAATGTATGAGCTTTTATTTTTCCAATGGTGCATTTCTTGACCTTGATGGCTGAATAGAAGTTGTAGGGAATTGGATTATCTTCAAAATGAGACTTGGTGGAAAAATATCTGATAAAGTATGAGAAAGTTATGTCTGGTCAAAGTTTGGTTGACTTTTCCCATAGAAACCCTAATTTGCCATTTTTGACTTTTGATGAGTTAGGAGCATTTCTTGAGGAATCATGATCAACCCTTGATCAAATGATGGATATCACTTCAAAATATTGATGTTGATCAAAATTTTGAAGTTTGACTGTATTTGGGCCATATTTGACTTTTGACCTAGTACAGTTGATTTTTAGGCATTTGAGCAGTTGACTGAGCAAACTTGTTATTTAAAGCATGAAATTTGGAGTTTTGAATGTCAGTTTTGTGCGGCCAACCCTTGTTCTCTTTGAATGGCCATGTTATGTTTATATATTTGGATGCATTAGGTCAACAAATATGGATTGAATCTTGGAGATTTGTGTAGAAAAGATTTGATTTGCATTTGGAATTTTATATTTCAAATTTTGGCCAAAACTTGCTCATCTCTCTCCAATCAGCCTTTACACGAGTTTTTGAACCAATCTTATGATTTTAGGCTCATGGTCTAATCATAAAACAAATCTTTGGATTTGATTCATCATTTTACTATTTTATTTGATTTATTAAGATTTAAATGAATAAAAATTCAAATAAATAAAAACAAATCTCATAAAAACAAAATAATGGATTTAAATGTCTTGCATAAGTCAATGGATGTATTTGAGATCCAAAACCCACGCCCATTAGTTCAAAATAATCCAAGTTGCTCACATTGACTTTTGTTCATTTTCATAAAATTGGTCAACTTTAGCAATGCATATCTTTCTCAATTTTTACCTCGTGAGGGTGTTCTTTGACTTTTTAGAGAGCTTAGGATGTCCTATAAACAACACTTTTGGTTTCATCTCAATTGGATCTTCCATGTTCATGTAAGGGGCTTTGACCCAAAAGGTGTTTTTGTTGACTTTTTGAAAAGACCTATAATGTATGAGCTTTTATTTTTCCAATGGTGCATTTCTTGACCTTGATGGCTGAATAGAAGTTGTAGGGAATTGGATTATCTTCAAAATGAGACTTGGTGGAAAAATGTCTGATAAAGTATGAGAAAGTTATGTCTGGTCAAAGTTTGGTTGACTTTTCCTATAGAAACCCTAATTTGCCATTTTTGACTTTTGATGAGTTAGGAGCATTTCTTGAGGAATCATGATCAACCCTTGATCAAATGATGGATATCACTTCAAAATATTGATGTTGATCAAAATCTTGAAGTTTGACTGTATTTGGGCCACAATTGACTTTTGACCTAGTACAGTTGATTTTTAGGCATTTGAGTAGTTGACTGAGCAAACTTGTTATTTAAAACATGAAATTTGGAGTTTTGAATGTCCGTTTTGTGCGGCCAACCCTTGTTCTCTTTGTATGGCCATGTTATGTTTATATATTTGGATGCATTAGGTCAACAAATATGGATTGAATCTTGAAGATTTGTGTAGAAAAGATTTGATTTGCATTTGGAATTTTATGTTTCTAATTTTGGCCAAAACTTGCTCATCTCTCTCCAATCAGCCTTTACACGAGTTTTTGAACCAATCTTATGATTTCAGGCTCATGGTCTAATCATAAAACAAATCTTTGGATTTGATTCATCATTTTACTATTTTATTTGATTTATTAAGATTTAAATGAATAAAAAATTCAAATAAATAAAAACAAATCTCATAAAAATAAAATAATGGATTTAAATGTCTTGCATAAGTCAATGGATGTATTTGAGATCCAAAACCCACGCCCATTAGTTCAAAATAATCTAAGTTGCTCACATTGACTTTTATGCATTTTCATAAAATTGGTCAACTTTAGTAATGCATATCTTTCTCAATTTTAACCTCATGAGAGTGTTCTTTGACTTTTTAGAGAGCTTAGGATGTCCTATTAACAACAATTTTGGTTTCATCTCAATTGGATCTTCCATGTTCATGTAAGGGGCTTTGACCCAAAAGTTGTTTTTGTTGACTTTTTGAAAGGACCTATAATGTATGAGCTTTTATTTTTCCAATGGTGCATTTCTTGACCTTGGTGTCTGAATAGAAGTTGTAGGGAATTGGATTATCTTCAAAATGAGACTAGGTGGAAAAATATCTGATAAAGTATGAGAAAGTTATGTCTGGTCAAAGTTTGGTTGACTTTTCCTATAGAAACCCTAATTTGCCATTATTGACTTTTGATGAGTTAGGAGCATTTCTTGAGGAATCATGATCAACCCTTGATCAAATGATGGATATCACTTCAAAATATTGATGTTGATCAAAATCTTGAAGTTTGACTGTATTTGGGCCACAATTGACTTTTGACCTAGTACAGTTGATTTTTAGGCATTTGAGTAGTTGACTGAGCAAACATGTTATTTAAAGCATGAAATTTGGAGTTTTGAATGTCCGTTTTGTGCGGCCAACCCTTGTTCTCTTTGTATGGCCATGTTATGTTTATATATTTGGATGCATTAGGTCAACAAATATAGATTGAATCTTGAAGATTTGTGTAGAAAAGATTTGATTTGCATTTGGAATTTTATGTTTCTAATTTTGGCCAAAACTTGCTCATCTCTCTCCAATCAGCCTTTACACGAGTTTTTGAACCAATCTTATGATTTTAGGCTCATGGTCTAATCATAAAACAATTCTTTGGATTTGATTCATCATTTTACTATTTTATTTGATTTATTAAGATTTAAATGAATAAAAATTCAAATAAATAAAAACAAATCACATAAAAATAAAATAATGGATTTAAATGTCTTGCATAAGTCAATGGATGTATTTGAGATCCAAAACCCACGCCCATTAGTTCAAAATAATCCAAGTTGCTCACATTGACTTTTGTGCATTTTCATAAAATTGGTCAACTTTAGCAATGCATATCTTTCTCAATTTTAACCTCATGAGGGTGTTCTTTGACTTTTTAGAGAGCTTAGGATGTCCTATAAACAACACTTTTGGTTTCATCTCAATTGGATCTTCCATGTTCATGTAAGGGGCTTTGACCCAAAAGGTGTTTTTGTTGACTTTTTGAAAGGACCTATAATGTATGAGCTTTTATTTTTCCAATGATGCTTTCCTTGACCTTGGTGTCTGAATAGAAGTTGTAGGGAATTGGATTATCTTCAAATGAGACTAGGTGGAAAAATATCTGATAAAGTATGAGAAAGTTATGTCTGGTCAAAGTTTGGTTGACTTTTCCCTTAGAAACCCTAATTTGCCATTTTTGACTTTTGATGAGTTAGGAGCATTTCTTGAGGAATCATGATCAACCCTTGATCAAATGATGGATATGACTTCAAAATATTGATGTTGATCAAAATCTTGAAGTTTGACTGTATTTGGGCCACAATTGACTTTTGACCTAGTACAGTTGATTTTTTAGGCATTTGAGTAGTTGACTGAGCAAACTTGTTATTTAAAGCATGAAATTTGGAGTTTGAATGTCCGTTTTGTGCGGCCAACCCTTGTTCTCTTTGTATGGCCATGTTATGTTTATATATTTGGATGCATTAGGTCAACAAATATAGATTGAATCTTGAAGATTTGTGTAGAAAAGATTTGATTTGCATTTGGAATTTTATGTTTCTAATTTTGGCCAAAACTTGCTCATCTCTCTCCAATCAGCCTTTACACGAGTTTTTGAACCAGTCTTATGATTTTAGGCTCATGGTCTAATCATAAAACAATTCTTTGGATTTGATTCATCATTTTACTATTTATTTGATTTATTAAGATTTAAATGAATAAAAATTCAAATAAATAAAAACAAATCACATAAAAATAAAATAATGGATTTAAATGTCTTGCATAAGTCAATGGATGTATTTAAGATCCAAAACCCACGCCCATTAGTTCAAAATAATCCAAGTTGCTCACATTGACTTTTGTGCATTTTCATAAAATTGGTCAACTTTAGCAATGCATATCTTTCTCAATTTTAACCTCATGAGGGTGTTCTTTGACTTTTTAGAGAGCTTAGGATGTCCTATAAACAACACTTTTGGTTTCATCTCAATTGGATCTTCCATGTTCATGTAAGGGGCTTTGACCCAGAAGGTGTTTTTGTTGACTTTTTGAAAGGACATATAATGTATGAGCTTTTATTTTTCCAATGGTGCATTTCTTGACCTTGATGTCTGAAAAGAAGTTGTAGGGAATTGGATTATCTTCAAAATGAGACTTGGTGGAAAAATATCTGATAAAGTATGAGAAAGTTATGTCTGGTCAAAGTTTGGTTGACTTTTCCATAGAAACCCTAATTTGCCATTTTTGACTTTTGATGAGTTAGGAGCATTTCTTGAGGAATCATGATCAACCCTTGATCAAATGATGGATATCACTTCAAAATATTGATGTTGATCAAAAATTTTGAAGTTTGACTGTATTTGGGCCATATTTGACTTTTGACCTAGTATAGTTGATTTTTAGGCTTTTGAGCAGTTGACTGAGCAAACTTGTTATTTAAAGCATGAAATTTGGAGTTTTGAATGTCAGTTTTGTGCGGCCAACCCTTGTTCTCTTTGAATGGCCATGTTATGTTTATATATTTGGATGCATTAGGTCAACAAATATGGATTGAATCTTGGAGATTTGTGTAGAAAAGATTTGATTTGCATTTGGAATTTTATATTTCAAATTTTGGCCAAAACTTGCTCATCTCTCTCCAATCAGCCTTTACACGAGTTTTTGAACCAATCTTATGATTTTAGGCTCATGGTCTAATCATAAAACAAATCTTTGGATTTGATTCATCATTTTACTATTTTATTTGATTTATTAAGATTTAAATGAATAAAAATTCAAATAAATAAAAACAAATCTCATAAAAACAAAATAATGGATTTAAATGTCTTGCATAAGTCAATGGATGTATTTGAGATCCAAAACCCACGCCCATTAGTTCAAAATAATCCAAGTTGCTCACATTGACTTTTGTTCATTTTCATAAAATTGGTCAACTTTAGCAATGCATATCTTTCTCAATTTTAACCTCGTGAGGGTGTTCTTTGACTTTTTAGAGAGCTTAGGATGTCCTATAAACAACACTTTTGGTTTCATCTCAATTGGATCTTCCATGTTCATGTAAGGGGCTTTGACCCAAAAGGTGTTTTTGTTGACTTTTTGAAAAGACCTATAATGTATGAGCTTTTATTTTTCCAATGGTGCATTTCTTGACCTTGATGGCTGAATAGAAGTTGTAGGGAATTGGATTATCTTCAAAATGAGACTTGGTGGAAAAATGTCTGATAAAGTATGAGAAAGTTATGTCTGGTCAAAGTTTGGTTGACTTTTCCTATAGAAACCCTAATTTGCCATTTTTGACTTTTGATGAGTTAGGAGCATTTCTTGAGGAATCATGATCAACCCTTGATCAAATGATGGATATCACTTCAAAATATTGATGTTGATCAAAATCTTGAAGTTTGACTGTATTTGGGCCACAATTGACTTTTGACCTAGTACAGTTGATTTTTAGGCATTTGAGTAGTTGACTGAGCAAACTTGTTATTTAAAACATGAAATTTGGAGTTTTGAATGTCCGTTTTGTGCGGCCAACCCTTGTTCTCTTTGTATGGCCATGTTATGTTTATATATTTGGATGCATTAGGTCAACAAATATGGATTGAATCTTGAAGATTTGTGTAGAAAAGATTTGATTTGCATTTGGAATTTTATGTTTCTAATTTTGGCCAAAACTTGCTCATCTCTCTCCAATCAGCCTTTACACGAGTTTTTGAACCAATCTTATGATTTCAGGCTCATGGTCTAATCATAAAACAAATCTTTGGATTTGATTCATCATTTTACTATTTTATTTGATTTATTAAGATTTAAATGAATAAAAAATTCAAATAAATAAAAACAAATCTCATAAAAATAAAATAATGGATTTAAATGTCTTGCATAAGTCAATGGATGTATTTGAGATCCAAAACCCACGCCCATTAGTTCAAAATAATCTAAGTTGCTCACATTGACTTTTGTGCATTTTCATAAAATTGGTCAACTTTAGTAATGCATATCTTTCTCAATTTTAACCTCATGAGAGTGTTCTTTGACTTTTTAGAGAGCTTAGGATGTCCTATTAACAACAATTTTGGTTTCATCTCAATTGGATCTTCCATGTTCATGTAAGGGGCTTTGACCCAAAAGTTGTTTTTGTTGACTTTTTGAAAGGACCTATAATGTATGAGCTTTTATTTTTCCAATGGTGCATTTCTTGACCTTGGTGTCTGAATAGAAGTTGTAGGGAATTGGATTATCTTCAAAATGAGACTAGGTGGAAAAATATCTGATAAAGTATGAGAAAGTTATGTCTGGTCAAAGTTTGGTTGACTTTTCCTATAGAAACCCTAATTTGCCATTATTGACTTTTGATGAGTTAGGAGCATTTCTTGAGGAATCATGATCAACCCTTGATCAAATGATGGATATCACTTCAAAATATTGATGTTGATCAAAATCTTGAAGTTTGACTGTATTTGGGCCACAATTGACTTTTGACCTAGTACAGTTGATTTTTAGGCATTTGAGTAGTTGACTGAGCAAACATGTTATTTAAAGCATGAAATTTGGAGTTTTGAATGTCCGTTTTGTGCGGCCAACCCTTGTTCTCTTTGTATGGCCATGTTATGTTTATATATTTGGATGCATTAGGTCAACAAATATAGATTGAATCTTGAAGATTTGTGTAGAAAAGATTTGATTTGCATTTGGAATTTTATGTTTCTAATTTTGGCCAAAACTTGCTCATCTCTCTCCAATCAGCCTTTACACGAGTTTTTGAACCAATCTTATGATTTTAGGCTCATGGTCTAATCATAAAACAATTCTTTGGATTTGATTCATCATTTTACTATTTTATTTGATTTATTAAGATTTAAATGAATAAAAATTCAAATAAATAAAAACAAATCACATAAAAATAAAATAATGGATTTAAATGTCTTGCATAAGTCAATGGATGTATTTGAGATCCAAAACCCACGCCCATTAGTTGAAAATAATCCAAGTTGCTCACATTGACTTTTGTGCATTTTCATAAAATTGGTCAACTTTAGCAATGCATATCTTTCTCAATTTTAACCTCGTGAGGGTGTTCTTTGACTTTTTAGAGAGCTTAGGATGTCCTATAAACAACACATTTGGTTTCATCTCAATTGGATCTTCCATGTTCATGTAAGGGGCTTTGACCCAAAAGGTGTTTTTGTTGACTTTTTGAAAGGACCTATAATGTATGAGCTTTTATTTTTCCAATGATGCTTTCCTTGACCTTGGTGTCTGAATAGAAGTTGTAGGGAATTGGATTATCTTCAAAATGAGACTAGGTGGAAAAATATCTGATAAAGTATGAGAAAGTTATGTCTGGTCAAAGTTTGGTTGACTTTTCCCTTAGAAACCCTAATTTGCCATTTTTGACTTTTGATGAGTTAGGAGCATTTCTTGAGGAATCATGATCAACCCTTGATCAAATGATGGATATCACTTCAAAATATTGATGTTGATCAAAATCTTGAAGTTTGACTGTATTTGGGCCACAATTGACTTTTGACCTAGTACAGTTGATTTTTAGGCATTTGAGTAGTTGACTGAGCAAACTTGTTATTTAAAGCATGAAATTTGGAGTTTTGAATGTCCGTTTTGTGCGGCCAACCCTTGTTCTCTTTGTATGGCCATGTTATGTTTATATATTTGGATGCATTAGGTCAACAAATATAGATTGAATCTTGAAGATTTGTGTAGAAAAGATTTGATTTGCATTTGGAATTTTATGTTTCTAATTTTGGCCAAAACTTGCTCATCTCTCTCCAATCAGCCTTTACACGAGTTTTTGAACCAGTCTTATGATTTTAGGCTCATGGTCTAATCATAAAACAATTCTTTGGATTTGATTCATCATTTTACTATTTATTTGATTTATTAAGATTTAAATGAATAAAAATTCAAATAAATAAAAACAAATCACATAAAAATAAAATAATGGATTTAAATGTCTTGCATAAGTCAATGGATGTATTTAAGATCCAAAACCCACGCCCATTAGTTCAAAATAATCCAAGTTGCTCACATTGACTTTTGTGCATTTTCATAAAATTGGTCAACTTTAGCAATGCATATCTTTCTCAATTTTAACCTCATGAGGGTGTTCTTTGACTTTTTAGAGAGCTTAGGATGTCCTATAAACAACACTTTTGGTTTCATCTCAATTGGATCTTCCATGTTCATGTAAGGGGCTTTGACCCAGAAGGTGTTTTTGTTGACTTTTTGAAAGGACATATAATGTATGAGCTTTTATTTTTCCAATGGTGCATTTCTTGACCTTGATGTCTGAAAAGAAGTTGTAGGGAATTGGATTATCTTCAAAATGAGACTTGGTGGAAAAATATCTGATAAAGTATGAGAAAGTTATGTCTGGTCAAAGTTTGGTTGACTTTTCCCATAGAAACCCTAATTTGCCATTTTTGACTTTTGATGAGTTAGGAGCATTTCTTGAGGAATCATGATCAACCCTTGATCAAATGATGGATATCACTTCAAAATATTGATGTTGATCAAAATTTTGAAGTTTGACTGTATTTGGGCCATATTTGACTTTTGACCTAGTACAGTTGATTTTTAGGCATTTGAGCAGTTGACTGAGCAAACTTGTTATTTAAAGCATGAAATTTGGAGTTTTGAATGTCAGTTTTGTGCGGCCAACCCTTGTTCTCTTTGAATGGCCATGTTATGTTTATATATTTGGATGCATTAGGTCAACAAATATGGATTGAATCTTGAAGATTTGTGTAGAAAAGATTTGATTTGCATTTGGAATTTTATATTTCAAATTTTGGCCAAAACTTGCTCATCTCTCTCCAATCAGCCTTTACACGAGTTTTTGAACCAATCTTATGATTTTAGGCTCATGGTCTAATCATAAAACAAATCTTTGGATTTGATTCATCATTTTACTATTTTATTTGATTTATTAAGATTTAAATGAATAAAAATTCAAATAAATAAAAACAAATCTCATAAAAACAAAATAATGGATTTAAATGTCTTGCATAAGTCAATGGATGTATTTGAGATCCAAAACCCACGCCCATTAGTTCAAAATAATCCAAGTTGCTCACATTGACTTTTGTTCATTTTCATAAAATTGGTCAACTTTAGCAATGCATATCTTTCTCAATTTTAACCTCGTGAGGGTGTTCTTTGACTTTTTAGAGAGCTTAGGATGTCCTATAAACAACACTTTTGGTTTCATCTCAATTGGATCTTCCATGTTCATGTAAGGGGCTTTGACCCAAAAGGTGTTTTTGTTGACTTTTTGAATAGACCTATAATGTATGAGCTTTTATTTTTCCAATGGTGCATTTCTTGACCTTGATGGCTGAATAGAAGTTGTATGGAATTGGATTATCTTCAAAATGAGACTTGGTGGAAAAATTTCTGATAAAGTATGAGAAAGTTATGTCTGGTCAAAGTTTGGTTGACTTTTCCTATAGAAACCCTAATTTGCCATTTTTGACTTTTGATGAGTTAGGAGCATTTCTTGAGGAATCATGATCAACCCTTGATCAAATGATGGATATCACTTCAAAATATTGATGTTGATCAAAATTTTGAAGTTTGACTGTATTTGGGCCACATTTGACTTTTGACCTAGTACAGTTGATTTTCAGGCATTTGAGCAGTTGACTGAGCAAACTTGTTATTTAAAGCATGAAATTTGGAGTTTTGAATGTCAGTTTTGTGCGGCCAACCCTTGTTCTCTTTGAATGGCCATGTTATGTTTATATATTTGGTTGCATTAGGTCAACAAATATGGATTGAATCTTGAAGATTTGTGTAGAAAAGATTTGATTTGCATTTGGAATTTTATATTTCAAATTTTGGCCAAAACTTGCTCATCTCTCTCCAATCAGCCTTTACACGAGTTTTTGAACCAATCTTATGATTTTAGGCTCATGGTCTAATCATAAAACAAATCTTTGAATTTGATTCATCATTTTACTATTTTATTTGATTTATTAAGATTTAAATGAATAAAAATTCAAATAAATAAAAACAAATCTCATAAAAACAAAATAATGGATTTAAATGTCTTGCATAAGTCAATGGATGTATTTGAGATCCAAAACCCACGCCCATTAGTTTAAAATAATCCGAGTTGCTCACATTGACTTTTGTTCATTTTCATAAAATTGGTCAACTTTAGCAATGCATATCTTTCTCAATTTTAACCTCGTGAGGGTGTTCTTTGACTTTTTAGAGAGCTTAGGATGTCCTATAAACAACACTTTTGGTTTCATCTCAATTGGATCTTCCATGTTCATGTAAGGGGCTTTGACCCAAAAGGTGTTTTTGTTGACTTTTTGAAAAGACCTATAATGTATGAGCTTTTATTTTTCCAATGGTGCATTTCATGACCTTGATGGCTGAATAGAAGTTGTAGGGAATTGGATTATCTTCAAAATGAGACTTGGTGGAAAACTTTCTGATAAAGTATGAGAAAGTTATGTCTGGTCAAAGTTTGGTTGACTTTTCCTATAGAAACCCTAATTTGCCATTTTTTACTTTTGATGAGTTAGGAGCATTTCTTGAGGAATCATGATCAACCCTTGATCAAATGATGGATATCACTTCAAAATATTGATGTTGATCAAAATCTTGAAGTTTGACTGTATTTGGGCCACAATTGACTTTTGACCTAGTACAGTTGATTTTTAGGCATTTGAGTAGTTGACTGAGCAAACTTGTTATTTAAAACATGAAATTTGGAGTTTTGAATGTCCGTTTTGTGCGGCCAACCCTTGTTCTCTTTGTATGGCCATGTTATGTTTATATATTTGGATGCATTAGGTCAACAAATATGGATTGAATCTTGAAGATTTGTGTAGAAAAGATTTGATTTGCATTTGGAATTTTATGTTTCTAATTTTGGCCAAAACTTGCTCATCTCTCTCCAATCAGCCTTTACACGAGTTTTTGAACCAATCTTATGATTTTAGGCTCATGGTCTAATCATAAAACAAATCTTTGGATTTGATTCATCATTTTACTATTTTATTTGATTTATTAAGATTTAAATGAATAAAAATTCAAATAAATAAAAACAAATCTCATAAAAATAAAATAATGGATTTAAATGTCTTGCATAAGTCAATGGATGTATTTGAGATCCAAAACCCACGCCCATTAGTTCAAAATAATCCAAGTTGCTCAAATTGACTTTTGTGCATTTTCATAAAATTGGTCAACTTTAGCAATGCATATCTTTCTCAATTTTAACCTCGTGAGGGTGTTCTTTGACTTTTTAGAGAGCTTAGGATGTCCTATAAACAACAATTTTGGTTTCATCTCAATTGGATCTTCCATGTTCATGTAAGGGGCTTTGACCCAAAAGGTGTTTTTGTTGACTTTTTGAAAAGACCTATAATGTATGAGCTTTTATTTTTCCAATGGTGCATTTCTTGACCTTGATGGCTGAATAGAAGTTGTAGGGAATTGGATTATCTTCAAAATGAGACTTGGTGGAAAAATTTCTGATAAAGTATGAGAAAGTTATGTCTGGTCAAAGTTTGGTTGACTTTTCCTATAGAAACCCTAATTTGCCAATTTTTACTTTTGATGAGTTAGGAGCATTTCTTGAGGAATCATGATCAACCCTTGATCAAATGATGGATATCACTTCAAAATATTGATGTTGATCAAAATCTTGAAGTTTGACTGTATTTGGGCCACAATTGACTTTTGACCTAGTACAGTTGATTTTTAGGCATTTGAGTAGTTGACTGAGCAAACTTGTTATTTAAAACATGAAATTTGGAGTTTTGAATGTCCGTTTTGTGCGGCCAACCCTTGTTCTCTTTGTATGGCCATGTTATGTTTATATATTTGGATGCATTAGGTCAACAAATATGGATTGAATCTTGAAGATTTGTGTAGAAAAGATTTGATTTGCATTTGGAATTTTATGTTTCTAATTTTGGCCAAAACTTGCTCATCTCTCTCCAATCAGCCTTTACACGAGTTTTTGAACCAATCTTATGATTGTAGGCTCATGGTCTAATCATAAAACAAATCTTTGGATTTGATTCATCATTTTACTATTTTATTTGATTTATTAAGATTTAAATGAATAAAAATTCAAATAAATAAAAACAAATCTCATAAAAATAAAATAATGGATTTAAATGTCTTGCATAAGTCAATGGATGTATTTGAGATCCAAAACCCACGCCCATTAGTTCAAAATAATCCAAGTTGCTCACATTGACTTTTGTGCATTTTCATAAAATTGGTCAACTTTAGCAATGCATATCTTTCTCAATTTTAACCTCATGAGGGTGTTCTTTGACTTTTTAGAGAGCTTAGGATGTCCTATAAACAATACTTTTGGTTTCATCTCAATTGGATCTTCCATTTTCATGTAAGGGGCTTTGACCCAAAAGGTGTTTTTGTTGACTTTTTGAAAGGACCTATAATGTATGAGCTTTTATTTTTCCAATGGTGCAGTTCTTGACCTTGATGTCTGAATAAAAGTTGTAGGGAATTGGATTATCTTCAAAATGAGACTTGGTGGAAAAATATCTGATAAAGTATGAGAAAGTTATGTCTGGTCAAAGTTTGGTTGACTTTTCCCATAGAAACCCTAATTTGCCATTTTTTACTTTTGATGAGTTAGGAGCATTTCTTGAGGAATCATGATCAACCCTTGATCAAATGATGGATATCACTTCAAAATATTGATGTTGATCAAAATCTTGAAGTTTGACTGTATTTGGGCCACAATTGACTTTTGACCTAGTATAGTTGATTTTTAGGCATTTGAGCAGTTGACTGAGCAAACTTGTTATTTAAAGCATGAAATTTGGAGTTTTGAATGTCAGTTTTGTGCGGCCAACCCTTGTTCTCTTTGTATGGCCATGTTATGTTTATATATTTGGATGCATTAGGTCAACAAATATGGATTGAATCTTGAAGATTTGTGTAGAAAAGATTTGATTTGCATTTGGAATTTTATGTTTCTAATTTTGGCCAAAACTTGCTCATCTCTCTCCAATCAGCCTTTACACGAGTTTTTGAACCAATCTTATGATCTTAGGCTCATGGTCTAATCATAAAACAAATCTTTGGATTTGATTCATCATTTTACTATTTTATTTGATTTATTAAGATTTAAATGAATAAAAATTCAAATAAATAAAAACAAATATCATAAAAATAAAATAATGGATTTAAATGTCTTGCATAAGTCAATGGATGTATTTGAGATCCAAAACCCACGCCCATTAGTTCAAAATAATCCAAGTTGCTCACATTGACTTTTGTGCATTTTCATAAAATTGGTCAACTTTAGCAATGCATATCTTTCTCAATTTTAACCTCATGAGGGTGTTCTTTGACTTTTTAGAGAGCTTAGGATGTCCTATAAACAACACTTTTGGTTTCATCTCAATTGGATCTTCCATTTTCATGTAAGGGGCTTTGACCCAAAAGGTGTTTTTGTTGAATTTTTGAAAGGACCTATAATGTATGAGCTTTTATTTTTCCAATGGTGCATTTCTTGACCTTGATGTCTGAATAGAAGTTGTAGGGAATTGGATTATCTTCAAAATGAGACTTGGTGGAAAAATATCTGATAAAGTATGAGAAAGTTTTGTCTGGTCAAAGTTTGGTTGACTTTTCCCATAGAAACCCTAATTTGCCATTTTTGACTTTTGATGAGTTAGGAGCATTTCTTGAGGAATCATGATCAACTCTTGATCAAATGATGGATATCACTTCAAAAAATTGATGTTGATCAAAATCTTGAAGTTTGACTGTATTTGGGCCACAATTGACTTTTGACCTAGTACAGTTGATTTTTAGGCATTTGAGCAGTTGACTGAGCAAACTTGTTATTTAAAGCATGAAATTTGGAGTTTTGAATGTCAGTTTTGTGCGGCCAACCCTTGTTCTATTTGTATGGCCATGTTATGTTTATATATTTGGATGCATTAGGTCAACAAATATGGATTGAATCTTGAAGATTTGTGTAGAAAAGATTTGATTTGCATTTGGAATTTTATGTTTCTAATTTTGGCCAAAACTTGCTCATCTCTCTCCAATCAGCCTTTACACGAGTTTTTGAACCAATCTTATGATTTTAGGCTCATGGTCTAATCATAAAACAAATCTTTTGATTTGATTCATCATTTTACTATTTTATTTGATTTATTAAGATTTAATTGAATAAAAATTCAAATAAATAAAAACAAATCTCATAAAAATAAAATAATGGATTTAAATGTCTTGCATAAGTCAATGGATGTATTTGAGATCCAAAACCCACGCCCATTAGTTCAAAATAATCCAAGTTGCTCACATTGACTTTTGTGCATTTTCATAAAATTGGTCAACTTTAGCAATGCATATCTTTCTCAATTTTAACCTCATGAGAGTGTTCTTTGACTTTTTAGAGAGCTTAGGATGTCCTATAAACAACACTTTTGGTTTCATCTCAATTGGATCTTCCATGTTCATGTAAGGGGCTTTGACCCAAAAGGTGTTTTTGTTGACTTTTTGAAAGAACCTATAATGTATGAGCTTTTATTTTTCCAATGGTGCATTTCTTGACCTTGATGTCTGAATAGAAGTTGTAGGGAATTGGATTATCTTCAAAATGAGACTTGGTGGAAAAATTTCTGATAAAGTATGAGAAAGTTATGTCTGGTCAAAGTTTGGTTGACTTTTCCTATAGAAACCCTAATTTGCCATTTTTGACTTTTGATGAGTTAGGAGCATTTCTTGAGGAATCATGATCAACCCTTGATCAAATGATGGATATCACTTCAAAATATTGATGTTGATCAAAATCTTGAAGTTTGACTGTATTTGGGCCACAATTGACTTTTGACCTAGTACAGTTGATTTTTAGGCATTTGAGTAGTTGACTGAGCAAACTTGTTATTTAAAGCATGAAATTTGGAGTTTTGAATGTCAGTTTTGTGCGGCCAACCCTTTTTCTCTTTGTATGGCCATGTTATGTTTATATATTTGGATGCATTAGGTCAACAAATATGGATTGAATCTTGAAGATTTGTGTAGAAAAGATTTGATTTGCATTTGGAATTTTATGTTTCTAATTTTGGCCAAAACTTGCTCATCTCTCTCCAATCAGCCTTTACACGAGTTTTTGAACCAATCTTATGATTTTAGGCTCATGGTCTAATCATAAAACAAATCTTTGGATTTGATTCATCATTTTACTATTTTATTTGATTTATTAAGATTTAAATGAATAAAAATTCAAATAAATAAAAACAAATCTCATAAAAATAAAATAATGGATTTAAATGTCTTGCATAAGTCAATGGATGTATTTGAGATCCAAAACCCACGCCCATTAGTTCAAAATAATCCAAGTTGCTCAAATTGACTTTTGTGCATTTTCATAAAATTGGTCAACTTTAGCAATGCATATCTTTCTCAATTTTAACCTCGTGAGGGTGTTCTTTGACTTTTTAGAGAGCTTAGGATGTCCTATAAACAACAATTTTGGTTTCATCTCAATTGGATCTTCCATGTTCATGTAAGGGGCTTTGACCCAAAAGGTGTTTTTGTTGACTTTTTGAAAAGACCTATAATGTATGAGCTTTTATTTTTCCAATGGTGCATTTCTTGACCTTGATGGCTGAATAGAAGTTGTAGGGAATTGGATTATCTTCAAAATGAGACTTGGTGGAAAAATTTCTGATAAAGTATGAGAAAGTTATGTCTGGTCAAAGTTTGGTTGACTTTTCCTATAGAAACCCTAATTTGCCAATTTTTACTTTTGATGAGTTAGGAGCATTTCTTGAGGAATCATGATCAACCCTTGATCAAATGATGGATATCACTTCAAAATATTGATGTTGATCAAAATCTTGAAGTTTGACTGTATTTGGGCCACAATTGACTTTTGACCTAGTACAGTTGATTTTTAGGCATTTGAGTAGTTGACTGAGCAAACTTGTTATTTAAAACATGAAATTTGGAGTTTTGAATGTCCGTTTTGTGCGGCCAACCCTTGTTCTCTTTGTATGGCCATGTTATGTTTATATATTTGGATGCATTAGGTCAACAAATATGGATTGAATCTTGAAGATTTGTGTAGAAAAGATTTGATTTGCATTTGGAATTTTATGTTTCTAATTTTGGCCAAAACTTGCTCATCTCTCTCCAATCAGCCTTTACACGAGTTTTTGAACCAATCTTATGATTTTAGGCTCATGGTCTAATCATAAAACAAATCTTTGGATTTGATTCATCATTTTACTATTTTATTTGATTTATTAAGATTTAAATGAATAAAAATTCAAATAAATAAAAACAAATCTCATAAAAATAAAATAATGGATTTAAATGTCTTGCATAAGTCAATGGATGTATTTGAGATCCAAAACCCACGCCCATTAGTTCAAAATAATCCAAGTTGCTCACATTGACTTTTGTGCATTTTCATAAAATTGGTCAACTTTAGCAATGCATATCTTTCTCAATTTTAACCTCATGAGGGTGTTCTTTGACTTTTTAGAGAGCTTAGGATGTCCTATAAACAATACTTTTGGTTTCATCTCAATTGGATCTTCCATTTTCATGTAAGGGGCTTTGACCCAAAAGGTGTTTTTGTTGACTTTTTGAAAGGACCTATAATGTATGAGCTTTTATTTTTCCAATGGTGCAGTTCTTGACCTTGATGTCTGAATAAAAGTTGTAGGGAATTGGATTATCTTCAAAATGAGACTTGGTGGAAAAATATCTGATAAAGTATGAGAAAGTTATGTCTGGTCAAAGTTTGGTTGACTTTTCCCATAGAAACCCTAATTTGCCATTTTTTACTTTTGATGAGTTAGGAGCATTTCTTGAGGAATCATGATCAACCCTTGATCAAATGATGGATATCACTTCAAAATATTGATGTTGATCAAAATCTTGAAGTTTGACTGTATTTGGGCCACAATTGACTTTTGACCTAGTATAGTTGATTTTTAGGCATTTGAGCAGTTGACTGAGCAAACTTGTTATTTAAAGCATGAAATTTGGAGTTTTGAATGTCAGTTTTGTGCGGCCAACCCTTGTTCTCTTTGTATGGCCATGTTATGTTTATATATTTGGATGCATTAGGTCAACAAATATGGATTGAATCTTGAAGATTTGTGTAGAAAAGATTTGATTTGCATTTGGAATTTTATGTTTCTAATTTTGGCCAAAACTTGCTCATCTCTCTCCAATCAGCCTTTACACGAGTTTTTGAACCAATCTTATGATCTTAGGCTCATGGTCTAATCATAAAACAAATCTTTGGATTTGATTCATCATTTTACTATTTTATTTGATTTATTAAGATTTAAATGAATAAAAATTCAAATAAATAAAAACAAATATCATAAAAATAAAATAATGGATTTAAATGTCTTGCATAAGTCAATGGATGTATTTGAGATCCAAAACCCACGCCCATTAGTTCAAAATAATCCAAGTTGCTCACATTGACTTTTGTGCATTTTCATAAAATTGGTCAACTTTAGCAATGCATATCTTTCTCAATTTTAACCTCATGAGGGTGTTCTTTGACTTTTTAGAGAGCTTAGGATGTCCTATAAACAACACTTTTGGTTTCATCTCAATTGGATCTTCCATTTTCATGTAAGGGGCTTTGACCCAAAAGGTGTTTTTGTTGAATTTTTGAAAGGACCTATAATGTATGAGCTTTTATTTTTCCAATGGTGCATTTCTTGACCTTGATGTCTGAATAGAAGTTGTAGGGAATTGGATTATCTTCAAAATGAGACTTGGTGGAAAAATATCTGATAAAGTATGAGAAAGTTTTGTCTGGTCAAAGTTTGGTTGACTTTTCCCATAGAAACCCTAATTTGCCATTTTTGACTTTTGATGAGTTAGGAGCATTTCTTGAGGAATCATGATCAACTCTTGATCAAATGATGGATATCACTTCAAAAAATTGATGTTGATCAAAATCTTGAAGTTTGACTGTATTTGGGCCACAATTGACTTTTGACCTAGTACAGTTGATTTTTAGGCATTTGAGCAGTTGACTGAGCAAACTTGTTATTTAAAGCATGAAATTTGGAGTTTTGAATGTCAGTTTTGTGCGGCCAACCCTTGTTCTCTTTGTATGGCCATGTTATGTTTATATATTTGGATGCATTAGGTCAACAAATATGGATTGAATCTTGAAGATTTGTGTAGAAAAGATTTGATTTGCATTTGGAATTTTATGTTTCTAATTTTGGCCAAAACTTGCTCATCTCTCTCCAATCAGCCTTTACACGAGTTTTTGAACCAATCTTATGATTTTAGGCTCATGGTCTAATCATAAAACAAATCTTTTGATTTGATTCATCATTTTACTATTTTATTTGATTTATTAAGATTTAATTGAATAAAAATTCAAATAAATAAAAACAAATCTCATAAAAATAAAATAATGGATTTAAATGTCTTGCATAAGTCAATGGATGTATTTGAGATCCAAAACCCACGCCCATTAGTTCAAAATAATCCAAGTTGCTCACATTGACTTTTGTGCATTTTCATAAAATTGGTCAACTTTAGCAATGCATATCTTTCTCAATTTTAACCTCATGAGAGTGTTCTTTGACTTTTTAGAGAGCTTAGGATGTCCTATAAACAACACTTTTGGTTTCATCTCAATTGGATCTTCCATGTTCATGTAAGGGGCTTTGACCCAAAAGGTGTTTTTGTTGACTTTTTGAAAGAACCTATAATGTATGAGCTTTTATTTTTCCAATGGTGCATTTCTTGACCTTGATGTCTGAATAGAAGTTGTAGGGAATTGGATTATCTTCAAAATGAGACTTGGTGGAAAAATTTCTGATAAAGTATGAGAAAGTTATGTCTGGTCAAAGTTTGGTTGACTTTTCCTATAGAAACCCTAATTTGCCATTTTTGACTTTTGATGAGTTAGGAGCATTTCTTGAGGAATCATGATCAACCCTTGATCAAATGATGGATATCACTTCAAAATATTGATGTTGATCAAAATCTTGAAGTTTGACTGTATTTGGGCCACAATTGACTTTTGACCTAGTACAGTTGATTTTTAGGCATTTGAGTAGTTGACTGAGCAAACTTGTTATTTAAAGCATGAAATTTGGAGTTTTGAATGTCAGTTTTGTGCGGCCAACCCTTTTTCTCTTTGTATGGCCATGTTATGTTTATATATTTGGATGCATTAGGTCAACAAATATGGATTGAATCTTGAAGATTTGTGTAGAAAAGATTTGATTTGCATTTGGAATTTTATGTTTCTAATTTTGGCCAAAACTTGCTCATCTCTCTCCAATCAGCCTTTACACGAGTTTTTGAACCAATCTTATGATTTTAGGCTCATGGTCTAATCATAAAATAAATCTTTGGATTTGATTCATCATTTTACTATTTTATTTGATTTATTAAGATTTAAATGAATAAAAATTCAAATAAATAAAAACAAATCTCATAAAAATAAAATAATGGATTTAAATGTCTTGCATAAGTCAATGGATGTATTTGAGATCCAAAACCCACGCCCATTAGTTCAAAATAATCTAAGTTGCTCACATTGACTTTTGTGCATTTTCATAAAATTGGTCAACTTTAGTAATGCATATCTTTCTCAATTTTAACCTCATGAGAGTGTTCTTTGACTTTTTAGAGATCTTAGGATGTCCTATTAACAACACTTTTGGTTTCATCTCAATTGGATCTTCCATGTTCATGTAAGGGGCTTTGACCCAAAAGGGGTTTTTGTTGACTTTTTGAAAGGACCTATAATGTATGAGCTTTTATTTTTCCAATGGTGCATTTCTTGACCTTTATGGCTAAATAGAAGTTGTAGGGAATTAGATTATCTTCAAAATGAGACTTGGTGGAAAAATTTCTGATAAAGTATGAGAAAGTTATGTCTGGTCAAAGTTTGGTTGACTTTTCCTATAGAAACCCTAATTTGCCATTTTTGACTTTTGATGAGTTAGGAGCATTTCTTGAGGAATCATGATCAACCCTTGATCAAATGATGGATATCACTTCAAAATATTGATGTTGATCAAAATCTTGAAGTTTGACTGTATTTGGGCCACAATTGACTTTTGACCTAGTACAGTTGATTTTTAGGCATTTGAGTAGTTGACTGAGCAAACTTGTTATTTAAAGCATGAAATTTGGAGTTTTGAATGTCAGTTTTGTGCGGCCAACCCTTTTTCTCTTTGTATGGCCATGTTATGTTTATATATTTGGATGCATTAGGTCAACAAATATGGATTGAATCTTGAAGATTTGTGTAGAAAAGATTTGATTTGCATTTGGAATTTTATGTTTCTAATTTTGGCCAAAACTTGCTCATCTCTCTCCAATCAGCCTTTACACGAGTTTTTGAACCAATCTTATGATTTTAGGCTCATGGTCTAATCATAAAATAAATCTTTGGATTTGATTCATCATTTTACTATTTTATTTGATTTATTAAGATTTAAATGAATAAAAATTCAAATAAATAAAAACAAATCTCATAAAAATAAAATAATGGATTTAAGTGTCTTGCATAAGTCAATGGATGTATTTGAGATCCAAAACCCACGCCCATTAGTTCAAAATAATCTAAGTTGCTCACATTGACTTTTGTGCATTTTCATAAAATTGGTCAACTTTAGTAATGCATATCTTTCTCAATTTTAACCTCATGAGAGTGTTCTTTGACTTTTTAGAGAGCTTAGGATGTCCTATTAACAACACTTTTGGTTTCATCTCAATTGGATCTTCCATGTTCATGTAAGGGGCTTTGACCCAAAGGTGTTTTTGTTGACTTTTTGAAAGGACCTATAATGTATGAGCTTTTATTTTTCCAATGGTGCATTTCTTGACCTTGATGGCTGAATAGAAGTTGTATGGAATTGGATTATCTTCAAAATGAGACTTGGTGGAAAAATTTCTGATAAAGTATGAGAAAGTTATGTCTGGTCAAAGTTTGGTTGACTTTTCCCATAGAAACCCTAATTTGCCATTTTTGACTTTTGATGAGTTAGGAGCATTTCTTGAGGAATCATGATCAACCCTTGATCAAATGATGGATATCACTTCAAAATATTGATGTTGATCAAAATCTTGAAGTTTGACTGTATTTGGGCCACAATTGACTTTTGACCTAATACAGTTGATTTTTAGGCATTTGAGCAGTTGACTGAGCAAACTTGTTATTTAAAGCATGAAATTTGGAGTTTTGAATGTCAGTTTTGTGCGGCCAACCCTTGTTCTCTTTGTATGGCCATGTTATGTTTATATATTTGGATGCATTAGGTCAACAAATATGGATTGAATCTTGAAGATTTGTGTAGAAAAGATTTGATTTGCATTTGGAATTTTATGTTTCTAATTTTGGCCAAAACTTGCTCATCTCTCTCCAATCAGCCTTTACACGAGTTTTTGAACCAATCTTATGATTTTAGGCTCATGGTCTAATCATAAAACAAATCTTTTGATTTGATTCATCATTTTACTATTTTATTTGATTTATTAAGATTTAAATGAATAAAAATTCAAATAAATAAAAACAAATCTCATAAAAATAAAATAATGGATTTAAATGTGTTGCATAAGTCAATGGATGTATTTGAGATCCAAAACCCACGCCCATTAGTTCAAAATAATCCAAGTTGCTCACATTGACTTTTGTGCATTTTCATAAAATTGGTCAACTTTAGCAATGCATATCTTTCTCAATTTTAACCTCATGAGAGTGTTCTTTGACTTTTTAGAGAGCTTAGGATGTCCTATAAACAACACTTTTGGTTTCATCTCAATTGGATCTTCCATGTTCATGTAAGGGGCTTTGACCCAAAAGGTGTTTTTGTTGACTTTTTGAAAGAACCTATAATGTATGAGCTTTTATTTTTCCAATGGTGCATTTCTTGACCTTGATGTCTGAATAGAAGTTGTAGGGAATTGGATTATCTTCAAAATGAGACTTGGTGGAAAAATTTCTGATAAAGTATGAGAAAGTTATGTCTGGTCAAAGTTTGGTTGACTTTTCCTATAGAAACCCTAATTTGCCATTTTTGACTTTTGATGAGTTAGGAGCATTTCTTGAGGAATCATGATCAACCCTTGATCAAATGATGGATATCACTTCAAAATATTGATGTTGATCAAAATCTTAAAGTTTGACTGTATTTGGGCCACAATTGACTTTTGACCTAGTACAGATGATTTTTTGGCATTTGAGTAGTTGACTAAGCAAACTTGTTATTCAAAGCATGAAATTTGGAATGGACAATATTGAGGACATATTAGGACAATGGAGAACATTTAGGATCCTTGGGAGTCACTCATCTTGCTTAAAATTGAAACCTTGAGGTTTGTTGCCTTAGGAGGAGAATTTTCCTAGTCAATTCTTAGTCATCCTGGGGCAAGTTGAGGATCTCAATGGGCATGTGTGAAGTAAAATGAGAGAGAAAATTTTGGGGTACAACACATCTTATAATTAAATAAACAGTAAAATATGAGGAAACCCGTGTCGGAAAACCTTCTTATGATATGATGCATGTTATGCAGATGCAATGTTTTCAAGGACTTTAAGGATTTTTAAATTTTCTAGACAAAGAGAAGATAAAAACATCAATTACATTAATAAGTTCCAGAATTACAAATGCCTCTTAGGATTACAATGGAAAAAGTAAGATACGACAAAATAAACTCCTAAAACAAAAAGACTCAAGTCTGCCATGAGCGCGTCCTCTTTGGTGCAATGTAGGCATTCAGGCTTCGCTCCTCGTGAATTTGTCTTGTAAGCTCCAACACTTTATTCTCGCTTGCATAAAATTGAGCTTCAAAGGTATCTCGTTTCCCCTTAAGTTGAATACACGGTCTCTGCAATTCTTCCAGGTCGGTAGGCATGTTAGGATGGAGGATGGCATGAGGAACATCCCCTTCGTCAACAGGCTCCACAATTATTGGTAGAATAGCGGGATATGACATCATGAGATTTTAAGCACGAGCTCGTACCCACTTGAGGTAAGGCTCAAGAGGGATGGAATTATTATGCCCCAAAGTCTTGCTATCAACTTTACTTACCATGCCCCAAGCATGCATAAACCTTTGATGATAACCTTGAACATCATTCTCATAGTCGAATATAATTCCTTGAATGAGCGCGTCATGAGGACCATCTTTTCGAGCATAGCCAAACTTTCATAAGGCTAGATAAGGGTTATAAGTGATACTTCCCCTTATTCCCAAGAGTGGAATATTAGGGAACTTCCCACAATGGTAAATGATAGTAATGTCTTCTTGAGATCGAGAGCACTAATGGATATCAGAATGAGAGAACGACATCAACCTTTGAGACCATCTCAAGCCTTACTCATTCTTTAATGCTGATCGAGGAAGGTGCAAAATATACCACCTAGATAGCAAAGGCAAGAAACACATAAGAGTCCCTCGCTTCCTTAAAGTGTGAGTATGAAGAGAGTGCAAAATGTCTCTAAGCAAGGTAGGCACATGGTTATGGGTAAGGAAAATTTTGACGGCATTCACATCTATGAGTTGGTCCAGGTTAGGGAATATTACTAAACTATAGATTAGAAGAGCCAAAACTTCTTCAAAAGCTTGCAAATCCATGGCCTTCCAAAATAATAGATCCTTCTCCATCAGGAATTGAGCCAAGAAGCCTTTGACCCCACTTATTGTCTCCCAATTAGCTACAATGTCAGAACTCTTTAAATATAAGGCCTTGGCAATAACCTCGGGTCTTGGAACTTCCTCTAGACTGATGAAGGGTATTTGATCAAGAATAGGCAATCCTAGTAGTTGAGAGAATTCCTCTATTGTAGGCACCAATTGATAATCAGGAGAGGTGAAACAATGATGTACGAGATCAAAGAACTTAAAGAGCACCTTCAACATGTCTTCATTAAAGCTTGAGGTATCCAGGTTGAGAAGTCAACCATATCTTTTAGTGAACGGAAAATTTTCAGAAACCCTTGATTCTAACTCTTTGATGTGAGGAGGTACCCTTACAAAGTTAATTCAGATGGTATTTTTGCGGGTAGAAGCCATATCCTACATAACAGAACAAAGATAAATCCCCAAGTCCTTGAAATGGTTAGTGAAAATGCTATGTCATGATGTCATGATGTTTATGAATAAATAATCACATACAAACAAGCACACAAGGTCTTAGGTTTAGGCTTGCATGAGGTTTATGGGTAAGTACCCTCTTGAAGTTTAGTTGGTTCAACCTATCCTAGAAAGTAAATGGGTTCTAGGGAATCTCAATATCATTGATCTTTCTTCATCGGCCATTGTTTTAGCACAAGCTTCTTTATTAGCGACCGAAATATCCCAAAAGTCTGATCTCAATGAGCATAATATCGAGTATAAACCAACTTCGTACTGCACCAAATATGGCTATCTGGCTATCTCACTACTTCATAATGGCCAAGTTGTTCAACTAAAGGTTCTACGATCAGTTAGTGCTTTATGACATCACACAACGGCCCCGTATTCTCCTTGACTGGACTCAAGGGATACCGGGTACCAACAAATTTGTCACACTAACATAGCCATCACTTCAACCGTGTCGATATTATGCCACACAGTCCCCACGAACTATTGCTACTTACCTAATGATCCCTCAAGATCCGGGTAGAGGATCTATTCAAAATCCAAACAGCCCTTTTAAGAGTAAAGCAAGCAAGTCAAGCAATGAAAGTATTTAAATATGAACTAATCTCTAAGGTAACCCCACTTTTAAGTTTATGTCCCCAACAAAGTCGCGAGTTCTGTAATACAGTGGGAGAACTGACTTGGGTGTTTTATGTTTGATTGCAATTATTGTGGATAGCAAGAGTCACCATCGACTTTTATTTTATCCAATAAAGGAAAGGGTGAAAAGAACAAGAAAGATCTTTTGAGAATTTTCTTGAGTTCGGGGGGTAGGTTATGAAAAGTGAAGGTGTTAGCACCCTTTTCATTCGTAGTTATCTACGGGCTCTTAATTGCTAGATCACTTTGAAATGATTTGCAAAATGTGTTTGTGTTTGTTTGAAAGTATTTTTGAAAAGTGTCTTCATTTAGGCGAACTTTGTAATGATTCTCGTCTCTATAAGAATGTATACAAAGTGTTGACTTTTGAAAATATTTCATGAAAGTGTTGGTGCATTTGAAAGATGTTTTATTTTGAAATGTTTGTGAGCAAGGAACTACGAGCGTTCTACCTACTCAAAAGAAAGTCTTTGTTCTCTTCCGTCTCATTTAGATATTGTTATCTTACTATTAGTTAATAAGAAACCATATCATTAGATGTGAAGGAACGGGCGTGGGTCATCGTACAGTCATAGAAGGCAACATTGTAAGATACTTTAGCAATTTGTTGTAAGGGTCTAAGATTGTTTACCAAAGGCAACATTGAAGGGTCATCGAGGACTACGATCTTGTAATCGAGGATTTTTGCTAAAGTATCCCACGTTCGAGGGACATGACTATTTTATTCTAAGGCAACAAGTGTGGATTAACCCTAGAGGTGCAAGTGTGCAAAGTGTATTGTTTTCATGCAAATTGTCTTGAATTAGGGTTTTCTACTTGCTTGATTTTAGTCTTGCCATACAAACCCTAATTACTAGCAATAATATTGAAGCGATAAATTGCGGAAATTTAAAGTCCTACGCTATTACAATACTTTAGGGGAGGGGATACAAATTACAAATGGGGGTGAAAGCAATTAAAACCTAATTACTATTACAATCATATTGAATAATAGAATGTAAAATGTACAAGAATATAGAGATAGTGTAAAAGAGAAGAAAATTGTTTTTTTTTATGGTTTTGTTATGAATTTTTTTTAAAATTAACTAAAGAAAGAATTTAATTAATTAAATTCTTAAATTATAAGTTAACTTAATTTAAAAGGGAAAATTAAAACAAAACCTAAGTATAAATTTATTTTAATTAATTTAAGAGAGAAGATATATTTTTTAGGGTTTTTGTTTAAAAGAAATGAAATAAAAATATGAAAATATTTAGTCTAAGTATTTAGTATATATATATATATATATATATATATATATATATATATATATATATATATATATATATATATATATATATATATATATATATATATATATATATATATATATATATATATATATATATATATATATATATATATATATATATATATTATATATATATATATATATATATATATATATATATATATATATATATATATATATATATATATATATATATATATATATATATATATATATATATATATATATATATATATATATATATATATATATATATATATATATATATATATATATATATATATATATATATATATATATATATATATATATATATATATATATATATATATATATATTTGTTATTTTTAATTAGAAATAATAATAATAATAATAATAATAATAATAATAATAATAATAATAATAATAATAATAATAAAATAAAATGAAAATATGAACTAAAGGGTCAGAGGGGGTCTAAAAATGAATTAAGGGGTTAGTAAGTAAAACAGTTTTTTATGTTAGGCCCAAACAGATTTTTTTATGTAATCAGAAAATAAATAAATAAAAGAAGTGGGCTTGGTGTTGTGAAGTAAATAAGGAGGTGAGGGAACAGAAAATAAATAAGGCCCAAGCACACTACAAACAAAAAAGAAATAGAAACAAGGAAAATGTGAAAAAAATGAAAAAGGTCTCGTTGGGGCTTGAACCCAAGACCTTATAGAGGTATGCCTTACGCGCGCACTTCCTGCCACTGGGGTGGCTGTTTCATCTGGTATAAAAACAACTTGCAACAAATATAGATAAAACAAGTTCATGACTGTACTTTATCTTCTTCCTCGCGCCAGCCATAACTCTGTAACTTTCTCAACTCTTAACCATTTCAGGAATTATAAACATCAAACTTGTTAGAAATATCACCACTGTTTCAAATATGTAAATAACTTAAGCAATAGATCAAAGATGAGCACGAATTTTAAATGGTACCAAATTTAACCTAATTTTTTCAGAAAGTTCAGGCTCAAAATTCTCACTACTCAGAGAACATAAATGAATTATAAGGACATGGTTAGTTTCAGGGCTATGATGTCTACATTTTCTCTTTTAAAATGGAAGCCAAATGATGTTGTTATGAAGAGTTGGAATTTCAGAAAACTCACCTTGCAGATGGAGATCGTGTTTTGAGTTAGAGCTCACTTCAAGGTGTTGCTATGATCTGGTTAGCTTCCTTGAACTTCCAGGAAGCTATTCCAATAACTACTTTGAGTTGAGAGTGTCTGAAATATTCTAGAGAAGTCAAGGTGCAAGCAACTGTTTTTGAAAATGGAAGATAAGGGAAATGGTGTTACATTTGTGTTGCAGTTGTTTAGATTGTCTCTATATGTGTATTAGAAGTTTGGTGATTGATAAAAATGAAAACGCACGAGGGGATTGTGAGATGGATGTTCAAAGGCAGAAATGACACATGAATGGTATTTTTAGAGAAATTTTAAGTTTGAGGGAGTTTCAAGGCTTATAATTTTGTCTCTTTGGCTTGTAAATGAAGGCTCAATTTATAGGAAAATGTTTGGAAGCTTGGAGGGATCAGAAACAAGAGTTCACATGTTATGGCAATTTAACTTGTTTTTGAAGCAAGCTTGACAAGAATTGTTCCAAGGCAAGGTACATGGCTTGTAGGGGGCTAGAAAACTTTAAGCATGTTTATCTGACTTTGTAGAGGATGCTTGTGCAGAAAGAACAAGTTCAATGCTCTAAACAAGTTGACTTTGTGATTGACAATGTTACTTTGTGCCATTAATAGAAATGCAACTTAGATAAGGGCTCAAATGCTTGGATAATGGCTTTATTAGTTGTGTAATCAATTAATTATGGAGTGAAACACAAGTTAAATTCCTGCAAAGTGAAGTTATGCAGCATAGGCTATGGTTTTGCTCAAGTGTTAATCACAAAAATGCCTTGTATTTCAAGAACGGATACCTAACTTCTTCTCTTTGGTCCTCTTAGCTCAAAAATGATATCTTCAAGTTATTTGACATTTTGGAAAGAATGAAATATCCTCTACAACTTTCATGTTTTCCATTTTTGCTAAATCAAATTGGATCTATGTGAAAATGGCCAAGAAGTTGGGACAAAAAATCTGCCCAAACTAGGTCAAAATTTCACTAAGTCTTTAAGAAAAAGTGCATGACTTCATGGGTCTATAACTTAAAATATAAGCATTTTTTAGATATGAGCCCTCTAATACAAAGTTGTAGATTTTATCAAGATCTACAAATTTCATGTTGAAATTTTCATTAAATCATCTTGGATCTTAGTGAAAAGATGGCATGAAGTAGTGAAATTATCATGTACAAAAACACTTAGAAAAATTTTTAAGTCTTGAAAAATTTGACTTTTCAAATTGAATTTTGACTTTCTTGATGATCAAGCTTCATATTTTTGAATATCTTTATGAATCTTGACTTTTGAAACTCAATTTTGATCAAAAAGTCAAAGTTTGACGTTTGATGTATCAGTTGACTTTTCATCAATTGACCAAATTTCATATATCAATTGTTTGATCTTGAGAGCTGAATTGAGTCATACAATTAGGTAAAAATGATGTACTTGAATTCTTGAGATAATTTTTCAAGCCAATAAATCATGTATTAGCTCAAAAGTCAAAAATCAGTCATTCTAGTCAAAAACCCTAATTTTGACCATTTTGCCCTTTTGGTGATTTGCACACTTTTCTTGAGGAATTGTGATCCAAACTTTATAAATTGATGAATATGAATTCAAATTGTTTATATTGGTAAAAAATATTGAAGTTTGACTGTAATTTGACCATATTTAACCTTTTAACCAATACAACAGATCAACTGAAACTTAGCAAAATTGTGATTCAAGACATGAAACTTGACATGAGTATTATTGGAGGTCTATAATGATCCATGAAAGTCACTTGAGGCATTATAAATCCATTTTTCCTTGTGAAAGTCAAAACCCTAATTTGGGGCATCAGTGTTTAGGAGGTGGTTTGACCTAGTTAATACTTGTGCAAACTTGAGCTATTTGAAGATCTTGTGAGAAATATATTGACAAAAGAGAGGGAAAATTTTGGGGTACAATAGTAAGTAACACTTGAAAGGTGATTTAATTCACGATTATGGCTTATTTGAGCTTCTTGGTACATTTGGTGGCTATCGGTACCGTTTCATATCGTTTTTATTCCGACTTTTCGTGCACTTTCATTTGTAATAAGTTGTTGCCCGGAGTTTATACTTGTGCTTCCATTGTGTATTTAATTTATATTTATTCATGATTTAATTCTAAATTTAATTTTGATGAGAATGCATAACTCATATTTCTCTTCCTTGTTGTTTCTAACATATTTGTTGATTTGTGCAAGGAACTTTGAGAGCACTTTCAATCGATTACCTAATTTTTGGTTATTAGATTAAAGCATGCTAGGCCACTTTATGTATGGGTTTATGGATTAGCTTCCAACACGATTTACTTTTATTCTCATTTCATGAGATATATACATTACTCGTGTATTTGCCTGGATGTGAATTTTTTCGCAGGTGTTCTGTAAGCGGACGTGTCTGACACACATTCTCATAGTGCTTTATTGATGCTTCGACACATATTATGACTATTTTGTTGTTGTTTCTAGCTTGCGTGTAGTTTTCCGGAGTTATTATGCTTTTGCTTGCTTGCTACGAACACTTGTTCATTTGGTATTATACTGATTCTAGTTTATGTTTCCACATCATTTACCGCTTTCCTTGCCATGAGAAGTAGGAATAGAGATGCATGACTGAGAGTCCCTACTTTAGGTGTGCAATATGTTTAAAGTCCTCAAGTGAGGTGATGTTTGTTCTGTTAAAGTACTCGAAATGAGGCAATATTTTTGTTTGCAAAAGACTCCAAAAGGAGTAATTTCATGTTGTTTGTTTAAAGACCTCAAAAGAGGCATTTTTGCTAAAGTCCTAGAAGAATGCATTTCCCTCCATTTTTATATTGTGCTTGCTATCAAGTCAATAAGTGGAACAAAGGGTCCACAACCGACCCCCACACATTCTAGTCAGTGTCGTTCCTAGCTCGCATAGTATGTTGATGCTTTGAACCGTGCTTAATATTGTTCATTAAGTCAAATAAAGTGGAATACAGGGGTCTGTAACCAACCCCCATGCTTTGTCATTCATTTCGATGATGTTATCTTACATCGCTTGATGTTGATGCTCCTAGTTGTTACTCGATGTCGGTGCTCGAGCAAATCAAGTGGAAAGAGTTCCTCACTCCAACTTTGAGATCCATTGGACTCATTTGTTTGTTGCTAGCTTGCACCTGATGTTTGTTTTGGATTCGACTTATTGTTTTTATATTGCACTTGTGCTTATGCTTTTTCATTAGGATGTAACCTTTGTATGCTCCCTTAAGATACACTTGTTTCGTTTCTGATGCAAGTTAGACATTAGGATTGTAATCCATGCATGCTAACATAGGTAGATATTTCCCTTTTCAAACCTCAACCTTATGGCCATCATTGTATGATAACATTAGGGATAAAGCTAGATAATTTCCCTTAAACATTTTCTTTTCCTTTTGCATCCTTAAGACTAAAACCTTTTTCTTGGAAAATGCATAAAACACTCTAACATTTTCAAATCCTTTTTCAAGGTAAAAAACTTTAACCAATTCAAACATTTTCCGCCTTCGGGCCTTTGTTTGAAACTTTCAAAAGGATGTGTTAATTCTACTTTATGCAATACGACGCATAAATCCCTAAAGATCGGGTGGCACCATGTCTACTTGCTAGAGCATGAATATAGCATTATCCGCCTTTGGGCGTTTTTTGTTGATAATACATTTTCAGATAGAACGTGGTAATTCATTTTTGTGCCAACGCGTGAGTCACCAAAGGTTAAGTTGCAGCAGAAAGCGAAATTAATATTGTTCATAAAAAAACACAAAACAAACGAAAACTTTTGAGCTGAACTACGATGCTATGATTCCTTAAAAGGGATATGTGGGCATTTGGTCTTGGGGCCCAGGCGAGCGAAACTTTGTAAATATTCATTCTTTTGCCCATGTTTTCTTTTCATGTGTCGTACCCCAAATTTTTCCTACCTCGGTGATTTTTGTTTTCTCGAGAATAAGAAAGAAAAATATTGGATTAAAGATGGTACAATAGTATCTGATGGCCCATCTCTATCCAAGACGATTAGGGGGTGAAAAACCCATGGATCTGTGAATCCATTCGTAAAGCATGTTAGCCAATGGCCTATGCGGTTCAAAAATAAAACTATTTCGAATAATGATAAAGTCTTTAAGTATGGTTGTCGTTAGCAAGAAGAGGGGGTGTGATTATCAATTTATACACTCATTTAAGGTTCTAATAAGACTAATGCCTTTTTGGTGGTTTGGCATTATTATTGCTTTAGAAAAATATTAGTATTAAAAAACTTTTGTTATTTTAAAATAAACAAAAATATATTTCTTCGTTAGATACGTACTATACTTTTTTACTGATCAACCTTTCATCACAATAGAGTTTTTGATTAAATATTACCTTTATAGGTTGTTTATTAAAGTTTTCTTATGTTAAAAAAATGGTTTATGGTTAAAACATTTGCTGAATAAGATAAGTGTATCGGGCTGAAATAAGGTTTGATTAATGCAAAGCCCAGTTCAATTGTACCAGTTGTATTAAAAAATACTTTTTTTTGCTACAATAAAAAAAAGAAGATTGCTGGACTGAAGATAATGACATGTTGGGCCCAATAATAGAAACATGCACTGTCCAATTGAAATCCAAAATTGACACGCATTTTCTTTAATAAACAGTTACTGTACAAATCATTTTCAATCAATTATGCTATAAGGTAATTATCCAGAATTTCTAAAAGAGAATTAGTACAAGTCCAACAAACAACAATTGTACCAATCATCACCAAAACTCACGCGCATATTTGCCAGTTAACACCTACTGTAAAAATTAAAATAAAAAAACAAAATAATCAATCAAACCAAATCTGCATTGAATCAACATTGCCAAAGTCTCAGAATTACAGAAAAAAAATCAGATCTAAAAACAAAATGAAATCTGGAAGTAATCAATTACAATTAAGGAAATCAATCTTCTATCTCAATCTCTAATTACATAATCAATTTCAATCTCTATTACATCCAATCAAATCTACAAAATCAATTAAACTGCGAACCTAATTCTAACAACGAAAAAGCCCTAAACTCTATAAATAACAGATTTAGCAACAAAAAGAAGGAGATTTTTTGTTTGACAGAAGAGAGAACCAAGGACAAAAGGGTTTTTTCTACAGAGGACAAATCCTTATGAAAGAACAGGGAGCTTATGCCAAATCGCGAAGAGTGGAAGTCGTCGTTGGCCAAGAAGAAGAGAAGGGTGATTAGGGTTCAATTTCTGCAACCCTAGTCATTGTTGCCTTGCGTCGCCGCTACTAATCGCTATCACCTCCCATCACCGGCTTCAACCTTTGTCGCAACCTTCCAATCAAACGCGACGGAGGTAGATTAGTGAGGATCGGAGAAGAAATTCTAAAACGAAAACACAGTGAGACCGAAATCACCTTGCTTTTGGGTTGTCGTTTGAGGGTGGTAAGTTTATAGGCGAGGGGGTTCGTTCTTCCGGAGCCGCTGTAGTGGGAAGATAGGGGTTTGATAAGAGAGAATCTAGGTTAGGGTTTTTGCGAGTGAAGGGGAACAGGGAATGGCGAGGAAAAGAAAATGAACGGATCGTGGTATTGTGTTTGGTGACAAAAACGTGTAAATAAATTTAAAACAATATTAGTCAGCATTATCCCATGTCGCGCGCCCATCATAACATGTATGTTCATTCGTTTCTGTGCCACTTGATCCTGATCAGACGGCCTTAAGGCCAAGTCTGCACCATAGGCTCCATACACCCTCCCACACTGGATCAACCGGTCAAGCTCAATTCTCCCATGGGCCAAGCCCATTGCTATTCACACCTCCTTTCCAATAATTTGCTAAATTCCAAAACGACATACACCCTCCCTGTCCAGAATTATTTTGGGCCTAAACCCAGATTGCTAAACAACACCCCCCATTTTTTATGCATAACTAAGAACGCAACCCCCCCCCCCCCCCCCAGGTTTATTCAATTATTAATTTTTATTATTTTTAATACATTATATTTTTAATTATTATAATTTTTTTTATAAAATAATAATTATTATTTGCAATAATTGGTATTATTAATTTTTATATTAATTATTATTGTTATCAATTATTATTATTATATATAAAGGCAAACTATTTTTATATTAAAATAGCATATATTGTATATATATTCGTATTAAATATTTTTAACCATGCACTAATCAAGATTTTTGCAATTAATATTACTAAAAAACACAAACAAATATCAAACTATTTTCGCGAACAAATTAAGCTAATTAACAATTCCTTTTTGCAAATGGGTTTCAAACTAATTTTGGCTTACTGCATACTCAGTCAAAATTTCCGCAATCACTACTCCCGACCAAGTGTGAAGTGATTCAAAATATGTTCGTAAACCCCTAAAAAATACCAACCCCATACGAACTACGAATTGGGACTCTGATTCCTCATAAGAGGATACGTAGGCATACGATCAAAAATCATAGTGAGTTCCCCTATAAAATATTTAAACCCTCTTGCTAATTAAAACTTGAACCCTGTTTATCCCAAACCTAAACCTAGAGCTTAATATCCTTATGAACAAGGTGGATGAAAGGTGCCTAACACCTTCCTTTCATATGATTGAGTCTGAAACCTAGAATCTCTGTCTGCGAATTAGGGTTTTCTGTTAGGTTCCCTTCCCTAGGATAAAAACTGATAGTGGCGACTATGATTTAAAAACCAGTTGCTACATCATTCATTCCCTCTTTGCATTTTTCCTTTAGCTTGTAAGCTTTATACTTGAACACACCCTTTGACTAGAACACAAGAGTGGATCCCGTGGAGTACCATGAACGTAAGAGATGCTAATACCTTCCTCTTGTGTAATAGACTTCATTGATTTTCTCTCGATGATTTGTTTGGCCGGTTGTTTCACAAGTGAATAAAAATATATGAACACAATTATTTTTATCCGGGTTCACTATTAACTAAGTTACTCCAGTCCACCCCGCAAGGTGATTTGCCTTATACACAAGGACTTAATCCACTATAATCACCAGATTACAGACAACCACAATAATTCTGATCAACCTTATTGGAACCCCCAATAAGTTTGTTGATCCTTATTTCAAACCACTATAACCACAGCCAAAGTCTTCTTAAGAATCCAGACAACACATAGTCTCTCAAGGAACCTATAAACAATAATTGATTACAAAGATGTGTATACACATATGCTTCTACACAAGCAGATTACACAATGTTTAAATACAAAAACTCAAAAGTGTTTATAGCAAGATACGAGAAACAACTCCTTGCTTATTTACAAAACTATATAAAAGATTTCTCTACAAAGTTATTATGCAGTGGTTTAGCATAGTTTTGTTGAACTGATTCGTTGATTTCAAATTCTTATAAGTACTTATTTTATAGTTGAATAGAAGAGATTCGTTGGAGGGTATAATAGGAAATAAAAATATAGTTGTATTGTTCCCAACGATCATGGTGAGATTGGTCGACAATAGTACAAAAAGGTTTATCCTTGCACCACTCTAGAGAGTAGAGGTCATAATGTACTTTTGTACTTTTATACTCACCATCACACGCGATCCCTTAGTCTTGATCTTCGTTTTCTATGTCTTCTAAGGCTTCTGGTATATTTGTCGATGAAGCATGTTATAGAAGGATCATAACTAGTATCTTCCATAACCTAAGTAATTAGAACCTTTCAGGGCTTATTCAGAGAACTTTTCCTTCTCCAGTCTCCAGCACTTGGTCTTCAGAAGAATGTCTTCATAAGAATGTCTTCAGATCTTTATAACTTCGTTTATCATAACCTTTGTCTTCAGCATCTTTAGAACTTGGAACATCAGAAGTAAAACTTTAGAAAGCCTTCAAATCTTCCTTGAATAAGTTGCGATCAAAAGCTCTTTTACTAACGCTCCTTAGAACTGTTTCATAAGATGCATTCCTTAATCTTGACTTAACTTTGTAACACACCAAAGGTATTCTTTCAGAGTATTGAGTTCAAAATCTAATGACGTCATGCACCTTCTTACCATAGTCAGGACCTATATGACAAAAGTCACACACTAGACAAAAACCTGTTAGAGTATACAATTGTTCTTAAAGATAACATGTAAAGTTATCCTCAAAAGATAAGGCCATATGTAGAACCAACTTTGCTCTCACAATCTCCCCCTTTTTGATGATGACAAAATCATGTATTTTGATAGAACAATTCATACAAGGTAATCACCATGAAACGCAAATTTAGTAGAGCTAACTGATTCCTCCTAAATCCTTTAATAATCAAAATTCCATTAAAGCTTATTCAGAGTCTCCCTGTTGCACCCCAAAATTTTCCCTCCCATTTTATTTGGGGCATGCTCATTAAGGTCCTCATTTGCTCAAGGTTGACCAAGAATTGATCAGATAGATTCTCCCCTTAAGCAATGGGTTTCCATCTAAAGTTTCACCTCTCACAAAGAATTTTGGTTTTCAAGGGCTTCAAATGATTTTCATGGCACCATATAGGCCTCAGCATAATGGCATAGCTGAAACAAAAGAGAAGAAGTGTGCATGATAAATATGCCTAAGGGCTTTTAAGTCGAAGCAGCTTCGACAACAGCATGCAGGATAATTTGAAGGATCGAAGGAAGGCTAATTCGAAGGAAAATGTGAGAAGGATAATTTGAAGTCTTTGATTAGAGCTTCAAAGGGTTTTGTTTTTGAACCACTGAGATATAAGCCATTTGAAACATCCAAGGAAGGCTGGATCGAAAGAAAGCATGAGGAGATTTTTTTCTAAAGTCTTCGATTGGAAGGGCTAGTAAAGGCATCGAAGGGTGTTGTTTTTGAATCATGGAAACATAAGTTATTCGAAGCACTACAAGAAAATACCTTTTGATTGAAATGTTTGATCTAATGGGAACATTGGAAAAAAGAACATTTTGGAATCAAAAGGCTTTTATTTTTCCAAAGAAGATAGGTGGAAAGCTCGTGATTCGAAGGACATGCCATCTTCAGGCATGGCATGGTCGAAAGATATTTAAGAGCTTCTAGCATGCACCTGAACAAGTGTGGGATGTTTGAACAGAAGTTTTGATGCTCTTAGGTTACCCTTCAATTGGTTTAATACAAGTTGTATCCACCAATCGAAGGTGGACTAATGTGCAGCAAAGTTGTTTCTTGTAGGCAAGCAAAGACATAAGCAAAGGGTGGGAGTTGTAATCAAAGGGCCATATGCATAATCACATTCGAAGGAAATAACAAAACGAAGCTTCAACAGGACAGAAGGAAGTGTTCAATTGGGCTAGTTGGATATTTTCATATCAAGCAACTAAGGCAAATAGTGCCTCAATAGAAGAAGCCACAATGATGAGGCCTTGAGCCATCGAAAGGAGAAATTCATAGCCAATGGAAGAACAAGGCTTGAGGGAATTCGAAGGAGTCAAGATGAGAAACCTATCCAGGTTCATTCAAAATCCAAAAGGATAGAAAATCCTCAAAAAAGGAAATATTTTAAGGCTTTCGATTCTGCCTTCAAAGCCTGATTAATGACTGATTCTTGCCATTTCCATTCACCACTGCCCCTTATAAATACAGAGCAAAAGGACAGACACCAGCCAGAGGAAACATTTCCATAGAAATTTTTTTGCAGAGACATAGAACACCCATTGCCTATCGAAGCTGCAGACACATTGCCTTAGAAAACCACATCAAATTCTCAAAAATCTCACAAAGTGATCAAAATCAAAAACACCTTTTGCAGGCACCCTCAGTCCAAAAAAAGTACTATAAATGTATTCCTGAGATTCCTAGGGAGGCATCCATACCTTTAAGCAAGTAGTTCTACACCCAAAGCTGCAGATTGAAGCATACCGGCCATAGGTACAATTTTGAAATTCAATCTCTTAATCTAAGCGCATTTATTTGTTCTAATGTGTTTGTGCATGTTTATAATGAAGTGTTAGACAGGTTACAATCCTCACAGACCTGCCATTGTTTAGGCATTTGAATTTTGGTTCCTTCGAATCTTAGGATTCATGGTATTTCAAGACGAAATGGCTTTCGATTCAAACTCAGGGGGGTCCAAATTAGGATGATGCAGCCACAGGCTGTCGAATCCAAGACCAGATTCGACCCAAGTATGGAATTTTTGTTTTGCTTTTCTAATGAATTTCCTGCAGACCCAGTGTTCCCAGATCGAAGGAGTATTTCATACACCATCATTCCCTTGCTGGCGGATGCTGGCCAATCCAGAGCCAGTGCCCCCAAACGTGCAGTCCATCATGCACCTTCGACCAGCTTCTTCATTGGATCGAAAGGCAGCTTAGGCCTCTTTTCGATTCGGGCCTGCATCCTGCAAGTTGCACCTTTTTTTCTTTACTACCTAATCCATTTATTTTGCCTCTTTTATTATTTTATTTCTTCTAGTTTTAACCAACATGAAATCAGATAAAAAATCACAAAAAAAATATATTTTAGTTTTTTTATTAAGATTAATTTTGTCAATTAATTAATTATTTATCTTAACATTTTCTTAAAACTAAAATTAAGTAGACTTAGATTTTATTCTCAAAATAAAATAAAACACAAAAAAAGATTTCATTTTCTTTAGGATTTAGACGTCTTTTCTAACTCACGCACGTTTTTTTATTTTAGCATTTCCATTTTCATATTAATGTATCTGCTTATGGGATGTAATAGAATTAACTAGGAGTCTTTTACCGCTTTTCTTTATTTTCCCAAGTTTTTGGACATGTAATTAATCCCCGAAGCCGTGTAATAGTTTAGGATTTATCTTTCTGCATTTTAAATTCCTGTAAACTATTAACTGCTTAGATGTATGCTAATTAGGATTGTATGGCAAGAAATTAAAAATAAAACGTTAGCAAACCTAACATCAAGATAAATAACTGAAACACAATATAATTGAACATGCGCGCCTTTAGGGTACTCCCACTTCGGTTACCTTCGGAAAATAGTCACAACTCTTGAAACGTGAGAGATTTTAGTGGCTACCCTCCAGTTTAAAAGATCGTAAGCCCCTCGATGACCCTTTCGACGTTGCCTCGGTAAAAATGATTTTAAAACCCTAGGGTAGTTACTAAGGTGTCTTTCCTAGTTGCCTTTGTGACTATAAATCGTCCCTTTGAATGTCCCTTAAAACATCCAACGATAGGGCTACTTACTCACTAATAGTAGGATAGCACTGTCTAAAGGAAAAGAGGAAAAGAACGACCCTTTAGAGTAAAGTAGATAGTTCCTAGATGTTTGCTCAAAAAACAAATTTTTACACTTATACAAAACAATTTTCAAGAATCTTTTCAAAACGCTTTATAAACACTCTTGAAGACTGATACAAGAGTTATCATAAAGCAAATCGACTTAATATTGGCATTTCAAAAATACTTTTTAAAACACACAAAGCACAAGGTATTTTTCAAAATGAGCTAAGCATCTAAGAGCCCGTAGATAACTACGGATGGAAAGGGTGGTAACACCTTCCTTTCCATAAACTACCCCCCTTACTCAGAAAAATCTAGAAAGATCTTTTTCTGTTCTTTTCACCTTTACCTTTGTTGGATAAAAGAAAAGTTGGTGGCGACTCTTGCTTACCGCAACATTTGTGAAATACAAATGCAAAACCAATATAACAGTCGGTTATGCCACCGTATTACAGAACTGGTGACTCTACTGGGGAAAGAATAAAAAGTGGAGTTACCTTAGAGATAAATTATTTTAAATTTCTTCCCTTGTATGCTTTGCTTGCTTTACTTTAAGGGTTTTGTTTGGGTTTACTTGTAAAGATCCTACACCCAGATAAGGGGCACCTTTTAGGTAAGTAGCAATAGATCGTGGGGACTATGCGGGGTATACCGACACGGTTGAAACGATAGCTACGTTGGTGTGACACATTTGTTGGTACCGATAGCCCTTGAGTAGTCAAGGAGAATACGGGGCCGTTGTATGGTGTCATGAAGCACCAACTGACCTTAGAACCTCTAATTGAACAACTTGGCCATTAGGAAGTAGTGAGATAGCTGGCTTTGGTGCAATCCGAAGTTGGTTGATACTCGATACTATGCTCATTGTGATCGGACTTCTGGGATATTTCGATCGTCAATAAAGAGGCTTGCGCTGAAACAATGCTCGATGAAGAAAGATCAGGGATATTGAGATTCCCTAGAACTCGGTTACTTTCTAGGACATGTTGAACCAACTATACTTCAAGAGGGTACTTACCTATGAAATCCATGCAAGCCTAAACCTAAGGATCTGTTTGTCTGCTTGTATATATTTGTTTGTACATAACATCATAACATTGGCATGCCACACTAACCATTTCAAGGACTTTTAGGACTTATCTTTGCGTCTGTTTTGTAGGGCATGGCTCTCATTCGCAGAAATACTATCCAAGTCATCCTCGTAAAGGTGCCTCCTCAACTCAAATAGTTGGCATCAAGGGTTCCTGAGAATCCTCCATTCACTAAAAGACATGGTCGACTCCTCAATTTGGTCACCTCTAGCCCTAATGATGACATGGTGAAAGTTCTCTTTCAGTTCTTTGACCCTTTACATCATTGCTTTACATTTCTCGATTACCAGTTGGTGCCTACCATGGAAGAGTTTTCTCAGTTATTGGGAGTTCCTATTCTCAATCAATTACCCTTCAACAGTATGGAAAGATACCCAAAGCCTGAGGAGATCGCTTAAGCCTTGTATTTACAACGATCCAACATTGTGACAAATTGGGAAACAAGAAGCAGTGTCAAAGGTTTTCTATCCAAGTTTTTGTTTGAGAAAGCTCACCATTTTTGGGATACTTTGGACTTACAAGCATTTGAAGATGTTTTGGACCTTCTCATCTATGGAATGGTACTGTTCCCTAATCCGGACCAACTCATAGACGTGAATACGGTCAAAGGTTTTATGTCTCGTAACCCGATGCCTACTTTACTTAGAGACATTTTGCACTCTTTTCACACTCGAACCGTAAATAGAAGAGGGACCCTTATGTGTTGCACTCCTCTGTTGGCTAGGTGGTTTATTTCACACCTACCTCGATTTGTGTTGAAGAATGAGCAAGGCATGAGGTGGTCTAATAGGTTGATGCCCCTCACACATTCGGATATTCACTGGTGCCCTCGATATGTGGAAGACGTTACCATCATTGATCATTGTGGAGAATTCCCTAATGTCCCCCTCCTAGGCATTAGGTGAGGAATCACTTATAACCCTTGTTTGGCGTTGCGACAGTTTGGGTATGCTACGAGGGATGGTCCTCATGATGCACTAGTTCAGGGACTTGCATTCGACTATGAGAACGGTGTCCAAGGGTACCGTCAAAGGTTCATTCGAGCTTGGGGCATGGTGAATAAAGTGGATATAAAGACATTGGGGCATAAGAACTCCATCCTTTTGGAGCCTTATCTTAAGTAGGTGCGAGCACGCCCTCAAAATCTCATGATGCCTTACCCCGCCATCCTACCTATCATCATGGAACCTATTGTCGAGACAAATGTACCTCATACTATTCTCCATTATAACATGCCAACTACTCTCAAGGAATTACAAAGATCTTAGATTCAACTCAAAAAGGAACAAGACACCTTTGAAACCCAGTTCTACGCAAGCGAGAAGAAGGTTTTGGAGCTTACAAGACAACTGCATGAAGAACAGAGTTTGAATGCCTACATTGCACCAAAGAGGATGAGCTCATGGGAAGCCTGAGTCCTGTTTGATTTAGGAGTTTTTTTATATTTGTTTCTTCCATTGTAAGCCCAAGAGGCATATTTATAACCATTTAAACTTATGAATGCAATTAATGTTTGTTCTCTCTTGGTCTAAGCAAATTTAAATCTTAAAAGTCCTTGAAAACATTGCATAAACATTATCATGCATATCATTACATTAAGTAGGTACTTCAAGACATGTTTCTTATCTTTTCGCTGTTTATTTCAGCAAAAAGAAATGGCTCTTGAACAAACAGTTAAGGCTCTTGAAGCTCAAAACGCTCAATTCCAACAAATGTTCCTGGCTCTAGCTAAGGGACAAGAAGATATGAAATCTCTCATCACCAAAGATAAGACAAAGAAAGCAAAGAAACCAACTGGTGTCTTGAATATATGGAGAAAGTTCAGAGGACCGGCTAAGCGAGCTCTAGATTTTGCAACCTCGTCAAATGAGGGGGACAATCAAGAAGAGAAGCAAGCGGAAGAAAACAACAATCCAGGGACTGATGAGGAAGAGGCTGACTATGTTGAAGAACAATATCCTCATGCTGATGACAAGTATAAACAGCTGGAGGATCGCCTCAACACTATGGAGATTTAGAGGGTACTCGGCTTGGATTTTGAAGAGTTAGGATTGGTCTCAGGGGTGGTCATCTCGCAGAAATTAAAAGTTCCTACATTTTCTAAGTATGACGGTGTCTCCTGTCCTAAGCTGCACTTAAGGTCATATGTCTGGAAGATTCAACCCCACACTGCTGATAGGAATCTGTGGGTGCATTTCTTCTAGGAAATTCTGTCAGGGACTCAATTGGAATGGTTATACCAGTTGGAGGGAACCAACATCCGCAACTGGGAAGATATGGCTATTGCTTTCTATGGGCAGTACCAATATAATGCTGACCTCGCTCCAACCCGTACATAATTACAAAGTATGTCTATGGGGTCCGACGAGGGTTTCAAAGATTATGCCCAAAAATGGAGGGATCTTGCGGGAAGAGTCCAACCTCCTCTGTTTGATAGAGAGTTGATAGACATGTTCTTGGGCACTTTGTCTGGTCCATTCTTCAACCATTTTATTGGAAGCTCTTCTGTCGGGTTTACTGAGCTGATAATAACCAGGGAACAAGTAGAAGCGGGTATCAAGAGTGGTAAGATCCAGAGAGATGCATCCTCAAGTACAATGGAGAAACCCTTCACTAGAAAGAATGAGGTCAGTGCTGCTTATGGCCAGAGAAATCAAAGCAAGATTGAATGTCGTCCAACGGTAGGGACTGTTATAATCTCCAATCTTGCATCAAACCAACAACGAAACAATCAGCACAGACCAGATGCGCCCAGAAGACAGTTCACCCAGATCAGCATGACCTTATCCCAGGTTTTTCCACACTTGTTAAAGTCCAATCTGGTGACTCTAAATGAAGCTCCTAAGAATCCCAATACTGTATCTCCATGCTACAACCCAAATGCTCGATGTGCCTACCATTCCGAAAGTCCGGGGCATGATACAAACGATTGTTGGGCTCTGAAAAATAAGGTGCAGGATCTTATCGAGGCAAAGGAGATTGAGTTTGACCCTCCGGAGACCCCTAATGTAATAACTGCACCAATGCTCAAACATGGCCAAGGTGTCAATGTCGTTGATGACGACCTATTTGTTACTTTTGTTGATGAATTAGTTACTCCCCTTCTGATTGTTAAAAAGAATCTGTTGCGAGCCGGTTTATTTTCGGGTTGTGGTGAAGGTTTCCACCTATATATGTCTCTACCCAATGGTTGCTTGTTGTTAAAGATGGGTGTCCAAAGCCTGATGATTAATAAGAAATTATGTTTGAGAAAGTTCCCTCTGCAAGAAATTTGTGTGAAGATATATCAATAATTACCATTTTTGACAATCCTCACAAGGTCTCCTCCAAAAGACCCGTCAGGATTACATCCGTTCCTAAGTTTGCTCCCTTGATTATGGGGATGATGTATACTACCATGGAGTCAAGCAAGACCTATTGGTTGTTGTTGTACCCAAAAAATTTACCTCTCATTTTACTCAATATATGTTCATTGAGATCCTCAATTTGCTCAAGGATGCCCAAGAGTTGACCAGACAAACTCTCTCCAAAGACAATGTACCTCAAACTAGGGTTTCACTCCTCATCAAGATGTTTGAGTTCCAAGGGTCCCAAATTATTTCCATTTCTCTAATATGTTCTCAAGATCATCCATGCCAAGTTTCATGCCTTGCACAAGAAGTCTGCTCAGTCAATTGCTTAAATGCCTAAAAGTCAACTGTACTAGGTCAAAAGTCAACTGTGGCCCTCATGCAGTCAAACTTCAAGATTTTTGGTCAACATCATCATTTTTAAGTTATAATCATCATTTGATCAAGGTTTGACCATGATTCCTCAAGAAATGCTCCTAATTCATCAAAAGTCAAATTTGCAAGATTAGGGTTTCTATATGAAAAGTCAACTGAACTTTGACTGGGCATAACTTTCTCATACTTTGTCCATTTGGCCCCAATAAAATCCCATATTGAAGATAATCCAATTCCATACAATACATATTCTATCTTCAAGTTCAATAAGTGCACCATTTGAAAGATGCAAGCTCATACATTACATGTCATTTTTAGAAAGTCAGCAAAAGACACTTTTTGTCCAGACCTTTTACATCAAGATAACATCTTCAAATGTAAAAGTGATCAAAAGAGGTATTGAAATAGACATCTTGGGATTTCCAAAAAGTACAAGGTCATCCTCATGAGATGAAAATTGAGCAAGTTATGGTTGGCCCAAGTTGGGAAATTTTGGAAATTGCAAGAATGGTGCACTGAGCAGATTTGGATTTTTGAGTCAATGGCCTAACTTTTTAAGGTTAAAGAATTTTCCTAAGGTTATAAAGGACCTCTAATATTATTTTTTCATGGACTTGTATTTTCTACTTATTTTTTACATATTTATTTTAATTTATATCAAATAAATATAAAATAAATTGTATAAAATACATGGAAATGGGTTTAAGCATGTGGGCTAGTGTTTTGGCTTGCTTTGAGGCCCACAATTTTGTGCTACCATGACCAGGTTCATCCAAGAAAACATAAGGCATGTTTTGGTAAAATAGGAAAGCTTTGAATGTGTTGGATTTTTGTTGGGAAACCTTGATTTATGACCACGATTCTGCCCCTTTAATGGTGTCTTCTCACTCCACACTATATATACAGCATGCTAGAAAGCCTAACACAAGGAGATACAGCCAGAAGAACCTCTGTTACTTTGCAAAAAAACCATACAAATTTTCAAATTAAAATTCCTAGTTCCAGCCTATTTCAACCCCAAACAAAGGTTCAAACGCATTCCTACAAGTCTCTTGGATCATTCCCAATCATTATCAGGTCTTAAGGCAGGCGGAAACGTACCCCAACCATACCACGGTTTGCAAATTCTTCTGATCCCGATTACCCTGATTTTTATGATATAAATGCATTCTCATCATTTATCTTTAATCTCTCATATGTTTGCAAGCTTTTGGGATGGTTGAATTGAAGTTTAGGGGCAGAAATACTGATTTGCCATGGTTAGGGTTCAGACCTCCAATTTGGGGTTTTCCGTATAAGGCAAAATTAGTCCAAACAAAGGGTCTTACCCTTTTCAGGGGGATGAGAGTGATTCAGCCATGGCCTCAAAATGAATTTATTATGCGTGTTGTTGTTGTTTTGAACGCGGGTTTTTTAGTGACGGATGGAAAATTGTCGCTATTGGTACAATGACCTAACACGACGGACACAAGTGGAAGATAACTGTGTGGCAGCCTCCCAATGGCCCGTTTGAATCAGCGCGCCATTTTTTTTATTTCAATAATATTGACCCTTTTATATATATTGTATTTGTTTGATTTGAAATAACAAAAAACCATCTAGCGCAGTTGGTAGGAGGGCGCTTTGTGAAAGGAAGGGACCTGGGTTCGAGTCTCAGGTTCGTCATTTTATTTTTTCTAACAATTGCAGATCGCAGATCCAATGTATGTTAATTATGCCATCCTAGCGTGTGCTCTCAGATCATAGCCATCAGATCTTGATCAATCCAGATCAAGAGGCGTCAAACGTGCAGGTGCATCATGTGCTCCTGAGGTTGATCCTCATTGAATCAGGCCAGTTGATGGGCCTTTCCTAAGTGGGCCAAACGCTTTCAGCAGAGTCCCCCCCTCCTATTTTACTAGTGACAGCCAAGCCCATTGGTCTATATTTTTGTTTCTTTCTTATTTTTAGTTATTATTTAGTAGTTTTCAAAAAATCTTTTAATAATGATAAAAAAAATCAAATAAAAAAATGAATAAATAAGTTTAGTTTTTTTTTTATAAAATTAATTCAATTAATTAATTACCTTTAATTTCATTTTACTAATTTTAAAATCAATTAGATCTAGATCCACTTTTATGTGATTTGTTTTCTTAATAAAATATAAAAAGAATTTAGAATTAGGCTAAATTTAATTCAAATTTATTTTCCTTAAATTGAATTCAGATTTTAGATTATTTCTTATTTTTTTCTAATAAATTAATAGACAACCAAAAAGATGTTATTGTTTACTTAGATTACTTTTTTTAGGTTTTTCTTCTTAGACGTTTGATCTCGTCTCGCGCGTGTTATTTTATTTCTTGCATTTTTTATATATAATGTAACTGATTATGGGATGTAATAGGCTAGGCTTAAAATTCCGCTTTTTATTTCTTGTATCTTTTATGTAAATGCCCCAAAGTCATGTAATAGCGTAGATTTACAATTCTCGCACTTTATTTTTCTTGTATATATTAACTGTTAGTAATTAGGCATGTATGATAAGATTGTAAATTAAAATGTTATCTCACCTAATAAAAAAGACAAAAATAACTGAATCAAGCACACTTGCACATGTTCACTCCTAGGGTTTACCCCACTCGGTTGCCTCAGAAATAATGGTCGTGTCCCTCGAACGTAGGGATACCTTAGCAATGACCCGTGATTCAAAATTATCATAAAGATCATAGTCCCTACTTGTCCCTCTATTTGCCTACGAATTGATCTTATGACGATAGTCCCTTCGAAATGCTAAGGTATCTTTACTTGTTGCCTTCAAAGACCATTTCGTCCCTTCGAACGTCCCTTTTAAACTCCAACGACAGTGCTACCTATTCCTTAATAATAGGATAGCGTTGTCTAAAGGAAAGCGAACATACCTTTTTTTGAGTAGGTAGGTTAGTTCTTAGGTACTTGCTCAAACAAAGCTTTTCACATAAACACTTTTCAAAACAATTTTTAAAACAACTTCGTCACACTCTTGAGGACTGATACAAGGGTTATCACGAAGTAAAACTTCTTCAAAACAAACATACACAAGCATTTTTAAAAATGAGCAAAGTACCTAAGAGCCCGTGGAAAACCACAGATAGAAAGGGTGCTAACACCTTCCCTTTCTATAATCTACCCCTCGTGCTCAGAAACATTCTCGAAAAAGGTTTTTTCTGTTCTTTTTCCTTTTCCTTAGTTGGATGAAATAAAAGTCGATGGTGACTCTTGCTTACCGCGACATTTGTGAATATGAAACACAAACCAGTATAACATTCAGTTCTGCCACCGTATCACAGAACTGGCGACTCTGCTGGGGAGAATAATAAGTGGGGTATACCTTAGGATCTAGGTCATTTAAATTGCTTATTTTTCTTGTCTTGATTGTTTTACTTTTAAGGGATTGTTTGGGTTATTATAGATCCTACACCCGAATCTGGGGAACACCTTTTAGGTAAGTAGCAATAAACTGTGAGGGAACTGTGCGGGGTATACCAATACGGTTGAAGCAGTAGCTATATTGATGTGGCACTTTGGTTGGTACCGATAACCCTTGAGTCAATCATGGAGAGTACGGGGTCGCCGCATGGTGTCGCAAAACATCAACTGACCTTAGAACCTTTAATCGCACAACTTGGCTAGTAGGACTTAGAGAGGTGGTCGGCCTTGGTGTATTCCCAAGGTCGACAGATACTCGATGCTACACTCATTGAGGTTTGACTCTTGAGTTTTGTTTGGTTACAAGTCAATCGCCTATTGGACAAAGCTGGGGGGAAAGATCGGTGATATTGAGATCCCTTAGAACCCGGTTACTATTTATAGGACAGGTTGAACCAATCCAACTTCAAGCGGGTATGACCTTAAAACTCATGCAGGCCTTAAACCTAAGGACTTGGTGTGACTTGTTTGTTGTTTGCTATACCTGTGACTTTCTAATATAATCATGACATCATAAGCATGGCACATCATGGCTAACCATTTCAAGGATTTCCTAGGGCTCATTTTTTCTTTGTTTTATAGGACATGGCATCCGCCCGTAGGAACACTATACAGATCAACCTTGTGAAAATGTCTCTCCAACTAAAGGACCTGGAATTAAGGGTTCTTGAAAGCTCTCATTTCACTAAAAATCATGGTCAATTGCTCAATTTGGTCACTGCAAAACCTGATGAAAAATTATTAAAAGTGTTGTTTCAGTTCTTCGATCCTGTGCACCATTGTTTCACCTTCCCGGATTACCAGCTAGTACCTATTATGGAGGAATTTTATCAGTTGTTAGGGGTAACTATTCTTGATCAATTACCTTTCAACGGTACGGAAGAACATCCAAAGCCTGAAGAGATTGCTAGAGCTCTGTCTTTACAATGGTCTAACATAGTGACAAATTGGGAGACTAGAGGGAGTGTCCAAGGAATTCCCGTTAAGTTTCTGTTAGAAAAGGCTTAGCATTTTTGGGATACCTTAGATTTACAAGATTTCGAAGAGGTACTGGCACTTCTCATTTACGGGACAGTACTTTTCCCTAATGCGGATCAACTCGTAGATGTGAGCACTGTTAAGGTTTTTTTGTCTCATAATCCAGTGCCTACATTACTCGGGGATATTCTGCACTCTCTGCATGCTCGCACTCAAAAGAGAAGGGGGGACCCTCCTGTGTTGCACTCCTCTATTGGATAGGTGGTTTATTTCGCACCTACCCAGGTCGGTTTTGAAGAACGAGCAGGGTTTGAAATGGTCTCGTAGGCTGATGTCCCTTAAGAACTCAGACATTTATTGGTGTTCACGGTTCTCAGAAGATATTACCATCATCGATAGCTGTGGTGAATTCCCTAATGTCCCTCTCTTAGGAATTAGGGGAGGAATCACTTAAAACCCTTGTTTGGCACTGTGTCATTTTGGTTATGCAAGAAGATATGGTCCTCATGACACGCTTATCCAAGGAATCACCTTCAACTATGAGAATGATGCCCAGGGGTACCACATGAGGTTCATAAAATCTTGGGCCATGGTGCATAAAATTGATAGCAAGACGCTAGGTCACAATAATTCCATTCCTCTTGAGCCTTATCTCTGGTGGGTACGAGATCGTGCCCAAAGTCTCATGATGCCTTACCCTGCCGTCCTACCAGTAACTCTGGAGCCAACTATTGAAGGAGATACTACTTCACTTTGTCATCATCCTGACATGCTAACCGATCATGAAGAGTTACATAAATCTTGGGTTCAACTCAAAGAGGAGCGGGATACGTTTAAAGCTTAGTTTTATGCTAGCGAGAAGAAGGTCCTGGAGCTCACTAGGCTACTCCATGAAGAAAGGAACATAAACGCCTACATTGCACCAAAAAGGATGCGCTCTTGGGAGACCTAGTTTCTTTTTGCTTTAAGTTTTGTTTTGCTAATTGTAAGCCTAAAGGGAATTCTTTGTAACAATTTGAACTTATTAATGCAATTAATGTGTGTTTCTTTTGGTTAAACAAATTTGAGCCTTTAAGAATTCTTGAAATCATTGCATACGCATCCCATTCATAACATCACATAAACAGGTACCATTACAGGTTTCTCGTCTTCTTCGCTGTTTATTTCACGCAGAAATGTCTTCCAAACAAAGCATCAAGGATCTTCAAGCACAAAATGCCCAGTTCCAGCAGATGTTCATAAATCTGGCAAAAGGGCAGGAGGATTTGAAAGCCCTCATCTTGAAAGAGAAAAAGAAAAAGAAGAAGGCTGCCGGTATTCTGAATATGCGCAGAAGGTTTAGAGGGCCTTTAAAGCAACAAGTCGATCAGACCTCTTCATCCAAAGAAGGGGGAATCAAGAAGAAGAGACAAGGGAGAAGGACCCCAGTCCTGAAGTTTCTGACAATGATACCGACTGCAATGATGAGAAATATCCTCCCACTGAGGATAGATACAAGCAGTTGGAAGATCGTTTGAGTGCTATGGAAGTCCAGAGGATACCTGGGCTGGATTTCGAAGAATTGGGATTTGTGTCGGGAGTGGTCATCCCGCAGAAGTTCAAAGCTCCAATTTTTGCAAAGTATGATGGGGTTTCCTGCCCAAAACTCCCTCTCCACTCTTATGTCAGAAAGATCCAGCCCCACACCGCTGATAGAAATTTGTGGGTTCATTTCTTTCAAGATAGTCTGTCAGGGAATCAGCTTGAATGGTTCTACCAACTGGAGAGAGCTAACGTCCGAAATTGGGAAGATCTGACTGCTGATTTTTATAAGAAGTACCAATACAACCCCGATCTTGCTCCTACTCATACTCAACTCCAGAGTATGTCCACGGGGGCAAGTGAAGGCTTTAAAGACTATGCCCAGAAGTGGAGAGACTTGGCTGGAAGAGTTCAACCCCCGTTGTCTTATAGGGAGTTGGTCGATATGTTTCTGGGGACGCTATCTGGTCCATTCTTTAATCATTTGATCGGCAGCTCGTCAGCTAGTTTCACCGAGCTGATTCTAACTGGAGAGAGAGTAGAAGCTGGGATTCGGAGCGGCAAGATACAGAAGGATGCCTCTTCAAGTTCGGTAAAGAATACTTTTGTTGGCAGGAAGGAAGCCAATGCCACCTATAGCTCGAGGGGCCAAAACAGAGCTGAACATCGCCAGACAGTAAGTGCCGTAATGATACCTAGGCCTACGGTTGCTCCACAACGCAACAATCAACAAAGGGTGGAAAGACCACAACGACAATTTACCCGAACCAATATGATGTTGGCTGAAGTTCTACCTCATCTTCTAAGATCCAACTTAGCAACCTTGAAAGAGGCTCCCAAGAATCCAAATACCATATCTCCATGATATAATCCAAATGCTCGGTGTGCCTATCATTATGAGAGTCCTGGCTACGATACCAATGACTGATGGGCTCTAAGAAATAAGGTACAAGATATGATCAAAGCCAAGGAAATTGAGTTCGATGCTCCGAAAAAGCCCAATGTCATAACTGCTCCCATGCCTAAGCACGGTCGTGGAGTTAATGATGTTGATACCAACTTATTTGTGACCTTGGTGGATGAAGTTTCTACCCCTCTCATGATTATGAAGAAGAATTTGCTATTGGCCGGTTTATTTTCGGGTTGTGGCAAAGGTTGCCACATGTGTTCACTTCTGCCTTCTAGTTGCCCTTTGCTGAAGTTAGGTGTTCAACGCCTGATGGATAGCAAAGAAATTTTGTTCGAGAAAACTTTGGTTCCTGTTGTTCCATCTGAAGACATTGCCATTATATCCATTTTCGCCAATCCTTACAAGGTATCCTCGAGAAGACTTGTTAGGATTACATCTGCTCCAAGAATAGCTCTGCTAATAATCACTGTTCCTGGTCCTGTCTCGTATGCCTCAGACAAAGCTGTCCCTTGGTATTATGGTGCCGATGTGTACTATCATGGCATCAAACAAGATCTGAAAAATGAAGAGGCTGATCCTGATATTGGTAACATTGTCGGGATCAACAAGGTTACCCGATGTGGAAGGGTCTTCTCTCTTGAGATTTCCCCTAAGACTGTCAACAGGCCTATTGTCATTTCGTCTGTTGTTCCTGCTGGTACATCAACTATGGCTCCTGTTCTTACTCCAATTATTACCCCTGTCGGCGAATCTTCTAGAACCCACGGCAAAGAAGTTATAGGTGAGCCTGCCCACACGGAGGCACCTAGAAAAATTGTCGTGGAAGCCTCTAAGAAAGAGATAGAGGAAATACTAAAAATAACCAAAAAGAGCGACTACAACGTGGTCGAGCAGCTGGGGCAGACCCCCTCAAAGATACCCATGTTGTCTCTGTTGTTGTGTTCCAAAGCCCATGCGAAGGCTTTGATTACATTCCTCAAGACTGAGCATGTGCCGCAGGATACCTCAGCTGATCAATTCAAAGATTGTGTGGCTAGCCTGACTACTAACAATGGGTTGGGTTTCTCAAATGCGGACCTGACACCGAAAGGGAGGAAGCTTAATGATGCTCTGCATGTCTCGATTGAATGCAGGGGCACCACTATGGCTCATGTGCTAGTAGATATTGGGTCTTCACTGAATATTCTTCCTAAAAAGGCATTGGATTGGTTGGATTGTGAGGGATTGACCTTAAGACCTAGTAACATTGTGGTGAGGGCTTTTGATGGGTCGAAGAGAATGGTGCATGGGGAAGTGGACATCCCCGTCAAAGTAGGTTCCCAGACTTTTGAGTCCACTTTCTATGTAATGGACATCCGGCCATCGTACTCTTGTTTGTTGGGTCGTCCTTGGATCCATGAAGTTGGGGAAGTTACTTCTACATTGCACCAAATGCCGAAGTATCCAGTAAGAGGAAAGATTGTCACTATGTGTGGTGGGAAGGAGTATATGGTGAGCCACCTCAATTCCTTCAGGTATGTAGAGATGGATGGGGAATTCGTAGAGACTCCTTGTCAGACTTTTGAAGAGGTTCCCCAGATCTTGGCATCGGCTGAAACTACTACCAACAAACCTCCTTTGAAGATGGCTTCCCTCAATGACGCCAGACCAGTGGTTGAAAAAGGTGGGTGTACCAACTGGGGACAACTCCCTGATTTCACTCATAAAACTGAAAAGTTTGGTTTGGGCTTCACTTCAGGAGCTCAAAGGGTTGTTCGAGACGCTCAGGCTGGAGGACCTCCCTTACGCATCAGTAATCGGGGAATTAACGCCATTGAAGACAGTTAGGAAGACTCGGTCATTGACAGCTGGATCTACCAAACTACCAACGGTGGACCAAATAACTGGACGGCTAGGGACTTTATACCAGTTTTTTTTTTCCGCAGTAATTGTCTTACTCGTTTTGAGATTTGTAATAAAAAATTTAAAACTTTACGGCCTTGTGCCTTGCTTGAGGCACATTGGTTTTGCTTGTGAGGGCTATTATTTTTCACTTCATATATCATTAATAAAGCATTGGACGTTTCTTGCATACAAATTTTGCGCTCTCTGTTTTTCTTTTCTGTTTTCACTTTATCAAAATAGTTATGCTCTTACACACACTCATGTATCATACTGCGGATCCATATCCACTCTAGATCCCATTGATAACAGCTCTGCTACTTCCAGTTATGAATTCGAAAATCTGATCAACCAAGCTGAAGACGAAAGTGAGGATGATTGTGAGGTGCTAGGAGAACTTGCTAGACTATTACAGCTGGAAGAAAGGGCTATACATCCTCATGAAGAGCCGGTTGAGACGATAAATCTTGGCACGAAAACAGACAGAAAGGAAGTCAAGATTGGTGCAAATTTGGAAGGTAAAGTCAAACAGCAGTTGATACAAATGTTGCACGACTACTTTGAGATCTTTTCCTGGTCATATAAAGACATGCCAGGCTTAGACACTGATATTGTGGTTAATCGTCTGTCGACCAAAGAAGACTATCCTCCGATTAAACAGAAGGTTTGCTGTATGCGCCCTGAAATTTCAGAGAAGATCAAGGCAGAGGTCATGAAGTAGTTCGATGCCGGATTCTTAGCTGTCACTTCTTATCCACAGTGGGTTGCTAACATCGTTCTGGTACCTAAGAAGGACGATAAGGTATGGATGTGTGTGGATTACTTAGATTTTAATAGGTAAAGCCCCAAATATGACTTCCCACTTCCTCACATTGATGTTATGGTTGACAACATCGCGCAACACAAAATCTTCTCCTTCATGGACGGTTTCTCTGGCTATAACCAGATCAAGATGGCTCCTGAAGACATGGAGAAGACAACCTTCGTCACACAATGGGGCACCTTCTGTTACAAGGTGATGCCATTTGGGTTGAAGAATGATGGGCAACTTATCAGCGCGCCATGGTCGCTTTGTTCCATGATATGATTCATCACGAGATTGAAGTTTATGTTGATGACATGATAGCCAGGTCTCAGACTAAGGAAGAGCACCTTGATCATCTACAAAAGTTGTTCAACAGGTTGAAGATATACAAACTGAGGTTGAATCCGAACAAGTGCACCTTCGGGGTAAGGTCCGGTAAACTTCTGGGTTTCATCATCAGTGACAAAGGCATCCAAGTAGATACTACAAAGGTAAAGGCTATTTAAGAAATGTCGGCTCCCCTTACAGAGAAGGAAGTTACAGGTTTCTTGGGACGCTTGAATTATATCGCCAGGTTCATTTCACATCTGATTGCCACTTGTGACCCCATCTTCAAGCTTTTGAAGAAAGATCAAGTGGTAAAGTGGAATGATGAATGCCACACCGCTTTCGAAAGAATCAAAGAATACCTTCAAGAACCGAAAATTCTGATGCCTCCGGTTGAAGGAAGACCTTTGATATTGTATTTAACAGTACTAGACAATTCAATGGGGTGTGTGCTGGGGTAGCAAGACGAGTCTGGGCGAAAAGAGTACGTGATATACTACCTTAGCAAAAAGTTTACTGACTGTGAGACACGATACTCACTGCTCGAGAAAACTTGTTGCGCTTTGGCATGGACTGCTCGCCGACTAAGACAGTATATGCTGACCCATACTACTTTGTTGATATCCAAGATGGATCTGATCAAATACATCTTCGAGAAACCCGCTCTCTCCGGAAGAATAGCAAGATGACAGATGATCTTAACTGAGTACAATATACAATATACGACCCAGAAAGCGATCAAGGGGAGTGTATTGGCTGATCATTTGGTTCACCAGGTTGTGGATGACTACCAGTTCATGAATTTTGAGTTCCCGGATGAGAATATTATGCTGGTGACTAACTACAAAGAACCTAGACCGGATGAAGGACCCGAGGAAGGATCTCGATGGACTATGTTTTTTAACGGAGCCTCGAACGCACTGGGTAATGGCATCAGTGCTATAATCATATCTCTTGAGGGCTATCATACTGCTTTCACCGCCCGACTATGTTTCAACTGCACTAACAACATGGCAGAGTATGAAGTCTGCATCTTGGGTCTCAAAGCCGTTATTGACCTCAGGATCAAGTTCTTGGATGTTTTTGGGGATTCATCCTTGGTAATAAGCCAGATCAAAGGCGAATGGGATACGAAGCATCCGAATCTCATCCCATACAAAGAGTACGTATTAATATTGATCCCACACATTGAAGAGGTAACCTTCAAACATTTTGCACGAGAGGAGAACCAGTTAGCGGACACGCTAGCTACCATGTCTTATATGTTCAAAGTTTGGTGGGATAATGAAGCTCCCCAAATCACCATTGAGAAGTTGGATGAACCATCACACTACTGTGAAATTGATACCAAAGAAGTGGCAGACAAACCCTGGTTTCACGAAGTCAAAAGATATCTTGAGGCTCAAGAGTATCCCGAAGGGGCATCTGTCAATGATAAGAAGTTTTTGAGGAGTTTCACTGCAAAGTTCTTCCTCAGTAATGGAATCCTCTACAAGCGCAATCATGACTCTACATTACTACGATGTGTAGACAAGAGCGAAGCAGAGAGGATCATGACAGATTTACATGAAGGTACCTTCGGAACCCATTCCAGTGGACATACCATGGCTAATAAGATCCTACAGGCAGGATATTACTGGTCCACTATGGAAACCGATTATTATCAGCACTCTCGAACTTGTCATAAGTGCCAAATCTATGGTGATAAGGTGCATGTTCCTCTGGTCCCCTTAAACGTCTTGACAGCCCCATGGCCCTTTGTAATGTGGGGCATCGACATGATCGTAGAAATCAGGCCCACCGCTTCTAATGGGCATCGCTTCATCCTAGTAGCCATTGATTACTTCACGAAGTAGGTTGAGGAAGATTCCTTTGCTACAGTAACCAAGAACGTCGTGGCGCGGTTTATCTGACATAATCTGATTTGTCGATATGGTGTGCTAGAGACAATTATTACTGACAATGGTACGAATCTCAACAACACAATGATCACCGAGCTCTGTAAACAGTTCAAGATACAACATCATAATTCTTCTCCCTACCGGCCAAAGATGAATGGCATTGTTGAACAGCTAACAAGAACATCAAAAATATTGTACAGAAGATGACGGTGACATACAAAGACTGGCATGAGATGTTACCATTTGCTCTTCATGGGTATCGTACCTCAGCACGGACATCGACAGGGGAAACACCCTACTCTCTGGTATATGGCATGGAGGCAGTCCTACCCATCGAAGTCTAGATACCTTCTCTCGGGATTATGAAGGATGCAGGTTTGAACGAAGATGATTGGATCCGAACCCGACTTGATCAGTTAAATCTAATCGATGAAAAGAGAGTTACTGTTATCTGCCATGGTCAGACGTATCAAAAGCGAATGATCAAGGCTTTTAACAAGAAAGTCAGGCGTCAAGAATATCAAGTCGGGGATCTAGTGATCAAGCGCATCATACTGCCGCAAGGTGATCCCAGGGGAAAATGGACCCCCACGTACGAAGGGTCGTTTATGGTTAAGGACATTTTTCGGGTGGAGCTATGATTCTAACCACCATAAACGGTGACGACCTTCCTCACCCTATCAATGCAGACATAGTGAAAAGATACTACGCCTAATCAAAATACTTGCTAGGTTGACTGGCCTAGGCAAAAATAAGGGCTTCCCGGCGAACCTAAAGGGTTCAGGAAAAATTAAGGGATGAAAAGAAAAAATTTGTACACCCGGCAAGTCGAAAACCTGAAAGGGCGACTTGGGCGAAAAAGGGTATCTCGGTGGACTGAAAACCTGAAAGGGCAGTCCAGGAAAAAGTTAGGGATATAAAGCGTATCACTATGTCCCATTGGATCATCTTGCGACCAAATTTACGTATCGACTATCAAGCTCAGATGGCACCAATCGATCTAATCAACTTTCGACCAAGTAGAAAAGTGATGAGAAGCTCGAAGACATAAGGGCGATAGCAGAGTTGGAACTCAATAGAACTATTGCACATAGTTGTTTTATTTTGCACAAAATTGTATAGCTTCTATTTTTACAGCGGCGCCCTCTTACTAGAGCATCAGCCTCCTTGTACGAAAATGCCTATTACAGGCCAACTTCAAAAAATCAATACAAAATCATTTTCACAAGAAACTTTGAGTTTTTCTTTTTTCTGTTTTGTTTTGCAAGAACGTCCAATGATTTATTCTTGACATATGAATTTGAATATGATTGCTGCTCATAAATATCTACATAAGAAACAAAAAGACAATTACTCGTAATTCCAAAAAAAAACAAGAAGCGTCAAACCCGAAAGATACTCTGCCCAGCAAGTACCGGGATAGAGACAGCTTTGAAGCATAATCATCAGTACATACACTCCCTACAGAGTAAAAAATCCAAAAGCATTGATGTCGGCTTTCCAGAAACAGAAAGTAATCTCCCCAGCCAGGGTTATTCAGAAACCTGACAGCTACATTCCCCCATCTGAATTTCATAATCGCGAGCCGGCCAGTAAATTTCATCCCCCAAGCAGAGTCTATTTCTCTGGATGCAGAAGCTCAATCCCCAACAGAGCTTACTACTTCAACTACAGAAATTCACGTTCTAAGTATGTTCCCCGCAGAGTTTATTCTCAAGCAGAATCTCTTCCTAATAGAATATTCATGAAATCTCCAGCATAGTCATTTTCGTTCACCAGCCCCGGCGGAAGTAGAATAACCACAATTCTCTACAACAGTCAGGAATGCTATATTCTCCAGCAGCAGTCAGGGATTTATTTTCCCAGACTCTGACACACCCCAATAGCACTTCATGTACATACATCATGACATACGCATACATATAACAAATGACATAATCTAATTTATTTTGAGAACATCATCCCGCCATGCATTTCATACATCTCATATAATTAACCCTGTTATCTTTTCAGGAAAGACGATTATCTTCAACAATCCCAACAGCTATACAGGTCACGTCTGCAGACAGCTAATGGAAACTCAGTTCCCGATACCAAACGGGTTAACTAATCTGCACTGTCACTTTGAAATAACCCTACTATCCACGTTCCTTCCCATGAAGAAGCCTTACTATCCAGGATTTCATCTCGAAGTAACCCTACTATCCAGGTTCCTTCTTATAAGCCATACCATCCATGCTTTCATCTTGAAGTAACCCTATTATCTAGGTTCCTTCTCACAGCCCTACTATCCAGGCTTTCATCTCGAAGTAACCCTACTATCCAGGTTCCTTCCCATAACCCCTACCATCTAAGCTTTCATCTTGAAGTAACCCTACTATCCAGGTTTCTTCTTACAGCCCTACCATCCAGGCTTTCATCTTGAAGTAACCCTACTATCCAGGTTCCTTCTCATAGCCCAACTATCCAGGTTCCTTCTCACAGCCCTACTATCCAGGCTTTCATCTCGAAGTAACCCTACTATCCAGGCTCCTTCCCATAAGCCCTACTGTGATCGGTGGATCTGGAACTGACTGTTTAACGCTGGTTCGCGAAATGTCGCGGTAAGCAAGAGTCGCCACCATCTTTTATTTTCTCCAAATGGAAAGGACAAAAGCACAGAAAAATTCCTTATAGAGATTGCTCTCGGTTCGGGAGGTAGATTATAGAAAGGGAAGGTGTTAGCACCCTTTCTATCCATGGTTATCCATGGGCTCTTAGATACTTGCTCATTTGTGTTTTCAAAAATGGTTTGTTTGCTTTTCAACTGTGGGTTTTAAAAGTTTCTTTGAAAATTTCAGTTCGACTCTTGTATCGGTCCTCAAGAGTGTTTAAAAAGTTGCTTTCGAAAGCTTTTTGAAAAGGTGTCGGTGTGAAAAGTATTTTTTTGATTTGTTTTGAAATTTAGAGCAAGTATCTAGAGTCGTCTACCTACCCTAAGGAATTCGTCTGTGTAAATGTCCTTAAAGTAGTGCCATCCCACTATTGAGAGGTAGGTAGCACCACCGTTGGAGGTGTTCGGGTCAATTTGAAGGTTCGGGACGTGGTGATCACCGGAGCAATGGGAAGACACCTTAGAAGCTACCCTCATGCCAAGTTCCTGGATCATGAGGACTTACTAAAACGTCCTCTACTCGACGATCACCTTTCGAGGGGCAAGGCAACAGTGAGGCGTACCCTAGGGGTGGTGTGTGATTAGTGTGTCATGTTCATTTATTTTTGTCTTGTCATGTCATGGGTGATCTACGCGTTGCTTTTATTTTGACATTCATTCTTTCATGCGGTTTAATTAACAGTTTAAAATTTGCGAGAAATATAAAGGTCCTACGCTATTACAAAGGCGCGGGTCCATATCGCCAAATTTAATCCAAGACCCGATTTGAAATAAAATAAGGAATGCGGAAAAGATAAATATCTAATTAAGCTATTACATGGCTTTTGGGCAATTACATTTATATTCACAAAAAGAAATAAAAATGCGAAGAGAATTAAAATCGGGAATGCAAGGGCATTGGACCCTTTTAAGGAAATTAAATTATAATTATGAAATTAATTAAATTAAATGAGAAAGGAAATTATTTTTTAGAGTTTTTTGTATTTATGGATTTTAGTGAGAATTAATGGAATTAACCTAATTCTAGCTATTTTTAGTTTATTAAAAAAAAATGTGAAAATTTAAACCTAAAGTTAATCTAATTAATTAATTCAATTTTATTTACAAAAATAACTAATTAATTATTAGTGATGATAAAGAAAAGGAAAAAAAAGATAAAAGTAATTAAAACCTAATTTTACAAATTTTAAATTTATTACAAAAACATTAAAATTTAAACCTAAAATTAAGACTAAATTAATTAATAAGATTTTTACAAAATAACATTAAATAAAAAATATATTTTATTTTGTGACTTTCTGATTTTTATTATTATTTTATATTATGAAAATATATTAATTTAAAGAATTAAAAAGAAATAATTGAATTAACACAAATAATGGAAAAATAAAATAAAAAAGAAAAGAATTGCAAACCCTTGGGGGTGCTGACCCCAGTTTGGAGGTATTTTGGCCAGTAATTAGGCCCAATCATTAAGGCCTTCAGTTGACTTTTCTGACCACGTGAGTGTGCATTGACTGGTGCCCATGGTGTTCATCAGATCAGGGCCCTTGGATTGAGGTTATTGGCCATGTGGCAAGCTGGGATATTGAGTGTACGATGAACCTCTGGAAGCGAGCTACATAGGAACATGGTTAGAAAAATAATATGGAGAAAGGAGGGGACCTGGGAATCGAACCCAGGTCCCGTTGCTTACCAATACAATGCCTCAACCAACTGTGCCATCTGCTTTCTTTGTAACATTAATAGGATGCAATTATTATAAGAAAAAAAAAGTTAGTGGCCTGAATCAAAATAAATTACGCGCCAACTTTGAATAGACCACTCAGAAGCTTCCACGCATCATCTTCTTCATGTTGAACCTGCAAAATAAAAGAGATAGAGGGGGTTTTAAACCCCCACTAAACGGCAAGCATAAAAATAGCGATTAGTACCCTGTTGATCATAAATTGATCGCGAGCTATGGGAACGATTCACGTGAAGCTTCTGAATCCAATAGCCTTGGTCTCGTGGTCTAATTTTTCTGGACAAGGAAACCTCTAATTTTGCAACTCTGAAACCCTAGAAAGCTTCAATGGTAATTTGGCATATAGGCGATAAAAACTCAATTAAACAGTATGGTTAGCTTTAGAAGGATCATATTAGCATAGAACAACAATTAAAATGTATGAAAGATGCCCAGAAACTTAAACACGATTATGCATATTTTCATGAAAAGTGTGACATGGTTCTACCGTTTCTTGATGTTAGAAGTTATGATTTTGATTCAGGAAGATTCCTGGAGGCGTCAGGAATGCAATGGAATTATTGTTTTGCCTTGAAACCTGCTGAAAATAGGAAAACAGTTTTGAAAAATTTCTCCAAAAATTCAAAGTTTGTTTATGGCTTGAGCGCAGCTTTTTTTGGGTCTTGAGCTTTAGGGTTTGCATCAGGCTTATATGAGGGATGAATTAGGGTAAAGATTTGGATCCAAAACCCTTTGCATTGATGTATAAGATATTTGATTTTCATGGCATATCTTCCAAATATTTTCATGTCCTTTTGGTGCCAATCATGATCAAATCACCTTGATTCTTTCCATATTAGATAGGGCACGAAATCTTGAAGGCATTCCATGCACAAAAAGATTTAAAAAACATGGATGAGTATTTTTTTTCATATTTTACTTAATTAAATGAATTAATGGTAATTAAAAATTCAAATAAATAATAAAAAATGATGAAATAACTCCCCTTGGGCCAAATGGTCGTGCATATGCTTTGGATGATGATTCTTGGAAGAAAATGTGGCCCATTAGCAATTTTGAGGCATTTGAATCAAAGTTGACTTTTCAAAATTCCCAAAAATTTCCCAACTTCCACAAGGCATATCTTGCTCAATTGTTAATCTTTGATCATGTTCTTGGACATTTTGGAAAGGTCTTGAAGTCCTCTAACCAATGCCTTTGGTCCCATGTCATTTTGATTTACCAATCTCAAATTATGGTCTTTGACTTAAAGTCCCTTTTTGTTGACTTTTGAAAATGACCTATAATGTTGAAATTGATAACTTTTTGTGAGAGCATTTCTTGGACTTGAAGTGTGAAGAGGAGTTGTAGGAAATGTCTTCATCTTCAAAATTAGCTTTGGATGGAATTTTTCTGATAAACCATGTGGAAGTTATGCCTTGGTCAAGTTACAGTTGACTTTTTCAACTGTCCAAATATGGAAACTTTTGCATCTTGAGACTTTTTGAGCCAAGCCTTGAAAATCATGATCAAGAATTGATCAAATGATGTTTGTGGCTTCAAAATAAGATGTTGACCAAAAATTTGAACTTTTGACTGTCAAATGACCATTTTGCCCCTGCAGTTGACTGCTGAGCAATTAGGGTTTCTGACTGTGCAATTTTGTGCTGTAAGTCTTGAAACTTAGCATATGGATGCTTGACCATGTTTATAGGCATGTGGGACTTGTTTAGACCCTTGGAAACTTCATTTTCTTTGTCAGAACCAAAACCCTAGTTTTTGACTGTTAGGAGGCCCTTGAACTGTGCAACCCTTGGGGAGATTTTGAAGCATGCTCTTTTCAATTCTTGAAGAATGTGGGAGGGAAAATTTTGGGGTACAACAGTTGCCCCTGTTCAATCTTCTTAGACCTGAGGATGCAGATTGGCTGACGTGCCTTTCGTAATCCGAAGGTGGAAGATGATTGAACACTAGAGTGCCCAGAAATTTGCGCTCACATAGTAGTGTGATGATGGGAATGGGCTTATAGATGCCATTTGGAGATTGATGGATAGGATGATGGGCTTATAGATGCCATCCGGGCGTCGATCGCGTAAGAGTTTCCTTAGCGAAAACTGGCATACCTGCAAAAGAAAATGATTACCTGGCCTGTTGCAGGAGCTGGTCTTCAAACTCTTTATGTAGATGTGTCTTGTCTGGTTACAGGAGCTGGATCTGGAGCTTCAAAAGGTGATGAATGAACCAGGTATGGTTACTACCTCAACAGGGACGGTGAGAGAACCTTGGATGATTACTACCTCAACAGGAACGCTGAGAGAAGCTCAGACGATTACTACCTCAACAGGAACGCTGAGAGAATCTTGGGAGACTTCAACCTCAACAGTAACGCTGAGAGAATCTTGGATGTCTTCTACTGAGTCTTCATCAGGAAAATCTTTTAGGGGTCGACTTAACTGGACTAGAGAAGGCCTTTGACTGGATAAGAAACAGGAAAATCTTAGGGTCGATTTAACTGAACCGGTCAAGGTCTTGAAATCTTCAACTGGATAAGAAACATGGAGATCTTAGGGTTGATCTGACTGAACCAGAGAAGGCCTTTGACTGGATAAGAAACAGAAAAATCTTAGGGTCGATTTAACTGAACCGGTCTAGGTCTTGAAATCTTCAACTGGATAAGAATCAGGGAGATCTTAGGGTCGATCTGACTGAACCAGAGAAGGCCTTTGACTGGATAAGAAACAGAAAAATCTTAGGGTCGATTTAACTGAACCGGTCTAGGTCTTGAAATCTTCAACTGGATAAGAAACAGGGAGATCTTAGGGTCGATCTGACTGAACCAGAGAAGGCCTTTGACTGGATAAGAAACAGTAAAATCTTAGGGTCGATTTAACTGAACCGGTCTAGGTCTTGAAATATAGCTGAGAACTTAACTGAATCTTTCCTGAAAGGTAGAGGTCAGTCATATGCAATGCATGATGTGGATCAAGCAATGATGTTCTCAACATAAATGAGATTTGTGAGATATGATGCGTATATGCATGCTATAATGTATGAAAATGCGATATTTATGAATGTGTCTTTGTCGTCTAGGAAAGTAAATCCTTGACGGATGTCGGGAAGTCACTCCTGGGCTGATGTTGGAGAATAATGCTTTGCTTCCGCTGGGGATGATAGTTGCAAGAATACCAGTAGGAGAAGATAACTCCGTTGGGGAATAAACTTGGCGAATGGATTATTCTGCGGGGAGAAAAGTACTCTAGCGATCTTGTTGGGAAACAATACTCTATGGGGAGAGATGTACTTTGTTGGAATATTGATGGTAGCTTCGCTGGGGATACCATTGTTGTGTTGGAAGTGCTAATAGACTTCGCTGGGGATAAGAAGACTTTGCCGAGGACGATCTTCTCATGGCTTTTGGCTGAGGATAACCCAGTTATATCCTGGTAGGGAAATAACTCTTTGAATAAAGTCGGGGGACGCGTTCGTGCTCTGTAGGGGATAAGCTTCCAGAATCTATTGGGGATAAGCTTCCTGCTGGGGAGATGAATTCAAACTTTCCTGGGGAAATCTTCAAACTGGACTCCCCTGGGGAATTTTTGAGGTATATTGGGGAAGTGGCTCCGCTGAATGTCTGGTATACCGCCGTGGAACAACCTTAGATCAAGATTGCCGGGGATGCTTGTTAAGAATGTCAGTATATTATGCTGGGGAATGTTGAGATCTGCTGGAGGATACTCAACTTCCTTTAGGCTGATGGGGTAACCCTGCTTGGGGAGAGTGTATTGACTTGCAGACTCGCTTTCTGGGGAATTAAGATATACTGGTTACGTTCTTCAGCTGAACCTACCTTGGTATCTTGATGGACTGAGCAACTAGATCGCTTAGACAACTCTTTATTGCCCCTGTTTCTGAGGTGGGAGAGGAAGACCTGTGAGGTGCTGGTAGTTATTGATGGACAAACTTTCTTCTGGTAGGCCGATGACGAGATGACAGGACATAGTCGTACGTTTTGATCCCTAACTTTTGCCTGGACTGCCCTTTCGGGTTTTCAGTCCACCGGGATACCCATTTTTGCCCAAGCCGCCTTTTCAGGTTTTCGACTTGTCGGGTGTACAGATTTTTTTATTTCATCCCTTCATTTTTCCCGAACCCTTTTGGTTCGCCGGGAAGCCCTTATTTTTTCCTAGGTGTGTCAACCCAGCGGGTCTTTGATTATGCGTAGTATTTTTTTTTCCGACTATGTCCACGCTCTCAGGATGTAGGGAGTTGCCCCTGTTAGAAGTGTTTTGTCATGCCCCAGAAGATATTTGATCAGGCAAGATTCGTGGTTGGAATGCCCCAAATGACTCAGGCGGAGATTTGCCCCAGGCTGTTTGGCCTTTGAGAGATTCTTCGAATCTTGATTGGACTGCCCCAGATGATAGACCATGATCATATCATGCCCCTTGATTAGAAGTGCTTCTGTTCATTAGGCATTCGTCGTGCGAATTTCTATGCTGTTCGAACAAAAAGTCATATGCAAACAAAGTTATGTTAAAAATGCAAAGCCTATGTCTGTCTTGAAAATTTTGAAAATGCATTCTTTTTCATAAGACAAATGAATGTTTGTAAAACGTGATGTCAACTCTGTATTTTACCGTGAGCCTTAAGGAGTCAGGATACCTTTCGTACAGTATGCTTTCGAACTAACCCATGCTTCAGCTAGGAATTTTAAGGGTTATAACGTGGCCTGGTTCACGGTTTAAGAAACAAAGGATAAAGGCTCAAATTATTTGTACCCACCCGTTCTTCGTGATGTTCTTCAAACCTAAGCTCAGTTGATCGTGCATTAGATCTTGATTGAGTCTTTGTCCTGACGTTCCAATGATGGTTCAGATATTGATGATTTATTCTGAATAGGCAGTCATTCCTTTTTGTTATTGTTGAGGGTTTGTATGACCTCTTTCTTTTTGATTTTGCTATCCCTACATTTTGCCTGAACTGTTTCTTTTGTGATTACAGTCAGCGGGATGCCCCAGTTTTGTAAGTCTCCTTCATAGGTTTTGACTTATTGGGTTTTTATTTCTGAGAGATTATGACTGCCTGTCTTTACGATTATTCAGAACCATCACTGTCTTTCTTCTTCTTTTTTTTTGTAAGGACCTCTTTGGTGCCATTCGTTGTGCACTTGGATCAACTGAGAGAACTACCCTGCCCCAGGTTATGATAAAGGGTTTTAATTTTCGAAAAGAAAAACTCCTACTTCTTTGGCTCAGAGGGGTTGACGAGGGATTATCTTCCTTATAACTCCAATATTTAGGGATTGAAACAATGCCTGTACCTCATCAGCGGGGTCTGTTCAAAATCATATTGTAAAGATCGTGGTATCATTTTCGTCATCCTCCCTCAAGAGGCTTAGAATTATTAATTGAGAGTTGACATCAGAAAAAATATGAAAATAATTTGCATATAGTGAATACGAATATATTGCTTCAAAACAGACATATGCGATGCATTAATGAGATAACAACGTTTAGCATGAGTAAATGTTTGAACAAAAGAAAATTACAACTTGAAAATCCTAATGAACAAAAGTCTTTTCATCTCAAGGCTTGTTACTTCAAAAGGTGAGCCTTGGAGGGATGGTAGAAAAACTCAGCCTGACCATCTTGTGTGAACTCCAATGCTCCTTCATCAATCAGGTCCTGGATCTTGTTCTTCAGAGCCCAGCACTCGTTTGTATCATGTCCTGGACTGGCAGAGTGGTAGGCACACCTTTTATTGGGATCATAGCTAGGAGATGCTGTGTTGGGGTTCCGGGGATGAGCCCTTAATGTGATCAGATTCAACCTCAACAGGCGTTGTAAAGCTTGAAACAGCGACATGTTGAGCTGGGTGAATTGCCTCCTGGGCTTGTCTGGCTGAAGCTGGTGAGGTTGATGCTGAACTTGTGACACTGGAGCCATTTGAGGAGCTCTCCCCTTATCTCCTTGTCTCAAAGATGGTTGAATGATGACTGGCCCTTCAACCTTAGATGTTTGCCCCAGTTGGTTACCCCGAAGCAGTTGGTTAACGAGAACCCCGAGCTCATCTTGTCTTTGAGCTAACCCTTGAATGGCAGTCACCTGCCCCAGCATCTGGACTTTCAATGCATCCACCTCAGCTTGCAGGTGTTTCAGCCTTTCATCCTCAGCACTGCTCCTGACAAAAGTCCCCGTGAGAAGTGCTCTCAACTCCTCCTGCCCCTTGGATAGATTCAGGAGGATTTCCTCGAACCGAGTCTCTTGAGTATGAAGGTCCTGGTTGTCTTGTTGGGAAGCCATTGCTGAAATAGACAGCGAGGAAGGTAAGTGACCTGCAACAAGTGTACCTGTAATGAAATGATATGCATGATATGCATGCAATGTTTTCAAGGATCCCGCGGGGTAAACAAGAAAAAAATTGTTAAATTTTGAATTTCGTAGCTTGATGGAAGGCACTGCATATTGTTGAGAGGCCTTCTTCAAGAGTCAAGGCTCACCATACCGAGTGGGTCATAGCCCCTGACAACCTTGGCTCGGGGAACTTTCTTCAAGTGTCAGAGCTTACCATATCAAGTGGGTCATAGCCCCTGACAACTTTGTCTAGAGGAAAATAAATCCTCTTTGCCCCTTGCTGGGATAGTTGGTTCACCATGACCTGCATCACAAGCCCTTGAGATCCTTGGAATGGGTTAGGATGTATGCAATGGTATGATGTTATGGTATGCATGGGGTAATGTAAGTAACCCTGTTATGAGTCCCAATTAAGGACTGTAAACAAAACCTGCAAGAAACTTAGTAAACCCTGTTATGCGTCCCAATTAAGGACTATGAACAAAACCTGCAAGAAACTCAAGTGTCAGATAACAAGCATGCAAGTAGTCAAGTACGAAGGCACACAAGTCACACCAGAGAAACTCTTAGAGTTTAGGCCAACATGGGGTCTGGGTATTACCCTCTTGAAGTTGGTGGGCTCAACCTGTCCTATTAGAAGTAACCGGGTTCTAAGGGTCCCAATATCACTGGATTGCTTTCATTGTTCATCGTTTCGATTTAGCCACTGAACTGGAGACCGAAATATTCCAGGAAAGCAACCCTCAATTGAGTGTAGTATCGAGTATCAACCAACCTCGGACTGCACCAAAGTCAGTTATCTCACTACCCTAAAGAGGCCAAGATAGTTCAATTAAGGTTCCTAAGGTCTGTTGATGCTTCACGACACCACGCGGAGGCCCCGTACTCTCCTTGACTGAACTCAAGGGTTACCGGTACACACCAAAGTGCCACATCAACGTAGCAGACTGTTTCAACCATGTCAGTATACCCCGCACAATTCCCTCACAGCCTTGTTGCTACTTTCTAAGAAGGTATCCCCAGATCCGGGTTAGGATCTATAGAACTCCCAAGACAGTCCCACAATTTAAAGCAAACAAGTAAAAGCAATTGAAAACATAGTGATCTTAGTCCTAAGGTACACCTCACTTTAAGTTTGTCCCCAGCAGAGTCGCCAGTTCTGTGATCGGTGGATCTGGAACTGACTATTTAACGCTGGTTCGCGAAATGTCGCGGTAAGCAAGATTCGCCACCGTCTTTTATTTTCTCCAAATGGAAAGGACAAAAGCACAGAAAAATTCCTTATAGAGATTGCTCTCGGTTCGGGAGGTAGATTATAGAAAGGGAAGGTGTTAGCACCCTTTCTATCCATGGTTATCCATGGGCTCTTAGATACTTGCTCATTTGTGTTTTCAAAAATGGTTTGTTTGCTTTTCAACTGTGGGTTTTAAAAGTTTCTTTGAAAATTTCAGTTCGACTCTTGTATCGGTCCTCAAGAGTGTTTGAAAAGTTGCTTTCGAAAGCTTTTTGAAAAGGTGTCGGTGTGAAAAGTATTTTTTTTATTTGTTTTGAAATTTAGAGCAAGTATCTAGAGTCGTCTACCTACCCTAAGGAATTCGTCTGTGTAAATGTCCTTAAAGTAGTGCCATCCCACCATTGAGAGGTAGGTAGCACCACCGTTGGAGGTGTTCGGGTCAATTCGAAGGTTCGGGACGTGGTGATCACCGGAGCAATGGGAAGACACCTTAGAAGCTACCCTCATGCCAAGTTCCTGGATCATGAGGACTTACTAAAACGTCCTCTACTCGACGATCACCTTTCGAGGGGCAAGGCAACAGTGAGGCGTACCCTAGGGGTGCTGTGTGATTAGTGTGTCATGTTCATTTATTTTTGTCTTGTCATGTCATGGGTGATCTACGCGTTGCTTTTATTTTGACATTCATTCTTTCATGCGGTTTAATTAACAGTTTAAAAGTTGCGAGAAATATAAAGGTCCTACGCTATTACAAAGGCGCGGGTCCACATCGCCAAATTTAATCCAAGACCCGATTTGAAATAAAATAAGGAATGCGGAAAAGATAAATATCTAATTAAGCTATTACATGGCTTTTGGGCAATTACATTTATATTCACAAAAAGAAATAAAAATGCGAAGAGAATTAAAATCGGGAATGCGAGGGCGTTGGACCCTTTTAAGGAAATTAAATTATAATTATGAAATTAATTAAATTAAATGAGAAAGGAAATTATTTTTTAGAGTTTTTTGTATTTATGGATTTTAGTGAGAATTAATGGAATTAACCTAATTCTAGCTATTTTTAGTTTATTAAAAAAAAAAGTGAAAATTTAAACCTAAAGTTAATCTAATTAATTAATTCAATTTTATTTACAAAAATAACTAATTAATTATTAGTGATGATAAAGAAAAGGAAAAAAAAGATAAAAGTAATTAAAACCTAATTCTACAAATTTTAAATTTATTACAAAAACATTAAAATTTAAACCTAAAATTAAGACTAAATTAATTAATAAGATTTTTACAAAATAACATTAAATAAAAAATATATTTAATTTTGTGACTTTCTGATTTTTATTATTTTTTTATATTATGAAAATATATTAATTTAAAGAATTAAAAAGAAATAATTGAATTAACACAAATAATGGAAAAATAAAAAAAAAAGAAAAGAATTGCAAACCCTTGGGGGTGCTGACCCCAGTTTGGAGGTATTTTGGCCAGTAATTAGGCCCAATCATTAAGGCCTTCAGTTGACTTTTCTGACCACGTGAGTGTGCATTGACTGGTGCCCATGGTGTTCATCAGATCAGGGCCCTTGGATTGAGGTTATTGGCCATGTGGCAAGCTGGGATATTGAGTGTACGATGAACCTCTGGAAGCGAGCTACATAGGAACATGGTTAGAAAAATAATATGGAGAAAGGAGGGGACCTGGGAATCGAACCCAGGTCCCGTTGCTTACCAATACAATGCCTCAACCAACTGTGCCATCTGCTTTCTTTGTAACATTAATAGGATGCAATTATTATAAGAAAAAAAATTTTAGTGGCCTGAATCAAAATAAATTACGCGCCAACTTTGAATAGACCACTCAGAAGCTTCCACGCATCATCTTCTTCATGTTGAACCTGCAAAATAAAAGAGATAGCGGGGGTTTTAAACCCCCACTAAACGGCAAGCATAAAAATAGCGATTAGTACCCTGTTGATCATAAATTGATCGCGAGCTATGGGAACGATTCACGTGAAGCTTCTGAATCCAATAGCCTTGGTCTCGTGGTCTAATTTTTCTGGACAAGGAAACCTCTAATTTTGCAACTCTGAAACCCTAGAAAGCTTCAATGGTAATTTGGCATATAGGCGATAAAAACTCAATTAAACAGTATGGTTAGCTTTAGAAGGATCATATTAGCATAGAACAACAATTAAAATGTATGAAAGATGCCCAGAAACTTAAACATGATTATGCATATTTTCATGAAAAGTGTGACATGGTTCTACCGTTTCTTGATGTTAGAAGTTATGATTTTGATTCAGGAAGATTCCTGGAGGCGTCAGGAATGCAATGGAATTATTGTTTTGCCTTGAAACCTGCTGAAAATAGGAAAACAGTTTTGAAAAATTTCTCCAAAAATTCAAAGTTTGTTTATGGCTTGAGCGCAGCTTTTTTTGGGTCTTGAGCTTTAGGGTTTGCATCAGGCTTATATGAGGGATGGATTAGGGTAAAGATTTGGATCCAAAACCCTTTGCATTGATGTATAAGATATTTGATTTTCATGGCATATCTTCCAAATCTTTTCATGTGCTTTTGGTGCCAATCATGATCAAATCACCTTGATTCTTTCCATATTAGATAGGGCACGAAATCTTGAAGGCATTCCATGCACAAAAAGATTTAAAAAACATGGATGAGTATTTTTTTCATATTTTACTTAATTAAATGAATTAATGGTAATTAAAAATTCAAATAAATAATAAAAAATGATGAAATAACTCCCCTTGGGCCAAATGGTCGTGCATATGCTTTGGATGATGATTCTTGGAAGAAAATGTGGCCCATTAGCAATTTTGAGGCATTTGAATCAAAGTTGACTTTTCAAAATTCCCAAAAATTTCCCAACTTCCACAAGGCATATCTTGCTCAATTTTTAAGCTTTGATCATGTTCTTAGACATTTTGGAAAGGTCTTGAAGTCCTATAACCAATGCCTTTGGTCCCATGTCATTTTGATTTACCAATCTCAAATTATGGTCTTTGACTTAAAGTCCCTTTTTGTTGACTTTTGAAAATGACCTATAATGTTGAAATTGATAACTTTTTGTGAGAGCATTTCTTGGACTTGAAGTGTGAAGAGGAGTTGTAGGAAATGTCTTCATCTTCAAAATGAGCTTTGGATGGAATTTTTCTGATAAACCATGTGGAAGTTATGCCTTGGTTAAGTTACAGTTGACTTTTTCAACTGTCCAAATATGGAAACTTTTGCATCTTGAGACTTTTTGAGCCAAGCCTTGAAAATCATGATCAAGAATTGATCAAATGATGTTTGTGGCTTCAAAATAAGATGTTGACCAAAAATTTGAACTTTTGACTGTCAAATGACCATTTTGCCCCTGCAGTTGACTGCTGAGCAATTAGGGTTTCTGACTGTGCAATTTTGTGCTGTAAGTCTTGAAACTTAGCATATGGATGCTTGACCATGTTTATAGGCATGTGGGACTTGTTTAGACCCTTGGAAACTTCATTTTCTTTGTCAGAACCAAAACCCTAGTTTTTGACTGTTAGGAGGCCCTTGAACTGTGCAACCCTTGGGGAGATTTTGAAGCATGCTCTTTTCAATTCTTGAAGAATGTGGGAGGGCAAATTTTGGGGTACAACACCTACCATCTAGGCTTTCATCTTGAAGTAACCCTACTATACAGGTTCCTTCTCACAACCCTACTATCCAGGCTTTCATCTCGAAGTAACCCTACTATCTAGGTTCCTTCCCATAAGCCCTACCATTCAGGCTTTCATCTTGAAGTAACCCTATTATCCAGGTTCCTTCTCACAACCCTACTATTCAGGCTTTCATCTCGAAGTAACCCTACTATCCAGGTTCCTTCCCATAAGCCCTACCATCCAGGCTTTCATCTTGAAGTAACTCTACTATCCAGGTTCCATCTCACAGCCCTACTATCCAGGCTTTCATCTCGAAGTAACCCTACTATCCAGGTTCCTTCTTACAGCCCTACTATCCAGGATTTCATCTCGAAGTAACCCTACTATCCAGGTTCCTTCTCATAGCCCTATTATCCAAGCTTTCGTTTCAAAGTAACCCTACGACCCAGGTTCCTTCTCATAACCTTACCATCCAGGTTTCTTCTTTTTTATCTCCAAATGACAGTTTACAACACTATAAGACCTGGACCCAGCCAGACACGGACGATTTCATATTTCCCCAGTAAGTCGATGTGCATCTTGGACCCCAAACAGATAGGAAGTTTACTTCCACCTCCTCAATCAGGAGTTGATTACCCCAGTAGAGTAATAGACAACCGAAGCTCCTATACTCTATTTCCCATTTCATAAATCAACATTCCCCGACGAAGTTCTCCTAAACGGCAGGTACAAAGTTCCTCGCAAAGGAATCTCTTATGCGATTGATATATTTTTGGATGGCATCTTTAAGCCCATCTCCAACTATTCTCTTTCAACTTCCAAATGGCATCTGTAAGCCCATTCCCGATATTATCGATCGACATTCATTTCATGCGAATGCAAATTTCTGGGCACTCTAGTGTTCAATCATCTTCCACCTTCAGTTTATGAAAGGCAGACAGCCAATCTACATCCTCAGGTTTAGAAGATTGAATAGGGGCAGCTGTTGTACCTCAAAATTTTCCCTCTCATTTTACTCAATATATGTTCATTGAGATCCTCAATTTGCTCAAGGATGCCCAAGAGTTGACCAGACAAACTCTCTCCTAAGACAATGTACCTCAAACTAGGGTTTCACTCCTCATCAAGATGTTTGAGTTCCAAGGGTCCCAAATGATTTCCATTGCCCTAATATGTTCTCAAGATCATTCATGCCAAGTTTCATGCCTTGCACAAGAAGTCTGCTTAGTCAACTGCTTAAATGCCTAAAAGTCAACTGTACTAGGTCAAAATTCAACTGTGGCCCTCATGCAGTCAAACTTCAAGATTTTTGGTCAACATCATCATTTTGAATTGATAATCATCATTTGATCAAGGGTTGACCATGATTCCTCAAGAAATGCTCCTAATTCATCAAAAGTCAAATTTGCAAGATTAAGGTTTCTATATGAAAAGTCAACTGAACTTTGACTGGGCATAACTTTCTCATACTTTGTCCATTTGGCCCTAAACAAATCCCATATTGAAGAGAATCCAATTCCCTACAATACATATTTTATCTTCAAGTTCAAGAAGTGCACCATTTGAAAGATGAAAGCTCATACATTACATGTCATTTTCAGAAAGTCAGCAAAAGACACTTTTTGTCCAGACCTTTTACATCAATATAACATCTTCAAATGCAAAAGTGATCAAAAGAGGGATTAAAGTAGACATCTTTGGATTTCCAAAAAGTACTAGATCATCCTCATTAGATGAAAATTGAGCAAGTTATGGTTTGCCCAAGTTGGGAAAATTTTGGAAATTGCAAGAATGGTGCACTGAGCAGATTTGGATTTGAGTCAATGGCCTAACTTTTTAAGGTTAAAGAATTTTCCTAAGGTTATAAAGGACCTCTAATATTATTTTTTAATGACATTGTATTTTCTACCTATTTTTTACATATGTATTTTAATTTATTTCAAATAAATATAAAATAAATTATATAAAATACATTGAAATGGGTTTAAGCATGTGGGCTAGTGTTTTGGCTTTCTTAGAGGCCCACAATTTCATGCTACCATGACCAGGTTCATCCAAGAAAAGATAAGGCATGTTTTGGTAAAATAGGAAAGCTTTGAATGTGTTGGATTTTTGTTGGGAAACCTTGAGTTATGACCATGATTTTGTCCCTTTAATGGTGTCTTCTCACTCAACACTATATATACAGCACGCTAGAAAGCCTAACGCAAGGAGATATAGCCAGAAGAACCTCTGTTACTTTGCAAAAAAAACTTACAAATTGTCAAATTCAAATTCCTAGTTCCATCCAGTTTCAACCCCAAAGAAAGGTTCAAATGCTTTCCTACGAGTCTCCTGGATCATTCCCAATCATTATCAGGTCTTAAAGCAGGCGGAAACATACCCCAACCATACCACGGTTTGCACATTCTTCTGATCCCAATTACCCTTATTTTTATGATATAAATGCATTCTCATCAATTATCTTTAATCTCTCATATGTTTGCAAGCTTTTGGGATGGTTGAATTGAAGTTTAGGGGAAGGAATAATGATTTGCCATGGTTAGGGTTCGAACCTCCAAACAAAGGGTCTTACCCTTTTCAGGGGGATGAGAGTGATTCAGCCATGGCCTCAAAATGAATTTATTATGCGTGTTGTTATTGTTTTGAACGCAGGTTTTTTAGTGACAGATGGAAAACTGTCGCTATAGGTACAATGACCTAACACGACGGACAAAGGTGGAAGTTAACTGTGTGGCAGCCTCCCAATGGCCCATTTGAATTAGCGCGCCATTTTTTTCTATTTCCATAATATTGACCCTTTTTATATATATTGTATTTGTTTGATTTGAAGTAACAAAAAACCATCTAGCGCAGTTGGTAGGAGGGCACTTTGTGAAAGGAAGGGACCTGGGTTCGAGTCCCAGGTCCATCATTTTATTTTTCTAACAATTGCAGATCGCAGATCCAGTGTATGTTAATTATGCCATCCTAGCGTGTGCTCTCAGATCATAGCCATCAGATCTTGATCAATCCAGATTAAGAGGCGTCAAACGTGCAGGTGCACCATGTACTCCTGAGGTTGGTCCTTATTGAATCAGGCCAGCTGATGGACCTTTCCTAAGTGGGTCAAACGCTTTCAGCAGAGTCCCCCCCCCCCCATTTTACCAGTGACAGCCAAGCCCATTGTTCTATATTTTGTTTCTTTCTTATTTTTAGTTATTATTTAGTAGTTTTCAAAAAATCTTTTAATAATGATAAAAAAAATCGAATCAAAAAATAAATAAATAAGTTTAGGTTTTTTTTATAAAATTAATTCAATTAATTAATTACCTTTAATTTCATTTTACTAATTTTAAAATCAATTAGATCTAGATCCACTTTTATGTGATTTGTTTTCTTAATAAAATATAAAAAGAATTTAGAATTAGGCTAACTTTATTTCAAATTTATTTTCCTTAAATTGAATTCAGATTTTAGATTATTTCTTCTTTTTTCTAATAAATTAATAGACAACCAAAAAGATGTTATTGTTTACTTAGATTACTTTTTTTAGGTTTTTCTTCTTAGACGTTTGATCCCGTCTCGCGCGTGTTATTTTATTTCTCGCATTTTTTATATATAATGTAACTAATTATGGGATGTAACAGGCTAGGCTTAAAATTCTGCTTTTTATTTCTTGTACATTTTATGTAAATGCCCCAAAGCCATGTAATAGCGTAGATTTACAATTCTCGTACTTTATTTTCTTTTATATATTAACTGTTAGTCATTAGGCATGTATGATAAGATTGTAAATTAAAACGTTAGCTCACCTAATAAAAAAGACAAAAATAACTGAATCAAGCACACTTGCACATGTTCACTCTTAGGGTTTACCCCACTCGGTTGCCTCAGAAATAATGGTCGTGTCCCTCAAACGTAGGGATACCTTAGTAATGACCCGTGATTCAAAATTGTCATAAAGATCATAGTCCCTACTTGTCCCTCAAGTTTCCTATGAATTGATCTTATGACGATAGTCCCTTCGAAATGCTAAGGTATCTTTACTTGTTGCCTTCAAAGACCATTTCTTCCCTTCGAACGTCCCTTTTAAACTACAACGGCAGTGCTACCTATTCCTTAATAATAGGATAGCACTGTCTAAAGGAAAGCGAACATACCTTTTTTCGAGTAGGTAGATTAGTTCTTAGGTACTTGCTCAAACAAAGCTTTTCACATAAACACTTTTCAAAATAATTTTCAAAACAACTTCGTCACACTCTTAAGGACTGGTACAAGGGTTATCACGAAGTAAAACTTCTTCAAAACAAACACACACAAGCAATTTTAAAAATGAGAAAAGTACCTAAGAGCCCGTGGAAAAGCACGGATAGAAAGGGTGCTAACACCTTCCCTTTTTATAATCTACCCCCTGTACTCAGAAACATTCTCGAAAAAGGTTTTTTCTGTTCTTTTTCCTTTTCCTTAGTTGGATGAAATAAAAGTCGGTGGCGACTCTTGCTTACCGCGACATTTACGAATACGAAACGCAAACCAGTATAACAGTCGGTTCTTCCACCGTATCATAGAACTGGAAACTCTGTTGGGGAGAATAATAAGTGGGGTATACCTTAGGATCAAGGTCATTTAAATTGCTTCTTTTGCTTGTCTTGATTGCTTTTTTTTAAGGGATTGTTTGGGTTATTATAGATCCTACACCCAGATCTGGGGAACACCTTTTAGGTAAGTAGCAATAAACTGTGAGGGAACTGTGCGGGGTATACCGATACGGTTGAAGCAGTAGCTACGTTGATGTGGCACTTTGGTTGGTACCGATAACCCTTGAGTCAATCAGGGAGAGTATGGGGCCGTCGCGTGGTGTCGTGAAGCATCAACTGACCTTAGAACCTTTAATCATACAACTTGGCTAGTAGGACATAGCGAGGTGGCCGACCTTGGTGTATTCATAAGGTCGACAGATACTCGATGCTACACTCATTGAGGTTTGACTCTTGAGTTTTGTTTAGTTACGAGTCAATCGCCTATTGGACAAAGCTGGGGGGAAAGATCAGTGATATTTAGATCCCTTAGAACCCGATTACTATTTATAAGACAAGTTGAACCAATCCAACTTCAAGAGGGTATGACCTTAAAACTCATGCAGGCCTTAAACCTAAGGACTTGGTGTGACTTGTTTGTTGTTTACTATACATGTGACTTTCTAATATAATCATGACATCATAAGCCTGGCACATCATGGCTAACCATTTCAAGGATTTCCTAGGGCTCATTTTTGCTTTGTTTTGTAGGACATGGCATCCGCCCATAGGAACACTATACAGATCAACCTTGTTAAAATGTCTCTCCAACTAAAGGACCTGGCATTAAGGGTTCTTGAAAGCTCTCATTTCACTAAAAAGCATGGTCAGTTGCTCAATTTGGTCACTGCAAAACCTGATGAAGAATTATTAAAAGTGTTGTTTCAGTTCTTCGATCCTGTGCACCATTGTTTCACCTTCCCGAATTACCAGCTAGTACCTACTATGGAGGAATTTTCTCAGTTGTTAGGGGTACCTATTCTTGATCAATTACCTTTCAACGGTACGGAAGAACATCCAAAGCATGAAGAGATTGCTAGAGCTCTGTCTTTACAACGGTCTGACATAGTGACAAATTGGGAGACTAGAGGGAGTGTTCAAGGAATTCCCGTTAAGTTTCGGTACGAGAAGGCTTACCACTTTTGTGATACCTTAAATTTACAAGCTTTAGAAGAGGTGTTGGCACTTGTCATTTATGGGACGATACTTTTCCCTAATGCGGATCAACTCGTAGATGTGAGCATTGTTAAGGTTTTTCTGTCTCATAATCCAGTGCCTACATTACTCGGGGATATTCTGCACTCTCTGCATGCTCGCACTCAAAAGAGAAGGGGTACCCTCCTGTGTTGCACTCCTCTATTGTCTAGGTGGTTTATTTCGCACCTACCCAGGTCGGTTTTGAAGAACGAGCAGGGTTTGAAATGGTCTCGTAGGCTGATGTCCCTTAAGCACTCAGACATTTATTGGTGTTCACGGTTCTCAGAAGATATTACCATCATCGATCGTTGTGGTGAATTCCCTATTGTACCTCTCTTAGGCATTATGGGAGGAATCACTTACACCCTTGTTTGACACTGCGTCAGTTTGGTTATGAAAGAAGAGAGGGTCCTCATGACACGCTTATCCAAGGAATCGCCTTCAACTATGAGAATGATGCCCAGGGGTACCACATGAGGTTCATAAAAGCTTGGGGCGTGGTGCATAAAATTAATAGCAAGACGCTAGGTCACAAGAATTCCATTCCTCTTGAGCCTTATCTCTGGTGGGTACGAGCTCGCGCCTAAAGTCTCATGATGCCTTACTTTGCCGTCCTACCAGTAACTCTGAAGCCAGCTATTGAAGGAGATACTACTTCACTTGGTCATCATCCTGACATGCCAACCGATAATGAAGAGTTACAGAAATCTTGGGTTCAACTCAAAGAGGAGCGGGATACGTTTGAAGCTCAATTCTATTCTAGCGAGAAGAAGGTCTTAGAGCTCACTAGGCTACTCCATGAAGAAAGGAACATAAATGCCTACATTGCACCAAAAAGGATGTGCTCTTGGGAGACCTAGTTTCTTTTTGCTTTAAATTTTGTTTTGTTTAATTGTAAGCCGAAAGGGCATTCTTTGTAACAATTTGAACTTATTAATGTAATTAACGTATGTTTCTTTTGGTTAAACAAATTTGAGCCTTTAAGAATTCTTGAAATCATTACATACGCATCCCATTCATAACATCTCATAAATAGGTACCATTACATGTTTCTCATCTTCTTCGCTGTTTATTTCATGCAGAAATGTCTTCCGAACAAAGCATCAAGGATCTTCCGGCACAAAACGCCCAGTTCCAGCAGATGTTCATAAATTTGGAAAAAGGGCAGGAGGATTTGAAAGCCCTCATCTTGAAAGAGAAAAAGAAAAAGAAGAAGGTTGTCGGTATCCTGAATATGGGCAGAAGGTTTAGAGGGCCTTTGAAGCAACAAGCCGATCTAACCTCTTCATCCAAAGAAGGGGAGAATCAAGAAGAAGAGACAACGGAGAAGGACCCCAGTCCTGAAGTTTATGACAATGATACCGACTACAATGATGAGCAATATCCTCCCACTGAGGATAGATACAAGCAGTTGGAAGATCGTTTGAGTGCTATGGAAGTCCAGAGGATACCTGGGATGGATTTCAAAGAATTGGGATTGGTGTCGGGAGTGGTCATCCTGCAGAAGTTCAAAGCTCCAATTTTTGCAAAGTATGATGGGGTTTCCTGCCCAAAACTCCATCTCCGCTCTTATGTCAGAAAGATCCAGCCCCACACCGCTGATAGAAATTTGTGGGTTCATTTCTTTCAAGATAGTCTGTCAGGGACTCAGCTTGAATGGTTCTACCAATTGGAGAGAGCCAATGTCCGAAATTGGGAAGATCTGGCTGCTGCTTTTTATAAGCAGTACCAATACAACACCGATCTTGCTCCTACTCGTACTCAACTCTAGAGTATGTCCATGGGGGAAAGTGAAGGCTTTAAAGACTATGCCCTGAAGTGGAGAGACTTGGCTGGAAGAGTTCAACCCCCATTGTCTGATAGGGAGTTGGTCGATATGTTTCTGGGGACGCTATCTGGTCCATTCTTTAATCATTTGATCGGCAGCTCATCAGCTAGTTTCACCGAGCTGATTCTGACTGGAGAGAGAGTAGAAGCTGGGATTTGGAGCGGCAAGATACAGAAGGATGCCTCTTCGAGTTCGATAAAGAATCCTTTTGCTTGCAAGAAGGAAGCCAGTGCCATCTATAGCCCGAGGAGCCAAAATAGAGCTGGACATCGCCAGACAGTAAGTGCGGTAATGATACCTAGGCCTACGGTTGCTCCATAATGCAACAATCAACAAAGGGTGGAAAGACCACAACAGCTGTTTACCCGAATCAATATGACGTTGGCTGAAGTTCTAGCTCATCTGTTGAGATCCAACTTGGCAACCTTGAAAGAGGCTCCCAAGAATCCGAATACTATATATTCTGGATATAATCCAAATGCTCGGTGTGCCTATCATTTTGAGAGCCCTAGCCACGATCCAATGACTGTTGGGCTCAAATAAATAAGGTACAAGATTTGATTGAAGCCAAGGAAATTGAGTTCGGTACTCCGGAAAAGCCCAATGTCATAACTGCTCCCATGCCTAAGCATGGTCGTGGAGTTAATGTTGTTGATACCAACTTTTTTGTGACCTTGGTGGATGAAGTTTCTACCACTCTCATGACTGTGAAGAAGAATTTGTTGTTGGCCGGTTTATTTCCGGGTTGTGGCGAAGGTTGCCACATGTGTTCACTTCTGCCTTCTGGTTGCCCTTTGCTGAAGTCAGGTGTTCAATGCCTGATGGACAGCAAATAAATTTTGTTCGAGAAAACGTTGGTTCCTATTGTTCCATCTGAAGACATTGTCATTATAACCATTTCCGCCAATCCTTTCAAGGTCTCCTCAAGAAGACTTGTTAGGATTACATCTTCTCCAAGAATAGCTCCGCTAATAATCACTGTTCCTGGTCCTGTCCCGTATGCCTCGGACAAAGTTGTCCCCTGGCATTATGGTGCCGATGTGTACTATCATGGCATCAAACAAGATCTGAAAAATGAAGATGTTGATCCTGATATTGGTAACATTGTCGGGACCAACAAGGTTACCCGAAGTGGAAGGGTCTTCTCTCCCGAGATTTCCGTTAAGATTGTCAACAGGCCTATGTTCATTCCGTCTATTGTACCTGTGGGTACATCAACTACGGCTCCTGTTCTTACTCCAATTATTACCCCTGTCGAAGAATCTTCTGGCACCCATGGCAAAGAAGTTATAGGTGAGCCTACTCGGACGGAGGCACCTAGAAAAATTATCGTGGAAGCCTCTAAGCAAGAGATAGAGGAAATACTAAAAATAATCAAAAAGAGCGACTATAACGTGGTCGAGCAGCTGGGGCAGACCCCCTCAAAGATATCCATGTTGTCTCTACTGTTGTGTTCCGAAGCCCATGCAAAGGCTTTGATTTCATTCCTTAAGACTGCGCATCTGCCGCAGGAGACCTCAACTAATCAATTCAAAGATTGTGTGGCTAGCCTGACTGCTGAAAATGGGTTGGGTTTCTCAGATGCGGACCTGACACTGAAATGGAGGAAGCATAATGATGCTCTGCATGTCTCATTTGAGTGCAGGGGCACCACTATGGCTCATGTGCTGGTAGATATTGGGTCTTCGCTGAATGTCCTGCCTAAAAAGGCATTGGATCGGTTGGATTGCGAGGGATTGACCTTAAGACCTAGTAACATTGTGGTGAGGGCTTTTGATGGGTCGAAGAGAATGGTGAATGGGGAAGTGGACATCCCCATCAAAGTAGGTTCCCAGACTTTTGAGTCCACTTTCTATGTAATGGACATCCGGTCGTCGTACTCTTGTTTGTTGGGTCGTCCTTGGATCCATGAAGCTGGGGAAGTTACTTCTACATTACACCAAATGCTGAAGTATCCAGTAAGAGGAAAGATTGTCACTGTGCGTGGTGAGGAGGAGTATATGGTGAGCTACCTCAATACCTTCAGGTACATAGAGATGGATGGGGAATTCGTAGAGACTCCTTGTCAGAATTTTGAAGGGGTTCCCCAGATCTTGGCATCGGCTGAAACTACTACCAACAAACCTCCTTTGAAGATAGCTTCCCTCAATGACGCCAGACCAGTGGTTGAAAAAGGTGGGTGTACCAACTGGGGACAGCTCCCTGATTTCACTCATAAAACTGACAAGTTTGGTTTAGGCTTCACTTCAGGAGCTCAAAGGGTTGTTCAACGCGCTCGGGCTAGAGGACCTCCCCTACGCATCAGTAATCGGGGAATTAACACCATTGAAGACAGTGAGGAAGACTCAGACATTGACAGGTGGATCTACCCAACTACCAATTGTGGATCGAATAACTGGACGGCTAGGGACTTTATACCAGTTTCTTTTATTCTGCAGTAAGTGTCTTACTCGTTTTGAGATTTGTAATAAACAATTTAAAACTTTACAGCCTTGTGCCTTTCCCGAGGCACATTGGTTTTGCTTGTGAGGGCTATTATTTGTCACTTCATATATCATTAATAAAGCATTGGACGTTTCTTTCATACAAATTTTGCGCTCTCTGTTTTTATTTTCTGTTTTCACTTTATCAAAGCAGCTATGCTCTTACACACACTCACATATCATACTGCAGATCCATATCCACTCTAGATCCCATTAATAACAGCTCTGCTACTGCCATTTATGACTTCGAAAATCCGATCAACCAAGCTGAAGACGAAAGTGAGGATGATTGTGAGGTGCCAGGAGAACTTGCTAGACTATTACAACAGGAAGAAAGGGCTATACAGCCTCATGAAGAGCGGGTTGAGACGATAAATATTGGCACGGAAACAGACAGAAAGGAAGTCAAGATTGGTGCAAATTTGGAAGGTAAAGTCAAACAGCGGTTGATACAAATGTTGCAGGACTACTTTGAGATCTTTGCCTGGTCATATGAAGACATGCCAGGCCTAGACACTGATATTGTGGTTCATCGTCTGCGGACCAAAGAAGATTGTCCTTCGATTAAACAGAAGGTCCATCGTATGTGCCCTGAAATGTCAGAGAAGATCAAGGCAGAGGTCATGAAGCAGTTTGACGCAGGATTCTTAGTTGTCACTTCTTATCCATAGTGGGTTACTAACATTATTCTGGTACCTAAGAAGGACGATAAGGTACTAATTTGTGTGGATTATAGAGATCTTAATAGGGCAAGCCCCAAAGATGACTTCCCACTTCCTCACATTAATGTTCTGGTTGACAAGACCGTGCAACATAAAATCTTCTCCTTCATGGACGGTTTTTCTGGCTACAACCAGATCAAGATGGATCCTGAAGACATGGAGAAGACAACCTTTGTCACACAATGGGGAACCTTCTGTTACAAGGTGCTGCCTTTTGGGTTGAAGAATGTTGGGCAACTTATCAGTGTGCCATGGTCGCTTTGTTCCATGATATGATTCATCACGAGATCGAAGTTTATGTTGATGACATGATAGCCAGGCTCAGACTAAGGAAGAGCACCTTGATCATCTACAAAAGTTGTTCGACAAGTTGAAGATATACAAACTGAGGTTGAATCCGAACAAGTGCACCTTTGGGGTAAGGTCCAGTAAACTTCTGGGATTCATCGTCAGCGACAAAGGCATCCAAGTAGATCCTGCAAAGGTAAAGGCTATACAAGAAATTCCGGCTCCCCGTACAGATAAGGAAGTTAGAGGTTTCTTAGGACGCTTGAATTATATCGCCAGGTTCATTTCACATCTGACAGCCACTTGTGAGCCCATCTTCAAGCTTTTGAAGATAGATCAAGTGGTAAAGTGGAATGATGAAGGCCATACCGCTTTCGAAAGAATCAAAGAATACCTTCAAGAACCGCCAATTCTGATACCTCCGGTTGAAGGAAGACATTTGTTATTGTATTTAACAGTACTAGACAATTCAATGGGGGTGTGTGTTGGGGAAGCATGACGAGTCTGGTCGAAAAGAGCACGCGATATACTACCTTAGCAAAAAGTTTACCGACTGTGAGACACGATACTCACTACTCGAGAAAACTTGTTGCGCTTTAGCATGGGTTACTCGCCGACTAAGACAGTATATGCTGACCCACACTACTTTGTTGATATCCAAGATGGATCCGATCAAATACATCTTCGAGAAACCCGCTCTCTTCGGAAGAATAGCAAGATGGAAGATGATCTTAACTGAGTACGATATACAATATACAACCCAGAAAGCGATCAGGGGGAGTGTATTGGCTGATCATTTGACTCACCAGGCCGTGGATGACTACCAGTCCATGAATTTTGAGTTCCCGGATGAGAATATTATGCTGGTGACTGACTACGAAGGACCTGGATCGGATGAAGGACCCGAGGAAGGATCCCGATGGACTATGTTTTTTGACGGAGCCTCGAACGCACTGGGTAATGGCATTGGTGCTATAATAATATCTCCTAAGGTCTATCGTGCTCCTTTCACTGCCCTACTATGTTTCAACTACACTAACAACACGGCAGAGTATGAAGCCTGCATCTTGGGTCTTAAAACCGCTATTGACCTCATGATCAAGTTCTTGGATGTTTTCGGGGATTCAGCCTTGGTAATAAGCCAAATCAAAGGCGAATGGGATACGAAGCATCTGAAACTCATCCCATATAAAGAGTACATATTGACATTGATCCTACACTTTGAAGAGGTAACCTTCGAACATTTCCCACGAGAGGAGAACCAGTTAGCAGACGCGCTAGCTACCATGTCTTCTATGTTCAAAGTTAGGTGGGACAATGAAGCTCCCCAAATCACCATTCAGAAGTTGGAAGAACCAGCACACTGCTGTGAAATTGATACCGAAGAAGTGGTAGAAAAATCCTGGTTTCACGAAGTCAAAATATATCTCAAGGCTCAAGAGTATCCCGAAGGGGCATCTGTCAATGATAAGAATTTTCTGAGGAGGTTCGCTGCAAAGTTCTTCCTCAGTAATGGAATCCTCTACAAGCACAATCATGACTCTACATTACTACGATGTATGGACAAGAGCGAAGCGGAGAGGATCATGACAGATTTACATGAAGGTACCTTCGGAACCCATTCCAGTGGATATACCATGGCTAAGAAGATCCTACAGGCAGGATATTACTGGTCCACTATGGAAGCCGATTGTTATCAGCACTCTCTAACTTGTCATAAGTGCCAAATCTATGCTGATAAGGTGCATGTGCCTCCGGTCCCCTTAAACGTATTGACAGCCCCGTGGCCCTTTGCAATGTAGGGCATCTACATGATCAGAGAAATCAGGCCCACCGCTTCTAATGGGCATCGCTTCATCCTAGTAGCCATTGATTACTTCACGAAGTGGGTTGAGGCAGTTTCCCTTGCTATAGTAACCAAGAACATCGTGGCGCGGTTTATCCGACATAATCTGATTTGTCGATATGGTATGCCAGAGAGAATTATTACTGACAATGGTACGAATCTCAACATCAAAATGATCACCGAGCTCTGTAAACGGTTCAAGATACAGCATCATAATTCTTCTCCCTACCGGCCAAAGATGAATGGCGTTGTTGAAGCAGCTAACAAGAACATCAAAAAGATTTTACAGAAGATGACGCTGACATACAAAGACTGGCATGAGATGTTTCCATTTTCTATTCATGGGTACCGTACCTCAGCACGGACGTCGACAGGGGCAACACCCTACTCTCTAGTATTTGGCATGGAGGCATTCCTACCCATCGAAGTCCAGATATCTTCTCTCAAGATTATGAACGATGCAGGTTTGAACGAAGACGACTGGATCTGAACCCGACTTGATCAGTTAAATATAATTGATGAAAAGAGACTTATTGCTATCTGCCATGGTCAGATGTATCAAAAGCGAATGATCAAGGCTTTTAACAAGAAAGTCAGTCGTCTAGAATATCAAGTCGGGGATCTAGTGATCAAGCGCATCATACTGCCGCAAGGTGATCCCAGGGGAAAATGGACCCCCATGTACGAAGGTCCATTTATGGTTAAGAATATTTTTTCGGGTGGAACTATGATTCTAACCACCATGGACGGTGATGACCTTCCTCACCCTGTCAATGCAGATATTGGGAAAATATACTACGCCTAATCAAAATACCCTCTAGGTTTACTGGCCTAGGAAAAAATAAGGGCTTCCCGGCGAACCAAAAGGGTTCGGGCAAAAGTAAGGGATGAAAAGAAAAATTTTGTACACCCGGCAAGTCAAAAACCTGAAAGGGCGACTTGGGCGAAAAAGGGTATCCCGGTGGGATGAAAACCTGAAAGGGCAGTCCAGGCAAAAGTTAGGGATATAAAGTGTATCATTATGTCCCATTGGATCATCTTGCGACCAGATTTATGTATCGACTCTCAAGCTCAGATGGCACCAATCGATCTAATCAACTTTCGACCAAGTAGAAAAGTGATGAGATGCTCGAAGATATAAAGGCGATAGTAGAGTTGGAACTCAATGGGAGTGTTGCACATAGCTGTTTTATTTTGTACAAAATTGTATAGCTTCGATTTTTAGGTCGACGCCCTCTTACTAGAGCGTCAGCCTCCTTGTACGAAAATGCCTATTACAGGCCAACTTCAAAAAATCAATACAAAATCATTTTCACAAGAAACTTTGAGTTTTTTTTTTTTCTGTTTTGTTTTGCAAGAACGTCCAATGATTTATTCTTGACATATGAATTTGAATATGATTGTTTCTCATAGATATCTACATAAGAAACAAAAAAGACAATTACTCGTAATTCCAAAAAAAAACAAGAAGCGTCAAACCCGACGGATACTCTGCCCAGCAGGTACCGAGATAGAGACAGCTTTGGAGCATAATCATCAGTACATACACTCCCTACAGAGTAAAAAAAATCCAAAAGCATTGATGTCGGCTTTCCCAAAACAGAAAGTAATCTCCTCAGCCAGGGTCATTCAGAAACCTGACAGCTACATTCCCCCATCCGAATTTCATAATCACGAGTGGGCCAGTAAATTTCATCCCCTAAGAAGAGTCTATTTTTATGGATGCAGAAGCTCAATCCCCGACAGAGCTTACTACTTCAACTACAGAAATTCGCCTTCTAAGTCTGTTTCCCGCAGAGTTTATTCTCAAGCAGAATCTCTTCCTAATAGAATATTCATGAAATCTCCAGCATAGTCATTTCCGTTCACCAGCCCCGACGGAAGTAGAATAACCACAATTCTCTACAATAGTCAGGAATGATATATTCTCCAGCAGTAGTCAGGGATTTATTTTCCCAGACTTGGACATACCCCAATAGCACTTCATGTACATACATCATGACATGCGCATACTTATCACAAATGACATAATCTCATTTATTTTGAGAACATCATCCCGCCATGCATTTCATACATCACATATAATTAACCATGTTATCTTTTCAAGAAAGACGATTATCTTCAACAATCCTAGCAGTTATACAGATCACGTCTGTAGACAGCTAATGGAAAATCAGTTCCCGATACCAAACGGGTCAACTAATCTACAATGTCACTTTGAAATAACCCTACTATCCAGGTTCCTTCCCATGAATCAGCCTTACTATCCAGGCTTTCATCTCGAAGTAACCCTACTATCCAGGTTCCTTCCCATAAGCCCTACCATCCAGGCTTTCATCTTGAAGTAACCCTACTATCCAGGTTCCTTCTTACAGCCCTACTATCCAGGCTTTCATCTCAAAGTAACCCTATTATCCAGGTTCCTTCCTATAAGCCCTACCGTCTAGGCTTTCATCTTGAAGTAACCCTACTATCCATGTTCCTTCTCACAGCCCTACCATCCAGGCTTTCATCTTGAAGTAACCCTACTATCCAGGTTCCTTCTCACAGCCCTACTATCCAGGCTTTCATCTCAAAGTAACCCTACTATCCAGGTTCCTTTCCATAAGCCCTACCATCTAGGCTTTCATCTTGAAGTAACCCTACTATCCAGGTTCCTTCTCACAGACCTACTATCCAGGCTTTTATCTCGAAGTAACCCTACTATCCAGGTTCCTTCCCATAATCCCTACCATCCAGGCTTTCATCTTGAAGTAACCCTACTATCCAGGTTCCTTCTCACAACCCTACTATCCAGGCTTTCATCTCGAAGTAACCCTATTATCCAGGTTCCTTCCCATAAGCCCTACCATCTAGGATTTCATCTTGAAGTAACCCTACTATCTAGGTTCCTTCTCACAACCCTACTATCCAGACTTTTATCTCGAAGTAACCCTACTATCCAGGTTCCTTCTCACAACCCTACTATCCATGATTTTATCTCGAAGTAACCCTACTATCCAGGTTCCTTCTCATAGCCCTACTATCCAGGCTTTCGTTTCAAAGTAACCCTACGACCGAGGTTCCTTCTCATAACCTTACCATTCACGTTTCTTATTTCTTATCTCCAAACGACATTTTACAACACTGTAAGACCTGGACCCGGCCAGACACGAACGTTTTCACATTTCCCCAGTAAGTCGCTGTACAGCCTAGACCCCGACCAGATAGGCTGTTTACTTCCACCTCCTCAATCAGGAGTTGATTCCCCCAGTAGAGTAATAGACAATCGAAGCTCCTATACTCTATTTCCCATGTCATAAATCAACATTCCCCGACGAAGTTCTCCTCAACGGCATGTACAAAGTTCCTCGCAAAGGAATCTCTTATGTGATCGATATATTTTTGGATGGCATCTTTAAGCCCATCTCCAACTATTCTCTATCAACTTCCAAATGGCATCTGTAAGCCCATTCCAATATTATCGATCGACATACACTTCATGCGAGTGCAAATTTCTGGGCACTCTAGTGTTCAATCATCTTCCACCTTCAGATTATGAAAGGCAGACAGCCAATCTACATCCTCAGGTTTAAGAAGATTGAACAGGGGCAACTGTTGTACCCTAAAATTTTCCCTCTTATTTTACTCAATATATGTTCATTGAGATCCTCAATTTTCTCAAGGATGCCCAAGAGTTGACCAGACAAACTCTCTCCTAAGACAATGTACCTCAAACTAGGGTTTCACTCCTCATCAAGATGTTTGATTTCCAAGGGTCCCAAATGATTTCCATTACCCTAATATGTTCTCAAGATCATCCATGCCAAGTTTCATGCCTTACACAAGAAGTCTGCTCAATCAACTGCTTAAATGCCTAAAAGTCAAATGTACTAAGTCAAAAGTCAATTGTGGCCCTCATGCAGTCAAACTTCAAGATTTTTGGTCAACATCGTCATTTTGAAGTGATAATCATCATTGATCAAGGGTTGACCATGATTCCTCAATAAATTCTCCTAATTCATCAAAATTCAAATTTGCAAGATTAGGGTTTCTATATGAAAAGTCAACTGAACTTTGACTGGGCATAAATTTCTCATACTTTGTCCATTTGGCCCCAATCAAATCCCATATTGAAGAGAATCCAATTCCCTACAATACATATTTTATCTTCAAGTTCAAGAAGTGTACCATTTGAAATATGCAAGCTCATACATTACATGTCATTTTTAGAAAGTCAGAAAAAGACACTTTTTGTCCAGACCTTTTACATCAAGATAACATCTTCAAATGCAAAAGTGATCATAAGAGGGATTGAATTAGACATCTTAGGATTTCCAAAAAGTAAAAGATCATCCTCATGAGATGAAAATTGATCAAGTTATGGTTGGCCCAAGTTGGGAAAATTTTGGAAATTGCAAGAATGGTGCACTGAGCAGATTTGGATTTTTGAGTCAATGGCCTAACTTTTTAAGGTTCAAGCATTTTCCTAAGGTTATAAAGGACCTCTAATATTATTTTCGCATGGCCTTGTATTTTCTACCTATTTTTTATATATTTATTTTAATTTATTTCAAATAAATATAAAATAAATTGTATAAAATACATGGAAATGGGTTTAAGTGTGTGGGCTAGTGTTTTGGCTTGCTTAGAGGCCCACAATTTCGTGCTACCATGACCAGGCTCATCCAATAAAAGATAAGGCATGTTTTGGTAAAATAGGAAAGCTTCGAATGTGTTGGATTTTTGTTGGGAAACCTTGAGTTATGACCATGATTATGTCCCTTTAATGGTGTCTTCTCACTCCACACTATATATACAGCATGCTAGCAAGCCTAACGCAAGGAGATACAGCCAGAAGAACCTTTGTTACTTTGCAATAAAAACCATACAAATTGTCAAATTCAAATTCCTAGTTCCAGCCAGTTTCAACCCCAAACAAAGGTTCAAACGCATTCTTACGAGTCTCCTGGATCATTCCCAATCATTATCAGGTCTTAAGGCAGGCGGAAACGTACCCCAACCATACCACGGTTTGCACATTCTTCTGATCCCGATTACCCTGATTTTTATGATATAAATGCATTCTCATCATTTATCTTTAATCTCTCATATGTTTGAAAGATTTTGGGATGGTTGAATTGAAGTTTAGGGGCAGGAATAATGATTTGCCATGGTTATGGTTCGGACCTCCAATTTGGGGTTTTCCGTATAAGGAAAAATTAGTCCAAACAAAGGGTCTTACCCTTTTCAGGGGGATGAGAGTGATTCAGCCATGGCCTCAAAATGAATTTATTATGCGTGTTGTTGTTGTTTTGAACGCAGGTATTTAGTGACAGGTGAAAAACTGTTGCTATAGGTACAATGACCAAACACGACGGACAGAGGTGAAAGACAACTGCGTGGCAGCCTTCCAATGGCCCGTTTGAATCAGCGCACCATTTTTTTTTATTTCCATAATATTGACCCTTTATATATATATTGTATTTGTTTGATTTGAAATAACAAAAAACCATCTAGCGCAGTTGGTAGGAGGGTGCTTTGTGAAAGGAAGGGACCTGGGTTCGAGTCCCAGGTCCGTCATTTTATTTTCTTAATAATTGTAGATCGCAGATCCAGTGTATGTTAATTATGCCATCCTAGCGTGTGCTCTCAGATCATAGCCATTAGATCTTGATCAATCCAGATCAAGAGGCGTCAAACGTGCAGGTGCACCATGTACTCCTGAGGTTGATCATCATTGAATCAGGCCAGCTGATGGGCCTTTCCTAAATGGGCCAAACGCTTTCAGCAGAGTCCCCCCCCCCCATTTTACTAGTGACAGCAATGCCCATTGTTCTATATTTTTGTTTCTTTCTTATTTTTAGTTATTATTTAGTAGTTTTCAAAAAATCTTTTAATAATGATAAAAAAATCAAATCAAAAAATAAATAAATAAGTTTAGGTTTTTTTTATAAAATTAATTCAATTAATTAATTACCTTTAATTTCATTTTACTAATTTTAAAATTAATTAGATCTAGATCCACTTTTATGTGATTTGTTTTCTTAATAAAATATAAAAAGAATTTAGAATTAGGCTAACTTTATTTCAAATTTATTTTCCTTAAATTGAATTTAGATTTTAGATTATTTCTTCTTTTTTCTAATAAATTAATAGACAACCAAAAAGATGTTATTGTTTACTTAGATTACTTTTTTTAGGTTTTTCTTCTTAGACGTTTGATCTCGTCTCGCGCGTGTTATTTTATTTCTCGCATTTTTTTATATATAATGTAACTGATTATGGTATGTAATAGGTTAGGCTTAAAATTCCACTTTTTATTTCTTGTATCTTTTATGTAAATTCCCCAAATCCATGTAATAGCGTAGATTTATAATTCTCGCACTTTATTTTCTTGTATATATTAACTGTTAGTAATTAGGCATGTATGATAACATTGTAAATTAAAACGTTAGCTCACCTAATAAAAAAGAAAAAAATAACTGAATCAAGCACATTTGCACATGTTCACTCCTAGGGTTTACCCCTCTCGGTTTCCTTGGAAATAATGGTTGTGTCCCTCGAACATAGGGATACCTTAGCAATGACTCGTGATTCAAAATTGTAATAAAGATCATAGTCCCTACTTGTCCCTCGAGTTGCCTACGAATTAATCTTATGACGATAGTCCCTTCGAAATTCTAAGGTATCTTTACTTGTTGCCTTCAGAGACCATTTCGTCCCTTCGAACGTCCCTTTTAAACTCCAACGACAGTGCTACATATTCCTTAATAATAGGATAGCGTTGTCTAAAGGAAAGCGAACAGACCTTTTTTCGAGTAGGTAGATTAGTTCTTAGTTACTTTCTCAAACAAATATTTTCACATAAACACTTTTCAAAATAATTTTCAAAACAACTTCGTCACACTCTTGAGGACTGATACAAGGGTTATCATGAAGTAAAACTTCTTCAAAACAAACACACACAAGCAATTTTAAAAATGAGCAAAGTACCTAAGAGCCTATGGAAAACCATAGATAGAAAGGGTGCTAACACCTTCCCTTTCTATAATTTACCCCCGTACTCAAAAACATTCTCGAAAAAGGTTTTTTGTGTTCTTTTTCCTTTTCCTTAGTTGGATGAAATAAAAGTCGGTGGCGACTCTTGCTTACCGCGACATTTGCGAATATGAAATGCAAACTAGTATAACAGTCGGTTTTTCCACCGTATCTCAGCTGTTAAAGATAAAGTTGCTGAAGATATTGATCATGATGTCGACAACATCGTTGGGACCAGTAAAATTACCAGAAGCGGAAGGATTTTCTCTCCTGAAATCTCTCCGAAAACTGTTTCTACCCCTTTGGTTATTCCTGTTGCCACTCCTACCGCTACTCCTGTTATTACTCCTGTTGCTACTCCTATTGTCATCCCTATTGTTATCCCCGCTACCGAGTCATCTTAGACTCGGGGCAAAGAGGTACTGGTTGAGCCTGTCCTGACGAAGGAACATAAAGAAGTCATTCTTGAGGCTTCTAAAAAAGAAATGGAAAAAATACTAAAGATCATAAATAAAAGTGATTACAACGTTGTGGAGAAGTTAGGGCAGACCCCTTCAAAAGTCTCATTGTTGGCCCTACTGTTATGCTCTAAAGCCCATGCTAAGGCTTTAGTAAAATTCCTGAACTCTTCCCATGTGCCTTAAGAGACCTTCACCGATCAATTCGAGAACTGCATTTCTAGTTTGACAGTTGACAATGGACTAGGTTTCTCAGATGCAAATGTAACACCCAAGGGAAGAAAGCATAATGATACCATGCATGTCTCCATTGAGTGAATGGGCACTATCCTAGCTCATGTTCTGGTAGACACAGGTTCATCGTTGAATGTCTTACCTAAGAATTCTTTGTACATATTAGATTATGAAGGACTCACGCTGAAGCCCAGTAACATTGTGGTGAGGGATTTCTTTGGTTCCAAAAGAATGTTGCACGGGGAGGTGTACATCCTTATCAAAGTTGGTACTCAGACTTTTGACTCAACTTTCTACGTGATAGATATATTCCCGTCTTGCTCCTACTTATTGGGTCGCCCTTGGATCCATGGGGTCGGTGCTGTTACTTCTACTCTGCATCAAATGTTAAAGTAGCCAGTTAACGAAAAGATTATCAAAGTCCATGGCGAGGAAGAATACAAGGTGAGCCACCTGAACTCTTTCAGGTATGTTGAGATGGACGATGAGTTCATTGAGACCCCTTGTCATAACTTTGAGGAGGTTCCACAAATAGTTTCTGCAACCAAGACTGCTATTAGTGTTCCGAATATTACCAGACCTCCTTTGAAGATGGTTGTAATGCGGTGGGAGAACTGACTTGGGTGCTTTTCATTTGATCATAATTGTTGCAGATAGCAAGAGTCGCCACCTACTTTTCTTGTATCCAATAAGGAAAGGTTGAAAAGAACAGGAAACACCTTTTGATATTATTTCTTGAGTTCGGGGGGTAGGTTATGAAAAGGGAAGGTATTAGCACCCTTTTCATCCACAGTTATCTACGGGCTCTTAGTTGCTTTCTAGATCACTTTCTTTTGTTTGAAAATTTGTTTGTGATGTGGGTTTTGAAAGTATTTTGAGAAGGAATGTCTTTGTAATGGTTCTCGTCTCTATAAGAACGCGTACAAAGTGTTTTGTCTTTTGAAAATATTTCAAAGTGAAAGTGTTGGTGTATAAAAATTTTTGTTGTGAGCAAGCGAGCAACTAGGAGAAACCTAACTACTCAAAAGGTCTTAAATGTTATTTTCCTCCTCCTTTAGATGTTACTATCTTACCATTGATTTGATAAGAAGCCCCATCATTGGATGCGAAGGGACGAGCGTGGGACGTTTGTATAGTCATAGAAGGCAACCTATGGGACATTTTAGCAATGTCGTTTAGGTACTAAATTGTTTACCGAAGGCAACATTGAGGGTCATCGAGGGACTACGATCTTTTATCGAGGGTCTTTGCTAAAACTCCCATATTCGAGGGACATGGCTATTTTTCCGAGGCAACGAGTGGAATTACCCTAGGGGTGCTAGTGTTCATGTGTGTTTGATTGCATGCATTTAGTCTTTGTTTAGGGTGGTCTACTTACAAATTTTATCTTATCATACATACCCTATCTTACTAGTAATTATATGAAAAAAACGGTAAAGTTGCGGAAATTTAAATCCTAAGCTATTACATCATTAGGGGGATGGGGATATAATTTGCAAATAGGGATGAAAATAGGTATCTAACTATTAAAACCATATCGAATAAGTGGGCAGTAATGAAGAATACATATATACAATGCAAAAACAGTGTAAAAAGAAGGAAAAACAACATTTTGAACTATTATGTGTTGACACATGTTGTTATGCATCGACACATAACTTTCCTTTCCCCTGCCAAACTAAATCAACTCAGTATGATTTGACACATAATGGGATGTGTCGACTCATTTCATGCTTGTGTCGACACATACGCGTTTTGTGTTGACTCACGCACCTTCCACCTTTCTCTTTTGGGCCCTGGATAGCAGTATGAGTCGATGCATAAGGCCATGTGTCGACTCATACCCTGCTTTTTCACTTAGAATGAGTCGACCCATGTGAGTATGTGTCGACTCATGTTACAGTTTTTTACCTCTATCGCCATTCTTTTGTAGGTATCAGTCAGTTTTCAACATATAAATGATAAAAATGAACAGCAAGGAAATGATTAACTTCAAGAGTAGTGATTACTTCATCTTATCTTTAGAAATAAACCCAAAAAATGATGTATGGAAAATGCAAGGTTAAGATGACTTACCTTGCAACTGCACTTTAGGTTTTGAGTATGAAACCCTTCAAGTTGTTATGTGGACCTTAATGAAACTCCAGGAAGCTGCTAGACCTCCCATTATGTTGAAGTTTGTTGAACCAACTCCAAACAGTCAAGATTGTGTAGTACTGTCTTTTGTTTAGAAGTTAAGGATAAGGGCACTACAAAAATTGTTCTAGTGCTTGAACAATATCAATGTGATATAAAGTGTTTAGAAGGTTTATGGGAGAGTGTACAAGGTTGTACAATAGTGGGTTGAGGATCTTTTCTGTTTTTGTGAGTCAAAACAGAGTTGAAGATGAACAGAGTTTTTATGGATGAACTGGGTTTTATGAATCAGTTGGGTTTTTATGAATGAACAGAGTTTAACAAAAGTCTTGTTTTTCTCATCCAAAAACTCCCCTATGTCTTATGAAACAGCCCCTTTTGTAGTCCCTTCACTGAGGTTTAGAAGGGAAACAAAATAAGTTATTTTGAACTGTTTTTGCCTACTATTTTGATACTTTTTCCACACAATTTTCTTTTGCCATTTTGGTGCAATCTTGTGGCTGTTATGATGCAGGTTGGAGCAGATTGCATATAGCAGTTTTGGACTTGTTTTCTGGACAGATTTGGATTGGATATGATAGCATATACAAGTTTTGTGACAGGTTTGTGGTGCAGCATAGCACAAGGTTTTGTAGGAGAGTAATTGAGCAGGGTTTTGGAGCATTGTGGCAATGTATAGAAGTAGCATATCATTTTCTATTCAGCAATAACTTGGACAGCATAGTTTGCAGCATGAAACAAGTTTGGTTTGTGGAGCAATTTATGCACATTGTATCAAAGACAAAGCATTGTGGCAAGGTTTTTAGTCAAAGGAAAAAGTCCAAGCAATACAAAGTTTAGGGTTTGTAAACTTGAAAAAATGCCAATTTGTAATAACTTGAATTATTTATAACATCTTGAACTATTTTTAATTGTAGTGACAAGATGTCATGAAGCAATGAACTTAACTTAGAAAAATTTCCAGGTCTTGCAAAAGTTGGATTTTTGACTTTCTTGATTTTTGATGATCAAATTTCATATTTTGGATGTCTTGATGAAATGTGATTTTTGGGACTCAACTTTGGTCAAAAAGTCAAAGTTTAACTTTTTAGTGTACAGTTGACTTTTCCTACTAGTTGACCGGATTTTTTCTATCAATCCACTGTTCTCAGGAGATGAATTGAAATATGCAATTAGGTCGAAATGAAGCGCTCGGATCCTTGAGGTCATACTTCCAACCAATAAGCCAGGTACTAAGTCAAAAATCAAAGTTCGTTCATTTTCAGTCAAAACCCTAATTTTACCCATTTTTCCCTTTTGGTACTTTGAATGACTTTCTTGGAAAATTGTGATCCAAGACTTGAAACTTGACAAAAATAATCCCGAGGGTCCATAATGATCCATGAAAGTCAATTGAAACATTATGAATTCCACAGCCTTTGTACAAAACTCAAATCCTAATTTGAGGTATCAGTGTTGAGTAAATTGTTTCACCTAGTCGATACTTGCGCAAACTTGAGGCATTGAAGATCTTTGTAGGAAATATCTTGCGAAATGAGATGGCAAATTTTGGGATACAACATCTACCCCTGTTCAATCTTCTTAAACCTGAAGAGTTAAATTGGAGAATCTACCATTTGTGACTTGAAGGTGGAAGATGATTGAACACTAGAGTGCCCAGAAATTTGCACTCTGAGGATTTTGAGATTGAGGTGTAAGGAATGGGCTTAAAGATTCCATTTGGGGAAATGATGAAGAGTTGGCATAGATGGGCTTATAGATGCCATCCGAAGGTGATTGTTGACAGAAATTAGACTGAGTCTAAGCTTGACTTCAACTGGGACAAGAATCAGAATAAACCTTTGGTCGATTTAAAAATTGAACCTAGCAAAAGTCTTGGATAATCTTTAACTGGAAAGAATCATGAAAAATCTTTTGAGCGATTTATCTGAACCAAGGAAAGTGTCTATTGGGAAAGAATCAGGATAAACCGTTGAGAGGTTTAAATTGAACCAAAAGAGGTCTTGGATATTATTTAACTGGAGAGAATCAGAAAAAATCTTGGAGCGGTTTATCTGAACCGGAGAAAGTGTCTACTGGGAAATAACTAGGATAAATCATTAAGAGATTTAAACTGAACCAGCAGATGTCTGGAAAAGAATCAGAATAAATGTTTGGAGCGATTTATTTGAACCAGAGAAAGTGTCTATTGGGGAAAGAATCAGGATAAACCGTTGAGAGACTTAAACTGAACCAGCATAGGTCTGGAAAAGAATCAGAATAAATCTTGGAGTAATTTATCTAAACCAGAGAAGATATCTGCGAGAAAGAGTCAGGATAAACCATTGAGAGATTTAAACTGAACCAACATAGGTCTGGAAAAGAGTCGGAATAAATCTTGGAGCGATTTATCTAAACCAGAGAAAATATCTGCGGGAAAGAATCAGGATAAACCGTTGAGAGATTTAAACTGAACCAGCAGAGGTGTGGAAAAGAATCGGAATAAATCTTGGAGTGATTTATCTGAACCAGAGAAAATGTCTACTAGGAAAGATTCAAGATAAACTGTTTGAGAGATTTAAATTGAACCGGCAGAAGTCTGAAGGAAGTATTTGTCATGTAGATAGTCAAACAGTCCTTTCTCGGGAATTGATCTGTAACTGATTTGTCCATAGATAGTTGCCTTGTCTTATTGAAAATTTATTGATTGGTCTTTCCTAAAAAGGTAAAGAGTTAGTTGCATGTAATGCCATGATGTATGAAGTACATGATGTAATGATGTTTCTCAAAATAAATGATATTGTGATATATGCATTTGTGTTGTCGATGTTTATGATGTATGAATGTCATGTATGCACATGTTAGTTGTTCTGCTGTAGTGCTATTTAGATTGGGGAAAATAAATCCCTGACTGCTGTTGGGAATATCTTGTTGAAATTGAAGTGTTGATAGATGGGTTTCCATCACTAGAGAGGTAAACTCTGTTAGGGAAGTGAAACGCCGTGCATTGCTTATGGACTTGGCGAAAACCTACTGGGGGATTTCTGAGCAACTGGGTGACTTTCATTGTGGAATCTTTGGAGCAGTAACTGGAAGTTTTGCTATGTCGGGGATATGAAGGAAATAGATACCATTAGGCTGCATGTTGGAGATATGACAATGATCCTATACAGGATGTTCCCGCTTCTGCTCTGTTTAGAGAAAGTATCTGCGGGGATTTTATGGAATGGCCCATAGATATTGTCCTGTTTCTTAAAGCCAATAGTAATTGTCTTTCTATTTAGTTTTCCTTTTTTATGCGTTCATTTATAAACAGTAATTACATTCAAATGCATATGTTCAAAAATAAACACTGGACGTTTTTTGCAAACAAAACAGGAACAGTAAAAGAAAAACAGATAATTTTGCACTTTCAAAGGAATATCTTTGTATTAACTTGAATAAGTATTTTTGTACAAAGAGACGGACATCCTAGTAAGAGAATTTCATCTTAAACATGAAAAATTTATACAAAGAAAAGATAGCTATATAAAATAATCCCATGGGGTTCCCATTCTGCTATAGCCTTCATGTCTCTGAGCGTCTCATTGACTTACTGCTTTGTCTGAGGTTGACTGGATTGATTAGAACCATTCGAGTTTGACGAATGATGTCGGAGATTGGCTATAAGGTGATCCAATAGGACATAGTCATACGCTTTAAATCCATAACTTTTTCTTGGACCGCCCTTTTGGGTTTTCAGTCCACCGGGATACCCTTTTTTGCCCAAGCCGCCTTTTCAGGATTTCAGCTTGCCAGGCGCACAGATTTTTTGTGTTTTATCCATAATTTTTGCCCGAACCCTTTTGGTTCGTTGGGATGCCCTAATTTTTTCCTAGGCCAGTCGACCTAGCGGGTCTTTGTTCATGCATAGTATCTTTTAACTATGTCCGCATTTATAGGGTGTGGAAGGTCGTCAACGTCCATAGTGGTTAAGATCATTGTCCCACCAGAAAATATGTTTTTAATCACAAATGGTACTTCATAGGTAGGAGTCCATTTTCCCCTGGGATCACCTTGTGGTAGTATGATACGTTTGATTACCAAGTTACCAACCCGATATACTTGACGTCTGATGTAACGCCCCGTTTTATTTAATATTATATTATATTATATTAATATTTTTGAGTTACCGTTTGACGTTTATTTTTTAGACGAGAATATTTAAATTAACCGATATATCAGTTAATATATTCGGTGACGTTTTATTCGGATCGGTAATTATTTTATTCGATCCGGTATTTATTTTGAGGGACTGGTAATTATTTTATTCGGCCTGGTATTTGTTTTGAGGGACCGGTAATTATTCTATTCGGTCCAGTATTTGTTTTGAGGGACCGGTAATTATTTCATTCGGTCCGGTTTTTATTCCGTTCGGTTTGGTAAAATATTATTCTGACCGATATTTAATTATTTGGAGTTATTTTAATAATTTGGGTTAATAATATTATTTAGTATTATTTGGTGTTATGAGGTATTATTTTACAAGAAGGGCTTTTTGGGTATTTTGCTAGTTTATGTCTTGCATATAAGCAAACAAAACCCACCATTTCCTGGTTTTGTGTCATAACACTAGAACACTTAGAAGCATAGAGAGAGTTATAGAGTCTTGGAGAAGAGAAGAACAAAAAGAACAAAGCTTGGGTTTTGAGTTGGTTGTAACATCAAGAATCATTTCAAACATCTAAGGTAAGGGGTTTGATTTCCCAACGCTTATAGTTAGTGTGATCGGGGGAAATAGAACTGACTGTTTTGAAATGCTGGTTCGCGAATGTCGCGGTAAGCAAGAGTCGCCACCGTCTTTTATTTTCTCCAACAAGGAAAGGACAAAAGCACAGCAAAATTCCTTTTCGAGATGTTTCTCGGTTCGGGAGGTAGATTATAGAAAGGGAAGGTGCTAGCACCCTTTCTATCTGTGGTTATCCATGGGCTCTTAGGTACTTGCTCACTATGTTTTCAAAAAAGTTTTGCTTTTCTTGTGTTTGTGGGTTTTGAAAAAGTTTGTTTGAAAACTTCGATTTAACTCTTGTATCTGTCCTCAAGAGTGTATGAAGTGTTGTTTGAAAACTTTTGTCAGAAAAGTGTGAGTGCGAAACGTATTTTTTGTTTTGAAAGAGCAAGTACCTTAGAACCTCTACCTACTCAAAAGAAATTAAGCTGTGTAAATGTCCTTTAGACAGTACCATCCCACTATTGAGAAGTAGGTAGCACCGTCGTTGGAGTTTCGGGTCAATTCGATTACAGGGACATGTGGTCACCAAAGCAATAGTAGGACGCCTTAGCGGTAACCCTAATGTCCTAGATCCTTTTTATCTGAAGCAACCGTTTCGAGGCAACTTGGATCTTTAGACAAGAGGGCGACCTCTAAAACACCTTATACTCAATGACCACGTCGAGGCAACCAAGTGAGGAGTACCCTAGGAGTGGCATGTGCGAGTGTGTCAGGATTCAGTTAAGTTATCTTTGCACATGTTATGGTGAGATACGGGTTGATTTTAATTTCAGAGATAAGTCTTGTCATGCATAGCCTAGTTAACATACATCTAACAGTTAAAGGTTGCGGAAAATAAATCTACGCTATTACAAGGCGTCGGGTATTTACATCGCCAAAAACAACCCTTGAAAAGTAAATTGCGGGAAATTGAAGAAAGCGATAAAAAGTCCTAATTAAAGCTATTACATCCTCGGAGCAATTACATAATTGGATCAAAAATTAATCAAGGATAATCACACGCGCGAGAAAAAATGGATTGGAGAAGTCCTTAGGGTTTTGACCCTTTTTGAGAAAGAAAGAAGTTTTTTGTCCTTTTTGCATTTAATTAAATTAAACCTAAAACTAATTAATTAATAAAAACAAATATTTTGGTTTTTAATGTCTCAAGGAAATAAATAAATAAAAGAAAACATGATTGAAAGTTGTCAAGAACCCTAATTCTAATTTATTTTATTTATTGCAAAAAATATTGAAATTAACCTAATTAAAAAGACTAAATTAATTATGTTAGTATTTATTTACAAAATAACTAATTAAATTTAATAAATAAAAATATTATTATTTTTTATGTTTTCTGGATTTATTATGAAAAAATTAATTTGTTTAATTAAGTGATAATAATAATAATTAATGGTAAAATAATTAAATGAAAAATATAAAAAAGAAGAATAAACCAGGGGGGTGTTGGCCCAATTAGGAGGTATGTTTGGAAAATTGTGGCCCAACAAACGGCAAGCCTCTTTGACTTTTGTGATTGTCTATGCGCTGGTTGACTGGGGAGTATGGTGATCACCCAGCTTTGGCCACTGGATCTATGCTGGAAGACACCTGGCGCGTTGATAACTGGAGGTATATGATGGACCTCACTATGAAACCTGCATGGGAACATACAAAGGAAAAGGAAATAAAGGTTTTAGGGGACCTGGGATTCGAACCCAGGTCCCAGCGCTCATAGGCCAATACGCTCAACCACTCCAACCACCTGCTTTAGTTGTTATTAGGATAATAAACAATCAATATATTAATAAACACACAAATATGTTGTACAAAAGAAAAAAAACGCGCGTGTTTTCAAACTTCCCAATGGGAGGCTAACACCTAGTCATCTTCTCCGTTTGCCCTGTAAATATAATATTAGATAGCGGGGGTTTTTAACCCCCACTATTCATCTGCACGAAAAATAGCGATTAGCACTATGGTTTATATAAATATTTCGCGAAGGGTCAGTCTTGTTCGTCTTGTCCTAACGATTCCAACCATATGTCTTAGGAGTCCTAATTTTGCCTGGTTCAGAAAGCCCCAATTTCAAAGCTTAAGAACCCTAGAAATCGTTCATGGCATCTTTTGATTTATGGCGTTTCAGTTCAATTAAACCATACCATTAGCTTCGTATGGTTCCTTGCAACACAAATCAAACACAAAAGCATGTTAAATATGTATGAATTAAGCTGTACGATTCTGAAATAAAAAAGCAAACCGTGAAACTGTGTGTGATGATTCTGTGAGCTTTAGTGCGTGATTTCAATTGCAGATTATCCCTGGGACTTCCAGCAATGTGTTTGAATCAATAGAATGCCTTGAATTGGTTTGGAACGCAAGAATCAGTTTTGACTTTTCTTTGAAATTCTTGAATATGCTATGGTCTGTTTCTGCAGCTTTTTCACGTCCATGAGATTAGGATTTGCTTGCATATATATAGAGGAAACGAATTAGGTCAAAAACTTGAGCAAGAATCCATTGCAATGATGATTAGATCTTTGATTGAAAATCAAATATTTTTGATTTTTCATGATTGGAAAATGTTGCCAAATTTGGATGTTTTGTATCTTTGACTTTGTGCACGAATTTGCCATCATATCTTGACCATATTTGCTTCACAAATTGATTGAAAAATCAAATCTTGCATTTTCCTACAATTTAAATTAATTAAATGAATTAATATTAATTAAAAATCCAATTAATCAATAAAAATAAGAAAATAAATTCAATTAATCTTTATGGGTCGTGCATAGGCCATGGATGAAGTTTCAAGAAGAGATTTGAGGCCCATTAGCAAAAATAAGGTGTTTTGAGCAAAGTTGACTTTTGCAAATTCATGAAAATTTCCCAACTTCTCCAATGCAGAACTTTATTCAATTTTGATCATATGACCATGTTCTTGGACATTTTGGAAAGGTCTTGAAGTCCTCTAACCAACGCATTTGGTCCCATGTCATTTGGATTTACCAATCTCAAGTTATGGCCTTTGACTTAAAGTGCATTTTTGTTGACCTTTGAATTTGACCTATAATTTAAAAGTTGATAACTTTTTGTGAGAGCATTTCTTGGACTTGGAGTGTGAAGATGGATTGTAGGAAATTGCATCCCCTTAAAAATGAGCATTGGATGGGATTTTTCTGACAAACCATGAAAAAGTTATGCCCTGGTCAAGATACAGTTGACTTTTCTACTGTCCAAAAATAGTAACTTTTTGCATCTTGATGATTTTTGAGCTATCCTTGTGGAATCATGATCAAGACTTGATCAAATTATGATTGTGGACTCAAAATAAGATGTTGACCAAAAATTCTGACTTTTGACTGCAAAATGACCATTTTGCCCTTGTAGTTGACTGTGGATCAAATGGAGCTTTTGACTGTGCAAATTGGCCTTGTGAGTCTTGAAACTTGGTATGTAGGTGCTTGAGAATGCATATAGGCCTATGAGACTTGATTGAACCATTGAAAACCTCAAATTCTTTGAAAGAACCAAAACCCTAATTTCAGCTGTCTTAGGAGGTGGTTTGCCTGTACATCCCTTGAGCAATCTTGAGCAATTTTGAGGATCATTCTTGACAAATCTTGAGAGATATGGGAGGGAAAATTTTGGGGTACAACAGTTGCCCATGTTCAATCTTCTTAAACCTGAGGATGTAGATTGGCTTGTGCGCCTTTCGTGATCCGAAGGTGGAAGATGATTGAACACTAGAGTGCCCAGAAATTTGCACTTGCATGGTGTAGTATCAGCAATGTGATGTCGGGAATGGGCTTACAGATGCCATTTGGAAAGATGGTGGATAGGAGGATGGGCTTATAGATGCCATCTGGAGATCATTTGTTGAATTGTAACTTGGTAGGTTGAAAGAAGGAACCTGTGTAGGGTTGCCTGACGATGAGTCCGTGTAAAACTGCATCTGAAAGAGAAGGAACCGGTGTAGGGTTGCTTCATGATGGTCAAGTAGATAGTTGTCCTGTCTGGTTTCAGGTATTAATCTACAATCAGTCGTCCACAGATTTTTCCTAGCTTGCTACAAGTATTAATCTGGAACTTGAAAAGGTTGGCCGATGAGATAGTTGTCCTGGCTGGTTTCAGGTATTAATCTCTGACCTGAGAAAGAAAGATAGTCTTCCTGGCTTGTTATAGGTATTGATCTTCAGCCTCTTCATGTAGATAACTTTCCTGGCTAGTTTCAGGTATAGATCTACAATCAGTTCATATAGGTGGTTTTCCTGTCTGGTTTCAGGTGTTAACCTATAATCAGTCGTCCACAGATATTTCCTGGCTAGTTACAGGTGTTGATCTGGAACTTAAGAAAGGGTGGTCGGGGAGATAGTTGTCCTGGCTGGTTTCAGGTATTAATCTATGACCTGAGAAAGAAAGATGGTTTCCTGGCCTGTTACAGGTGTTAATCTTCAATCTCTTCATGTAGATAACTTTCCTGTCTGGTTTCAGGTATAGATCTACAATCAGTCGTCCACAGATATTTCCTGGCTTGCTACAGATATTAATCCAGAACTTAAGAAGGCTGGCCGATGAGATAGTTTTCCTGTCTAGTTTCAGGTATCGATCTCTGACCTGAGAAAGAAAGATGGTTTCCTGGCCTGTTACAGGTGTTAATCTTCAATCTCTTCATATAGGTGGCTTTCCTGTCTGGTTTCAGGTGTTAACCTATAATCAGTCGTCCACAGATATTTCCTGGCTAGTTACAGGTGTTGATCCGGAACTGCAAAAGTTGATGGTAATCATCTTTTGATTGACCTTTTCCTGAAAAGGTAAAACATTAGTTGTATGCGATGTCATGATGTATGAAATGCATGATGTTCTCAAAATAAATGAGATCGTGTCGTATGCACTTTATCATGTATGTAACTAGGAGATATGACATGTGAAATGTTTATGAATGTATTTTCGTCTGGGAAAATAAATCCTTGACGAGTGTCGGGGAGTTTGTTTAAATCCTGGGCTGATATTGAAGAGTCGAGTTCTTCGTTTCCGCTGGGGATGATGAACGAAGATGATTGCAAGAATAAACCAGTAGTAGAAGATGACTCCGTTGGGGAATAAACCTGGTGAAGAGATTACTCTGCGGGGAATTACTCTGTGGGAAGAGATGCTTCGCTGAGATTTTAATGATAACTCTGTTGGGGATTCCGTTGATAAACCCTGTTGGGGGATTTGATGAAGAATTCCGCTGGGGATAGAAAGAACTTCGCTGGGGATGATCTTTCAGTTGCACTTGCTGAGGATAACCCAGTTAGACTCTGGTGGGAATAATCTCTGAATATGGCTAGGGAGAGATATTTGTACTCTGCAGGGAATAAGCTTCCAGAATCTACTGGGGAGATGATTCAACTCTGGCGGGGAAGCTTTTCAGACTGTGCTGGGAAATGGTTCCACTGAGGGTATCTTGTATTCCACCGGGGAACAATCTTATATTTCTGTCGAGGAATATTAAGACTGCCGGGGATGCTTGCTGGAGAATATCTTTATACTCCGCTGGGGAATATTAAGATCTACTGGGGATACCCAACTTGTTCAGGACTGATGGTAGACCAACTCTGCTTGGGGGGAGAGTATTGCTGACTTGCTGGGGATACTGTGCCTTTTTAGGGATGATGGGAGACAAACTATGCTTGGGGGAGAGTATTGCTGACTTGCTGGGGATACTGTGCCTTTTTAGGGCTGATGGTAGACCAACTCTGCTTGGGGAGAGTATTGCTGACTTGTTCATAGTTGCAAGTATCAGTAGGGAGAGCTACCATTACTGTCTTTTGTTGCGGGGAGTGAAGGTATCCTGGTTACATTCTTCATCCGAACTTACCTTGGTACCTTGGTGGACAAAGCAACCAGATCGCTTAGACAATTCTTATTGCCCCTTGTTTCCGATGTCACCCGTAATTAGTCCTTTGTTTCGCATGTAAATATTTATGAACATCAATTAATGTCAAATGCATATATCAAAAATGAACATTGGACGTTCTTTGCAAAACAAAAAAGGAAAAACAATTTGAAATTTGTCTGAAAAATGAGCTTATATTGATTTTGAAGTTTGCCTGTAAATAGGCATTTTGTATACAAGAGGCTGACGTCCTAGTAAGAGAACGCCGCCGGAAAAAAATAGAGTTTGTACAATTTGTGAAAAGAAAACAAAATTGCTATGTGAAAAATCCCACTGGGTTCCAACTCTGCTATCGCCTTTATGTCTTCGAGCGTCTCATCACTTTGCTGCTTAGTTGGAGATGAAGCTGATTGATTGGTGCCATCCAAGCCTGATAGTTGATACCAAAGTCGGGATGCAGAGTGATCCAATGAGACATAGTATTACGCTTATCCCTAACTTTTGCCTGGACCGCCCTTTCGGGTTTTCAGTCCACCGAGATACCCATTTTTGCCCAAGCCGCCTTTTCAGGTTTTCGACTTGCCGGGTGTACAGATTTTTTTATTTTCATCCCTTATTTTTGCCCGAACCCTTTTGGTTCGCCGGGAAGCCCTTATTTTTGCCTAGGCCAGTCGACCTAGCGGGTCTTTAATCATGCGTAGTATCTTTTTACTATGTCTGCATTGGCGGGGTGAGGAAGGTCGTCACCATCCATGGTGGTTAGAATCATCGCACCTCCTGAGAATATGTTCTTAACCACAAATGGCCCTTCGTACGTAGGGGTCCATTTGCCCCTGGGATCACCTTGAGGTAGAATGATGCGCTTGATTACCAGGTCCCCAACTTGATACTCTTGTCGTCTGACTTTCTTGTTAAATGCCTTGATCATCCATTTTTGGTACGTCTGACCATGACAAATAGCAGTGAGTCTCTTTTCGTCGATTAGGTTTAGTTGATCAAGCCGAGTCTGGATCTAGTCATCTTCGCTCAAACCTGCATCCTTCATGATCCGGAGAGAGGGTATCTGAACTTCGATGGGTAAGACTGCCTCCATGCCATATACCAAGGAATAGGGTGTTACCCCTGTTGATGTCCGTGCTGGGGTACAGTACCCATGAAGAGCAAATGGTAACATCTCATGCCAATATTTGTAGGTCACTGTCATCTTCTGCACAATCTTCTTAATGTTCTTATTAGCTGCTTCGACAGCCCCATTCATCTTCGGCCGGTAGGGAGAAGAGTTGTGGTGCTGTATCTTGAATTGCTCGCAGAGCTCAGTGATCATCTTGTTGTTAAGATTGGTACCATTATCCATAATGATCCTCTCTGGTACACCGTATCGACAGATCAGGTTATGTCGAATGAACTGTGACACAACGTTCTTTGTTATGGTGGCGAAGGAAGCTGCTTCAACCCACTTCATAAAGTAATCAATTGCTACCAGGATGAACCGATGCCCGTTGGATGCCGTAGGTCTGATCTCGCCGATCATATCAATGCCCCACATTGCAAAAGGCCAAGGTGCTATCAAGACGTTCAAAGGAACTGGAGGAATGTGCACCTTATCAGCATAGATCTGGCATTTGTGACATGTCCGAGAATGTTGATAACAGTCGGCTTCCATTGTGGACCAGTAATATCCTGCCCGAAGGATTTTCTTTGCCATGGTATGTCCACTAGAATGCATTCCGAAGGTACCTTCATGCAGCTCTGCCATGATCCTTTCTGCTTCAGTCTTATCCACACAACGCAGTAAGGTTGAATCATGGTTTCGTTTGTAAAGAATGCCATTGCTGAGGAAGAACTTTGCCACGAACCTTCTCAGAAACTTCTTGTCATTAACAGATGCACCCTCGGGGTATTCTTGAGCTTCCAAGTACCTCTTTACTTCATGATACCAAGGCTTTTCTGTTACCTCTTCGGTCTCAAGATCGCAACAATGCGCAGGTTCATCCAACTTCCAAATAATGATCTGGGGAGCCTCATTGTCCCACTTGACTTTGAACATAGAAGACATTGTAGCTAGCGCGTCCGCCAACTGATTCTCCTCTCTTGGGAAGTGTTCAAAGGTTATTTCCTCGAAATATGGAGGCAACGTCAACATATACTCCTTGTAAGGAATAAGATTTGGGTGTTTCGTATCCCACTCGCCTTTGATCTAACTGATCACGAGAGAGGAATCTCCGAAGACACTCAGAAACTTGATCCTTAGGTCAATTGCAGCTCGAAGACCCATGATGCATGCTTCATACTCCGCCATGTTGTTGGTGCAGTTGAAGCATAGTTGGGCGGTAAGTGGAGTATGAGAGCCTTTAGGGGATATGATCATAGCGCCAATACCGTTACCCAAAGCGTTTGAGGCTCCGTCAAAGTGCATAGACCATCGGGATCCTTCCTCAGGTCCTTCATCCGGTCCAGGTATTTCACAATCAGTCACTACCATGATATTCTCGTCAGGAAATTCAAAGTTCATATATTGGTAGTCATCCACTGCCTGATGTGCCAAATGGTCTGCCAACACACTTCCCTTGATTTCTTTTTGGGTTGTGTACTGGATGTCATATTCAGTCAAGATCATCTGCCATCTTGCTATTCTTCCGGACAAGGCAGGCTTTTCGAAGATATACTTGATTGGATCCATTTTTGAGATCAACAGAGTAGTGTGAGTCAACATATACTGTCTCAGCCGGCGAGCAGCCCATACCAAAGCGCAGCAAGTTTTCTCGAGCAGTGAGTATCGGGTATCACAGTCGGTAAACTTTTTGCTAAGGTAACAAATAGCATGCTCTTTTCGGCCAGACTCGTCATGCTGACCTAGCACACATCCCATTGAGTTGTCCAATACTATCAAGTATAAGATTAGAGGTCTCCCTTCAACCGGTGGCATAAGAATGGGTGGTTCTTGGAGATACTCTTTAATTCTTTCGAAAACGGCCTGACATTCATCGTTCCAACGTACTACTTGATGTTTCTTCAGTAGCTTGAAGATTGGTTCACAGGTAGCAGTTAGATGTGAGATGAATCGGGCAATGTAGTTCAGCCGTCCTAGAAAGCCTCTGACTTCTTTCTCTGTCTTGGGAACTGGCATCTCTTGTATGGCTTTCACTTTGGCAGGGTCCACTTGAATACCTTTGTCACTCACGACGAAGCCTAGTAGCTTTCCAGATCTAACCCCGAAGGTGCACTTGTTCGGGTTTAATCTCAGCTTGTACAACTTCAACCGGTCAAACAGCTTATGTAGATGGTCAAGGTGTTCCTCCTCAGTTTGGGACCTTGCAATCATATCGTCGACGTATACTTCAATCTCATGATGGATCATGTCATGAAACAAAGCAACCATGGCACACTGATACGTTGCCCCAGCATTTTTCAACCCAAACGGCATGACCTTGTAGCAAAAGGTACCCCACTGAGTAACAAAAGTGGTCTTCTCCATGTCTTCGGGAGCCATCTTGATCTGATTATAACCGGAGAACCCATCCATGAAGGAGAATACCTTATACTGAGCAGTGTTGTCAACCAGAACGTCGATGTGAGGCAGAGGGAAGTCATCCTTAGGGATCGCCCTGTTCAAATCCCTGTAGTCAACACACATTCTGACCTTACCATCCTTCTTCGGTACCGGAACCACATTGGCAACCCACTGAGGGTAAGAAGTCACTGCTAGAAAACCGGCATCAAATTGTTTCATAACCTCTGCTTTGATTTTCTCGGACATCTCTGGACGCATACGGTGAACCTTCTGTTTTACTGGAGGGCAGTCTTCCTTGGTAGGCAGGTGATGAACCACAATGTCAGTATCCAATCCAGGCATATCTTTGTAAGACCAGGCAAAGATTTCCACGTAGTCATGCAGCATCTGAATCAACTGTGGTTTCACACTAGACTCCAGATTGGCACCAATCTTGACTTCCTTTCTGTCTGTCTCAGTACCCAGATTTACCGTTTCCACTGGCTCTTCATGTGGCTGAATGGCCCTCTCTTCCTGGAGTAACAGTCTTACAAGCTCACCAGGCACTTCACAATCATCTTCACCTTCGTCTTCGGCTAAGTTGATCGGATTTTCGAAGTCATAACTGGCAGTAGCAGAGTCGTTACCAGTGAGATCCAGAGTGGTTTGGGACCTGTATATGTGAGTGTGTGTAAATAGTTGTTTTGCAATAAATAAAGAAAGACAAGGAGCGCAAGATTTGAAATGCAAAAAACGTCCAATGCTTTTATTAATGATATATGAAAATGACACACAAAAGCCCTCACAAATGAAGCCACGGTGCCCCGGGTAAGACACCGGGCCATAAAGTTTCATAATATTGTCTGTTACAAATTCAAAACAAAGGAGTTAATTACTGAGTCACAAAAGTAATAGGTATGAAGTCTTTTGCCGTCCAATTGCTTGGTCCACCATCGGTCGTAGGGTAGATCCAGTTGTCGAATTCAGATTCCTCCACGTCGTCTTCAATGGCATTTACTCCCGAGTTGTTGATGAACACATGTGGTCTTCCAATCCTTGCACTACGAACAACCCTTTGAGCTTCTGCAGTGAAACCCAAACCAAACTTGTCAGTCTTCTGAGTGAAATCAGAAAGTCGGCCCCAGTTTGCGCACTCACCCTTCTCAATAATAGCCCGGGCATCCTTTAAGGAAGTCATCTTCAAAGGAGAATCTTCAATAACAGTTTCAGCCGATGCCAGTGTCTGAGGAACCTCTTCAAAGTGTTGAAATGGGGTCTCAATGAACTCCCCATCCATTTCTATGTATCGGAACGAGTTAAGGTGGCTGACCATATACTCTTCCTCCCCCTGGACTGTCACAATTTTCCCTCTGACCGGGTATTTCAGCTTCTGATGTAGTGTGGAGGTCACAGCTCCAGCCTTATGGATCCAGGGACGACCCAACAAACAAGAATAGGATGGTCGGATGTCCATCACATAGAATGTAGAATCAAAGACCTGAGAACCAACTCTAATTGGGATATCAACCTCACCATGTACCATCCTTCTAGACCCGTCAAAGGCCCGGACAACAATGTTACTTGGCTTTGGTTCCAACCCCTCACAATCCAACCTGTCTAGAGCTTTCTTGGGCAAGACATTCAATGAGGAACCCGTGTCAACCAACACATGTGCAAGAGTAGTGCCCCTGCATTCAATGGAGACGTGCAGGGCATCGTTATGGTTCTTCCGTTTAGCGGTCAGGTCAGCATCGGAGAAACCCAAACCATTATCAGCAGTTAAGTTGGCCATACAATCGGTAAATTGATCAGCTGACGTTTCTTGTGGCACGTGGGTCGTCTTCAGGAAGGTAATCAGAGCCTTGGCATGGGCCTCTGAACACAACAACAGTGATAGCATAGAAATTTTAGATGGGGTGTGCCCCAGTTGCTCAACTACGTTAAAATCACTCTTCTTAATAATCTTAAGAATCTCTTCCATCTCCTGTTTGGAAGCTTCAACATTGGTGGTCTTTGGCGCCTCCGTCTGGGCAGGCACATCAGTGGCTATCCCTTTGCCCCGAGCATCAGATGACTCGGCAGCACGGGTAGAAATAGGAACTTGATCAGGAAGGGAAGCAGGCACACTTGCAGGTGTGATGGCAATAGGTCTCTGGATTGTTGGTGGAGCAATGTCAGGTGAGAAAAGCCTACCGCTGCGGGTGACTTTGGCAGGCCCGATGATGTTGCTGACGCCGGTACTAGTATCAAACTCTTGTTTAACCCCAAGAACATAAACATCTGCCCCATAGTTCCAAGGGACAGCTTTGTCGGATGTATAGGGGATGGGCCCCGGAACAGTGATAATTATAGGTGCAATCTTATGAACAGGCATAATTTTGACAGGCTTCCTCGAGGGAGTCTTAGGAGAGTTGTTGAAAATAGTAACAATGGACACTTCTTCAGTAGGGGTAGCAGGAACAACAATCTTTTCAAACAGGATTTCTTTATTATCCATCAGGTTTTGGATACCTGACTTCAAAGAGGAGCAACCAGTAGGTGAAACAGAACATAGATGGCAACCTTCACTACATCCCGGAAATAAACCGGCTAGCAACAGGTTCCTCTTGACAGTTAACAGCGGAGTAACAATATCATTCACAGAGGCTACAAACAGGTCTTCCTCTACAGCATTCACTCCATGCTTGGGCATGGGAGCAGTTACAACATTGGGCCTTTCGGGCGCCTCGAACTCTATCTCTTTAGCATCAATTAGGTCCTGAACCTTGTTTTTCAGAGCCCAACAATCATCCGTGGTATGCCCCGGGCTATCAGAGTGATAAGCGCAGCGGGCGTTAGGATTGTACTTTGGAGATGTTGTGTTTACAACCTTCGGAGCTTCTTTTATAGTTACCAGATTGGTCGTCAGTAGTTGCGGCAATATCTGAGACAGGGTCATACTGAGACGAGTAAACTGCCTTCTGGGTCTCTCACCCCTTTGTTGGTTATGATGTTGAGGAGCAGCAGTAGGCTTTGAAATGACCACCGCGTTGACAGCTTGGCGGCGTTCCGGTCTATTCTGTCTCCTTGAACCATAAATAGCACTGGATTCCTTCTTGAAGGGCTTCTTCTCAGTGCTCGAGGAGGCACCTTTCTGTATCTTAAGACTTGATACCAGCTTCAATTCTCTCACCAGTCAAGATAAGGTCTGTAAACCCAGCTGAAGAATTCCCAATCAAATGGTTGAAGAACAGACCAGACAGGGTCCCCAGAAACATATCAACAAGTTCACGGTCAGTCAGAGGTGGCTGCACCCTTCCAGCAAGGTCTCTCCACTTTTGAGCATACTCCTTAAATCCTTCACCCGTCCCTAGTGACATACCCTGGAGTTGGGTACGCGTAGGAGCGAGGTCGTAATTATACTGATACTGCTTATAGAACGCAGTAGCCCAATCCTCCCAGTTACGCATACTGGCTCCATCCAGCTGATAGAACCATTCGAGTTGAGTCACTGAAAGACTATCCTAGAAGAAATGGATCCACAAATTCTTGTCAGCTGTGTAAGGTTGGATCTTCCTTACATACGACCGGAGGTGCAGCTTAGGACAAGAAGCTCCATCGTATTTGGCAAAAGCAGGTGCCTTGAACTTATGGGGAATCACCACCCCAGAGGATAAACCCAGGTCTCCGAAGTCCAGTCCGGGCATATTCTGTATCTCCATGGCGCTCATGAGGTCCTCCAACTGTTTATACCTATCCTCAGCAGGAGGGTATTGTTCTTCATCATAATCAGTCTCGTTGTCGGAGACCACGGGACTAGGAACCCTTCTCTCTTGGGGGCTGTCTTTGCCTACAGATGAGGTAGTCAGCTCAGCCTCATTCTGCAGTCTATTCCCAAATCTACGTCCAGTGTTGAACAAGACGGTCCTCTTCTTCTTCTTCTTCAGAATCAGGGTCTTCAATTCCTGTTGACCCTTGGCCAGGCTCATAACCAACTCTTGGAACTGGGCATTCTGGGCCTGGAGGGCCTTGATAGCTTGTTCAGTGGAAGGTTCGGCAGACATGATGATTGCTGAAATAAACAGCGAAGAAGATAAGTGACCTGTAAAAGGGGTACCTGTTATGCATATGATGAAATGAAATGCGTATGATTTATGTTTTCAAAGACAATCGGGATTCAACTTTGTAGACAAGAAAGGAAACAAACTTTATTAGATTAAACTTCGGAATTCAAATTGTTCAACAAATTGCCCTTAGGCATTACAGGAATGGAAATACTGAAAAGTAAAGAAAAGCTGTAAAAGAAACATCCAAGGCCCATCAATGCTCCCATGGCCTCTTCTTCTCAGTACGGATATAGTCATTCAGGATCCGCTTGTTCTCTAATTGCTTCGTCAGCTTCTAGATCTTCTGTTCCTGTTCATTGAACCTTTCCTGATAAGAATCCCGTTCTTCCTGCAGTTGCGCCCAATACCTCTTTAGTGTACCAATATCAGTGGGTATCTGAGGATGGAGAACAGTTGGAGGAACCCCGTCTTTATCAGCAACTTCAAGAGTAATAGGCCTGACAGCTTCGTATGGCATACCTAACTTCTGATCACGGATGCGGACCCATCTGAAATAGGATTCCATTGGTAGAGAAGTCTTTGGTCCCAACTCATGTGGGTCAGCTTTGTGAATTCTATCCCAAGCCCGGATGAATCTACGACGCAGCTCGTCACTATCTACCTGAAACTCAAAACTGATGTGAGGTATCAACATCTCATGAGGCCCTGCTCTTCTGGCTCTTCCAAACTGACGGAGAGCTAAACATGGGTTATAAGAGATTCCTCCCTGAGTTCCGATCAATGGAACATTAGGGTACTCTCTGCAACAATCAATAACGGCCACCTCATCTAAACCTCTGAGAGTCCAATCGATGTCATTATCAGTGAGAGACATTATCCTATGAGCCCAGCCCCTTCCTTCTTTGTTCTTCAGTACGAATTTAGATAGGTGCGAAATAAACCACCTCACCAATAAAGGAGCACAACACCACAAAGTTCCCCGTCTTCGGGCAGTACGAGCATAGAGCTGTTGCAGGATATCACCCAAGAGAGTGGGTACAGGGTTCCGAGAGATGAAGATCCTTATGGCGTTGACATTAATAAAGGTATCAGGATTTGGAAACAAGACTAAACCATAGATTAAGAGAGCCAGAATGTCTTCGTACGCCCTGAAGTCTAAGTCATTCCAGAAACTATTAGCTTTGCCAATCAGAAACTTAGCCAAAAAGCCCTTAACTCCACTTCTAGTCTCCCAGTTAGCCATTACCTCTTCTTTGGTCAAGGGAAGGGCTGCAGCAATCTCTTCAGGCCTAAGAGTCTTTTCCCAACCAGTGAATGGAGTCTGTTCCAAAACAGGGATACCAAGTAACTCAGAGAATTCTTCCAGGGTAGGGACCAGCTGGAAGTCTTGAAAGGTGAAGCAATGGTATAGCGGATCATAAAACTGGGCCAGGACGCTCATCAATTGTTGGTCCCACTTTGAAGTGACTAAACCGAGAAGAGAACCATGCCTCTTGATGAAGGAAGTAGTGTTTGGAATCCTGTCAACCAATTCTGTAAGCAAAGCAGGTGGTTGAACAAAGTTGAACCAGATAGTGTTCCTACGCATGGGCATCATGATGTCCTACAAAACAGAGCAAAGATGAAACCCTCTTGTCTTTGAAATGGGTTAGTCCTTATGCAGGATGCATGCAGTGTTTATGATGTTATGATGTTATGATGTTATGATAAAGGCACACCACAAGTATTCACAAAAGGCAAACATGGTAAAGGCACACAAGTCACACAAGACAGCCCTTAGAGTTCAGGCTGGCATGAAGTTCAGGTACTACCCTCTTTCAGTTTCAGTTGGTTAAGACCTGTCCTAAAAATAGTAACCGGGTTCTAGAGGATCTCAATATCACTGACTACCCTCGATCGGTCATAACTCCAGCTTAACAACCTTTTCTTGCGGTCGGAACCATCGCGAGAGTTTAGCCTCAATGAGTGTAGCATACTGCTACTGTTCTATGGCCAAGTTGGTCAATTTAAGGTTCTAAGGTCAGTTGGTGCTTGATGACTCCTCAGAAAACCCATATTCTCCTCGTTCCAACACAAGGGATATCGGTACAGACCAAGGTGTCACACCAACGTAGCTACTGCTTCACCCGTGTCGGTCTACGCCGGACAGGTCCCTCACAGTTTATTGCTACTTACCTAAAGGGTACTCCCCAGACCCGGGTTAGGATCTATAAAACTCCGATGCAGGCCCACAAATTTAAAGCAAACAAGGCATACAATTGAAAACATAGGTGATCTAGTCCTAAGGTACACCTCACTTATAAAGTCCCCAGCAGAGTCGCCAGTTCTATGATCGGTGGAAATAGAACTGACTGTTTTGAAATGCTGGTTCGCGAAATGTCGCGGTAAGCAAGAGTCGCCACCGTCTTTTATTTTCTCCAACAAGGAAAGGACAAAAGCACAGCAAAATTCCTTTTCGAGATGTTTCTCGGTTCGGGAGGTAGATTATAGAAAGGGAAGGTGCTATCACCCTTTCTATCTGTGGTTATCCACGGGCTCTTAGGTACTTTCTCACTATGTTTTCAAAAAAGTTTTGCTTTTCTTGTGTTTGTGGGTTTTGAAAAAGTTTGTTTGAAAACTTTGATTTAACTCTTGTATCTGTCCTCAAGAGTGTATGAAGTGTTGTTTGAAAACTTTTGTCAGAAAAGTGTGAGTGCGAAAAGTATTTTTTGTTTTGAAAGAGCAAGTACCTGAGAACCTCTACCTACTCAAAATAAATTAAGCTTTGTAAATGTCCTTTAGACAGTACCATCCCACTATTGAGAAGTAGGTAGCACCGTCGTTGGAGTTTCGGGTCAATTCGATTATAGGGACATGTGGTCACCAAAGCAATAGTAGGACGCCTTAGCGGTAACCCTAATGTCCTAGATCCTTTTTATCCGAGGCAACCGTTTCGAGGCAACTTGGATCTTTAGACAAGAGGGCGACCTCTAAAACACCCTATACTCAATGACCACGTCGAGGCAACCAAGTGAGGCGTACCCTAGGAGTGGCATGTGCGAGTGTGTCAGGATTCAGTTAAGTTATCTTTGCACATGTTATGGTGAGCTACGGGTTGATTTTAATTTCAGAGATAAGTCTTGTCATGCATAGCCTAGTTAACATACATCTAACAGTTAAAGGTTGCGGAAAATAAATCTACGCTATTACAAGGCGTCGGGTATTTACATCGCCAAAAACAACCCTTGAAAAGTAAATTGCGGGAAATTAAAGAAAGCGATAAAAAGTCCTAATTAAATCTATTACATCCTCGGAGCAATTACATAATTGGATCAAAAATTAATCAAGGATAATCACACGCGCGAGAAAAATTGGATCGGAGAAGTCCTTAGGGTTTTAACCCTTTTTGAGAAAGAAAGAATTTTTTTGTCCTTTTTGCATTTAATTAAATTAAACCTAAAACTAATTAATTAATAAAAAGAAATATTATGGTTTTTAATGTCTCAAGGAAATAAATACAAAAAAGAAAACATGATTGAAAGTTGTCAAGAACCCTAATTCTAATTTATTTTATTTATTGCAAAAAATATTGAAATTAACCTAATTAAAAAGACAATTAATTATGTTAGTATTTATTTATAAAATAACTAATTAAATTTAATAAATAAAAATATTATTATTTTTTATGTTTTCTGGATTTATTATGAAAAAATTAATTTATTTAATTAAGTGATAATAATAATAATTAATGGTAAAATAATTAAATGAAAAATATAAAAAAGAAGAATAAACCAGGGGGGTGCTGGCCCAATTAGGAGGTATGTTTGGAAAATTGTGGCCCAACAAACTGCAAGCCTCTTTGACTTTTGTGATTGTCTATGCGCTGGTTGACTGGGGAGTATGGTGATCACCCAGCTTTGGCCACTGGATCTATGCTGGAAGACACCTGGCGCGTTGATAACTGGAGGTATATAATGGACCTCACTATGAAACCTGCATGGGAACATACAAAGGAAAAGGAAATAAAGGTTTTGGGGGACCTGGGATTCGAACCCAGGTCCCAGCTCTCATAGGCCAATACGCTCAACCACTCCAACCACCTGCTTTAGTTGTTATTAGGATAATAAACAATCAATATATTAATAAACACACAAATATGTTGTACAAAAGAAAAAAACGCGCGTGTTTTCAAATTACCCAATGGGAGGCTAACACCTAGTCATCTTCTCCGTTTGCCTTGTAAATATAATATTAGATAGCGGGGTTTTTTAACCCCCACTATTCATCTGCACGAAAAATAGCGATTAGCACTATGGTTTATATAAATATTTTGCGAAGGGTCAGTCTTGTTCGTCTTGTCCTAACGATTCCAACCATATGTCTTAGGAGTCCTAATTTTGCCTGGTTCAGAAAGCCCCAATTTCAAAGCTTAAGAACCCTAGAAATCGTTCATGGCATCTTTTGATTTATGGCGTTTCAGTTCAATTAAACCATACCATTAGCTTCGTATGGTTCCTTGCAACACAAATCAAACACAAAAGCATGTTAAATATGCATGAATTAAGTTGTACAATTCTGAAATAAAAAAGCAAACCGTGAAACTGTGTGTGATGATTCTGTGAGCTTTAGTGCGTGATTTCAATTGCAAATTATCCCTGGGACTTCCAGCAATGTGTTTGAATCAATAGAATGCCTTGAATTGGTTTGGAACGCAAGAATCAGTTTTGACTTTTCTTTGAAATTCTTGAATATGCTATGGTCTGTTTCTGCAGCTTTTTCACGTCCATGAGATTAGGATTTGCTTGCATATATATAGAGGAAACGAATTAGGTCAAAAACTTGAGCAAGAATCCATTGCAATGATGATTAGATCTTTGATTGAAAATCATATATTTTTGATTTTTCATGATTGGAAAATGTTGCCAAATTTGGATGTTTTGTATCTTTGACTTTGTGCACGAATTTGCCATCATATCTTGACCATATTTGCTTCACAAATTGATTGAAAAATCAAATCTTGCATTTTCCTACAATTTAAATTAATTAAATGAATTAATATTAATTAAAAATCCAATTAATCAATAAAAATAAGAAAATAAATTCAATTAATCTTGATGGGTCGTTCATAGGCCATGGATGAAGTTTCAAGAAGAGATTTGAGGCCCATTAGCAAAAATAAGGTGTTTTGAGCAAAGTTGACTTTTGCAAATTCATGAAAATTTCCCAACTTCTCCAATGCACAACTTGTTCAATTTTGATCATATGACCATGTTCTTGGACATTTTGGAAAGGTCTTGAAGTCCTCTAACCAATTCCTTTGGTCCCGTGTCATTTGGATTTACCAATCTCAAGTTATGGCCTTTGACTTAAAGTGCATTTTTGTTGACCTTTGAATTTGACCTATAATGTAAAAATTGATAACTTTTTGTGAGAGCATTTCTTGGACTTGGAGTGTGAATATGGATTGTAGGAAATTGCATCCCCTTCAAAATGAGCATTGGATGGGATTTTTCTGACAAACCATGAAAAAGTTATGCCCTGGTCAAGATACAGTTGACTTTTCTACAGTCCAAAAATAGTAACTTTTTGCATCTTGATGATTTTTGAGCTATCCTTGTGGAATCATGATCAAGACTTGATGAAATGATGATTGTGGACTCAAAATAAGATGTTGACCAAAAATTATGACTTTTGACTACAAAATGACCATTTTGCCCTTGCAGTTGACTGTGGATCAAATGGAGCTTTTGACTGTGCAAATTGGCCTTGTGAGTCTTAAAACTTGGTATGTAGGTGCTTGAGAATGCATATAGGCCTATGATACTTGATTGAACCATTGAAAACCTCAAATTCTTTGAAAGAACCAAAACCCTAATTTCAGCTGTCTTAGGAGGTGGTTTGCCGGTACATCCCTTGAGCAATCTTGAGCAATTTTGAGGATCATTCTTGACAAATCTTGAGAGATATGGGAGGGCAAATTTTGGGGTACAAAAGTTAGGGTTTGATTTGGTATATTTTGATTTGGGATAAAATTGATGTTAGGGTTCTTGAGATTTGTTGAGATAAATTAGGAGAGTTAATTTAGGTGTTAGTGTTGTGGATTATTGTTATATTAATAGAAAGGGTTAATACCTATTTTCACCCCTAGCATATGGGGTGTATTTGAAAAACCCCCCTGCCAAAAAAAAAGTTCCAATTGTTACCTTGACAAATTTTAAAAGTTTCAGTTTTTACCTTGAGGATGCCACATCACCTAAAAGGCTGATGTGGCTTATATTTTTGTGGCATCCTCAAGGTAAAAACTGAAACTTTTAAAATTTGTCAAGGTAAAAACTGAAACTTTTAAAATTTGTCAAGGTAACAATTGGAACTTTTTAGGTGATGTGGCATCCTCAAGGTAAAAACTGAAACTTTTAAAATTTGTTAAGGTAACAATTGGAACTTTTTTTTTGGCAGGGGGGCTTTTCAAATACACCCCATATGTCAGGGGTGAAAATAGGTATTAACCCTAATAGAAATTAAATTAGAAAAACTAATTTATATTAATTAAACTATGTTTAGAGAAACTAAGTACTAGTAGTATAGTTAGTTTTTAAACTAAAACGTAAATAGCAATATTTACTTAAGTTAAGAAAACCAAGGAACTTGCAGTATAGTTTAGAAATTAAGATGGTTGTATGTTACATGAAGTTAAGCTTCTAAAAAGTATAGCTGTATAAATTGAAATGAAGTTAAGCTTCTAAAAAGTAATAGCAGTATAAATTGAAATGAAGATAAGCTTCTAAAATTAAGGAATAGCAGTATGTCAGTTTGCTGAGAACTAGCATATATTGTATAGAATAAGTTTAGAAAACAAAAATAGGCAGTATAGAATAAGTTTAGAAAACTAAAACGTTAACTAGCAATAGGTTAATTAAATTAAGTTTAGAAAATGAATTAATTTATGTTTTGTTTTTCTTTTCTTAATTTAATATATTAAATTTTTATATTAATTAAATACAAATATGACATAAGTTAGCCGATTTAATTTGAAACCCGATTATGTTCCGATTTCCCAATTTCGGCAATTTCGACGACGGAGCAAGTTGCTCCGAATTGAAATAAAATTGACGTGCTAGCTAATTTTGATGTGTAGAACATCGTGGTGAGGTTAGTTTTTCGAGATTACGAATTTTTAACGGACCGACCCGAACTAAGTCAATTTACGGTTAATTTGAAATGGGTTGCATTTTAGTCGGTTTAAGTCGCGTATGGACAATCCAATTGCGACGTTAATGATTATGATTGGTACCTATTATTATGAATGACTTTCGTGACGATTATTGATGTTTGACTATTTTTCCGTGTTTGAAATTTAGTGAATTATTTGATAATGATGTGGTGTGATTAAATATGATGTTTGCGACGGTTTATTTATAATGAATACTTGATGATATGCGATGCGATGATATGTTTATCTTGATGTGGATAAATATGGCGACGTGGGTTTTATACCAATTTTTATGTGCAATGATGATGTTTTGTTGTGTCGTGTTTGTGATGTCGTGTTGTCGAGTCACATACATTGCATTGGCGACGAGGGCTTTTATGCCAAGCGACGAGGGCTTTTATGCCAAAGCGACGATGGGCTTTTATGCCGAATGTCCCTAATTATGGACAAAGCGACGAGTACCACATGTATAACATAGTCGTGTCTCATGGAGTCGGTTATGTTTATTTTTGAGTCTTTTGGCGTTGAGTTTTATTTCATGGCTTATGATGAATTGCGATGATATATGGTACTTTGTTTTGTGATGATTTTTGTGTTGAACATAAAGTGAATATGATGCGATAATTTCATGATGAGTAAGTGATGAATATAACATGACGGTAAAGCGACGATATGAGTTTATGGCGATGAAGTTTATGTCTTGTTTTGGTATGATTATGATGATTACGTGACGAAATTAAAGTGTTGATTTTATGCACTAAATGATGATTTAAAGTGTGTGAGATTTGGATATGTGCTGACATACTCTTATTAATCCGGTATCATTTATGATTCCAAAACTATTTATATATTTTATCATGCCTTTAATTATATGTTTTGGAGTATCTCACCCTTTACTTGTTTCGTCGTTGCCTTTATATTGGTAACGTGCAGGTGATCCGCAAGGATGATGAGGATTAGCTCGAGTCTCTTTATTTTGAGTCGCTCTGCTCTGATAGTAGTAACACTCGAGATTTGGGCGACGTTATTATTTTGATAGGATAGTTTATGTATACTATCTTATGACTTTATGTATTGATGATAACATGATGATACGTATATTTTGTGAACACATCCACTGTGCTGTGATTAGTCATATGTTTATATGATGATTTATGTTATGAATCGGTATATCCGACAATTTGATTTTGTGATGTGCATTATAATGTAAAGTGATGAAAACCACGAATATGTGATATCTCAATTTATGTTTGGATGAAATTTTGAAACTCTGATTTTATTATTAATTACGAGGGGTAGAATTGGGGTGTTATATTTGACCTTCTTATTAAAAGCTTTAATCATGCGTTTTTGGTACATCTGGCCATGGCAGACAGCCGTAAGCCTCTTCTCATCAATCAAATTTAACTGGTTAAGTCGAGTTTGAATCCATTCATCTTCATTCAACCTGCATCCTTTATGATTCTCAGAGAAGGTATTTGGACATTGTGATGCGGTGGGAGAACTGACTTGAAGGTTTTACGTTTGATCACAAATGTTGCGGTTAGCAAGAGTTGCCACCGACTTTTCTTTTATCCAAAAGGAAAGGTGAAAAAGCACAGGAAAGACCCTTGAGATTGTTTCTTGAGTTCGGGGGGTAGATTATAAAAATGGAAGGTATTAGCACCCTTTTTATCCATGGTTTTCCATGGGCTCTTAGTTACTTGCTAGATCGCTTGCTTTTGTTTGAAATTGTGCTTTGTGTGGTTTTTGAAAGTATTTTGTAAAGAGGCCATTTTTTAGGCAATCTTTGTAATGATTCTCGTTCGTAAGAATGTATACAAAGAGGTTGATCTTTTGAAAATGTTTTCAAATTTGTAAGATGTTTTGAAAGTGTATGTGATTGTTTTGAAAATAGCAAGGATGTTTGTTTTAAAATGGAGCAAGTAATTGGGAGCAATCTACCTACTCAAATGTCTTTCTTGTTCATTTTCTTTTCATTTGACATTGTTGTCTTACCATTGATTTGGTAAGCAACCCTATCTTTGGATGTAAACGAGACGGGCGTGGGTCATCGTATAGCCATGATTAGCAATGTTGCAAGGTATCTTAGAATTCTTTTTGAGGGACTAAGATCATTTTGTAAGGCAACTTTGAATAGTGTCATCGAGGGACTATGATCTTGTATTTGTTTGTTTTTGCTAAGATACCTTACATGCGTAATATGGCCATTTTTGTAAGGCAGCCAAGTGGGATAACCCTTAGGGGTGCTTCTGTGTAAGTGTGTCATTTTCATGATTGTTTTTGTCTTGGATTAGGGTTTTCTATTTTGATTGATTTTATTTTTCCATACAAATCCTAATTACTAGCATGTTATGTAAAAGCGATAAATTGCGTAATTTAAAGTTACTAAGCTATTACAACATTTGTGGGAGGGGGGTATACAATTTATAAATGGGGATTGCAATAATATAAACCTATTTAATCTATTACAACCAAATTGAATTATGTACAAGAAATTGAAATAAATAATATACAAGATGAATTAAATATGCAAGAAATGTACATGCAAAGAAAAGATTTTATTTTTGGTTTTCTCCAGAAAAAGGGGTCTTGATTTTAACCTAATTTGATAAAGAAAATAATTAGTCAATTTTAATATTATTAAGAAAAAGATTCTTGAATAAAACCCTAATTCTACTTAAAAAGAAATGAAGTTTATAAAAAAAACATTTTTTTATATTTTTACATTTTTTGTCTTGAAAATAATATGGTGTTATAAAATATTCTTTAGTCTTTTTGATATTAAAAAATATATTTTCATTAGTATAAAAATAAATAATATTTTAGTTTTGATTAAAACTTTACAAGAAAATTAATAAAAGTAAATAAAGTATGATAGAGAAAATAATTTTTATGTAGAAAAATTATTAAATTATGTCAAAATATAAATCTACATTTTTTATACATTTTATGATATTTTTTTGGTATTTTTAGAAAATATATTTAAGAGAAAAAGGAATAAATAAATGAATAAAAATAAAAATGGGCCAGGGAGGTGTCATAAGTAAACGGGGGTATGAGCTAGCAAAAAACAATGTCAGGCCCAAAAGGCCCAGTGCCTGCCAAAAATATGTTAGGAAATCAGGAATTTGGAAAAATGCAAAAGGGGGGTTCACATTGGTTCGAACCCTCGCCCTTTAGGTAACATATGCCTTAGTACGCGCGCGCTTGCCACTAGGGTGGCGGTTTCATCCGGTCATATAATCAAAGCATAAATATATAAGGCAAATTGCTTCCTGAAGGCAACTTCATCTTCAACCTTGAGCCATGGTCAGACCACCTGTATCTTCCTCATTTCTCCATAAAAATGGAAACTCCAAACATGAAAGTTATGGTGTTTCGTCCCACGAATTCAAACATATAACTTATGTAAACTAAATGTCAAAGATAAAAGCTAATTTTTTGGCCCTAAATTGAAACCTAATTTTCTCAAAAATTTCAAATCCAAAATTCTCTATACACAGTCAATATAAATGGAAACTATGAACATGGTTAGATTTAGAGCAAGGATATCTACATTTTATTTTCACAAATCAGGATCAAATGATGCTTGTATGAAGAGATAAAAGTTTGATTTTTTACCTCTTACAGCTGGAGTCGTGAATGGGATTTGAGTGACTTTTGAGATGGCTTGAGGACCTGTTTAGCTTGCCTGGACCTCCTTGAATGTATCCCAACTCTTACTTTGCTTTGAATGTCCCTGAATCTCTCTACTCAAGTCAACCTGCAAGCTTGGTTTTTTAAAATGGTGGATAGTGATGAAGGAGTTACAGTGAGGAAACAAGGGTATGGATTTCTTTGATATGATGTTTAGAAGGTGTTTGAGGGATTAGTTTTCAAAACGCACGAGTAGAAATGAAGATCATGAGTTTTGGTTTAAATTGTATGTTAATGGTGCTCTTGTATAGGTTTTTTGGTTTTGGAATGTTTGAGGCAGTTTCAGGGCAATATCATTCGTGTGTCAAATTGCCAATAGTGTATCTACTTATAAGCAAAAGGTTTTGAGACTTGTATCAACTCATATTTCAAAAATTCACATGTTTTGCTTGGTTACTTGTTTTTGAAGCAAAGCTAGCAAGCATGGTTTCAAGGTGAAGTACAAAACTTGTAGGGGGGTGAGACCTTTAAGAACACTTTTCTGATTATGTGGAGTGTGTTTGTGCAGAAAGAACCAATTCAAGGCTCAATGCAAGCTGGCTTTGCATAAAGCTTGCTTTTCTAAAATGGAAATGTTGCATTTCTCCCAAAAATGGAATTAAGTTTATACAATGCATTGAATGCTTGGGTTAAAGCTTCCAACAGCTGTGAAAACATTTAATTATGATGTGAAAGTCAAGTTAAAAGCCTGCAAAGTGGGATTTGTACAGCATGCTTGAGGATTGGATCCAATGTTCTTCACAAAATGGCTTGTAATCCAAGTGACAAAATCCTAATTTCATCTCTTCGATTCTCCTTGCTCAAGAATTATCTCAAGGAGTTCTTGGAAATTTTGGAAATCTTGAAATGTGCTCTATAACTCATATTTGAATTGATTTCGAATATTCCCCTTGGAACTATGTGAAAAATTTCCATGAAGTTAGGTCAAAAATCTGCCTAACTAGGGCAAAATTTAACTAAGTTATTTTTAGTTCATGAGCATGTATTCACAAAATTATAACTTAGGATCCAAGCATTTTTAGGAGACGTTGTGTGAAGAAAAGTTGTATATTTCATGGAGATCTACAATTTTCATGTTGGAAGTTTCTCTTGAATCACTTTGCATTATGGTGAAAATTTGGCTCAAAGTTGTGAAAAAATAAGAAATTTTCTATACTTAGAAAAATTTCTAAGTTAAGAAATTTCAACTTTTCAAAACAAAATCTTGAATTCTTGATTTCTTGGTGAACAAGTTTCATGTTTTGACATGTTTTGATGAATTATGATCTTTGGCATTTGATATTGACCAAAAAGTCAAAGTTTGACTTTTCAGTATACAGTTGACTTTTGATCAGTTGACTGAAAATTTCATTTGTCAATCCAATGGACTTGTAGTGTTTTGAACCATGTCATTAGGTCAAAGTGATGCAATTGGACTCTTGAGATCATTCCTTAACCTGATTGACCATTTTCTAGGTCAAAAACCAGAAATTGCCCTTTCCCAATCAAAACCCTAATTTTGACCATTTTGCCCTTTTGATGATTTGATCAAATGCTACATATGAGTTTAAAATGTTGGTTTTGATCAAAAATTATGAAGTTTGACTGTAAATTGGCCATGGTTGACTTTTTCCCCAATTCAGCTAATTTTTAGGTCAATTGTTCAATTGATTGATCAAAAGTGTGATCCAAGGCTTGAAACTTGACATGAGTAATCTTGGGGGTCCATAATGATTCATGAAAGTCATATGGGGCCTTGGAAGTTCAAAACTCCTTGTGCAATCTCAAACCCTAATTTTCAGTCATCAGTGCTTAAGGAGGTGTCTTGAGCTGATCAAACCCTAGTGCAGTCTTGATCCAAAGGAGATCTTGTGAAAATCCTTGATAAGTGAGAGGGCAAATTTTGGGGTACAACAGCTGCCCTTGTTCAATCTTCTTAAACCTGGAGAGTTAGACTAGCGAGTTTTGCCATTCGTGACTCGAAGGTGGAAGATGATTAGACACTAGAGTGCCCAGAAATTTGCACTTGGTGATGTGAGAGTCGAGGGAATGGGCTTAAAGATGCCAATTGGAGAGGTGCTAGAAAGTTGTTGGAGATCCTCTAGGTTGCAGCCATCTTCACCATCTTCTACTGCATTAACTTCACAGTTGTTGATCTTCAAGGGTGGCCCTCCAGCACGGGAACGGCGTACAACCTTTTGAGCACTTGAAGTGAAACCTAGGCCAAACTTGTCAGACTTATATGGGATATCTGGGAGTTGTCCCCAGATAGTGAATCCTCCTTCTTTTACCACTGCTTGGGCATCCTTCAGAGATGACATCCGGAGTGGAGGCCTTGTAAACTTGGGAACCTGAGACACAGCCTTGATCACCGCCACATCTTGAGGGACCTCTTCAAAGTGTTGAAATGGAGTTTCAATGAATTCACCATCTAATTCCACATATCTTAAGGAATTGAGATGGTTGATCATGTATTCTTCCTCTCCATGACCGGTGATAATCTTCCCTTGAACTGGGTACTTCAGCATTTGGTGCAACATAGAAGTAACAGTGCCAGCATTGTGGATCCATGGTCGGCCTAACAAGCAGGAGTATGAAGGGCGGATGTCCATCACATAAAAAGTTGAATTAAAGGTTTGGGTTCCAACCTTTATGGGAATGTCTACCTCCCCATGTACCATTCTTTTTGAGCCATCAAAAGCCCTTACTACTATGTTGCTTGGCTTCAAAGTCAACCCCTCACAATCAAGTCTATCAAGAGCTTTTTTGGGTAATACATTCAGAGATGAGCCAGTTTCCACCAAAACATGAGCCAGAGTTGTGCCTCTACATTCCATTGAGACATGCAATGCCTCATTATGCTTTCTTCCCCTCGGTGTCAGATCAGCATCTGAAAAACCTAAACCATTGTCCGTAGTTAGGCTGGCTACGCAGTCTTAAAATTAATCAGCAGATGTCTCTTGAGGTACATGGGCGGTTTTTAAGAACTTTACCAAGGCTTTTGCATGTGCCTCGGAACATAGTAGTAATTCTAGCATGAAGATCTTGGAGGGAGTTTTCCCCAGTTGTTCAACTACATCGTAGTCGCTTCTCTTTATAATTTTTAAGATCTCCTCCATTTCCTTCTTGGAGGTCTCAGGGATAGTCAATGACTAAGCCTTCGTCTGGACAGGCTCAATCATAACACCTTTTCCTCGAGTCTCAGTTAATTCGGCAGCAGGAGCGTCAGTCGGAATGATTACAGGAGTTGTAACGGCTTTGTCAATTGGAGTATTTGCATAGATGATTATGGGTGTGGGAGTAACCTTTGGAGCAGCCACATGGATGATTACGGGTCCAGAAGCTGCTTTTGGGGGAGCAATTTCTGGAGAAAAGATCCTACCACTTCGGGTAATTTTGCTAGTTCCCATAATATTACTGATGTCGGAGTTGACCTTCTCGGAGCTTGAATCTTCGGTGGCTGGCCAGTCCTGCTTGATACCATGGTAATAGATATCCCCTCCATAATTCCATGGTATGGTTTTGTCTAATGTATATGGGACTGGTCCAGGCATTGTGATTATTAGAGGAGCTGCTTTCGGGACTGATGTAATTCTAACGGGTCTTTTGGTGGAGACCCTGGAAGAATTGGCGGAAATGGTAATGATAGAAACATCTTCAAAAGGAACAGGTGGAATAAAAGTCTTCTCAAATAAAATTTCTTTGTTATCTATTAGGCCCTGAATGCCTATTTTCAACAAAGGGAAACCGGTTGGGGAAGACAAACAGAGATGGAAAACTTCACCACAGCCCGGGAACACACCGGCATTCAACAAATTCATTTTAATGGTCAGAAGTGGGGTCATGAGTTCATCAATTGAAGTAACAAACAATTCTTCTTCAATGGCATTGGTATTGTGGCCATGTCTGGGCATATAGGAAGAAATGACATTTGGCTTTTCAGGCGCATTGAACTCAATTTCTTTTGCTTCAATGAGGTCTTGTATTTTGTTCTTTAGAGCTCAACAGTTATTAGTATCGTGACCAGGACTTTCAGAGTGGTATGCGCAACGGGAATTGGGATGATAATGAGGAGATGTGGTATTGGGGTTTTTCGGAGCTTCTTTCAAGGTCGCTAAGTTGGATCTTAGTAGATGCGGTAATACTTGAGACGGGGTCATGTTGATTCTGGTGAACTGCTTGTCTGGCCTTTCTACCCTTGATTGATTATTTCTTTGTTGATCAGACGCAGGCTTAGGAATCATAACAGCCCCCACCATTGGTCGGTGTTCGGCCCTATCTTGGTTTCTTTGTGGATACACAGCAACCACCTCTTTCTTTCTGATGAAAGGCTTCCTTACAGCTGTAGAAGAAGATGTATCTTTCTGAATCTTTCCATTCTTTATACCGGCTTCTATCCTCTCTCCGGTCAATATTAGTTCAGTAAATCCTGCAGATGAACTTCCGATTAAATGATTGAAGAAGGGTCCAGACAAGGTGCCCAAGAACATGTCCACCAATTCCCTCTCAAATAGAGGGGGTTGAACTCTTCTAGCCAAATCTCTCCATTTTTGTGCATAGTCCTTGAAACCTTCATTGGAAACCATGGCCATACTCTGGAGTTGAGTACGGGTAGGCGCCAGATCAGCATTGTACTGATATTGTTTGTAGAAAGTTGCAGCAAGATCTTCCCAATTGTGAATGTTAGCTCTTTCTAGTTGGTAAAACCAGTCAAGTTGAGTTCCAGAAAGACTGTCTTGGAAGAAATGTACCCATAGGTCTTTATCAGCGGTATGGGGTTGAATTTTCCTCACATATGACCGGAGATGCATTTTAGGGAATGAAACTCCGTCATATTTGGCGAATATAGGTGCTTTGAATTTCAAAGGAATCACAATCCCCGACACCAAACCCAATTCCTCAAAGTCCAAGCCTGGCACCTTATGGATTTCCATCGCGCTCAAACGCTCTTCGAGATGTTTATACTTGTCATCAGCTAGAGGGTATTTCTCTTTAGAGTAGTCCTCTTCTTCCTCTTCCTACTCCGATTCTATCGGGACAACTGTTTCCTTTCCTTTACCATCTCGGTTGTCTCTTTTACCGGAGGTTGTTTCAAAGTCCAAAGTCCTTCTTGTCTGCCCATGAAATCTTCTTCCCATGTTTAAGACTCTGGTTACCTTCTTGGTTTTCTTTTTCCTCTCTTCAGCCAGTAAAGTCTTCAATTCTTCTTGTCCCTTGGCTAGGGTCAAGAGAAACTGTTGAAACTGTGTATTCTGAGCTTGAAGGTCTTTCACTGTTTGTTCGAGATCTATCTTACTGAAATAAATAGTAGAGAGATGAGGAGACTTGTTGCAAAAACCTGCTTATGTTATGATGAATGGTATATGCATATGCAATGTTTTCAAGGATTTTAAAGATTCAAATTTGTTTTAGACAAAAAAGGAAATACACGTTATATTAATAAGTTAAAGCTTGAGTACATCAATGCCCCTTGGGAAAAATAATACAAAAAACTCTAAGATAGAAAGGTAGTGCGCATCCTCTTTGGTACAATGTAGGCATTCAGAGTCTTCTCCTCATGAAGCAGCCTAGTGAGTTCCAAAACCTTCTTCTCGCTTGCGTAGAATTGGGCTTCGAAAGTATCTCGCTCTCCCTTGAGTTGTATACAATCCCTTTGTAGGTCTTCAAGAGATGTGGGCATGTCAGGATGTAGGATACTGTATGGAACATCTCCCTCCATGACAGGCTCAATGATTACCGGGAGAATGGAGGGGTAAGGCATCATAAGACTCTGAGCGCGAGTTCGTACCCATTTGAGGTAAGGCTCAAGAGGGATGGAATTCTTGTGCCCCAAAGTATTGCTATCCACCTTGTTTAACATCCTCCAAGCTCGGATAAATCTCTGGCGAAGCCCTTGATCGTCGTTGTCGTAGTCAAATACCAAACCTTGAATCAGCATCTCATGCGGGCCATCCCTTTGGGCATAACCAAACTTTCTTAAGGCCAAACAAGGGTTGTAGGTGATACCTCCCCTAATGCCAAGTAAAGGGACATTAAGAAATTCTCCACAATAGTCGACAATGATAACATTCTCTTTGGACCGGGAACACCAATGAATGTCTGAATGTTTGAGCGTCATCAACCTTTGTGACCACCTTGATCCTTGCTCAATCTTTAATACAAATTGGGGAAGATGAGAAATAAACCATCTTGCCAAGAGAGGAGTGCAACACATAAGAACACCATTTTTCCTTATTGTGCGAGTGTGAAAAAAGTGTAGGATATCTCCTAGCAATGTAGGCACCGTTGCAACAACATCCGGTGAAAGAGACAACCAAGATGGTGAAGGCAAGGAAACAATTGTCCCGTCAGAATCAGAGGAAGAAGAGGAAGAAGAGGACTACTATGAAGAGCAATACCCTCCAGCTGATGACAAGTATAAACATCTCGAAGAGTGTTTGAGCGCGATGGAAATCCAAAAGGTGCCAGGCTTGGACTTTGAGGAATTGGGTTTGGTGTCGAGGATTGTGATTCCTCTGAAATTCAAAGCACTTATATTCTCCAAATATGGCGGAGTTTCATGCCCTAAAATGCATCTCTGGTCATATGTGAGGAAAATTCAACCCCATACCACTGATAAAGACTTATGGGTGCACTTCTTCCAAGACAGTTTGTCTGGGACTCAACTTGACTGGTTCTACCAACTAGAAAGAGCCAACGTTCACAATTGGGAAGATCTTGCTGCAGCTTTCTACAAACAATATCAATACAATTCTGATATGGCGCCTAACCGTACTCAACTCCAGAATATGGCCATGGTTTCCAATGAAGGTTTCAAGGACTATGCACAGAAATGGAGAGATTTGGCTGGAAGAGTTCAACCCCCTTTATCTGAGAGAGAATTGGTAGACATGTTCTTGGGCACCTTGTTTGGTCCCTTCTTCAATCATTTAATCAGAAGTTCATCTACAGGTTTTACTGAACTAATATTGACCGGAGAGAGGATAGAAGCCGGTTTAAAGAATGGAAAGATTCAGAAAGACAAATCTTCTTCTACAGCTGTAACGAAGCCCTTCATCAGAAAGACGTAGCTGTCGTATACCTGCAGAGAAACTAAGATAGGCCGAACGCCGACCAATGGTAAGGGCTGTTATGATTCCTAAGTCTGCGTTTGATCAGCAAAGAAATAATCAACCAAGGGTAGAAAGGCCAGTCAGGCAGTTCACCAAAATCAACATGACCTCGTCTCAAGTATTACCACATCTACTAAGGTCCTACTTGGTGACCTTGAAAGAAGCTCCAAAAAACCCCAATACAACATCTCCTCATTATCATCCAAATGCCCGTTGCGCATATCACTCTGAAAGTCCTGGTCACGATACTAATAATTGTTGGGCTCTAAAGAAAAAAATACAAGACCTAATTGAAGCAAAAGAAATTGAGTTCGATGCGCCAGAAAAGCCAAATGTCATTTCTACCCCTATGCCCAGACATGTCCATAATACCAATGCCATTGAAGAAGTTGTTAGAACATAGTTTGATTCTACAACCTTTTATTAGATTTTGATGATAACAAACACAAAGAACAAATATGCACTCTAAAAATTGTGTTACTGTGTTTGCAGAAGTTCTGACCAAAGCAGCATCAGAAGTTAAGCTATAGAAGCTTTCACGCTGAGGTAGTCAAATTCTGTGCTGAGAATGATGATCAGAACATGCGCTGAAGTCAAGCATACTCTGATTCTGACCAGAAGGTTCAGATACAATCATATTCTCACAACTATAAGTCATCAATGTTCTGAAGCATTTGCAGCATACAAGATTGTAAGATTCTGAAGCGTTACTATTCATTCAAGACAGCATCACTTGTAACGGCTTCATTCAGACAGGATCTTCTCAATATGGAAACTGCTTTAATGTCCATTATCACGCTTAATGTTGGACAGGATTCCATTGCCTATATAAATAAGCTAAGAGATTAAATCGTTTACGATTTTCCAACGCTATTGCAATTCATCTCAAAAGGTTGCAAGCTTACATACTTATTTTTCTTTAATTTGTGTAAAATATCACAGTTGTGATAACTATTTTTGTAACGAAAAACAATCATACACAGAATTCTTGTTCTTGATTAAGACAGTTTTTCCTTGATATTAACCGGATTGTGGTTGTACTCAAGAAGACTTTGACATTTGTCAAAGTAGTGATTATAATCAGTTTTTGATTAGTGGATTAAGTCCTCGTTGGAGAGAGGCGAAATCACCTTGACGGGTGGACTGGAGTAGTTTGAGATCAAACGAACCAGGATAAAAATACTATGTCATTGCACATTTGATTTCAAGTTTTCAATTCAACCCCCCTTATTGTGTTTTTCACTTCTTCAATTGGCATCAGAGCACCTAGTTCTAAGTTCATACACTTAACCGTGTCAGTACAAGATCCAAGCTTCAGAAAAACACTATGGTGGGACCAAGCCAAAACATCGGCAATGATTATCATGAAGACAAAGACAGAATCAGTGGAAAACCTCCAGTCTTTGATGGAGAAAATTTTGACTACTGGAAAGACAGAATTGAGAGCTTCTTTCTGGCCCATGATGCTGATCTATGGGACATGGTAACTAATGGATCACACATCAAGTGGATGGAAGTGGTCAGAAGATAGACAGAAAAATGATGTTTGACCAGCAAAAACGTGATTTTAGAAATCATCATAAGGCCAGAACAATACTTCTCAGTGCTATCTCATTCTCAGAATATGAGAAAATCTCAAACAGAGAGACAGCCAAAAATATGTTTGATTCTCTGAGAATGACGCATGAAGGAAACATTCAAGTCAAAGAAACCAAGGCCCTTGCGCTCATTCAGAAGTATGAAGCATTCAAGATGGAATACAGTGAATCTATAGAAACAATGTTCTCAAGATTCCAGATCCTTGTTGTTGGGCTAAAGGTTCTTGACAAAGGACATTCTACTGCTGATCACGTAAATAAGATCATCAGAAGTCTACCCAAGCAATGGAGGCCAATGGTCACAACACTTAAGCTAGCCAAAGATCTCAACAAGATATCTCTGGAGGAACTTGTCAGCTCCCTCAAAAGTCACGAGATAGAGCTAAAAGAAGATGAGCCTCAAAAGCAAGGTAAGCCACTAGCGTTAAAATCTAATAGAAAATCTGATTCTAAAGTTTTACAGGCTATGGAAGAAACCTCTGATGGATCCTCATTAGAAGAAGATGAATTATCTCTCCTCTCCAGAAGGGTGAATCAACTGTGGAAGCAAAGACAAAGGAAATTCAGAAATCCTAGAAGATCAGAGAATCAAAATGAATCCTCCTCCAGATACAGAAAGTCTGAGTCTTCCTCCGAACATAGAAGATATGAAGGCTCTTTAGGACACAGAAAGTCAAATAACAAGGACATCATCTGCTATGAGTGCAATGAGAAAGGGCACTACAAAAGTGACTGTCCAAAGCTTCAGAAGGAGAAGCCCAAAAAGAAGTTCTTTAAGGAGAAGAATAAAAGCCTCATAGCAACATGGGACGATCCGGACACTTCTGATGCTGACTCAGAGTCAGATGATGAAAGAGCAAACATAGCTCTCATGGAAAATGTGTCAGAAGACAGTGATGCTGACTTCACTATTAATTTCACTAAGGCTGAACTTGTAGAAAGTCTAAATGAAATTCTGGAAAGGTATCAGCAAATCAGAGTCAAATTCAAGAACCTGAAAAAGGAACTTGTCTCTGACTCTGAAAAGACTGAGAGTCTCAGATTAGAAAATTCTGAGCTAAAAGAAAAAGTTTCAAAATTAGAAAACGATTTGCAAAACTCTCAGAAGGAAATAATCTCAGAGACTCCCAGTAATGCTGATGAGATCATCAAAGAGTATGATCACAGCTTTCAGAAGTTTATGGCTAAAAACATAGATAGAATCAAGATGGCTTCAATGATCTATGGAGTTAGCAGAAATGGCAGAAAAGGGATAGGATATCAAGGTAAGGTATATACACCTAAGAAAGTCATGGACTTAGTCATAAAACGCACACCACTTAAATCACACTTCATATATGGGCACACACACGACCTAAAATACACCAGTAATGATTACTCTGTCAAACCAAAATTCAACCAGAATTTTGGTAAAACTAACAAACCAGGACCCAAGAAGATATGGGTACCTAAGAACAAAATTATATATGTAGCAGATATCTTTAGCAGCAAGGCTAAAACACCAATCATGGTACCTGGACTATGGATGCTCTCGACACATGACAGAAAGAAAGCATATGTTTCAAAGCCTGGAACTTAAACCTGGAGGCTACGTGGGCTTTGGAGGCAACCAAAGAGGAAAGATCATTGGCTCTGGAACAGTAGGTAATGGAAATCTTCCCTCTATAAATAATGTGCTATTAGTTGATGGATTAATGCATAACCTGTTATCCATAAGCCAATTAAGTGATAACGGTTATGATATAATCTTTAATCAAAATTCATGCAAAGTTGTTAGTCAGAAAGATGGAACTATCCTTTTTAATGGAAAGAGGAAAAACAACATTTATAAAATAAAACTTTCTGAACTAAAGACTCAGAATGTAAAATGTCTTCTCTCTGTTAACAACGAGCAATGGGTCTGGCATAGAAGATTGGGGAATGTTAGTATGAGAAGAATATCTCAGATTAACAAACTCAATATGGTCAGAGGACTTCCTAATTTGAAGTTCAACTCAAATGCTCTGTGTGAAGCATGTCAGAAAGGCAAATTTGAAAAACCTGATTTTAAATCCAAAGATGTTGTTTCCACCTCTAAGCCATTAGAACTTCTGCATATAGACTTATTTGGACCAGTAAAAACTACGTCTGTTAGTGGCAAGAAGTATGGGTTAGTGATCGTAGATGACTATAGCAGATGGACATGGGTAAAGTTATTAAGACACAAGGACGAGTCACACTCTGTGTTCGTTGCATTCTGTAACCAAGTTCAGAATGAAAAGGATCTTAGAATTGTATAAGTCAGAAGTGATCATGGTGGAGAATTTGAAAATAAAAATTTTGAATCATTTTTAATGAAAAAGGCATCTTGCATGACTTCTCTTGTCCTAGAACTCCCCAACAAAATGGAGTTGTAGAACGAAAGAACAGAACATTGCAAGAAATGTCCAGAACCATGATCAATGAGACTAACATTGCAAGAAATGTCCAGAACCATGATCAATGAGACTAACATTGCTAAGATCTTCTGGGCAGAAGCAATTAACACAACGTGTTACATTCAGAATAGAATCTCTATAAGACCTATTATGGAAAAGACTCCATATGAACTGTGGAAGAACAGAAAGCCCAACATTTGTTATTTCCATCCGTTTGGATGAACTTGTTTCATTCTGAATACTAAAAACTATCTAAACAAGTTTGACTCTAAAGCACAAAAGTGTATTATGTTAAGATACTCTGAACGCTCAAGAGGGTACAGAGTATACAATACAGAAACACATATTGTTGAAGAGTCAATCCGTGTTAGATTTGATGATAAGATTGACCCTCAAAAGTCAAAGCAGAATGAATTCCTTGCAGATATAGAAGTTGAATTCACAGGTACTAAAGACAAATCATCAGAAGTTCTCAGCAGAGACGCTCCAACAACAGAAAGAAATGTTACAAGCAATCCAGCACCTTCTATTGATCAACTCCAGAAAAGGTTTTCCATAAGCAGCATAGCTCACCCAGAAGATAAAATCCTGGGAAAGAAGGATGATCCAATCAGAACAAGATCAACATTCAGAAACTCTGAAGAATCCCTCATGGGACTGGTCTCTCTGATTGAACCAACAACAATTGATGAAGCTCTTCTGGAAAATGACTGGATTCTGGCAATGCAGGAGGAATTAAATCAGTTCACCAGAAATGACGTATAGGATCTGGTTCCCAAACCAAAATGATTCAACGTCATTGGAACAAAGTGGATGTTCAGAAACAAACTGAACGAGCAAGGAGAAGTCATCAGAAACAAAGCACGACTGGTGGCACAAGGTTATAATCAGCAAGAGGGGATAGACTATACAGAAACCTTTGCTCCAGTCGCCAGGTTAGAATCTATCAGACTCTTAATCTTATTTGTTGTAAACAATGGCATCGCTCTGTATCAGATGGATGTCAAAAGTGCATTCCTAAATGGCTACATAGATGAAGAGGTATATGTGCACTAACCCCCTGGGTTTGAGAATTCCAAACACCCAGAATATGTTTTCAAACTAAAGAAGTCACTCTATGGTCTGAAACAAGCTCCCAGAGCTTGGTATTAAAGAATAAGTAACTTCCGGTTAGAAAAGGAATTCACCAGAGGGAAAGTGAACACAACCTTGTTCTGTATGTCATTTAAAAATGACATTTTAGTGTGTCAGGTTTATGTAGATGACATCATCTTTTGATCCACTAAAACTTCTCTGGGAAGAGAGTTTTCTAAGTGCATGCAGGCAGAGTTTGAGATGAGCTTAATGGGGGAACTCAAATTCTTCCTGGGCATTCAGATAAACCAAACTCCAGAAGTAACTTACATTCATCAGATAAAATATGTCAGAGAGCTTCTGAAGAAATTTGATCTCTCAGAATGTAAGCCCTCAAAGACTCCAACGCACCCCACGTGCATTCTGGAAAAGGAAGAGGTAACTAAAAAGGTAGAACAAAAAGTCTACAGAGGTATGATTGGATCTCTCCTTTATCTGACGGCTTCAAGGCCTGATATTTTATTCAGTGTTTGCTTATGTGCTAGATTCCAATCAGATCCTAGAGAATATCACTTAACAGCAGTTAAGCGAATTTTTAAGTATCTGAAAGGTACTACTAATCTGGGTTTGTTTTATAGAAAATCCAATGAATACAGCTTAGTAGGATACTGTGACGCTGATTTTGCTGAAGACAGAGTAGAGCGTAAAAGCACTTCTGGAAGCTGCCAGTTTCTAGGAGACAATCTGATCTCATGGACCAGCAAGAGACAGTCCACAATAGCATTGTCAACAGCAGAAGCTGAATACATAGTCGTTGCTGGATGTAGCACTCAAATGCTCTGGATGAAAACTTGTTGTACCCCAAAATTTTCCCTCCCATATCTCTCAAGATTTGTCAAGAATGATCCTCAAAATTGCTCAAGATTGCTCAAGGGGTGTACAGGCAAACCACCTCCTAAGACAGCTGAAATTAGGGTTTTGGTTATTTCAAAGAATTTGAGGTTTTCAATGGTTCAATCAAGTCTCATAGGCCTATATGCATTCTCAAGCACCTACATACCAAGTTTCAAGACTCACAAGGCCAATTTGCACAGTCAAAAGCTCCATTTGATCCACAGTCAACTGCAAGGGCAAAATGGTCATTTTGCAGTCAAAAGTCAAAATTTTTGGTCAACATCTTATTTTGAATCCACAATCATCATTTGATCAATTCTTGATCATGATTCCACAAGGATAGCTCAAAAATCATCAAGATGCAAAAAGTTACTATTTTTGGACAGCAGAAAAGTCAACTGTATCTTGACCAGGGCATAACCTTTTCATGGTTTGTCAGAAAAATCCCATCCAATGCTCATTTTGAAGGGGATGCAATTTCCTACAATCCATCTTCACACTCCAAGTCCAAGAAATGCTCTCACAAAAAGTTATCAACTTTTACATTATAGGTCAAATTCAAAGGTCAACAAAAATGCACTTTAAGTCAAAGGCCATAACTTGAGATTGGTAAATCCAAATTACATGGTACCAAAGGCATTGGTTAGAGGACTTCAAGACCTTTCCAAAATGTCCAAGAACATGGTCATATGATCAAAATTGAACAAGTTGTGCATTGGAGAAGTTGGGAAATTTTCATGAATTTGCAAAAGTCAACTTTGCTCAAAACACCTTATTTTTGCTAATGGGCCTCAAATCTCTTCTTGAAACTTCATCCATGGCCTGTGCACGACCCATAAAGATTAATTGAATTTATTTTCTTATTTTTATTGATTAATTGGATTTTTAATTAATATTAATTCATTTAATTAATTTAAATTGTAGGAAAATGCAAGATTTGATTTTTCAATCAATTTGTGAAGCAAATATGGTCAAGATATGATGGAAAATTCGTGCACAAAGTCAAAGATACAAAACATCCAAATTTGGCAACATTTTCCAATCATGAAAAATAAAAAATATTTGATTTTCAATCAAAGATCTAATCATCATTGCAATGGATTCTTGCTCAAGTTTTTGACCTAATTCGTTTCCTCTATATATATGCAAGCAAATCCTAATCTCATGGACGTGAAAAAGCTGCAGAAACAGACCATAGCATATTCAAGAATTTCAAAGAAAAGTCAAAACTGATTCTTGCGTTCCAAACCAATTCAAGGCATTCTATTGATTCAAACACATTGCTGGAAGTCCCAGGGATAATTTGCAATTGAAATCATGCACTAAAGCTCACAGAATAATCGCACACAGTTTCACGGTTTGCTTTTTTATTTCAGAATCGTACAGCTTAATTCATGCATATTTAACATGCTTTTGTGTTTGATTTGTGTTGCAAGGAACCATACGAAGCTAATGGTATGGTTTAATTGAACTGAAACGCCATAAATCAAAAGATGCCATGAACGATTTCTAGGGTTCTTAAGCTTTGAAATTGGGGCTTTCTGAACCAGGAAAAATTAGGACTCCTAAGACATATGGTTGGAATCGTTAGGACAAGACGAACAGGACTGACCCTTCGCGAAATATATATAAACCATAGTGCTAATCGCTATTTTTCGTGCAGATGAATAGTGGGGGTTAAAAACCCCCGCTATCTAATATTATATTTACAGGGCAAACAGAGAAGATGAATAGGTGTTAGCCTCCCATTGGGAAGTTTGAAAACACGCGCGTTTTTTTCTTTTGTACAGCATATTTGTGTGTTTATTAATATATTGATTGTTTATTATCCTAATAACAACTAAAGCAGGTGGTTGGAGTGGTTGAGCGTATTGGCCTATAAGGGTTGGGACCTGGGTTCGAATCCCAGGTCCCCCAAAACCTTTATTTCCTTTTCCTTTGTATGTTCCCATGCAGGTTTCATAGTGAGGTCCATCATATACCTCCAGTTATCAACGCGCCAGGTGTCTTCCAGCATAGATCCAGTGGCCAAAGCTGGGTGATCACCATACTCCCCAGTCAACCAACGCATAGAAAATCACAAAAGTCAAAGAGGCTTGCAGTTTGTTGGGCCACAATTTTCCAAACATACCTCCTAATTGGGCCAGCACCCCCTGGTTTATTCTTCTTTTTTATATTTTTCATTTAATTATTTTACCATTAATTATTATTATTATCACTTAATTAAACAAATTAATTTTTTCATAATAAATCCAGAAAACATAAAAAATAATAATATTTTTATTTATTAAATTTAATTAGTTATTTTGTAAATAAATACTAACATAATTAATTTAGTCTTTTTAATTAGGTTAATTTCAATATTTTTTGCAATAAATAAAATAAATTAGAATTAGGGTTCTTGACAACTTTCAATCATGTTTTCTTTTTTTTATTTATTTCCTTGAGACATTAAAAACCAAAATATTTATTTTTATTAATTAATTAGTTTTAGGTTTAATTTAATTAAATGCAAAAAGGACAAAAAACTTCTTTCTTTCTCAAAAAGGGTCAAAACCCTAAGGACTTCTCCGATCCAATTTTTCTCGCGCGTGTGATTATCCTTGATTAATTTTTGATCCAATTATGTAATTGCTCCGAGGATGTAATAGCTTTAATTAGGACTTTTTATCGCTTTCCTTTAATTTCTCGCAATTTACTTTTCAAGGGTTGTTTTTGGCAATGTAAATACCCGACGCCTTGTAATAGTGTAGCTTTACTTTCCGCAATTTATTTTCCGCAACTATTAACTGTTAGATGTATATTAACTAGGCTATGCATGACAAGACTTATCTCTGAAAATTAAAATCAAAACGCAGCTCACCATAACATGTGCAAAGATAACTTAACTGAATCCTGACACACTCGCACATGCCACTTCTAGGGTACGCCTCATTTGGTTGCCTCGACGTGGTCATTGAGTATAGGGTGTTTTAGAGGTCGCCCTCTTGTCTAAAGATCTAAGTTGCCTCGAAACGATTGCCTCGGATAAAAAGGATCTAGGACATTAGGGTTACCGCTAAGGCGTCCTACTATTGCTTTGGTGACCACATGTCCCTATAATCGAATTGACCCGAAAAACTCCAACGACGGTGCTACCTACTTCTCAATAGTGGGATGGTACTGTCTAAAGGACATTTACACAGCTTAATTTCTTTTGAGTAGGTAGAGGTTCTCAGGTACTTGCTCTTTCAAAAAACAAAAAATACTTTTCGCACCTACACTTTTCTGACAAAAGTTTTCAAACAAACACTTCATACACTCTTGAGGACAGATACAAGAGTTAAATCGAAGTTTTCAAACAAACTTTTTCAAAACCCACAAACACAAGAAAAGCAAAACTTTTTTGAAAACATAGTGAGCAAGTACCTAAGAGCTCGTGGATAACCACGGATAGAAAGGGTGCTAGCACCTTCCCTTTCTATAATCTACCTCTTGAACCGAGATACATCTCGAAAAGGAATTTTGTTGTGCTTTTGTCCTTTCTTTGTTGGAGAAAATAAAAGACGGTGGCGACTCTTGCTTACCGCGACATTTCGCGAACCAGCATTTCAAAATAGTCAGTTCTATTTCCACCGATCACAAAACTCAACTTGAAGACTTCAACATGTTTGAGAGTAACATTCCTATCTTCTGTGATAACACCTCAGCTATATGTCTTAGTAAGAATCCTATTTTGCATTCTAGGGCTAAGCATATAGAAATAAAACATGACTTTATTAGGGACTATATTCAGAAAGGAACTCTTACCTTAAAATTTATTGACACAGACCATCAATGGGATGATGTATTTACAAAACCTCTTTCTGAAGAAAGATTCAATTTCATTCTGAAACATCTCAGCATGAAGTTATGCCCAGAATAAAATGTTTTATTTGCATATCTTAACCCTCAGAACTTTATTGTTTTCTGTGAACATCTTATCAACCTGTCTTCAGAAGTTAGAAGTACAGTTGCCTCAGAGTCTATCCACGAAGATCTGAACGTTTCATTTCAAGGATAGAGGCGTGAAGTTCACATCATCAAACATTTGTCATCCTCTCACAAGCCACCTTCTGAGGCTGAACACGCGTTCAAATTATGAAGGGTCCAAGGCTCTGATTGGATGCATTGAGACACTTGTCAGTGGTAACTGTTCAAATATCTTTCTAAATCCCCTAATTTCAGGTTTCATTAATGCATATAATCATTACTTATTTTCTTACTTACTGCTTACATTTTCCAAAAAACTATTTAAACTCAATTTACTATTTCATTCATTCACTTTTACTATCTTCTATTCTCTCTTGTTTCAAGTTTCGTTTTCAAAAACCCTTTTCATCTTCTTCAACAAACCCGTGTGAACAATGGCTTCATCATCAAACCTAAAAAATCTCAGTGCTCCTGAATCTTCATCAACGGAACAATATGAAGAACCCATTAGGACTCTTCTGACTCTTGTTGATAACCTGGAAGTTCTCTCTGAACTGATCATTTATTTTAAGAGTTTACAAGAAAATGGGTTCAATCTCTATGAAGACGTAACTGCACAGGGTTGGAACAGGTATTTTGATCGTCTGTTGGGTCCAAAGTTTCTCATTCTCGTCAAAGAGTTCTAGATTCACGCTACATTCCCGTTCAATCAGAAGAAGCTGCAGAATGTTCTGAACAACATGCAACCCTTGAAGAAACACCTGCTTCGTCTCTAGTCATGCAAACTCTGGAAGAGTTGAAGAAAGAGAATGCATTAATCCATGCCAGGATGGATAAGCAAGAGGATACAAACAAAGATATTAAGGGTATTCTGGATAAACAAGAAGATACTATAAAAGAAATCAAAGACATTCTGGGAAAGCAGGAAGAGTCAAGCACTCAGATCAAGAGCTTGTTGGAAGCGTTGTTCACACGTCTTCCCCCTCCTTCTTAGATTTTCTTTAAAACTGTTTATCTGTAATCTTTTATCTTTACCTCCTTGTTTTTGAAACTTGTCATTACATTCTGTTTTGAATATAATTCATCTTTTTAACTCTGATTATATTGCTTTTTGATACCTGACAAAAAGGGGGAGAAAGTAAGATATTTTCAATAACAGTATACCGGGACAAAGTCTCAAACATTCTGAATATTTTAACCTTTACTTTCTGAAAAGCTTGAACAGGAACACATTTTGATTAGAACAGAAGGAGATGCATCAAAAGCTCTAACGAGAAGGAACTTCCGGGAAGTAATCAACTCAGGGGAGTCTCTCTTAAGTTTTTTGTTCTCTATTTTTCATTGAAAATTCGAGTTTTTGTCATCATCAAAAAGGGGGAGATTGTTAGAACATAGTTTGATTCTACAACCTTTAATTAGAGTTTTGATGATAACAAACACAAAGAACAAATATGCGCTCTAAAAATTATGTTACTGTGTATGCAGAAGTTCTGACCAAAGCAGCATCAGAAGTTAAGCTATAGAAGCTTTCATGCTGAGGTAATCAGAATTTGCGCTGAAGAATGATGATCAGAACATGCGCTAAAGTGAAGCATACTCTGATTCTGACCAGAAGGTTCAGATACAATCAGATTCTGACAACTATAAGTCATCAATGTTCTGAAGCATTTGCAGCATACAAGATTGTAAGATTCTGAAGCGTTACTATTCATTCAAGACAGAATCACTTGTAACGGCTTCATTCAGACAGGATCTTCTCAATATGGAAAATGCTTTAATGTCCATTATCACGCTTAATGTTGGACAGGATTCCATTGCCTATATAAACAAGCTAAGAGATCAAATCGTTTACAATTTTCCAATGCTACTGCAATTCTTCTCAAAAGGCTGCAAGCTTACATACTTATTTTTCTACGCTTTAATTTGTGTAAAATATCACAGTTGTGATAACTGTTTTTGTAACGAAAAATAATCATACACAAAATTCTTGTTCTTGATTAAGACAGTTTTTCCTTGAGATTAACCGGATTGTGGTTGTACTCAAGAAGACTTTGACAGTTGTCAAAGTAGTGATTGTAATCAGTTTTTGATTAGTGGATTAAGTCCTCGTTGGAGAGAGGCGAAATCACCTTGACGGGTGGACTGGAGTAGTTTGAGATTAAACGAACCAGGATAAAAATATTGTGTCATTGCGCATTTGATTTCAAGTTTTCAATTCAACCCCCCTTCTTGTGTTTTTCACTTCTTCAGAAGGATTGTTTGTTACTTCAATTGATGAACTCATGACCTCACTTCTGACCATTAAAGTGAATGTGTTGAATGTCGGTGTGTTCCCGGGCTGTGGTAAAGTTTTCCATCTCTATTTGTCCTCCCCAACCGTTTGTCCTTTGTTGAAAATAGGTGTTCAGCGCATAACAGATAACAAGGAAATTTTGTTTGAAAAGATTCCTGTTCCACCTATCCTTTTTGAAGATGTTTATATCATTACCATTTCCGCTAATTCTTCTAGGGTCTCCACCAAAAGACCCGTTAGAATTACATCAGTTCCGAAAGCAGCTCCTCTAATAATCACAATGCCTGGACCGGTCCCATACTCATCAGACAAAACCATACCATGGAATTATGGAGGGGATGTCTACTATCACGGTATCAAGCAGGACTGGCCAGCCGCCGAAGATTCAAGCTTCGAGAAGGTTAACTCTAACATCAGTAACATTGTAGGAACTAGCAAAATTACCTGAAGTGGTAGGATCTTTTCTCCAGAAATTGCTCCCTCAAAAGCAGTTTCTAGACCCGTAATCATCCATGTGGTTGCTCCAAAGGTTACTCCTACACCCATAATCATCTCTGCAAATACTCCAATTGACAAAGCCGTTACAACCCCTGTAATCATTCTGACCGACACTCCTGCTGCCGAATTAACCGAGACTCGAGGAAAAGATGTTATGATTGAGCCTGTCCGGACGAAGGCTCAGTCATTGACTATCCCTGAGACCTCCAAGAAGGAAATGGAGGAGATCTTAAAAATTATAAAGAGAAGCGATTATGATGTAGTTGAACAATTGGGGAAAACTCCCTCTAAGATCTCCATGCTGGCATTACTACTATGTTCCGAGGCACATGCTAAAGCCTTGGCGAAGATCTTAAAAACCGCCCATGTACCTCAAGAGACATCTGTCGATCAATTTCAAGACTGTGTAGCCAGCCTGACTGTGGATAATGGTTTAGGTTTTTCAGATGTTGATCTGATGTCGAGAGGAAGGAAGCATAATGGGGCATTGCATGTCTCAGTGGAATGTAGGGGCACAACTCTGGCGCATGTTTTGGTGGACATTGGCTCGTCTCTGAATGTACTACCCAAAAAAGCTCTTAATAGACTTGAATGTGAGGGGTTGACTTTGAAGCCAAGCAACATAGTGGTAAGGGCTTTTGACGGTTCAAAGAGGATGGTACATGGGGAGGTAGACATTCCCATAAAGGTTGGAACCCAAACCTTCAATTCAACTTTTTATGTGATGGACATCTGCCCTTCATACTCCCGCCTGCTAGGCCGACCATGGATCCACAATGATGGCGCTTTTACTTCTATGTTGCACCAAATGTTGAAGTATCCAGTTCAAGGGAAGATTGTCACCATTCATGGAGAGGAAGAATACATGATCAGCCATCTCAATTCTTTCAGATATGTGGAATTAGATGGTGAATTCATTGAAACTCCATTTCAACACTTTGAAGAGGTCCCTCAAGATGTGGTAGTGACCAAGGTTGTTCCTAAGATTACAAGGCGTCAACTCCGGATGTCGTCGCTAAAGGATGCCAAAGCAGTGATAGAGGAAGGAGGGTGCACTATCTGGGGACAACTCCCAGATATCCCATATAAGTCTGACAAGTTTGGCCTAGGTTTCACTTCAAGTGCTCAAAAGGTTATACACTGTGCCCGTGCTGGAGGGCCACCCTTGAAGATCAGCAACCGTAAGGTCAACGCAGTAGAAGATGGTGAAGATAGTTGCAACCTAGAGGATTGGATCTTCCCAACTGTCAATGGAGGGCTCAGCAATTGGGATGCTAGAGACTTCGTCCCGACCACTTTCATCCCTCAATAATTTGTCTTTACATTTTGTTGGATCTGTAATATTCAAAACAATTCGCACTCTTAAAACCTTGTGTCTTACCCGAGGCACAATGGTCCATTTGTAAAGGTTATTATCTCATTTTTCATATGACATCAATGAATCATGGACGTTTTTTGCATACAAACTTTTGCACTCATTGTTTTTCTTTTATATTTTACTTTCTTTCAAAGATAGATATACCCTTACACACCCACACTCACAATGCAGGTATACATCCATTCGAGATCCCATGGGTAACGATACTGCTATGACCTTTTGTGACTCTGGAAATCTAATCTACCAAGCCGAAGACGAAGGTGAGGTAGATTGTGAAGTACCAGGAAAACTTGCCAGACTGCTACAACAAGAAGAGAGAACCATCCAGCCTCATGAGGAACCCGTGGATGCAATCAACCTAGGTACCGAAGAAGATAAAAAAGAGGTCAAGGTGGGTGCCAATCTGGAACCCAGTATCAAGAAACGTCTGATTCAATTGTTACATGATTATGTCGAAGTCTTTGCCTGGTCGTATGAAGACATGCCAGGACTTGATGAAGATATTGTGGTACATCGGCTGCCTACAAGAGAGGATTATCCGCCAGTAAAGCAAAAGGTTCGTCGAATAAGGCCGAATATGTCAGAAAAGATTAAAGCAGAGGTCATGAAGCAATTTAATGTTGGATTCTTGGTTGTCACCTCTTATCCTCAATGGGTTGCCAGTGTTGCTCCAGTACCCAAAAAGGATGGCAAGGTGCGAATGTGTGTGGACTACAGAGATTTGAATAGGGAAAGCCCTAAGGATGATTTTCCACTCCCCCACATTGATATCCTAGTTGACAATACGGCACAACACAAAGTGTTTTCCTTCATGGATGGATTCTCAGGTTATAACCAAATCAAAATGGCGCCTGAGGACATGGAGAAAAAAACCTTTGTCACACAGTGGGGCACTTTCTGCTATAAGGTAATGCCATTCGGACTAAAAAACGATGGGGCAACCTATCAGTGTGCCATGGTAGCTCTATTTCACAACATGATACATCATTAAATAGAAGTCTACGTGGAAGATATGATAGCTAGATCTCAAATAGAGGAAGAACATCTTGATCCCTTACAAAAACTGTTCGAGAGACTGAAGAAGTACAAGCTGAGGTTGAATCCTAACAAACGCACATTTGGGGTACGATCTGGTAAACTCTTAGGCTTTATCGTCAGCAACAAAGGTATCGAGGTCGGTCCTGCCAAAGTTAAAGCAATACAAGAGATGCCTGTTCCACGTACTGAGAAGGAAGTCAGAGGGTTCTTTGGGCATTTGAACTACATTTCCAGATTCATCTCTCACCTGACAGCTACTTGTGAGCCAATCTTCAAACTATTGAAGAAAGATCAAGTAGTCAAATGGAATGATGAGTGTCAAGTTGCTTTTGACAAAATCAAAGAATACTTGCAAGAGCCTCCTGTGTTGATGCCACTAGTCGAGGGAAGACCATTGATCATGTATCTTACTGTTTTAGAAAACTCAATGGGGTGTGTATTGGGGCAGCATGACGAGTCTGGCCGAAAAGAGCACACTATTTATTACCTGAGCAAAAAGTTTACCGACTGTGAAACCAGATATTCACTGCTCGAGAAAACTTGCTGCGCTCTGGCATGGGCTGCTCGTCGGCTAAGACAGTATATGCTGACTCATACTACCTTGTTGATATCTAAAATGGATCCGATAAAATACATCTTCGAGAAGCCTGCTCTTTCTGGGAGAATAGCGAGATGGCAGATGATCCTGACAGAATATGACATACAGTATACTACCCAGAAAGCTATAAAGGGCAGTGTACTAGCTGACCACCTCGCTCACCAAGCTGTAGAAGACTAGCAGTCCATGAAGTTTGAATTTTCAGATGAAGACATCATGACATTAGACAACTGTGAAGAATTCAGGCCATATGACGGACCTGAACAAGGATCCCGATGGACCCTGTTCTTTGATGGGGCATCTAACGCACTCGGCAATGGTATTGGTGTTTTACTCATATCTCCGGAAGGGTATCATACTCCTTTTACTGCTAGACTTTGCTTCAATTGTACAAACAATATAGCGGAATACGAAGCATGCATCTTCAGTCTCAAAGCTGCCATAGACTTAGGAATCAAATCCTTGGATGTGTTCGGAGACTCAGCTTTGGTTATCATCCAGATCAAAGGGGAATGGGACACCAAACACCCAAACCATATCCCTTACAAAGAACATGTTTTGACATTGCTACCACATTTTGAGAAGATTACCTTCGAGCATTTCCCGCGAGAAGAAAATCAGCTAGCCAACGCTCTAGCCACAATGTCATCTATGTTTAAACTTAATTGGGATAATGAGGATCCTCATATCACCATTGGACGAATGGTGGAACCAGCGCACTGTCACGAGATTAATACTGAAGAAATTGTGGACCATCCTTGGTTTCACGAAGTCAAGAGGTGTCTCGAGACTCAAGAATATCCAGAAGGAGCTTAAATCAATGATAATAAGTTCTTAAGGAGGTTTTCTATTAAGTTCTTCCTTAGTAACGGCATCCTGTACAAACGCAATCATGACTATGTGTTACTTCGGTGCGTAGATAAAGTTGGAGCTGAAAGGATCATGGCTGAATCGCATGAAGGCACTTTTGGAACCCATTCCAATGGGAATACGATAGAAAAGAAAATCCTACGGGCAGGCTATTATCGGTCTACCATGGAAGCAGATTTCTATCAACACTCTCAGACCTGCCATAAATGCCAGATTTATGCTGACAAGGTGCAATTACCTCCGGTTCCTCTAAATGTCTTGACGGCTCCTTGGCCCTTTTCTATGTGGGGAATTGATATGATTGGGGAAATCAAGCTGACAGCCTCCAATGGACACTGCTTCATCCTAGTGGCCATTGATTACTTTACAAAGTGGGTGGAGGCAGCTTCCTTTGCTTCCGTTACCAAGAACGTTGTTGCCTGCTTCATCAAGCAAAATCTAATTTGCCGGTAGGGTATCCCGGAATGGATAATCACTGACAATGGTACAAATCTCAACAACACTATGATCACCGCCTTGTGCGAACAATTTAAGATTCAACATCACAACTCTTCTCCCTATCGGCTGAAGATGAATGGTGTTGTCGGAGCTGCAAATAAGAACATTAAAAAGATCATACAGAAAATGACAGTCACATACAAAGACTGGCATGAGATGTTAACATTCGCTCTCCACATGTATCGTACCACGACTTGCACATCAACCGGGGCAACACCCTATTCTCTGGTTTATGGCATGGAAGTTGTCTTGCCTATTGAGGTCCAGATCCCCTCTCTGAGGATTATGAAGGATGCAGGGTTGAACGAAGATGACTGGATCCAGACTCGACTTGATCCACTGAACTTGATTGATGAGAAGAGACTTACTACTGTTTTCCATGGTCAAATGTATCAAAAACGGATGATCAAGGCTTTCAACAAAAAGGTCGGATGCCAAGTGTATCAAGTTGGAGATCTAGTGATCAAACGCATCATACTGCCACAAGGTGATCCTAGGGGCAAGTGGACTCCTACCAATGAAGGACCATTTGTAATCAAAAACATTTTCTCTGGTAGGGCAATGATCTTGACCACCATGGATGGCGACGACCTGCCACATCCTGCAAACGCGGACATAGTCAAAAGATACTACGCATAAGAGACCCGCTAGGTTTACATACCTAGTCAAAACAAGGGCATCCCGGCGAACCAAAAGGTTGGGGGAAAATTAGGGATAAAACGAAAAAATATGTACACCCGGAAAGTTGAAAACCCGAAAGGGCGACTTGCGCAAAAAAGGGTTTCCCGGTGGACTGAAAACCCGAAAGGGTGGTCCAGGCAAAAGTTATGGAACTAAAGCGTACGACTATGTCCCGTTGGATCACTTTACAGACAACCCTTGGCTTCCACTGAGAAACTCAGGGTTTCTGATCAATGCAATTATCTTCGGACGAGGCAACAAATAGACAAGACGCTCGGAGATACGAAGGCTATAGCAGAATGGAAACCCCATGGGATTTTTTTTACACATAGCTATCTTTTTTTTGTATCGAAATTTTCATTCCTTTTTACGACGGCATTCTCTTACTAGAATGTTTGTCTCCCTGTACAAAATACTTACTCAAATTCAATATAAAGACATCTCTTTGAAAGTGCAAAAAACTATTTGTTTTTCTTTACGCTTGTGTTTTGTTTACAAAAAACGTCCAATGATTCATTGTTGAACATATGCATTTGAACATAATTACTGTTTACAAATAAACAAAATGAAAAAAGGCAATTACTGATGGGTTTGAATGGATAGGGAAATACCTCTAGGTTATTCCATAAGAAATCCCCACAGTACATCGTTTTAATCCCCAGCGGAACAAAACTCCCGGTTATCGCTCCCCGGTAGAAGTCGTCGAATTTCTCAGAAGGATTTTACAAGCAGCATACGACATTGTCCTTACAACAAAGTTTATTTCTCTAAACAGAAACTCATCAACACTTAGACCTTACAACATGAAGACTTACTCCATATCCTCAGCAGCAATCAAGGATTTATTTTCCCCAGTCCAATAGCAGTGCAGCAAACTAGCTCATATACGCATACATTGCATCCATATATCATAAATATTGATAACACGAATGCATAATACTATGCATTTCATACAACATAAACATATTGTTTTAGCTAACATTTTACCCTTTTCAGGATAAGGTTAACATCTACCATTAAAAAAATTCCAAAATCTTCAGATACAGTTCAGATACGCTCCAGACACGGATGCCATCCTGATACTCATTCAGATTCAACTTTCAAATACAGTACAGATACACTCCAGACACAGACACCATTCTAATACTCATTCAGATTCAACTTTCAGATATAGTACATGTGCGCTCCAGACACGGACGCCATTCTGATACTTGATAACGAGAAATCATACCATATAATTACTATGATTTTTACCGATTTTATAATACATTGAGTCGTCTAACTCCCAATTATTCCGAGTTTTTGTGTCTTTTCACAGGTACAACATTTGTCAACTCAAACCAATGAAAAAGGACCACATGAAGGAAGCTAGACAAGAAACAGAAGAGAAAAGAACCAAATCTGCAAAATCTGCAGATTTTGTAACGGTGACGACCGTCACACCCTGTGACGACCGTAACGCATCCCCAACTAGAAAGAACGCTCGTCACACATCATTGACGAGCGTAATGCGCTATTTAAGCGCATTACGTCCGTCACCCACCTGTGACGACCGTCACACGCGTAAACAGGAACGTTATGAATTAGTGGAGACGTGGGCAACGTGAGAGCAGAAGTGTTCTCCTATATTTCCTCCACTCAGTAACCATGCATCCTGGTCTTACTCCACTCAAGCCTTTTCCAAGATTTTTTCAACTGCAATATTTTCTCCTATATATATGTGGTAGTGCAATGGATGAGGGTCGAAGAAATTTTCCCAGAACCAAATTTCTATTTTCCTGCAATTATTCTATTTTCTTGTTTTTGAGTTTTTTTTCTACACTACTGTAATTTCCATTTCCAGCATTAGTTTTAGAGTGTTAATTCTTCATTTAAGAATTAACACAATTTATTGATTTCGATTGAGCTGCAAGGAATTTGTAACAACCAAGATTACCATAGCAACATTATTTCCAGGTTTTTTTTATGCAATTAATATTTATTTATTCTTGTATTATGTCATTTATTTTTATGAATATTATTTTAAATTGCATAGTTATTAAATATATTATGTCCGGCTAAATTAATTGTACTGGTATGTGACTCCTAAGTACAGAAAGAATTCAGTGATACCTTGGCTAAAAACATTTATAAAACAATTTCTGGTTTCCAATTTCCATGTTTAATTTAACTACCCTTGTCACGAGAGTGAGAGGATAATTAACACGATTTTGCCACGAGAGTGGGAAATTAATTAAGGCAAGAACCTGCATGCGAGAGCTGGGGTTCAACCCAGATAGTGGTAACGAAACATTAATTTTTAAATACACGAGAGTATTTTAATAAATTAATTAAACTCAAATTATTTTCAAAAAGTGTTATTAAATTTAAAGTGCATCCACTAGGTTTAGTAGCATGACTTATTTCATGAACACGAGAGTGTATGTCTCAGGTTTTTAAACAATTCATTTTTACCGAAATACTCTATATGCCAAGCGATTCACCGAATTCCCGAAGTCCGACTATCACATACTGGTATAACTATTACTATTATTTTTAATTAAACTATTTCCCCCCTAAAACCAAATATTCATCGCTTAGTTAAACAAATTGTAGCATTAGATCGTATACGATTGATCCTCAGTTTCTGTGGGTTCGATAATCATTTAAAACTAGAACGACTAAACTGTATACTTGCAGTTAGTATCCCAATAGACTTATAAAGTCCCGATCAAGTTTTTGGCACCGTTGCCGGGGACTGATTAGTCAATTAAGCACGATTCTTTTGTTGCGCGTTTAGACTAGGCAACAGAAACCCTTTTTCGATTTGTATGCCAAGGACTCGCTCACAAGGAGAACCACTTGACAAATCGACGGACGAACCTGAACGCATCCTTTCTGTAAGACGCGCAGTCAGGGATTACTGTTTAAATCACGCTATTCCTTTACCCAAACCCGAAATCAAGATTGATTCTGAAATAGATTCTAATTCTTCCTCTGAAACCGAAACTAATCCAGAAATAGACATGGCCGAAGAACAGAGGACCCGTCCACTGAAGGAGTACGCAGCTCCATCACAACAAGAACCCCACAACAGCATTGCTGCTCCAGCAATAAATTGAAATGATTTTGAGTTGAAACTGTCATTGATATCAGCTATCCAACAACGCTATTTCTCTAGAGATCCTTCCGAGGATCCAAATGAACATCTTACAAAATTCGTTCAATTTGCCGACACAGTTATAGCAAATGGTGTTAGTAAAGATGCAATAAGATTACATCTTTTCCCTTTCTCGCTAAGAGATAGAGCTTGGGCTTGGTTGCAATCCTTGCCGTCAAATTCCGTCACTATGTGGGAAGGACTTAAGATTGTATTTTTAGCACGATACTTTCCCCCAAGCAAGACTGTTGCACTAAGAGCCCAAATCAATGGATTTTGGCAGAAGGATACTGAATCACTATTCGATGCATGGGAACGCTACAAAGATATGATGCGAATGTGCCCACATCACGGACTAGAAAAATGGCTGATCATCCACACGTTTTATAATGGACTCTTGTACAACACAAGACTCTCTATAGATGCCGCCGCAGGTGGTACACTAATGGACAAGCCTTATGACGAAGCTAACCAACTCATTGAAAATATGGCTCAAAACCACTATCAGTGGGGAGGAGAAAGAACATCTGTGGAGAAAACTCAAACCAAAGGTGGGATGTATGAGATTAGTAGCCTAGATAAAGTTAATGCTAAGGTAGATGCTCTTACCCAAAAGATAGAAAGCTTGACCTTACCTCCTGCAGCCACCGTGGCTGCACTTACCCCAAACTGCGAAGTTTATGGAGTCCCTGGTCATGTTGGAACCGAATGTCAAATCTTAGCAGGAATATCAGTTGATTAGGTAAATTACGCTCAAGGTAATCCTTATGCCAATACTTATAATCCTGGTTGGAAGAACCATCCTAACTTCTCGTACAAGAGCAATAACGCTTTATATGCACCTGGCCAAGCACCTGTTGTACCTCCAGGTTATCAAAAACCCGTTGTTAATGTTCCTAACATTCCTAAGAAATCTAACCTTGAAATCCTAATGGAAAATTTTATCGCTAATCAAGATCAACAAAACAAAGAATTCCTCAATCAAAACGTTCACACCGGTGAACAATTGAAGCTATTAGCAAATAAGGTAGATGCCCTAGCAACTCACAATAAAATGTTAGAAACCCAAATCTCCCAAGTAGCACAACACCAAGCAAGTTCTGCCGCACCTGCTGGTACATTTCCTGGACAGCCACAACCCAATCCTAAAGGACACGCTAATGCTATCACATTACGAAGTGGGATAGCCCTCGATGGACCGGTAGATCCTAGACTCCAAAACCCGACCATGTATCAGAAACCTGAAAAGGAAGTAGAGAAGTCAAAAGATCAATCTGAGAATGTAGAGGAAGACACGAATGAGAACAGAGAGGTTTCAGAAAAACCTTACGTACCTCCACCGCCATATAAACCACCAATTCCATACCCTCAAAGACTTGCAAAATCCAAGAACGAGGGGCAATTCAAGAAATTTGTAGAACTTCTGAAACAATTAAACGTTACTATTCCATTTACAGAAGCTATAATCCAAATGCCGTCATATGCTAAATTCCTAAAAGAGATATTGTCTAATAAGAAAAAAATTGTTGAAAACGAAACCGTTATGCTAACTGCCGAATGTAGCGCCATAATTCAAAATAACATGCCTCCAAAGCTAAAAGATCCTGGTAGTTTCTCCATACCACGTGTAATTGGAAAATATGTCATAGACAAAGCTCTATGCGATTTAGGAGCAAGTGTTAGTCTAATGCCCTTATCTATTTGCGAGAAGCTCAAATTAGGTGACATGAGACCTACCAAGATGTCCTACGACTAGCTGACAGATCAGTCAAATTCCCTGTTGGTATGCTAGAAAACATTCATGTCCGAATAGGACAATTTTACATACCGACTGACTTTATAATAATGGACATCAAGGAAGACTCAAACATTCCCATCATATTAGGAAGACCATTTCTAGCTACTGCAGGAGCCATCATTGATGTTAAGAAAGGAAAGCTTACCTTCGAGGTAGGAGAAGAAAAGGTAGAATTCATTCTTTCCCAATTCTTCAAAGCCCCTGCTATAGATGACTCATGCTGTCTCCTAGATATTATTGATGAATGTGTCAAAGAACTAGAAAGCCAAGAAGACACCTATTCTGGGATGCTAAAAATTCCGACACCAACTATCCTCAAGGACGATGACTGGAAACAAGAACATCTAGATGCCAACCTAAGCGAATGTTTCACCTTAACACCCGATCCTACCCCAACTGATAAGAAAACTGGTATAGAACTTAAAACGTTACCTGAAGATCTTAGGTATGAATTTTTAGATAAAGAACTCGAACGGCCAGTTATAGTCAATGCCAATTTAGGGAAGATCGAAACTGAAAAACTTCTGAGTGTGTTAAGGAAGTATCCAACCGCGTTAGGCTATAATATATCATATCTAAAAGGAATAAGCCCTTCTCTCTGTATGCACCGCATTATGTTGGAAAAGGACTGCAAGACTTCTAGAGAACACCAAAGACGAATAAATCCTATCCTAAGTGAAGTCGTTAAGAAAGAAGTGCAGAAACTGCTAGAGGCAGGCATCATATACCCAATATCAGATAGTAACTGGGTCCGTCCAGTTCACGTGGTGCCTAAGAAAGGAGGTGTTACAGTTATAACAAACACGAAAGGCGAATCAGTGGCACAACGTACCCAAACAGGATGGAGAATGTGTATCGATTATAGAAAACTAAACAAAGCTACGCGCAAGGACCATTTCCCATTACCATTCATTGATCAAATGCTCGAGCGTTTAGCCAAACATTCCCATTTCTGCTATCTTAACGGATACTCGGGATTCTTCCAAATTCCCGTTCATCCTGATGATCAAGAGAAAACCATGTTCACATGCCCCTATGGTACCTTTGCATACCGAAGAATGCCATTTGGACTATGTAACACACCTGCAACTTTCCAATGATGCATGATGGCGATTTTCGCAGACTTTTTAGACTGAATTATGGAAGTATTCATGGACGATTTTTCTGTCTGTGGAGAAAGTTTTGACGGATTTTTATCAAACCTTGAATTAGTACTGAAACATTGTGTCAATGTCAACCTAGTGCTCAATTGGGAAAAATGTCACTTCATGGTGAGACAAGGAATTGTGTTGGGTCATATTGTATCAAACAGAGGGATTGAAGTCGACAAAGCAAAAATCGAGATTATCAAAAACCTTCAACCACCCAAAACAGTTAGAGAAATAAGAAGTTTTCTAGGACACGCTGGTTTTTACCGACGTTTTATAAAAGATTTCTCTAAAATTACTAAGTCGCTAACTGCATTATTAATGAAAGAAGCTGAGTTTATTTTCGATGATAAATGCTTAAACGCATTTGAGACGCTTAAAGAAGCCTTAATTTCAACACCTATTATGCAACCTCCTGATTGGAAACTACCATTTGAAATAATGTGCGATGCGAGCGATTATGTTGTAGGCGCAGTCCTAGGACAACGCAAAGATAAAAAGCTTCACGCTATCTACTACGCAAGCAGGACACTCGATCCCGCACAAATGAATTACGCCACTACGGAGAAGGAACTCTTAGCTGTTGTATTCGCAATGGATAAATTTCGTTCCTACTTAGTGGCCGCCAAAATCATTATTTACACGGATCATGCTACGATCCGATACTTGCTAAGTAAGAAAGACGCCAAACCGCGACTACTCAGATGGATCTTACTCCTACAAGAGTTTGACTTGGAAATAAAATACAAAAGAGGGACTGAAAATGTGGTAGCAGACCATTTATCAAGATTAGATGGAATCCAAATCGAGAGTGTTCCCATAAACGAAGATTTCCCTTATGAACGCCTTATTTCTAAACTAGAGATAGCTCCTACCGACAGTTTAGATCAACACAACGAACCTTTAACAACTGCGGTAGTAAAAGCCATGTGTACCAACATCACATTACCATGGTACGCTGATTTCGTTAACTATTTAGCTGCCGGTGTTTTACCACCCGATTTAACGTACCAACAGCGGAAAAAATTCTTCCATGATCTTAAACACTACTTTTGGGATGAACCATTACTCTTTAAAAGAGGCGCCGATGGTATCTACCGTCGCTATGTTCCTAACGATGAAATAGACGACGTCATTGCCCATTGCCATTCCGCCCCTTATGGTGGACACGCTAGTACATCGAAAACTTGTGCAAAAATACTTCAAGCTGGCTTCTTTTGGCCTACCTTATGGAAAGACGTCCACGTAGCAATTATGAACTGCGATAGATGTCAACGCACAGGGAATATATCTAGACGCGACAAAATGCCGCAAAAAGGGATTCTCGAAGTAGAAATTTTCGATGTATGGGGAATTGATTTCATGGGACCGTTCCCCGCATCTTTTAGAAATAAGTATATATTGGTAGCTGTTGACTACGTATCAAAATGGATTGAAGCCATCGCTGCACCCACAAACGATACACGAGTGGTACTTAAACTATTCAAGCATGTTATCTTCCCATGATTCGGTGTACCAAGACTAGTAATCAGTGATGGTGGTTCCTATTTTATCTCTAGAATTTTCGAAAAACTACTTTCAAAATATGGCTTAAAACATCGCATAGCCACACCATACCATCCTCAAACGAGTGGACAAGTGGAAGTGTCAAATAGGGAGATAAAACAAATCCTTGAGAAAACCGTAGCCACATCCAGGAAAGATTGGTCCTCCAAGCTAAATGATGCTCTTTGGGCATATAGGACAGCTTTTAAAACCCCTATCGGAACAACGCCGTTTAAATTAGTTTATGGAAAATCCTGTCATTTGCCAGTAGAATTAGAACATAAAGCTTACTGGGCAATTAAAACCCTTAACTTAAATTACAAGATTGCTGGCGAGAAACGAATATTAGATATCCATGAATTAGAAGAATTGTGTTTAGACGCTTATGAAAATGCTAGAATTTATAAGGAAAGAACAAAAAAATGGCACGATAAGCGTATCTCGCGGAAAGAATTTAAGGAAGGAGACATCGTACTCCTATTCAACTCTAGACTAAAACTTTTCCCGGGAAAATTACGTTCCAGATGGTCAGGACCATTCGAAATTAATAAAGTTTTCCCAAGTGGTGCGATAGAAATTAAAGGAAATTCTATCGAACCATTCATAGTCAATGGCCAGCGCTTAAAGCACTACTTTAACGTCGAAAATCTAAACTATTCGCCTTATCTTCAGTTAAGTGAGCCACCTACCCCGATACCTAACTGAATAGGTATTATCTGTCGAGCCATCGACATAAAACAAAGGCGCTTCATGGGAGGCAACCCATGTTTTCTTTTAATTATTTTTATTGTTTTAATATGTTTTTAATTTTCTTTTCTTTTTCTTAATCTTTAAAACTTTCATGTTGCATCTCTTACTCCTTTTTATTTTCTTTTTCTTCTATTTTTATTTTTTTTCTTTAAACTTTCTTTTTCTTTTTGATTTAACTTCGGCATTTTTAACTTGAAAATACTAACTTAATTTTTCAAACATTTATTAAATATTTTCAGGGGTAATTCTTTAGCTTTCATATTTAGCTCCATGGCACGAGTAAACTACATGAATATCACCTTGAGAAGCAGGCACCAGAGAAGACGCTTTGAGGATCTGGCTGAGCGTGAAATGTGTCCTACAATTTACGCTGATGACCATGCTATGACTGCTCTTGGCATTCGTGACAGTGTCATGTATCTGCTACACCAGATAGGCTGGGACACTGCTCCTATTCGGAGACAGTATTGTACCTACAGGAAGCTGACCCTTGAGTTCCTGAGCAAACTAAGCTACCTTCCAAATCATGGTTTAGGGTTCAACCGTGGGTTGATCACCTTCAGGCTGTTTGACATGGACTACCGCTATAATCTTAGGGAGTTTGCCAACCTGTTAGGATTCCCTTTTTGTAATTGCAAGCTTCTCAAGTCATATTTAAAGCATGTGTTTTGATGAAGACAACATGGACATCAACTTTCAAAGGATGTGCAAAAAGCTTATCAACATCAAATAAAAGTCTTGAAGATTATTGAAGAATTATTGAAGAATCATCAAATGTCATTATGGTATAAATAATTATTTAAATCTTGAATATAGATGTTCACAATATGCATTCATCAACATATACATATTCCATAACTTTAACATCAAGAAAAACTTTGTTTGAAATATCTTTCAAAATGTATTTTTGAAAATAAACCTTTAGGAACCGGTTCCTCCCTAACAGGGAACCGGGTTCCAGCATTTCTAAAAAAACATGTCCCTGGATTTTGTACCAGGAACCGGGTTGTACCAATAGGGGAACCGGTTCCTGCGTGATAAATTTGAATTTCAACTTATAACGTTCACTAAGAACCGGGTTCTGTCAGTATCGGAACCGGTTCCTAGCGAACCAATGCAGCTTTTACTTTGTTTTTTGAACATTTTTCAAGTGGTATCTTTTCATGAATGCATTGCAACTTTTCATATGAATTGGCATGAATGAAGAGGTTCTTACAAACTTTATAAAATGCAGATTTTCTTATTTTCAAACAATGTTCAATACTTCAATTTTCAAATTAACAAATATACTTCTTCATTAACAATTTTCTCATTTACTCACATTTGAAATTATACTTTCATGTGTTCATAATTTTGTGAAACTTGCCATATACACTTTCATTATCATTACAAGTTTCATTCATACATTGTGAACATTTATATACATTGTTGAGAATTGTTTTTATCTTGAAGAAGAATATCAATTGAAGATTGATAAAGCTCTCCATATACTTCAAAATTAATCATTGTATTACTTAAAGGTTTTTCCCTTACTATCCAGGATTGTTGGAAGTAAGTGTTGTGATTTGAAGAGGATTGTTCTTCATTCACATTAGTGTTTGTTTGGTCTTAAAGGTGTTAAGAACCTTTGATCACCCTATAGGTTAGATAGTAAGCATAGGCTGTACAATCATTCTAACTATAGTGAAATCTCTTTCGTGTTGGAAAGGGGACTGGAGTACTCTCGGATTGTGAGGGGAACCAGGATATATCACCGTGTTCTTTACTTTTCCGCATTTATCGCTTTCATCACCATAATCAAGAAAAGATAAAGATATAATCAAAACCTTCAAACACTTGACCAAAAATTACTACCAAGCATTCTCATAAAACCGAATAAATTTTATAAGACCTAATTCACCCCCCCCCCCCTCTTAGGCACTCTGAGACTTACAATTGGTATCAGAGCAAGTTATAGGTAACTTGTTCCTAAAGATCCAGAATGGCTTCCGCAAATCATCAACCAGTCTTCAGAGATGGTGGTAGTAATAACAAGCCTCCTCTATTCTGTGGTGAATATTTTGACTTCTGGAAAATACGCATGAAGGCGCATTTAGAAGCACAAGGAGAGGAAGTATGGGATGCTGTTGAAAATGGTCCATTTATCCCGATATCAGTTATCAATGGCATTGGTTCTGTGAAACCCAAAACTGCATGGGACGACGATGATAAAAAGAAAGTTCTCTATGACAAAAAGGCAATAAACCTTCTTCAAGGTGCACTCAGTATGGACGAATTTTTCCGTGTCTCGAACTGCAAGACAACAAAAGAAATATGGGATACCCTGGTTCAAACTCATGAAGGAACGGCTGAAGTAAAAAGATCAAGGCTAAATACCTTGAGTCAAGAATATGAACTATTTCGAATGCAGCCCGGAGAATCCATTCTTGACTTACAAAAGAGATTTGTGCATTTGACAAATCACTTAAATGCTCTTGGTAAAACCTTGACAAATGATGAACTCAACTTGAAAATCCTTAGATCATTGACTAGGGAATGGCAACCAAAGGTAACGGCAATCTCAGAAAAGAAGAGTCTCTCTGCAATGACTTCCGCTACATTATTTGGCAAACTTCAAGAATATGAAACGGAACTCGGTAGACTTGAAAAACATGAAAATTTAGAGAAGAAATCCAAAGGCATTGCCTTGAAAGTTGATTCAAAGGAAAGTCAAGATAAAGATGCATCGGAGGAAGATGAAAACTTCTTGCTTCTTGTAAAAAGGTTAGGAAAATATTTTGGTCATAAAAATAATCTTCATAATGCTAACTTTGTCAAGAGGAAGAAATTTTATAATCATAAAGATAAAGAAGCCTCCACATCAACACAAGATGTCACATGTTATGAATGTGGAAAGCAAGGTCACATAAAGCCGGATTGTCCAAAACTCTCCAAGAAAAATGGATTCAAAGGCAAAAATGAGTTCAAGAACAAAAAGGCTTATATTGCATGGGAAGATAATGAGATAAGTTCTTCATCCGATTCGGAAAGCGAGGAATGTGCAAATCTAGCATTAATGGCTTCACATCACTCTGACGATGAAGAAGAGGTTAGTAATGAATTTAATCTTTTTGATGATGATGTTCAAGATGCTATTGATGAACTCTTTAAAGAATGCAAAAGTTTATACAAAAAGGTGTCAAATCAAGAAAAATAACTTTTAAGTTGTTTAGAAAAAATTGACACCATGACTAAAGATTTTGAACTTCAAAAACATAATTTTATTAAAGAAAAAGAAAACTTTGCATGCTCCAAGTGTGAATCAAATGTCTTTCAAATTGTTCAATTGAAAAGAGTCATTGAACGATATGAAAAAGGACAAATAGGATTGGAAGGATTACTAAGCCAACAACGTTATCCTAATGATAAAAGGGGTCTTGGTTATGTGAATTCTAAGAAACCAAGTAACAATCCCACTGTTTTTGTAAAGGCTAGTAATAGTTCCAATCCCAAGAAAGTTGAAAAGAAGCAAGTTGTTCATAATCATCAAAAGAAAAAGGCTAATGTATCGAAAAAGAAAACATTTCCTAAGAAGAAATCTTATCCTTCTAGATATAGAAGTAACTTTGAACCTACTTGTTTTTATTGTGGTATTAAAGGCCATACACCTAATGCTTGCTATGTTAGAAACTTTAGTATAGCAAGTGGGCATTATGTGTGGGTGAAAAAGGGAACTAACTATGAAGGACCCAAGGCAACTTGGGTACCTAACAAAGAATAATTTGTTTGTGTAGGTATGCTTGAAATCCACATCAAATGTTTGGTATCTTGATAGTGGATGTTCAAAGCATATGACAGGAGATGTACACCAATTTTCATATCTAGTACATAAAGCCAAAGGGTATGTCACCTATGGAGACAACACCAAAGGAAATATCCTTGGCATTGGAATAGTTGGCACACCTCCATCCATTCAAATTGAGGATGTTATCTATGTTGAAGGATTAAAGCACAATCTTCTTAGCATAAGTCAACTTTGCGATAGAGGGTTCAAGATCAAATTCAACAAAGATGAATGTCTCATTATGGATGAGGAAACCAATGAGATAAAACTCAAAGGTATAAGAACTAACAATATTTTTATGATTACTTTAGATGATTTGTCTCTGAAGGTACAATGTCTTATGGTAAACAACAATGACGCTTGGTTATGGCACAAGAGGATCGCTCACATTCACATGGAGCACTTGAACAAATTGGTTAAGCATGACTTAGTTATTGGTCTACCAAAGATGAAGTTCATCAAAGACAAATTATGTAATGCATGCCAAAAGGGCAAACAGACCAAAACAACTTTCAAATCTAAGAATGTGGTGTCTACTACAAGACCACTACAATTGTTACACATGGATCTCTTTGGTCCATCAAGAACAAAAAGCTTCGGAGGTAATTTATACGCTTTAGTCATTATTGATGATTTTTCTAGATATTCTTGGACTTTGTTTCTTGTGCAGAAAAGTGATGCTTTCAAAGCCTTTAAGAAGTATGCTAAGCAAATCCAAAATGAAAAATCACTAAAGATTGTATCCATAAGAAGTGATCATGGTGGAGAATTCCAAAATGCTCAATTTGAAGAATTTTGTGAAGAAAATGGTATCTCTCATAATTTTTCAGCACCAAGAACTCCACAACAAAATGGAGTAGTTGAAAGAAAGAATAGGTTTCTAGTGGAACTTGCAAGAACAATGCTTAGTGATGCAAATCTTCCTAAATATTTTTGGGCGGATGCGGTTAGTACGGCATGTTATGTTGGAAATCGAGTTATCATTAGACCTATAATAAAGAAGACTCCATATGAACTCTTCAAAGGAAGAAAGCCAAATATTGCTCACTTTCACATTTTTGGATGCAAGTGCTTTGTTCTTAATAATGACAAAGATAATCTTGGTAAGTTTGACGAGAAATCCAACGAAGGTATATTTATTGGTTATTCGCTTTCTAGTAAAGCATATAGAATTTATAATAAAAGAACTTTAACTATTGAAGAATCTATGCATGTATCTTTTGATGAAACTAACCCCTTAAAGGAGGAAGTAGTTGTTTGTGATGATGATGATCCTATAGATTTACCCTCAGAAGATCTTTCAATTGATCAAATTGTGAAATCACCGTAAAATTCAGAAAACATTGTTCAATAAGATTCAAACACCAATGATCTACCAAAAGAATGGAGAACTCATAGAGACCATCCTATTGACAAAATTATTGGTGACATTAGCCAAGGAGTATAAACAAGATTGAATCTAAAAGATGCTTGCTTAAACATGGCGTTTGTTTCTCAAATTGAACCTACCAAAGTTGATGAAGCCTTAGGAGATGATCAATGGATTATTGCGATGCAAGAAGAATTAAATCAATTCGAGAGAAATCAAGTTTGGGAACTTGTTCCTAGACCAAGTGGTAAACACATCATAGGTACCCGATGGGTGTTTAAGAACAAACTTGATGAGAATGGTCTAATTGTTCGAAACAAAGCAAGGTTGGTTGCCCAAGGTTACAATCAGGAGGAAGGAATCGACTTTGAAGAAACATTTGCTCTGGTTGCAAGGTTAGAATCTATACGTCTTTTACTTGCTTATGCTTGTTCATTAAATTTTCAGCTTTTTCAAATGGACGTCAAAAGCGCATTCTTAAATGGATACATCAATGAAGAAGTCTATGTCAAACAACCCCCGGGATTTGAAGACTTCAAACATCCTTCACATGTCTTTAAGTTGAGAAAGGCTCTTTATGGCTTAAAGCAAGCACCAAGAGCATGGTATGATAGACTTAGCAATTTTTTGTGTGAAAAAGGTTTCGAAAAGGGTAAGGTTGATAAAACCTTGTTCATTAAGAAAATCCAAAGTAACACTTTATTGGTTCAAGTCTATGTTGATGATATCATTTTTGGATCGACTAACAAAGAAATGTGTGAGGAATTCTCATTGATGATGCAAGTAGAATTCGAAATGTCTATGATGGGAAAGATGAACTACTTTCTTGGACTACAAATCAAGCAACTAGAAGATGGAATCTTCATCAACCAATCTAAGTATTGCAAAGAATTATTGAAAAAGTTTGATATGGACAATTGTAAAGCCATGAACACTCCAATGGGCTCCGGTACATATGTTGATCAAGATGAATCCGGTACTTCAATTGATATTACAAAGTACAGAGGTATGATCGGTTCTTTATTATACTTGGCGGCAAGTTATCCTGACATCATGTTTAGTGTTTGTCTTTGCGCTCGCTTTCAAGCAAATCCAAAGGAATCACACCTCATGGCAGTTAAAAGGATCATGAAGTATCTTAAAGGAACAATCAATGTCGGCCTATGGTATCCAAAAGGTAGTACTTGCACTTTAATTGGTTATTCTGACGCGGATTATGCAGGTTATAAAACTGATCGTAAAAGCACAAGTGGTACTTGTCACATTATTGGAAATGCATTAGTATCATGTGCTTATAAAAAGCAAGCATGTGTTGCTCTTAGCACGGCCGAAGCAGAATACATAGCAGCGGGTAGTTGTTGTGCACAAATTCTTTGGCTCAAGCAACAACTCCGTGATTACGGACTTGATCTCGGATGCATTCCTCTTCGATGCGACAATACAAGTGCTATCAATATTACAAAGAATATGGTCATGCATTCAAGAACCAAACATATAGATATTCGACATCATTTTCTCCGTGATCATGTTCTTAAAGGAGATGTCGAAGTCACTTTTGTGGATACTCATAACCAACTCGCAGATATCTTCACTAAACCGCTTGCTCGAGAACCTTTCTTCAAAATCCGAAGAGAACTTGGTATTTTGGATGAAGGTGATATCTAATGCTTCTCTTAAGATACACGTCTTAATTTTTATATGTATCTATTTCACTCTTTTTTTCCCCATCCTTTTTGATGTTAACAAAGGGGGAGAAGAGTATGCATGTGTGTTGTTTTGTTTCAAAGAAATTGCAGGCCCAAATAAATATCAAACTCTCTCCAAAATTCAAAGAATCATGGACTTAGGGGGAGCATACAATTTAGGGGGAGCCTTGCATTTGTTCAACATGTTTGCTATGCAAAACAACATGAACATTTCAAGAAATCATTTTCAAGGCTTGGTTGTCATCATAAAAAAGGGGGAGAATGTAATTGCAAGCTTCTCAAGTCATATTTAAAGCATGTGTTTTGATGAAGACAACATGGACATCAACTTTCAAAGGACGTGCAAAAAGCTTATCAACATCAAATAAAAGTCTTGAAGATTATTGAAGAATTATTGAAGAATCATCAAATGTCATTATGGTATAAATAATTCTTTAAATCTTGAATATAGATGTTCACAATATGCATTCATCAACATATATATATTCCATAACTTTAACATCAAGAAAAACTTTGTTTGAAATATCTTTCAAAATGTATTTTTGAAAATAAACCTTTAGGAACCGGTTCCTCCCTAACAGGGAACCGGGTTCCAGCATTTCTAAAAAAACATGTCCCTGGATTTTGTACCAGGAACCGGGTTGTACCAATAGGGGAACCGGTTCCTGCGTGATAAATTTGAATTTCAACTTATAACGTTCACTAAGAACCGGGTTCTGTCAGTATCGGAACCGGTTCCTAGCGAACCAATGCAGCTTTTACTTTGTTTTTTGAACATTTTTCAAGTGGTATCTTTTCATGAATGCATTGCAACTTTTCATATGAATTGGCATGAATGAAGAGGTTCTTACAAACTTTATAAAATGCAGATTTTCTTATTTTCAAACAATGTTCAATACTTCAATTTTCAAATTAACAAATATACTTCTTCATTAACAATTTTCTCATTTATTCACATTTGAAATTATACTTTCATGTGTTCATAATTTTGTGAAACTTGCCATATACACTTTCATTATCATTACAAGTTTCATTCATACATTGTGAACATTTATATACATTGTTGAGAATTGTTTTTATCTTGAAGAAGAAGATCAATTGAAGATTGATAAAGCTCTCCATATACTTCAAAATTAATCATTGTATTACTTAAAGGTTTTTCCCTTACTATCCAGGATTGTTGGAAGTAAGTGTTGTGATTTGAAGAGGATTGTTCTTCATTCACATTAGTGTTTGTTTGGTCTTAAAGGTGTTAAGAACCTTTGATCACCCTATAGGTTAGATAGTAAGCATAGGCTGTACAATTATTCTAACTATAGTGAAATCTCTTTCGTGTTGGAAAGGGGACTGGAGTACTCTCGGATTGTGAGGGGAACCAGGATATATCACCGTGTTCTTTACTTTTCCGCATTTATCGCTTTCATCACCATAATCAAGAAAAGATAAAGATATAATCAAAACCTTCAAACACTTAACCAAAAATTACTACCAAGCATTCTCATAAAACCGAATAAATTTTAAAAGACCTAATTCACCCCCCCCCCCCCCCTCTTAGGCACTCTGAGACTTACACTTTTGGCCCTGATGTTATTACTATGACCCAGGAGGACCTATTTCTTAATTCTGACCTTGATTTTTTCTGGGGTAGCATTGTTGGCAATAACCATCCAGAGCCTTCTGACCTTTATTCTGAGTCCATCCACAACCCGGCTATCAGGTACTTTCATAAGATCATCGCCCATACCCTTTTTGGTAAAGAGCAAAATGTTACATCGGTGTCACGTGATGAGCTCTTCATTATGTATTGTGCCTCTCAGAGTTGTCCAGTAAACGGTGCCGCTTATATGCTAGCTAACATGGAGCGTATTATACAAACTCCGAATGCACCAATCCTGTTGGGTGGTTTAGTCATTATGATCTCTAATGTCATTGGACTCCGAAGGCCTATGCTAGGATCAGCCCCGCATTATGGAATAAAGCCAATGAACATTGAATTTTGCTTCAACACCAGTTTTATAGGGAATCTTGGGCCAGATGAATTCGAGCTGTTAATTAATCATGAGACTGTCCACCAGTTTATGCTCCACCATCCTGCTACACCGCCTTCGTCTCCTTCCACTGTTGACATCTACGAAGTACCCAACACCTCTCACGATGCTGAAGACCCTGCAACACCACCGGGATACCACCAGTTTCCCGATCCATGGGAGCAGCAAGTAGTTTCTACTGAGACCACCACCCAGGCTCCAGAGATCCCACCACCGCCTCCACCTACTGTTACCCTGCACTCTTTGCATGAAGAAATTACTGAAATGCGGGGCGAGCTTACATCTCTACGAGTGGATTTCATCACTTTCATGGATTTGGTGACAGACCAGCTGGATTTCATGCGCCAGCATATGTTCCCTACTCCCCGTGGCTAGAGTTTGCAGTTGTTATCTTGATTTGTTCTTCTCTCGCATTTGTACATACAGTGAGGTCACTGTTTAGTTTTAGTGTGGGCGAGGAATCTAGTTTGTTATAGCATTTTATCATTTTTTATTTAAGTTATTTTTATTTCCAAACAATTCTTATGGCTTAATGCAATTTCAATTATTTATCAAGTTTTATTGCCCTATTGCCATTATTTTATTTTCATTCATGTATTTCATTTTCAGTATATTTTTTTTATTTTTTTATTTACTGTTTACATTTTCTGCAAATATTATTTCATTAGTGTGTTGGTAAATATTATTTTAAATTATAATATTAGAATATTTTAAATTATAATATTAAGAAAATAATAAAAAAAAATATATATAAACATATGTAACGATCTTGTAACGGTCTTCTCATTAATGACATTGAACGCATGACGCTCGTAACACCCTCGTGACGAGCGTAACACACGTTTCACCGTGTTACGCCCGTCACACCCTCGTGACGACCGTCACGCGCACAATATATCAGAACGGCTATTACAGAACCGTTCCAACCATTGTCTTCAAAACCACAAAACCTCCATTGCTGCAAAATCACGAAACATACCCACTCCATCTTTTTTTCAAAATTCCAACATTCTAACACTAAAAACCCCATCAACCCACTACTCCATTCTCATTCCAAACCTTTTTCAATCCGTTTTACAAACACCATGGCCAACAATCAACAAGCTCTCGCTCTCACTTTCAGATCAGGTGAACAAGGCGAAACCCAACGGGTCAAATTCCAGAAGTTTCAACGCTGCGGTCTCCAACCTACACGGTATGTTGATCTTGACTGTTTGAGGAGTTTGGGACTACTTGACAGTGTCCGACAATTGTTGCAAAGTATGGATTTATGGAACCTGTGCCGCGAACCGTGGCCGATTTATGAAACTCTAACCCTTGAGTTTTTGAGTTCCTTTATATACATCACTCCGCCAGGTGCCACGAACCAACTGTCAGGTCAGGCCAAATTTAGCATGTTTGGCATAGAGCACGAGCTGCCCCAAACCAACATCGTGCGGCTTTTAGGCTTCTGTTCTAACGAAGGTGTCCATCTCTGGGTGCCGGATAATTTTGGTGAGGAAGCTTTCAACTTATGGCACAGTATGACGAACATCCGTGCCGGATCCTACGACCACCTCAATTCCACCCACATTCATAATCCGGCCATCCGCTATTTCCACCGTATCCTTAGCAACACAATCTTCTCCCGTGACAGCAACCACAAGCTCAACTCCAAGGAGCTCTTCTTTATGCATTGCGCATTCACCAGGAAAAAGATCAACGTCGCCCCGTTCTTACTAGCTCATATCCACTCTATTTGTGCTAGAGGCGGAAAACCCTTTTATTTCGGAGGGCTAGTCACTTCACTTGCCATAGCTCTGAACTATGGTGCTTCTCTCGCGAATATTCCTTCTATGCCACCGGCTTTGCTGACTTTGGATCACTGCAGGGCCGCACATCTCATTTATGAGCGGGAGGATGGCAGATTCCACCCTGTGATCAGAAACACTGTTTATCAGAACATCACTTTGCCTTGCAGGGACCGAATTGATCCATGAAACCGAGCTAACTGGTTGTTCGATCCTGCAGCTCCCGCGGGGCGTGCTCCTACTCATGAAGACCAGCCTAATGCCCCCACGAACGAAATGCAAGAAGAGCTGGACAGTGCTCCCCCCGTCCACGACATTCCAGGACCTTCATCTGCACCACCTCCTATTACTCTTGAAGAGGTCCTCCGCGCCATTCATATGCAAAATCAAATGAGCGCAGCGCTTGAAAGAAGACAACATGAGCAATATGAGTATTTGTGCGCTCAAAACACTCAAATCTTGATTGGACAGCGGAGCATGAATGAGAGGTTGGATGACGCCCTGTCAGAGCTCAACGCCTTAAGGTTGGACGTCAGCACCCTTGGTTTCCAGGATACTGACACAGAAGCCACTCCTACCAGACGCTCTCGCATCAGGAGTAGAGGACGTGGTCACTAGTAGTTTTTCTTTATTTTTCTCTGTAGTTTATTATTTTTTCTGTTTCATTTCATTTCCGTTTGTTTTTGTAATTGTACTTCCCCGCCTATATACCGCAACATTGAGGACAATGTCGGATTTAGTGTGGGAGAGGTACCTTTCCATCTTTTATAAACTAGTAAATTTTTATGATATGTCTCGATTCAAATTCTTCGCTTTATTTAGCCATACCGAAAATTTTTATCTTCGCATTAGCCCGACATACCTATTTTAATGAAATCCCAGTTGAGGAAGCCGAAAACGACATAACAAGATTGATACGATTATGACACTGTAGACTTCCTTCTTACGCGATCCGTTTCAATAACCATTATACCGATATCTGGAGTTTTAGTTCTAAAGTAACCCCTAGTAGTTTATACTAGCAGTCAGCACCGTCTTGACACAATCCACGTGGAGAATCGATGAATATAAGTGTTTGATGCCTGATCATTAAAATATCCTTCCTATCTCGCTGCTAAAAGAAAAGAAATTTTATGCACCAAAATATACGGTCACATATAAGAGTTGAGAAAATAACGAAGGAATCCAGTGTTGGTTGGTTCAGAGGTATCTGGTTCTGAACTCGGTAGGGCGTGCTACGGCCCGATCCCCCACAACCTCCAATTTGGATAACATATGTAGGGTTGCCACATTCGTGTACCAGACCCCGTTCTAAAGGATCAAAGTCACTAACCGGTTACTCCACTACGTGCGTGCTAAGACAAAGGGCTTAATGTGATTGCACCAGAACGAAACTGGGTGAAATAGATACGAGGAACTCTGGGCAGAGTTATAACAGAATTGTTGGATGGCTCGTTTGAAATGGAAGCCTACGACTAAGCTTATTGCTTGTGTCATTAGCGTATCTTTAGTGTTTCACTCAAGTATTGGCCGAACCGACGAGGATTTCCCGAAATTGCTTTAAAAATCCAAGGTATGTCATGCATATGCGCTTGACAAAACTTGTTCGACCTTTCGAATGACTATTTGCTTGAGGACAAGCAAAGGTTTAAGTATGGGGGAATTTGATAACGAGCAATCGTACCATATAATTACTACGCTTTTTACCGATTTTATAATACATTGAGTCGTCTAACTCCCGATTATTCCGAGTTTTTGTGTCTTTTCACAGGTACAACATTTGTCAACTCAAACCAATGAAAAAGGACCACATGAAGGAAGCTAGACAAGAAACAGAAGAGAAAAGAACCAAATCTGCAAAATCTGCAGATTTTGTAACGGTGACGACCGTCACACCCTGTGACGACCGTAACGCATCCCCAACTAGAAAGAACGCTCGTCACACATCATTGACGAGCGTAATTCGCTATTTAAGCGCATTACGACCGTCACACGCGTAAACAGGAACGTTATGAATTAGTGGAGACGTGGGCAACGTGAGGGCAGAAGTGTTCTCCTATATTTCCTCCACTCAGTAACCATGCATCCTGGTCTTACTCTACTCAAGCCTTTTCCAAGGTTTTCTCAACTGCAATATTTTCTCCTATATATATGTGGTAGTGCAATGGATGAGGGTCGAAGAAATTTCCCCAGAACCAAATTTCTATTTTCCTGTAATTATTATATTTTCTTGTTTTTGAGTTTTTTTTCTACAATACTGTAATTTCTATTTCCAACATTAGTTTTAGAGTGTTAATTCTTCGTTTAAGAATTAACACAATTTATTGATTTTGATTGAGCTGCAAGGAATTTGTAACAACCAAGATTACCATAGCAACATTATTTCCAGGTTTTTTTTATGCAATTAATATTTATTTATTCTTGTATTATGTCATTTATTTTTATGAATATTATTTTAAATTGCATAGTTATTAAATATATTATGTCCGGCTAAATTAATTGTACCGGTATGTGACTCCTAAGTACCGAAAGAATTCAGTGATACCTTGGCTAAAAACATTTATAAAACAATTTCTGGTTTCCAATTTCAATGTTTAATTTAACTACTCTTGTCACAAGAGTGAGAGGATAATTAACACGATTTTGCCACGAGAGTGGTAAATTAATTAAGGCAAGAACTTGCATGCGAGAGCTGGGGTTCAACCCAGATAGTGGTAACGAAATATTAATTTTTAAATACACGAGAGTGTTTTAATAAATTAATTAAACTCAAATTGTTTTCAAAAAGTGTTATTAAATTTAAAGTGCATCCATTAGGTTTATTAGCATGACTTATTTCATGAACACGAGAGTGTATGTCTCAGGTTTTTAAACAATTCGTTTTTACCGAAATACTCTATATGCCAAGTGATTCACCGAATTCCCGAAGTCCGACTATCACATACCGGTATAACTATTACTATTATTTTTAATTAAACTATTTTCCCCCTAAAACCAAATATTCATCGCTTAGTTAAACCAATTGTAGCATTAGATCGTATGTGATTGATCCTCAGTCTCTGTGGGTTCGATAATCATTTAAAACTAGAACGACTAAACTGTATACTTGCAGTTAGTATCCCAATAGAGTTATAAAGTCCCGATCAATACTCATTCAGATTCAACTCTCAGATACAGTTCAGATATGCTCCAGACACAGACGCCACTTTGATACTCATTTAGATTCAACTCTCAGATACAGTTCAGATATGCTCCAGACACGGACGCCATTCTGATACTCATTCAAATTCAAATCTCAAATACAGTTCAGATACGCTCCAGACACGGATGCCATTCTGATACTCCTTCAAATTCAACTTCTCAGAAACAGTTTAGATACGCTCTAAACACGGATTCCATTCTGATACTCATTTAGACTCAACTTTCAAATACAACTCAGATACGCTCCAGACACGGACGCCATTCTGATACTCATTCTTTCAACTTACAAATTATAATTCAACAATCACTCTTGGATGGAATCTGCAAGCCCACCTCCTACAGCTTTCTATCACCTCTCTAAATGGCATCTTTAAGCCCATTCCCTCTACCATCACATCGCCGAGTGCAAATTTCTTGGCATTCTAATGTCCAATCATCTTCAACCTTCGAGTCACGAATGGCAAAACTCGCCAGTCTAACCCTTCATGTTTAAGAAGATTGAATATGGGCAGCTGTTGTACCCAAAAATTTGTCCTCTCACTTATCAAGGATTTTCACAAGATCTCTTTTGGATCAAGACTCCACTAGGGTTTGATTAGCTCAAGACACCTCCTCAAGCACTGATGACTGTAAATTAGGGTTTGAGATTGCACAGGGATTTTTGAACTTCTAAGGCCCCATATGACTTTCATGGATCATTATGGACTCCCAAGATTACTCATGCTAAGTTTCAAGCCTTGGATCACACTTTTGATCAGTCAATTAAACAGTTGACCTAAAAATCAATTGTATTGGGGAAAAAGTTAACCATGGACAATTTACAGTCAAACAACATAATTTTTTTTATCCAAACCAACATTTTAAACTCATATGTAGTATTTGATCCAGTTTGGACCACAACTCCTCAAGAAATTTGATCAAATCATCAAAAGGGCAAAATGGTCAAAATTAGGGTTTTGACTAGGAAAGAGTAATTTCTGGTTTTTGACCTAGCAAATGGTAAATTGAGTTAAGGCATGATCTCAAGAGTCCAATTGCATCACTTTAACCTAATGACATGGTTCAAAACACTAGAAGTCCATTGGATTGACAGATGAATTTTTCAGTCAACTGATCAAAAGTCAATTGTATACTGAAAAGTCAAACTTTGACTTTTTGGTCAAAATCAAAAACCAAAGATCATAATTCATCAAAACATGTCAAAACATGAAACTTTTTCACCAAGAAATCAAGAATTCAAGATTTTGTTTTGAAAAGATGAAATTTCTTAACTTAAAATTTTTTCTAAGTATAGAAAATTTCTTATTTTTTCATAACTTTGAGCCAAATTTTCACCATGATGCAAAGTGATTCAAGAGAAAATTCCAACATGAAAGTTGTAGATCTCCATGAAATATACAACTTTTATTCACACAATTTCTCCTAAAAATGCTTGGATCTCAAGTTATAATTTTGTGAATACATGCTCATGAACTAAAAATAACTTAGTGAAATTTTGCCCTAGTTAGGCAGATTTTTTACCTAACTTCATGGAAATTTTTCACATAGTTTCAAGGGGAATCTTCAAAATAAATTAAAATATGAGTTGTAGATCATATTTCAAGATTCCCAAAATGTCCAATAACTCCTTGAGATCATTCTAAAGCAAGGAGAATCGAAGAGATGAAATTAGGGTTTTGTCACTTGAATTTAGGTCATTTTCATGATGAACACAAATGCAAATCCATGCTAGGCTGCATAATATTTGCTTTGCAGACTTCAAACTTGTCTTTCACTCCATAATTAAATCATTTCACATCTGTTGGAAGCTTTAACCCAAGCATTCAATGCATTGTACCAATTTAATTCCATTTTTGGGAGAAAGGCAACATTGCCATTTTTGAAAAGCAAGCTTTATGCAAAGTCAACTTGCATTGAGCCTTGAATTGGTTCTTTCTGCACAAACACACTCCACACAATCAGAACAAGTGTGCTTAAAGGTCTCAGCCCCCCTACAAGTTCTGTACTTCGCCTTGAAACCATGCTTGCTAGCTTTGCTTCAAAAACAAGTAACCAAGCAAAACATGTAAATTTTTGAAATATGAGTTGATACAAGCCTTGAAACCTCTCTCTTATAAGTAGATACACTATTGGAAAGTTGACACACGAATGCTATTACCCTGAAATAGCCTCAAACATTCCAAAACCAAAAATATGTTCAAGAGCACCATTAACATACAGTTCTGAACCAAAACTCATGATCTTCATTTCTACTCATGCGTTTTGAAAACTAATCACTCAAACACCTTCTAAACATCATATCAAAGCAATCCATACCCTTGTTTCCTCACTGTAAATCCTCCATCACTCTCCACCATTTTAAAAAAAACAAGCTTGCAGGTTGACTTGAGTAGAGAGATTCAGGGACATTCATGGCAAAGTAAGAGTTGGGATACACTCAAGGAGGTCCAGGCAAGCTAAACAGATCCTCAGGCCATCTCAAAAGTTGCTCAAACTCCATTCACGACTCCAGCTGCAAGAGGTAAAAACTCAAACTTCTATCTCTTCATACAAGCATCATTTGGTCCTGATTTGTGAAAACAAAATGTAGATATCCTTGCTCTAAAGCTAACCATATTCATAGTTTTTATTTATATTGACTGTGTATAGAGAATTTTGGATTTGAAATTTCTGAGAAAATTATGTTTTAATTTAGGGCCAGAAAAATTAGCTTTTATCTTTGACATTTAGTTTACATAAGTTATATGTCTGAATTCGTGGGAAGAAGCACCATAACTTTCATGTTTGGAGTTTCCATTTTTGTGGAGAAATGAGGAAGATACAGGTGGTCCAGCCATGGCTCAAGGTTGAAGATGAAGTTGCCTTCAGGAAGCAATTTGCCTTATATATTTATGCTTTGATTATATGACCGGATGAAACAGCCACCCCAGTGGCAAGCGCGCGCGTACTAAGGCATATGTTACCTAAAGGGCGAGGGTTCGAACCAATGTGAACCCCCCTTTTGCATTTTTCCAATTTTTTGATTTCCTAACATATTTTTGGCAGGCGTTGGGCCTTTTGGGCCTGGCATTGTTTTTTTGCTAGCTCATACGCCCTGATTACTTATGACACCCCTTGGCCTATTTTATTTTTATTTTATTTATTTATTTCTTTTTCTTTTTAAATATATTTTCTAAAATACCAAAAAAATCATAAAATATATAAAAAAATATAGATTTATATTTTGACATAATTTAATTATTTTTCTACATGAAAAAATTATTTTTATCCATCACACTTTATTTATTTGTATTAATTTTCTTGTAAATATTTAAATAAAACTAGGTTATTATTTAAATACACTTATTTTTTTTTAATATAAAAAAGACCAAAAATATTTCATGACACCACATTTTATTTTCAAAACAAAAATATAAAAATACAAAAGTACTTTTTATTTAAACTTATTTCTTTTAATCAACTAAAATATATTTAGGGTTTCATCCAAAAAATCTTTTCTTAATTAAAATCTTTTCTTAAATAATTTCTTTATTTAACCTAAGTTTTATTTAATTTAATTACTCTTTTTAGGTCAAAACTTCCTTTACATTAAGAAAACAAAAAGAAAAGAAAATATTTTCTTTGCATTTACATTTAATTCATCTTGCATATTATTTGTTTCAATTATTTGTACAATAATTCAATTTGGTTGTAATAGATAAATTAGGTTTATATTATTTCAATCCTCATTCATAAATTGTATACCCCCCTCCCACAAATGTTGTAATAGTGTAGTAACTTTAAATTACGCAATTTATCGCTTTTACATAACATGCTAGTAATTAGGATTTGTATGGAAAGAATAAAACCAATCAAATAGATCACCCTAATCCAAGACAAAACAAGCATGAAAATGACACACTTGCACACAATCACCCCTAGGGTTATCCCACTTGGTTGCCTTACAAAAAATGGCCATATTACACATGTAAGGTATCTTAGAAAAAACAAACAAATACAAGATCATAGTCCCTCGATGACGTTATTCCAAGTTGCCTTCCAAATGATCTTAGTCCCTCAAAAAGAATGCTAAGATACTTTTCAACATTTCTAATCATGGCTATACAATGACACACGCCCGTCCCGTTTACATCCAAAGATAGAGTTGCTTACCAAATCAATGGTAAGACAACAATGTCAAAGGAAAATAAAATGAACAAGAAAGACATTTGAGTAGGTAGATTGCCCCTAATTACTTGCTCCATTTCAAAATAAACATCCTTGATATTTTCAAAACAATCGCATACACTTTCAAACATCTTACAAAATTGAAAACATTTTCAAAAGATCAACATCTTTGTATACATTCTTACGAACGAGAATCATTACAAAGATTGCCTAAACAAAGGCCTCTTCACAAAATACTTTCAAAAACCACACAAAGCACAATTTCAAACAAAAAGCAAGTGATCTAGCAAGTAACTAAGAGTCCATGGATAACCATGGATGAAAAGGGTGCTAATACCTTCCCTTTTCATAATCTACCCCCTAAAATCAAGAAACAATCTCAAAGATCTTTCCTGTGCTTTTTCACCTTTCCTTTTGGATAAAAGAAAAGTCGGTGGTGACTCTTTCTAACCGCAACATTTGTCATCAAACGTAAAACCTCAAGTCAGTTCTCCCACCGTGTCACAGCTAGGTTTAAACTTCTTGCACTTTTACTTTTCGTAATTATAAACTGTTAGATGATTGATAATAGGATTGTATGCGAAAGATAAATCAATGTTTGAAACAGAAGAAAACCCTAAATGTGCAAAGATTAAATAAACTGAAAACAAACACTTGCACATGCTCACTCCTAGGGTTCTTCCCTACTTCGGTTGCCTTCGGAAAATGGTCGCTACTCTCGAAATGTGAGAATTTTTAGTGGTTGTCCTCTAATTCGAAAGATCACTAGTCCTTGATGACCCTTTCGACGTTGCCTCGGTAAAAAAAGTGATCTTAGAGTTTTAGGACAATTACTAAGAGATCTCGCCATGTTGCCTTAAGTGACTGTAATCGTCCCTTTCGATTATCACTCAAACTCCAACGATGGAGCTACCTACTCCTTAATAGGAGGAAAGCATTGTCTAAAGGAAATAAGAAAATGAATAGCCTTTTTCGAGTAGGTAGAAACTCTTAAGTACTTGCTCAAAACAATAACTTTTTACACTTACACTTTCAAACACTTTTCAAACAAAGTTTTCAAAAACACTTTATCACACCCTTGAGGACTGATACAAGGGTTACCATAAAGTGAAACGACGCACTAAGGAAATTTCAAAACTTTATAAAGAACACAAACACATAAAAGCAATTTAAAAATGAGCAAGTTCCTAAGAGCCCATGGAAAACCATGGATAGAAAGGGTGCTAACACCTTCCCTTTCTATAATCTACCCCCGTACTCAGAAATATTTCGAAAAAGGCTTTTTCTGTTATTTTTCCCTTTTCCTTTTGTTGGATAAAATAAAATACGGTGACGACTCTTGCTTATCGTACATTTGCAAACAAAAAATGCAAAAACCAATAGTAACTAAAAATAGTCGGTTCTGCCACCGTATCACAGAAATGGCGACTCTGCTGGGGACAATAATAAAGTGGGGTTTACCTTAGGATATAGGTCATTATTAATTACTTCTTTGGCTTGTCTTGTTTGATTTACTTTTAAGGGTATCTGTTTGGGTTGTTTGGATCCTAAACCCGGATCGGGGAATTCCTTTTAGGTAAGTAGCAATAAATTGTGAGGGAGTTGTGCGGGGTATATCGACACGGTTGAAATAGTAGCTATGTTGATGCGATACTTTGGTGTGTACCGGTAGCCCTTAAGTAATTAAGGAGAATACGAGGCCGTTGCATGGTATCATCAAGCGTCAACTGACCTTATCAACTTAATTGACCAACTTGGCTTTTAGGACGTAGTGAGATAGTCGTCTTTGGTGTAAACCCAAAGTCGGTTGATACTCGATGCTACACTCATTGAGGTTTGACTCTTGAGTTTTTTTTGGTGGCAAGTCAATTGTCTATCGGAATGAAATTTGGGGGGAAGATCGATGATATTGAGATCCCTTAGAACCCGGTTACTATATTTAGGACAGGTTGAACCAACCCAACTTCAAGAGGGTATTACCTTAAAATCCATGCAAGCCTTAAACCTAAGGTCTCTGTGTGATTTTCTTGTGTTTGCTATATCTTCTATATCTGAGCATAATCATGACATCATAACATAGCATATCATACTAACCATTTTAAGGATTCTTAGGGTTTATTTTTGTCTTGTTTTGTAGGACATGGCCCTCACCCGCAGATTCACTATCCAAGTCAGTATGGTAAAGGTACCTCCTCAGCTTAAGGAGTTGGTATCAAGGGTTCCTGAAAGCTCTCCCTTCACTGAAAGACATGGTCGACTTCTCAGCTTGGTCACCTCAAACCCTGATGAAGAAATGTTAAAAGTGCTCTTTCACTTCTTTGACCCTCTACATCACTGCTTCACTTTTCCGGATTACCAGTTAGTTCCTACTATGGAGGAGTTTTCTCTGTTACTGGGGGTGCCTATCCTTAACAAGGTACCTTTCAATGATATGGAAATATACCCTAAACCTAAAGATATTGCTAAAGCTTTGTCCTTACAACGGTTTGACGTAATACAAAATTGGGAAACCAGGAGAGGTGTCAAGGGTTTTTTGGCTAAGTTCTTGTTTGAGAAAGCTCATCATTTTTGGGATACCATGGACTTACAAGCTTTTGAAGAGGTGTTATCCCTTCTCATCTATGGGTTGGTATTGTTCCCTAATCTAGACCAGCTCATAGACATGAATGTGGTTAAGGTTTTCCTGTCACACAATCCGGTACCTACTCTACTTGGAGATATCCTACATTCTTTGCATACTCACACTATAAAGAAGAGAGGGACCCTTCTGTGTTGCACTCCTCTTTTGGCTAGGTGGTTTATTTCGCACCTACCCCGATCCGTCTTGAAGAATGAACAGGGTTTGAGATGGTCTTATAGGCTAATGACTCTTACACATTCAGGTATTCATTGGTGTGCTCGATCCTTGGAGAATGTTACCATCATTGATTGATGCAGAGAATTCCCTAATGTCCCTCTCTTAGGCATTAGGGGAGGAATCACTTACAATCCTTGTTTGGCCCTGCGAAAGTTTGGATATGCGAGAAGGGATGGTCCTCATGATACACTTATCTAAGGAATCACCTTCGACTATGAGAATGATGCCCAGGGTTACTGTAAAAGGTTTTTGCGAGCTTGGGGCATGGTACATAGAGTTGATAGCAAGACACTGGGGCACAAGAATTCCATCCCTCTTGAGCCTTATCTCAAATGGGTACGAGCCCATGCTCAAAGTCTTATGATGCCTTACCCCACCATCCTTCCTATGATTATGGAACCGGTTGCTGAAGGAGACACTATATATCTTGTTCTTCATCCTGACATGCCAACTGATCATGAGGAGTTACAAAAATCCTGGGTTCAACTTAAAGAGGAGCGGGATACGTTTGAAGCTCAATTCTATGCCAGCGAGAAGAAAGTCATGGAACTCACTAGGCTACTTCATGAAGAGAGGAATATAAACGCCTACATTGCACCAAAGAGGATGCGCTTATGGGAAACCTAATTTTCTCTTTTCTTTAAGTTTTATTTTGTTTGATTGTATGCCTAAAAGGAACTCTTTGTAACAATTCAAAATTATTAATATAATTAACGTGTGTTTCTTTTGGTTAAGCAAATTTGAGCCTTTAAGAATCCTTGAAATTATTGCATACGCATATCATCCATGACATTGCATAAACAGGTTGCATAACAGGTTTCTCATCTTCTTTGCTGTTTATTTCGGCAATAATGACTTCTGAACAAAGTATCAAGGATCTCCAGGCACAAAATGCCCAATTTCAGCAAATGTTTGTAGCTTTGTCTAAAGGGCAGGAGGATCTGAAGGCCCTTATTCTGAAAGATAGAAAGAAGAAGACAAAGAAGACCGCTGGTGTCCTAAATCTGGGCAGAAGATTCAAGGGACCATTGAAGCAACCGGTTGATATGACCTCTTCATCCAAAGAAGGGGAGAATCAAGAGGGTGAGACAGGGGAAGAAGACCATAGTCCAAGGGTTTCTGAGGATGAATCTGATTACAATGATGAACAGTATCCTCCCACTGAGGATAGATACAAACAATTAGAGGATCGTTTGAACGCAATGGAGATCCAAAGAGTACCAGGGCTGGATTTTGAAGAGTTGGGTTTGGTATCTGGGGTTGTCATCCCACAGAAGTTCAAGGCTCCGGTATTTGCAAAGTATGATGGGGTTTCTTGTCCCAAGCTTCATCTTCGTTCCTATGTGAGGAAGATTCAGCCTCACACTACTGATAGGAACTTATGGGTCCATTTCTTTCAAGACAGTCTGTCTGGGACTTAGCTTGAGTGGTTCTATCAGTTGGAGGGAATCAATGTCTACAATTAGGAAGATCTGGATGCTGCTTTTTATAAGCAGTATCAATATAACACTGACCTTGCTCCTACCCGTGCTCAACTCCAGAGTATGTCTATGGGTGCAAGCGGAGGTTTTAAGGACTACGCTTAGAAATTGAGAGATTTGGCAGGGAGAGTCCAACCCCCTTTGTCTGATAGGGAGTTGGTGGACATGTTTCTTGGTACGCTATCTGGTCCGTTCTTCAATCACTTGATTAGTAGCTCCTCAGATGGTTTTATTGAGCTGATATTGACTGGAGAAAAGGTAGAAGCTGGGATCCAAAGTGGTAAGATCCAGAAAGGCACCTCTTCAAGTACAGTGAAAAAGCCATTCATGGGTAAGAAGGAGGTCAATGCTATTTACAATCCAAGAAGTCAGAATAGGACCGAGCATCGTCCAACGGTAGGGGCTGTGATGATACCTAGGCATGTGATTACTCAACAACGAAACAATCAGCCAAGGGGGGAAAGACCTCAAAGGCAGTTCACCCGGATCAATATGACATTGTTTGAGGTTTTACCCCATCTGTTAAAATCAAATTTGGAAACCTTAAAGGAGGCTCCCAAGAACCCCAACACCACATCTCCTCATTATAATCCAAACGCTCGGTGTGCTTACCATTCTGAGAGTCCAGGCCACGACACAAACGACTGTTGGGCCCTGAAGAATAAGATACAGGATATGATCGAAGCAAAGGAGATTGAGTTTGATGCTCCTGAGATGCCTAATGTCATAACTACTCCCATGCCCAAGCACAACTGTGATGTTAATGTCGTTGATACTGATCTATTTTTTACTTCTATTGATGAAGTTTCTACTCCTCTCATGACCTTCAAGAAGAATTTGTTGCTAGCCAGGCTATGGTGAAGGTTGCCACATGTGTTTATCTCTGCCTTCTGGTTGTTGTTTGCTGAAAGCAGGTGTTCAACGCCTGATGGATAACAAAGAGATTTTGTTCGAGAAGACTCCGGTTCCAACTGTTCTACATGAAGATGTTGCTATCATAACCATTTCCGCCAATCCTTCCAAGGTCTCCTCCAAAATACCTGTTAGGATTACACCTGCTCCAAGAATTGCTCCATTAATAATCACTTTTCCTGGCCATGTACCGTACTCCTCGAACAAAGATGTTCCTTGGAATTATGGTGCTGACGTTTACTACCATGGCGTCAAGCAGGATTTGTTAACCATTAAAGACGAAAAGACTGAAGAGGCTGATCCCGATATCAGTAACATTGTCAGGACCATTAAAATTACTCGAAGTGGAAGGGTTTTCTCTCCCGAGATCTCCCTGAAGACTGTTGCTAAGCCTATTGTTATTCCATCTGTTGTTCCTGCTAGTACTTCTGCTACTACTCCCATCCTTAATCTAGTTGTTACCCCTGTCGACGAGTCATCTAGGACACGGGGCAAAGAAGTTATAGGTGAGCCTGCCCGAATGGAGGCACCTAGAGAAGTTATTTTGGAATCCTCTAAACAAGAAATGGAGGAAATTTTAAAAATAATCAAGAAGAGCGACTACAGTATGGTCGAACAGCAGGGGAGGACCCCTTCGAAGATATCAATGTTGTCTCTGCTATTGTGTTCTGAGGCCCATGCAAAGGCTTTGATTACATTTCTCAAGACTGCACATGTGCCGCAAGAAACCTCCGCTGACCAATTCAAGGATTATGTGGCCAGTTTGACAGCTGATAATGGGTTGGGTTTTTCAGATGTTGATTTGACACCAAAGGGGAGAAAGCATAATGATTCTCTGCATGTTTCGATCGAATGCAGAGGTACTACTATGGCCTATGTGCTAGTGGAAACTGGATCGTCACTGAATGTTCTGCCCAAGAAGGCTCTTGATAGGCTAGATTGTGAGGGTTTGACCTTAAATCCCAGTAACATTGTGGTGAGGGCTTTTGACGGTTCAAAAAGAATGGTGCACGGGGAGATGGACATCCATGTCAAAGTGGGTTCCCAGACCTTTGAATCCACCTTCTACGTGATGGATATCAGGCCATCTTATTCTTGTTTGTTGGGTCGTCCTTGGATCCATGAATATGGGGCCGTTACTTCTACGCTGCACCAAATGCTGAAGTATCCAGTGAAGGGGAAGATTGTCACCGTGCATGGTAAAGAGGAGTACATGGTAAGCCATCTGAACTCTTTCAAGTACGTGGAGATGGACGGTGAGTTCATAGAGACCCCTTGTCAAAATTTTGAAGAGGTTCCCCAGACTATGGCATCAACCGAGACTATCACCAGTGCACTGAAGATCACTAAACCTCCTTTGAAGATGGCTTCGCTCAAGGACGCCCGAGCAGTAGTTGAAGAAGGTGGGTGTACCATTTGGGGACAGCTCCCTGATTTTCCTTACAAAATTTACAAATTTGGTTTGGGCTTTACTTCAGGAGCTCAAAGGGCTGTTCGACGTGCTCGGGCTGGAGGACCTCCCCTACGCATCAGAAATTGCGGGGTCAATGCTATAGAAGACAATGATGAGGATTCTGATATTGACAGCTGGATCTACCCTACTACCAACGGTGGACCTATTAACTGGACGGCCAAAGATATTGTGTCGATTACTTTTGTTCAGCAGTAATTGTCTTACTTGTTTGTCGGATTTGTAATAAACAATATAAACTCTATAGCTTTGTGTCTTACCCGAGGCACAATGGTTTATTTATGAGGGTTATTATATGTCATTATCATATGTCGTCAATAAAACATTGGACGTTCTTGCATACAAATTGTGTGCTCCCTGTTTTTATTTTCGGCTTTTCCCTTTATCAATACAGTTATGCTCTTGCACACACTCACATATCAAACTGCAGATTCATATCCACTATGGATCCCATTGATAACAATTATGCTATTGCTAGTTATAACTTCGAAAATCTGATCAACCAAGCCGAGGACGAAGGTGAGGAAGATTGTGAGGTACCTGGAGAACTTGCTAGGCTGTTACAGTAGGAAGAGAGGGTTATACAGCCTCATGAAGAGCCAGTTGAGACAATAAACTTGGGCACGGAGGTAGACAGAAAAGAAGTCAATATTGGAGCAAATTTGAAGCTTTGTCTCAAATAACGGTTGGTACAGATGTTGCACGATTATGTCGAGATCTTCGCCTGGTCATATGAAGACATGCCGAGACTGGATACAGATATTGTGGTTCACCGACTACCAACTAAAGAAGATTTCCCTCCAGTAAAGCAGAAGGTCCGTCGCATGCACCCTGAAATGTCAGAGAAGATCAAAGCAGAGGTTATGAAGCAATTCAACATTGGGTTCCTAGTTGTCACCTCCTATCTGCAGTGGATTGCTAACATGGTCCCGGTACCTAAGAAATACGGTAAAGTACGAATGTGTGTGGACTACAGATACCTGAACAGGGAAATCCCCAAGGATGACTTCCTGCTTCCCCACATCGATGTTCTGGTTGACAACACAGCACAGCATAAAATCTTTTCCTTCATGGATGCTTTCTCTGGATACAACCAGATCAAGATGCCACCCTAAGACATGGAGAAGACAACCTTCGTCACACAGTGGGGCACTTTCTGTTACAAGGTGATGCCTTTTGGGTTTAAGAATGGTGGGGCAACCTATCAGTGAGCCATGGTTGCCTTATTTCACGATATGATTAACCATGAGATAGAGGTTTATGTTGATGACATGATATCCAGGTCTCAAACCGAAGAAGAACACCTTGATCATCTACAAAAGTTATTTGATAGGTTGAAGACATACAAGCTGAGGTTGAATCCGAACAAGTGCACCTTTGATGTAAGGTCTGGTAAACTTCTGGGGTTCATCGTCAGTGACAAAGGTATTTAGGTAGACCCTGCAAAGGTGAAGGCCATATAAGAGATGTAGGCTCCCCATACTGAGAAGGAAGTTAGAGGTTTCTTGGGATGCCTAAACTATATCGCCAGGTTCATTTCACATCTGACTGCTACTTGTGAGTTGATCTTCAAACTCCTGAAGAAAGATCAAGTAGTAAAATGGAATGACGAATGTCAGACCGCTTTCGAAAGAATCAAGGAATACCTTCAAGAACCACCAATTCGGATGCCTCTGATTGAAGGTAGAACTTTGATAATGTACTTAACGGTGTTAGACAATTCAATGGGGTGTGTGCTGGAGCAGCATGACGAGTCTAGTCGAAAAGAGCATGCAATATACTACCTTAGTAAAAAGTTTACCGACTGTGAGATAAGATACTCACTGCTCGAGAAAACTTGCTACAGTTTGGCATGGGCTGCTCACCGACTGAGACAGTATATGTTGACCCACACTACTTTGTTGATATCTAAGATGGATCTGATCAAGTATATCTTCGAGAAGCCCGCTCTCTCTAGAAGAATAACAAGATGGCAGATGATCTTAACCGAATACGATATCTAATATACAACCCAGAAAACAATCAAGGGAAGTGTATTAGCTGGTCATTTGGCTCATTAGGCCGTGGATGACTACCAGTCCATGAATTTTGAGTTCTCGGACGAGAATATTATGCTAGTGACTGATTATGAAGAACCTGGACCGGATGAAGGACCTGAAGAAGGATCCCGATGGACTATGGTTTTTGACGGAGCCTCGAATGCACTCGTTAATGGCATTGGTGCTGTAATCATATCCCCTGAGGGCTGCCATACTCCTTTCACTGCCCGACTATGCTTCAACTGTACCAACAACATAGCGTACTATGAAGCATGCATCATGGGACTCAAAGCTGCTATCGACCTGAGGATCAAGTTCTTAAACATTTTCGTGGATTCAGCCTTGGTGATAAGTCAGATCAAAGGAGAGTGGGATACGAAGCTTCCAAATCTCCTCCCGTACAAAGAGCACATGCTGACATTGCTCCCACACTTTGAGGAGGTAACCTTTGAACATTTCCTACGAGTGGAGAATCAGTTAGCGGACGTGTTAGATACCATGTCTTCTATGTTCAAGGTTAGGTGGGACAACAAAACTCCCTGTATCACCATTGAGAGGTTGGATGAACCAGCGTACTGCTGTGAGATTGATACTGAAGAGGTAGCAGACAAACCTTGGTTTCACGAAGTAAAAAGGTATCTCGAGGCTCAAGAGTATCCAGAGAGGGCATCTGTCAATGATAATAAGTTTCTGAGAAGGTTCGCCTTGAAATTCTTCCTCGTAATGGAATCCTCTACAAGCGCAACCATGACTCTACCTTACTGCGGTGTGTAGACAAGAGCGAAGCGGAGAGGATTATGAGAGATCTACACGAAGGTACCTTCGGAACCCATTCAAGTGGACATACCGTGGTTAAGAAGATCCTACGGGCAGGATACTATTGGTCCACTATAGAAGCAGATTGTTATCAGCACTCTCGAACTTGCCACAAGTGCCAAATCTATGCTGATAAATTACATGTACCTCCGGTTCCCTTGAATGTCTTGACAGCTCCTTGGCCCTTTGCAATGTAGGGCATTGACATGATCGGAGAGATTAGATCTATCGCGTCCAATGGGCATCGCTTCATCCTGGTGGCCATTGATTACTTCACTAAGTGGGTTGAAGATGCCTCTTTTGCTACCGTTACCAAGAATGTTGTAGAGCGGTTTATAAAGCATAATTTGGTTTGTCGTTACGGTGTCCCCAAAAGAATCATCACAGATAATGGTACGAATCTCAATAACATGATGATCATCGAACTCTGTAATCAATTCAAGATACAGCATCATAACTCTTCTCCCTACCGGCCGAAGATGAATGGTGTTATTGAATCTGCTAAAAAGAACATTAAGAAGATCATACAGAAGATGATGGTAACATACAAAGACTGGCATGAGATGTTACCATTTGCTCTTCATGGGTACCATACCTCAGCAGGTACGTCAATGGGGGAAACACCTTATGCTCTGGTATATGGTATGGAGGTTGTCCTACTTCTTGAGGTCCAGATCCCTTCTCTGAGGATTATGAAGGATGTGGGTTTGAACGAAGACGATTGGATCCAGACTCAACTTGATCAACTGAATTTGATCAATGAGAAGAGACTTAATGATGTCTATCATGGTCAAATATATCAAAAACGGATGATCAAAGCTTTCAACAAAAAGGTCAGGCGCCAAGCATATCAAGTCGGGAATCTAGTGATCAAGCGCATTATATGCCGCAAGGTGATCCCAAGGGAAAATGGACTCCCACATATGAATGGCCATTTTTGATCAAAAACATCTTCTCGGGTGGAGCCATGATTCTGACCACCATGGACAGTGACGACCTTCCTCACCCTGTCAATGCGGACATAGTGAAAAGATACTACGTATGATCAAAGACCCGCTAGGTTGACTGGCCTAGGCAAAAATAAGGGCTTCCCGGCGAACCAAAAGGGTTCGGGCAAAGATTAGGGATGAAAACCAAAAAATATTGTACACACGACAAGTCGAAAACTTGAAAAGGCGGCTTGGGCAAAAAAGGGTATCCCGGTGGACTGAAAACCCAAAAGAGAGGTCCAGGAAAAAGTTAGGGATTTAAAGCATATCATTATGTCCCATTGGATCACCTTACGACTAGACTTCAGTATCAACTATCAAGTTCAAACGGTACCAATCAATCTAGTCAGCTTTGGATAAGCAACAAATTGATGAGACGCTCGAAGAAATAGTGGCAATAGCAGAATTGAAACTCAATGAGATTATTACACATAGCTGTTTCCTTATCTTTGTACACAATATTGTATAGCTTTCATTTTCACGGCGGTGTTATCTTATTAGAGCGTCAGCTTCCTTATACAAAAATGCTTATTATAGGCCAACTTCAGAAATTAATACAAGTCATTCTTACAAAACCATTTGTTTTTGTTTTTCCATTTTGTTTTGCAAAAAAGTCCAATGATTTATTCTTGACATATGCATTTGAATATGATTGCTCTTCACAAATATTCGCATAAGAAACGGAAAGACAATTGCTTATAACTTAAGAAACAGGGGCAGGGACAGTTTTGAAACAAGGTCACCATTACATGCGACCATGTGACGTCTACACTCCTCACATAGTAGAAGCAACCGAAGCTTTGACATCGGCTTCCCGAAACATGAGTTACTTTCCCCAGCAAAGTTCCTTCAGAGAGCCGACATCTATATTCCCTAGTCGAATTTTATAATCACAAGCGGTTCATAAAGTTGTCTCCCAAACAGAGTTTATTTCTCTAAATACAAAAGCTTAATCCGCAACAGAGTTTATTCCTCTAGCTATGGAAGTTTGTCCTCCAGCGGAGTTTATTTATCTGAATCGGCAAAATATTACAGCAAAGCATCTCCTCTCTCAAACAGAGTTATTCCCCCGCAGAGTCATTCTCAAGCAGAGTCTCCTCAGCAGAATATTCACAAACAGAAAGGAGTAAATCCACGGCGTAGTCATCTCCGTTCACCATCCCCAGCGGAAGTAGAAGAACCACTTTTTCTACAACGGTCAGGAATTCAATTTCCAACACTCTCCAGCAGCAGTCAGGGATTTATTTTCCCAGACTCGGATATGTCACAATAGCATTTCATGTTCATACATTATGACGTGCGTATACATATTGCATACAGCATAATCTCATTTATCTTGAGAACATCATCACACAATGCATTTCATGCATCGCATATAATTAATCTTGTACCTTTTCAGGAAATATGGTTATCATAAACAATTCCAACAGTCCAAGATTAAATCCATGAAGCTATACATGTCATATCTGCAGACAACTAATGGAAAATTAGTTCCCAAAACCAAACGGATCAACTAATCTACGTGATCAAATGAATCAACCCTACTACCCAGGTTCCTTCTCACAAGACCTACCATCCAGGCTTTTATTTTGAAGTAACCCTACTACCCAGGTTCCTTCTCATAGCCCTACTACCTAGGCTTTCATTTCGAAGTAACCCTACTACACAGGTTCCTTCTCATAGCCCTACTATCCAGGCTTTCATTTCGAAGTAACCCTATTATCCAGGTTCCTTCTTATAGCCCTACTATCCAGGCTTTCATTTTGAAGTAACCCTACTACCCAGGTTCCTTCTCAAAGCCCTACTATCCAGCCTTTCATTTCGAAGTAACCCTACTATCCAGGTTCCTTCTCATAGCCCTACTATCCAGGCTTTCATTTCGAAGTAACCCTACTATCCAGGTTCCTTCTCATAGCCCTACTATCCAGGCTTTCATTTCAAAGTAACCCTACTACCCAGGTTCCTTCTCATAGCCCTACTATCCAAGCTTTAATTTTGAAGTAACCCTACTATCCAGGTTCCGTCTCATAGCCCTACTATCCAGGCTTTCATTTCGAAGTAACCCTACTATCCAGGTTCCTTCTCATAGCCCTACTATCCAGGCTTTCATTTCGAAGTAACCCTATTACCCATGTTCCTTCTCATAGCCCTACTATCCAAGCTTTCATTTTGATGTAACCCTACTATCCAAGTTCCTTCTCATAGCCCTACTATCCAAGCTTTAATTTTGAAGTAACTCTACTACCCAGGTTCCTTCTTATAGCCCTACTATCCAGGCTTTCATTTCGAACTAACCCTACTATCCAGGTTCCTTCTCATAGCCTTAATATCCAGGCTTTCATTTCGAAGTAACCCTACTATCCAGGTTCCTTCTTATAGCCCTATTATCCAGGATTTCATTTCGAAGTAACCCTACTACCCAGTTTCCTTCTCATAGCCCTATTATCCAGGCTTTCATTTCGAAGTAACCCTACTATCTAGGTTCCTTCTCATAGCCCTACTATCTAGGCTTTCATTTCGAAGTAACCCTACTATCCAGATTCCTTCTCATAGCCCTACTATCCAGGCTTTCATTTCGAAGTAACCCTACTATTCATGTTCCTTCTCATAGCCCTACTATCCAGGCCTTCATTTATAAGTAACCCTACTATCCAGGTTCCTTCTCATAGCCCTACTATCCATACTTTTATTTCTAAGTAACCCTACTACCCAGGTTCTTTCTCATAGCCTTACTACCCAGGCTTTTTTATTTAGAAGTAACCCTACGACCCAGGTTCCTTCTCATAGCCCTACTACCCAGGCTTTTTATTTCGAAGTAACCCTACTACCCAGGTTCCTTCTCATAGCCCTACTATTCAGGATCCATTTCACGAATTACTTGACGTAGTTTTGCATTGACTTATCCCGGGAAAGCCCATACAGGTTCCTTCTCTTTTATCTCCGGACAATAGTTTACAACACTGTAAAACCTGGACCTGACCAAATACGATTGATTTCATATTTCCCCAGTAAGTCACTGTGAAGCCTGGAATCGACCAGATAAAAGCTCACTTTTGTCTCATCAATCAAGAGTTAATTCCTCGGTAGAGTAATGGACAACCGAAGCTCCTAGACTCTATTTCCCAGGACATAAATCAACATTCCCCAGCAAAGTCCTCCTCAAAGGCAGGTACAGGAATTCTCGTAAAGGAATCTTTTATGCGATTGATATCTTTTCTGGATGGCATCTTTAAGCCCATCTCCGATGATTCTCTATTGCCTTATAAATGACATCTGTAAGCCCATTCCTGGTATTATCGATCAGTATTACTTCATGCGAGTGCAAATTTCTGGGCACTCTAGTGTTCAATCATCTTCAACCCTCAGATCACGAAATGCAGACAAGCCAATCTAAATCCTCGGGTTTAAGAAGATTGAACCGGGGCAGCTGTTTCACCCCAAAATTTTCCCTCTCATTTTACTCAAACATACTCCTAGAGGTCCTCAATTGCTCAAGTTGACTAAGGATTGACCAGACAAATCCTCCTCCTAAGACAATGAGCCTCAAACTAGGGTTTCACTCCTCATCAAGATGTTTGAGTTCCAAGGGTTATAAATGGTTTCCATTTCTCTAATATGTCCTCAAGATCCTCTATGCCAAGTTTCATGCCTTGTACAAGAAGTTTGCTCAGTCAACTGCTCAAATGCCTAAAAATCAACTGTATTAGGTCAAAAGTCAATTGTGACCCACATACAGTAAAAATTCAAGATTTTTGGTCAACATCAACATTTTGAAGTTATATTCATCATTTAATCAAGGGTTGATCATGATTCCTCAAGGAATGCTCCTAATTCATCAAAACTCAAAAGTTGTTAAATTAGGGTTTCTATAGGAAAAGTCAACTAAACTTTGACCAGGCATAACTTTCTCACACTTTATCAAAAATTTCTCATTTGAGGCTCATTTGAAGATAATCCAATCCCTACAACTCATATTCATCCCTAAAGTTCAAGAAATTCACTCATGAAAAGATATAAATTCAGACATTATAGGTCCTTTTCAAAACTCAACAAAAACACCTTTTGGGTCAAAGCTTCTTACATAAACATGGAAGATCCAATTGAGATGAAACCAAAGAGGTTGCTCAGGGGACATCCTAAGCTTTCTAAAAAGTCCAAGAACACCCTCTTAGGGTCAAAATTGAGATAGAGATGCATTGTCAAAGTTGGCCATTTTTGGAAATTTTCCCAAAGTCAACAATGCTCAAAATTGCATTTTTTTTCCACATGGGTCCATCTTTTCAAGATTGAATCTCAGTCCTAGCATGGTCCAAGACCTATGGGACCATCCATGCCTTATTTATTTGTTTATTTAATTTATTTTGATTTTTATTCATTTAAAAATCAAATAAAATCAAATAAATCCAAATAAATCACAAAATTTGTTTTAGGAATGATTTTTGCATTGAATGGAGATCTCATATGCTGTCAATAGCCAAAGAAATCATGCAAGGCCAAATGGACACAAAATATTCACATATGGAAACTTTTCAAGATTTGATTTTTTTCTTAAAACCATGCCATTATATCTTTGATTCTTTCCAATTCTATTACCCTAATTCAATCCATTACTTAAACACAACATTCACAAGTCATATGGGACAAAAAATTTGAAGGTTTTGCAGCCAAGAGAACTCATATCAAGCTTCCAAAAATTCAAGAAAAACTCAATTCAGATTCCATATTGCAGCCCTCCTCAAAGGGATTTGAAGATTGCAATACATTCCTTGGTACTCCCAGAGGCTCTTCCAATCGTTTTGCAGCATAAAAGCTCCCAAAATCGTACCATCCACACCCACGGTTTGATTTCTTTTTCTCAAACTCGAATTCATCGATTCATATACCATAAACTTGTTTTAACCACGTATTATTATTCATACGAATGTGCGCAAACTTTTTGTATAGTTGAGTTCGTGTTTAGATGCAGGATGTGTGATATGCCATTGCTAGGGTTTTGAGGTCCCAAATTAGGAGCTCTGTACACAGGCAAAATTTGGCCAAATTAAGGGCCTCTTCATGTTCAGGGGTGATTTGCAGTCGGTCCATGTCTTTGGATGGAATTTATTCTGCTTGAATTGTATTTTAAAGTTTTGCAGGTTTATAGCTACAATCAAAAAATGTCACTATAGCCTATAGTGACGAATTGGACTGTAGGTAAAAGTCCTTTCTAATACAACAGTCCCAGCAAGGAAGATGATGGCGTGTCCAAGCCTGGTTGGACAGTTTGAATCACACGCGTTTTTTCTGGGCACGCTACTTTGTTTGGCTTATATTTTATTTGTTTATTATATTTACAAACAAGCTTTCCAGCACAGTTGATCCAGGCGTTGCCCTTTGAGAGGAAGGACCTGGGTTCGATCCCAGGTCTCAACATTTTCCTATTTTCTGAGTTGTTTCTTGCAGATCCCATGTGCCTCACCATCAAAGGCCTAGCATGCGCCCCTGATCTCAACCATCAGATCCATCATGTGATCAGATCTAAACGTCCGGCAAAAGCAGCGCATGGTGAACCCTCAGATGAGAGCCTCACTAAATCACGCGCCAGGAAGATGGGCCAGTTACTCTGGGCCTAACAAATTCAATTCCACACCCCCGAATTACTTCCAACATCAGGCCCATTTTAATTTCAGGCCCATTTTAATTTTTGTTTTAATTTCTTTAACCTTTTTATTTGTTTTATTTATTTTTAATTGTTTTAAAAAACTTTTTTAATTAAATCTTAAAACCATAAAAACACAAAAAACATTAGAACTAGGTTTTTATATAAAATATTTAATTTCATTAATTAATTAGGTTAATTAGGATAATTTAAATTCCTTTTTCATAATTAAAATTAATTAGAAATTAGGTTAATTTGCAAAATTAATTACTTTCTCAAAAATCCAAAAAAAATATTTTTTCTTTATTCACTAAATTAAATGTCTTTGAATTTAATTGTTAATTCCCCGTATTTAATTTTGTCACGCGTATTCTTTTTCCATTATTTTTTTAAATTAATGTATCTGCTCCAAAATTGTAATAGCTTTTAAATTAGGCTTATCATTATTTTCATTTGCTGTTTTCCCCAAGTTTGGTTATGTAACCCCTTCCTGAAGGCCTTGTAATAGCTAGGTTTAAACTTCTCGCACTTTTACTTTCTGTCATTATAAATTGTTAGATGATTGATAATAGGATTGTATGCAAAAGATAAATCAATATTTGAAATGGTAGAAAACCCTAAATGTGCAAAGATTAAATAAACTGAAAACAAACACTTGCACATGCTCACTCCTAGGGTTCTTCCCCACTTCGGTTGCCTTCGGAAAACGGTCACTATTCTCGAAACATGAGAATTTTCAGTGGTTGTCCTCTAATTCAAAAGATCACTAGTTCCCCGATGACCCTTTCGACGTTGCCTCGGTAAAAAAAGTGATCTTAGAGTTTTAGGACAATTACTAAGAGATCTCGCCCTGTTGCCTTAAGTGATCGTAATCGTCCCTTTCGATTGTCCCTCAAACTCCAACGATGGAGCTACCTACTCCTTAATAGTAGGATAGCACTGTCTAAAGGAAATAAGAAAATGAATAGACTTTTTCGAGTAGGTAGAAACTCTTAAGTACTTGCTCAAAACAACAACTTTTTACACTTACACTTTCAAACACTTTTCAAACAAAGTTTTTAAAAACACTTTATCACACCCTTGAGGACTGATAAAGGGTTACCATAAAGTGAAACTCCGCATTAAGGAAATTTCAAAACTTTTTAAAGCACACAAACACACAAAAGAAATTTAAAAATGAGCAAGTTCCTAAGAGCCCATGGAAAACCATGGATAGAAAGGGTTCTAACACCTTCCCTTTCTATAATCTACCCCTCGTACTCAGAAATATCTCGAAAAAGGTTTTTTCTGTTCTTTTTCCCTTTTCCTTTTGTTGGATAAAATAAAAGACGATGGCGACTCTTTCTTACCGTACAATTGTGAACAAAAAACGCAAAAACCAGTAGTAACTAAAAATAGTCGGTTCTGCCACCGTATCACAGTGATCTAGCCCTAAGGTAACCCCACTTTTAAGTATGTCCCTAGCAGAGTCTCCAGTTCTGTAACGCGGTGGTAGAACTGACTTGGGTGTTTTGTGTTTGATCGCAATTGTTGTAGATAGCAAGAGTCGCCACTGACTTTTCTTTTATCCAATAAGGACAGGTTGAAAAGAACAGGAAAGACCTTTCAAGATTATTTCTTGAGTTTGGGGGGTAGGTTATGAAAAGGGGAGGTATTAGCACCCTTTTCATCCGTAGTTACCTACGGGCTCTTAGTTGCTTGTTAGATCAATTGCTTTTGTTTGAAAATGTGTTTGTGATGTGGGTTTTGAAAGTATTTTAAGAAGGAATGTCTTTGTAATGGTTCTCGTCTCTATAAGAACGCATACAATGTGTTTTGTCTTTTGAAAATATTTCAAAGTGAAAGTGTTGGTGTATAAAATGTTTTTGGTGTGAGCAAGCGAGCAACTAGGAGCAACCTAACTACTTAAAAGTTCTTAAATGTTCTTTTCCTCCTCCTTTAGATGTTACTATCTTACCATTGATTTGATAAGAAGCCCCACCATTGGATACAAAGGGAAGGGCGTGGGACGTTTGTATAGTCATAGAAGGAAACTTATGGGACATTTTAGCAATGTCGTTTAAGGACTAGATTGATTACCAAAGACAACATTGAGGGTCATCGAGGGACTACGATCCTTTATCGAGGGTCTTTTCTAAAACGCCCATATTCGAGGGACATGACTATTTTTCCAAGGCCACGAGTGGAATTACCCTAGGGGTGCCAGTGTGCATGTGTGTTTGATTGCATGCATTTATTCTTTGTTTAGGGTGGTCCACTTGTTGATTTTATCTTATCATACATACACTATCTTACTAACAATTATATGAAAAAAAATGGTAAAGTTGCGGAAATTTAAATCCTAAGCTATTACATCATTAGGGGGATGGGGATACAATTTTCAAATAGGGATGAAAATAGGTATCTAACTATTACAACCATATCGAATAAGTGGGCAGTAATGAAGAATACATATATACGATGCAAAAACAGTGTAAAAAGAAGGAAAACAGCATTTTGAACTATTATGTGTCGACACATGCTGTTATGCATCGACACATAACTTTCCTTGCCCCTGCCAAACTAAATCAACTCAGTATGAGTCAACGCATAATGGGATATGTCGACTCATTTCCTGATCGTGTCGACACATACGCTTTTTGTGTCGACTCACGCACCTTCCACCTTTCTGTTTTGGGCCCTGGATAGCAGTATGAGTCGATGCATAAGACCATGTGTCGACTCATAGCCTACTTTTTCACTTAGAATGATTCGACCCATGTGAGTATGTGTCAACTCGTGTTACAATTTTTTACCTCTATCACCATTCTTTTGTATATATCAGTTAGTTTTCAACATATGAATGATAAAAATGAACAGCAAGAAAATGATTAACTTCAAGAGTAGTGATTACTTCATCTTATCTTCATAAATAAACCAAAAAAATTATGTATGGAAAATGCAAGGTTAAGATGACTTACCTTGCAACTGCACTTTAGGTTTTGAGTCTGAAACCCTTCAAGTTGTTGTGTAGACCTTAATGAAACTCCAGGAAGCTGCTAGACCTCCCTTTATGTTGAAGGTTGCTGAACCAACTCCAAACAGTCAAGATTGTGTAGTACTATCTGTTTTACCCCAAAATTTTCCCTCACAATCATCAAATAATTTGCTCACAATATCTCCTTTGGCTCAAGACTGCACTAGGGTTGATCACCTCAAGACACCTCCCTAAGCACTGATGACCAAAATAGGGTTTGAGATTGCACAAGGATATTTGAACTTTCAATGCTTCATATGACATTCATGGATCATCATGGACCCCCAAGATTACTCATGTCAAGTTTCAAGCCTTGGATCACACTTTTGCTCAGTCAATTGAGCAATTGACCTAAAAATCAATTGTATTGGGAAAAAGTCAACTATGGCCAATTTACAGTCAAACTTCATAATTTTTTATCCACGTCAACATTTTAAACTCATATATATCATTTTATCAAGTTTGGACCATAATTCCTCAAGAAATTTGATTCAATCTTCAAAAGGGCAAATGGTTAAAATTAGGGTTTTGACTGGGAAAGGGCAATTTCTGATTTTTGACCTAGCAAATGATCAATTGGTTTAAGGCATGATCTTAAGAGTCCAATTGCATCATTTTTACCTAATAACATGGCTCAAAACATTGCCCAATCCCAACGGGTTGACAGATGAATTTTCAATCAACTGATCAAAAGTCAGTTGTATACTGAAAAGTCAAACTTTAACTTTTTGGTCAAATTCAAATGCCAAAGATCACAATTCATCAAAACATGTCAAAATTTGAAACTTATTCATCAAGAAATAAAAAATTCAAAATTTCATTTTGAAAAGTGAAAATTTCTAAACTTAGAAATTTTTCTAAGTGTTGGAAATTTCTTATTTTTTCACAACTTTGAGCAAACTTTTTACCATGATGCAAGATGATTCGAGAGAAACTTCCAACATGAAAGTTGTAGATCTCCATGAAATCTACAACTTTTATTCACACAACTTCTTCCAAAAGTTCTTGGATCTCATGTTATAATTCTAAGAATACATGGTCATGAAACAAAACACTTAGTGAAATTTTGCCCTAATTTGGTTAGGATTTTGACCCAACTTCATGGCACTTTTTCATATAGTTACAAGGGGAATCTTCAAAATAAATTCAAATATGTGTTGTTGAGCACATTTCAAGCTTTCCAAAATGTCCAAGAACTCCTTGAGATCATTTTTGAGTAGGGAGAATCGAAGAGATGAAGTTAGGGTTTTATCACTTGAATTACAAGTCATTTTGTGATGAACAAATTCAAAATTCAAAGTTGTGTTGCATATCCTCTAATTTAAAGGCCTCAAACTTGTTAGGAACTCCATAACTAATTGCTTGCACAGATGTTAGAGGTCTCATTTCAAGCATTCAATGCAAGGCCATGCTTTATATCCATTTTGGCAAGAAAGTGCACATTGCCATTTTGATAAAGTGACTTTTTGTACAAAACTTGTTCTTGAGCCTTGCACTTGTTCTCTTCTGATCATACATGTCTCATAACACAAGATAAATGGTTTAGACACTTACAATCACCCAGCCCATGCTTGTACTTCCCCTTGAAACTTGTTTTCCCACTTTTCTTGAAAATCAAGTAACCTAGCAAATAGCTTGTAACTTGTACTCCTGACTTTCAAAACCATTCCAACCATTTTGCTTATACATACACAAACCATTTGCCACAAAGACATGAATGCTTGACCACTAAAAAAGACCAAGAGCTCATAATTGTTTCACATACCTCCATTAGTGCCCAACCTGACCAAGAGTTTGAAACTCACATCTCCCTCGTGCGTTTTCAAGCCTTTTGGTTCCTAAAGTTTCTAAACATCATTTAGAACTCATCCCACACCCTATTACAAAACTGTAACACCATTAACACCATCCTCCGTTTTCAAAAATAGAGCTTTGCACTTGGATTTCTCCAGAACTCCTCAGGTACTTTCAGCTCAAGTTAAGCATCCCATTAGCTTCCTGGGAACTTGAGGCAGCTAACCCAATCATTGGAACTCACTGAAAGCTGCTCAAACTCCAAACCCGATACCCTCTTGCAAGGTAAGTTTTCTAACTTTGGAACTTTTCATACAGGCATCATCAATGATTTATTTTTGAATGAAACATGTAGATATCATTACCCTAAAGCTAACCATGTCCATAGTTTCCATTAATTTTTCTTGAGCTATGAGAATTTTAAGATTGAAGTTTCTGAGATTTTTAGGGTTCAGAATAGGGCCATTAAAATTCATGCTTATCTTTGATCTATAATTATTTTGCTTTGCATTTCTGAAATCGTGAGGAAATTTGCTACAAGTTTCATGTTTACAGTTTTCATTTTTGTTGAGATTTGAACAAGCTACAGAGGTTCTGGCTGGGCGTGAGGTTGAAGATGAAGTTGGTCTCAGGAACATGTTTGCCATATATATTTATGGTTTGATTTATATAAACGGATGTATAGCCACCCCAATGGTAGAAGCGCGTGCCTGTAACCAGAGGGACCTGGGTTCGAGCCCCAGTGGTACCCTTTTGGTTTTTTTTTGCATTTTTACACATTCTGACTTTTTCTTGGACAAGCGCTTGGGCATCCTTCGGGCCTTTTTGTTTTTTTTCTTACTAACCCCCTTGCAGGCTATTCTCACCCCTGGCCCTGTTTTATTTTCTTTTTCTTATTTTATTTATTTATTTTGTTTTATTAAATATTTTTCTAATACTAAAAGAATCATAAAAAATATAAAAAATAGTAGATTTACATTTTGACATAGTTTTTTTTCTCATAAAAAATTATTTTATTTAATCATACTTTATTTATTTTGAATAATTGTTTTTGTAAATTTAAATAAAAACTAGGTTTTATTTATTTATTTTACACCAATTAAAATATATTATTTTAATACCAAAAAGACCAAAAATATTTTATAGTACTATAATTTATTTTCAAGACAAAAACACCAAAAAATACTTTTCTTATAAACTTAATTTCTTTTTAATCAATTAATAGATTATGGTTTTATTTAATTTTCTCTTCCTAGTAAAATTAGGTTTACTTTTATTATTTTAATTAATTATTTTCTTTTAATTAATTAGGTTAAAACAAATTTCCTTTTCCTAAAAATCCAAGCAAAAATATCCATTTTCTTCACATTTGCATTCTTGTATATTTATTCATTATGTACATTATTTATTTCAATTCTTGTATAAATTCAATATGGTTGTAATAGATAATTAGGTTTATTTTCTTGCAATCTCCATTTATAATTTATACACCGCCCCTCCCACAAGTATTGTAATAGCGTAATACTTTAAATTTTGCAAGTTATCGCTTTATATACAAATGCTAGTAATTAGGGTTTGTATGGAAAGACTAAAAATAATGTTTAGAAAACCCTAATCAAAGACAAAATCAAGCATGAAAATAATACACTTGCACACAAGCACCCCCCTAGGGTAAATCTACTTGGATGCCTTACTAAATGACCATATTACGCATGTGAGGTATCTTAGCAAAAACAAGCAAAAAAATACAAGATCATAGTCCCTCGATGACGTTATCTAAGTTGCCTTTCAAATGATCTTAGTCCCTAAAAGAGAATGCTAAGATACCTTGCAACATTGCTAATCATGGTTATACGATGACCCACGCCCGTCCCGTTTACATCTAAAGATAGGGTTACTTACCAAATCAATGGTAAGATAAAAATGTCAAAGGAAAAGAAAAAGAACAAGAAAGACTTTTGAGTAGGTAGAATGTTCCTAATTACTTGCTCAATTTCAAAACATCCTTGCTATTTTCAAAACAAACACCTACACTTTCAAAACCTCTTATAAAAATTGAAAACATTTTCAAACGATCAACATCTTTGTATACATTCTTACGAACGAGAATCATTACAAAGATTGCCTAAACAATGTCTTCTTTACAAAATACTTTCAAAAAACACACAAAGCATAATTTCAAACAAAATAAAATGATCTAGCAAGTAACTAAGAGCCATGGAAAACCATGGATGAAAAGGGTGCTAATACCTTCCTTTTTCATAATCTACCCCCCGAACTCAAGAAATAATCTCAAAGGTCTTTCTTGTGCTTTTTCACCTTTCCTTTTGGATAAAAGAAAAGTCGGTGGCGATTCTTGCTAACCGCAATATTTGCGATAAAACACAAAACCTTCAAGTCAGTTCTCCCACCGTATCACAGAACTGGCGAATCTGTTGGGGAAGATTCTAAAAGTGGGTTACCTTAGGGATAGATCACATTTACTTGCTTTCATTGTTTTACTTGTATGCTTTACATTACGGTTCTTTGTTTGGGTTTGAATCCTCTACCCGGATTTGGGATACCTTATAGGTAAGTAGCAATACGTTGTGGAACCTGTGCGGGGTATATCGATATGGTCTAAGCAATAGCTATGTTAGTGCGACATATTTGTGGGTACCGGTAGCCCTTGAGTTAATCAAGGAGAATACGGGGCCACTGAGTGATGTCATGAAGCACTAATGAACTTTTAGAACCTTTACTTGACCAACTTGGCCATTTGGATGTAGTGAGATGACCGGCTTTGGTGCAGTCCGAAGTTGGTAGATACTTGATACTACACTCATTGAGGTTTGGTTTTTTGGGATATTTCGGTCGCCATTAAAGAGGCTTGTGCTGAAACAATGCTCAAGGAAACAAACCAGTGATATTGAGCTCCTTAGAACCCGGTTACTATTGCTAGGACAGGTTGAGCCAACTAAATTTCAAGAGGGTACTTACCTATGAGATTCCATGCAAGCCTAAACCTAATGATTTATTTTCTTTGTTTGTATATGCATACTTGTACATAACATCATGAACATCATACTCATTCACTAGCCATTTCAAGGATCTTGGGATTTATCTTTGTTCTGTTTTGTAGGACATGGATTATATTCACAGGAAAACCATTCAAGTCAATCTTGTAAGGATCCCTCCACAACTTAAGGAGCTAGCTTCAAGGATTCCATAAAATTATCCATTTACCGAGAGACATGGTCGCCTACTCAACTTGGTCACTTCCAACACTGATGAAGACATGATAAAGGTGCTCTTTCAGTTCTTTGATCCTTTACACCATTGCTTCACATTTCCTGATTATCAACTTGTGCCAACTTTGGAAGAATTCTCCCAACTCTTGAGGATTCCCATTCTCAATCAACTACCTTTCAATGGTACAGAAAGAGACCCAAAGCCAGAAGAGATTGCTCAAGCTCTACACTTGCAATCATCTGATGTCATGACTAATTGTGAAACAAGGAGTGGTGTCAAAGGTTTCCTAGAAATATTCTTGTTTGAGAAAGCCCAAAACTGTTGGAACTCCTTGGATTTGCAAGCCTTTGAGGAAATTGTGGCTCTCCTCATCTATGGGATGGTTTTGTTTCCAAATCCTGACCAACTCATAGATGTGAACACCGTCAAAATCTTCATATCCCGCAACCCGGTGCCTACTTTACTAGGGGACATCCTACATTCTTTTCACACTCACACTATGAGGAAAAGAGGTGTCCTTATGTGTTGCACTCCTCTCTTGGCAAGATGGTTTATTTAATATCTTCCCCAATCTGTATTGAGGAACAAGCAAGGTTCAAGTTAGTCACAAAGGTTGATGACGCTCATCAGACATTCATCAGACGCCGTTATGGAGAATTATCTAATGTCCCTTTACTTGGCATTAGGCGAGGTATCACCTACAACCCTTGCTTAGCCTTAAGACAGTTTGGTTACGCCTGAAGGAATGGCCCTCATGAGATGCTCATTCAAGGTTTGGTATTTGACTACGAGAACAACGATCAAGGTGTTTGCCAGAGATTTATCTGAGCCTGGAGGATGTTGAACAAAGTAGATAGCAAGACATTGGGGCACAAGAATTCTATCCCTCTTGAGCCTTACCTCAAATGGATACGAACTCGTGCTTAAAGTCTTATGATGCCTTATCCTTCCATTCTCCCGGTAATCATTGAGCTTGTTATGGAAGGAGATGTTCCATACACTATCCTGCATCCTGATATGCCCACATCTCTTGAAGAATTACAAAGAGATTGGATACAACTCAAGGGGGAGCGAGACACTTTTGAAGCCCAATTCTACGCTAGCGAGAAGAAGGTTTTGGAGCTCACTAAGCAACTTCATGAGGAGAAAACTCTGAATGCCTACATTGCACCAAAGAGGATGCGTACAACCTTTTTATCTTAGAGTTTCTTGTATTTTCCCAAAGAGGAATTGATGTACTCAAGCTTTAATTTATTAATATAACGTGTGTTTTCTTTTTGTCTAAAATAATTTTAAATCTTTAAAATCCTTGAAATCATTGCATATGCATTTACCATTCATCATGACATAAGAAGGTTTCTTGCAACAAGTATCCTCATCTTTATACTATTTATTTCAATAAGATGGATCTCGAGCAAACAGTGAAGGACCTCCAAGCACAAAATTCCTAGTTTCAACAAATGTTCTTAACTCTAGCCAAAGGACAAGAAGAGTTGAAGACCTTGCTGGTTGAAGAGAAAAAGAAGAAAAAGAAAATAACCGGAGTTCTGAACATGAGAAGAAGATTCCAAGGACAAGCAAGAAGGATCCTAGACTTTGCAACGTCATCTGGTGAGAAAGACAATCAAGATGGGAAAGGCAAGGAAGCAGTTGTCCATCCAGATTCAGAAGAGGAAGAGGAAGAAGAAGATTATTCTGAAGAATAATACCCTCCAGTCGATGACAATTATAAGCATCTAGAAGAACGGTTAAGTGCAATGGAAATCCAAAAAGTGCCTGGATTGGACTTTGAGGAGTTAGGGTTAGTATTTGGGATAGTCATTCCTCCAAAATTCAAAGCACCGGTGTTCTCCAAATACGATGGAGTTTCATGTCCCAAAATGCATCTCCGGTCCTATGTGAGGAAAATCCAGCCTCATACCACTGACAAGGATTTATGGTACACTTCTCCCAAGACAGTCTGTCTGGAACTCCCAAGACAGTCTGTTCATAACTGGGAAGATCTTGTTACTGCCTTTTACAAACAATACCAATACAATGCTGATCTTGCTCCCATCCGTACTCAACTCTAGAGTATGGCCATGGTTTCAAGTGAGGGCTTCAAAGACTACGCGTAAAAATGGAGGGACTTAGCAGGAAGAGTCCAGCCTCCCTTAACTGAAAGAGAGTTGGTAGACATGTTTTTAGGCACCTTGTCTGGTCCCTTCTTTAATCACTTAATTGGGAGCTCATCGGTAGGTTTTACCGAATTCATATTGACCGGAGAAAGGGTGGAAGTCGGGATAAAGAATGGGAAGATTCAAAAAGATACATCCTCTATTGCTGTAAGAAAACCATTCCTTGGAAAGAAAGAAGTTGTTGTTGTATATCCTTAGAGAAATCAAGATAAGGTTGAACGTCGTCCAATGGTGGGGGCTGTCATGATTCCTAAACATGCGCCTTCTCAACAAAGAAGCAACCAGCCAAGAATGGAAAGACCAGTTAGACAGTTCACTCGAATTAATATGGCATTATCTCAAGTATTGCCGCATTTGTTAAGATCCAATCTAGTGACCTTAAAAGAAGCTCCAAAGAATCCTAACACAACCTCTCCCCACTATCATCCTAATTCCCACTGTGCATACCATTCTGAGAGTCCCGGCCATGACACTATCAACTGTTGGGATCTGAAGAAAAAGGTACAAGACCTTCTTTAAGCCAAAGAGATTGAATTCGATGTGCCAGAAATTCCCAATGTCATTACTGCCCCTATACCCAAGCACGGCCATAATACCGACGCCATTGAGGAAGATATGTTTGTTACTTCTGTTGATGAACTTGTGACCCCACTCCTGACTATCAAAAAGAACTTGTTGAATGCCGGTGTATTCCCAGGCTGTGATGAAAGCTGTCATTTCTGTTTGTCCTCACCAACCAGTTGTCCTTTATTAAAAGCAGGCGTTCAATGCCTAATAGATAACAAGGAGATTTTGTTCGAGAAAAACTTTATTCCAACTGTTTATTATAATGATGTTTCCATAGTGATCATTTCTAACAATTCTTCCAGGGTCTCCACCAAAAGACCCGTTAGAATCACATCAGTTCCTAAAGTAGCTTCGTTGATAATTATAATGCCTGGACCAATCCCGTATTCGTCAGACAAAATTGTCCTGTGGAATTATGGAGGTGATGTCTACTATCACGGTATCAACCAATATTGGCCAGCTGCCAAAAATTCAAGTTCTGAGAAGGTTGACTCTGATATCAGTAATATCGTAGGGACTAGTAAGATCACTCGAAGTGGAAGGGTTTTCTCTCCAGAAATTGATCCTCCAAAAGCTATTTCTAGACCTGTAATAATTCATGTTATTGTTGCTCCTCCAAAAGCTATTCCTAGTCATACAATCATCTCTGCTAATACTCCTGTTGACAAAACTTTTATAATCCCTGTTATCACCCCTACTGAAGTTCCTGATGCCGAGTCAACCGAGACTCGAGGTAAAGGTATTCTGGTTGAGCCTGTTCGAATGAAGGCACAATCAGTAGTTATCCCTGAGACCTCCCGAAAATATATGGAGGAAATTATAAAGATCATAAAAAGGAGCGACTACAACGTAGTCGAGCAACTGGGGAAAACTCCATCAAAAATTTCTATGTTGGCTTTATTACTATGTTCTGAGGCTCATGCAAAGGCCTTGGTAAAATTCCTTAAAACTTCTCATGTACCCCAAGAAACATCTATCGATCAGTTCCAAGACTGCGTATCCAGCTTGACTGCAGATAATGGTTTAGGTTTTTCAGACGTTGATTTAACGCCAAGGGGGAGGAAGCATAATGAGGCATTGCATGTCTCAGTCGAATGCAGGGGCACGACCTTGGCCCATGTCTTGGTTGACACTGGTTCTTCTCTGAATGTGTTGCCTAAAAAGGCTCTTGATAGGCTTGATTATGAAGGATTGACCCTGAAACCAAGCAACATAGTAGTGAGGGCCTTCGACGGCTCAAAAAGGATGGTGCATGGGGAAGTGGACATCCCCATAAAAGTTGGAACCCAAACATTTGATTCAACTTTTTATGTAATGGATATTCTCCCTTCATATTCCTGCTTATTAGGCCGACCGTGGATCCACAATGCTGGTGTCGTTACCTCCACGTTGCATCAAATGCTGAAATATTAAATTCGGGGGAAAATCATCATCGTTCATGGAGAAGAAGAGTATATGGTCAACCATCTAAATTCCTTTAGATATGTGGATCTAGATGGTGAATTTATTGAAACTCCATTCCAGCATTTTGAAGAAGTCCCGCAGACTATGGCAGTAACCAAGGTTGTGTCTCAAGTTCCCAAGATTACAAGGCCTTCACTCAAGATGTCGTCTTTAAAGGATGCCAATGAAGAAGTGAAAAACACAAGAAGGGGGGTTGAATTGTAAAAAACTGGAAATCAATTGCAGTGAACACAGTATTTTTATCCTGGTTCGTTTGATCTCAAACTACTCCAGTCCACCCGTCAAGGTGATTTCGCCTCTCTCCAACGAGGTCTTAATCCACTATATTCAACTGAATATTACAACTGCTTTAACAACTGCTAAAGCCTTCTTGAGTCAAACCACAAACCGGTTTCTCAAGGAAATACTTTCTTACAAAGAATTGAAATCTAGGTGTGTGAATGTTTTCTACAAAAACTGTTTATCACAACTGTGATACTACACAATTTGAGCTTATGAGAGCTAGAGTGCTAAAGTAATTGAATAAAGACTTTGAGAGCTTTTAGCAAACTGAGAGTGAGGAAGATGATGAATAGCTTTAGGCGTGTAGAAGGTTGTAGAGCATTAGCCAATTCAATCTTCATTGACTTGTTTATATAGCATTGGAAATAAGGTACGTTGGAGTAGTAATTCCGTTTCAATGCCAATAACATTCTTTCCTTATTAAGCAGATCTTGTCTGGAATGATGCCGTTGGTAATAAAGCATCTTGAATGCACAGTACCGTTTCCACTTAAGCTTGTTCTGGCTTTGGCTCATTCTGACGCTGCTTAGGTGCTGATGAACTGTTGTCTTGATCAGAGTTCAGATTGTTACGCGCAGATATGTTCATCACGCTTCAGCGTAAGCACAAGTTGATCTTCTGATTCTGGCATCTGATATAACATCTTCTGATGCTGATGATGATGTTCTCTTGCTGATATCCATCAGAGTTTCTGTAAAACAGAATGTAATTTTTAGATAGCATATGTGTCTTATATGAATCATACACTTAATATATCTTAGCATTTTGTTATCATCAAAACTTAAACTTAGGGTAGTAGATTCAAACTTTGTTCTAACAATCTCCCCCTTTTTGATGATGACAAAAACTAGATATTTTTAAATTGAAAATTAGCGTGAAAAGTATCAGAGATAACTAAATAAGAAGTTGTATCAGAATTAAATAGGAAGTTATCAAAGATAAGGGATAAAGAGATATCAGAGTTTAGATCGGAGATACTCCCCCTGAATTTATTACTTCCCTTTTTAATTCCAAGAGATCTTCAGGATCAGATCTTTATTGACTTTCTTTGAACATTAGAATATCAGAGCTTCAGATCAGTATATCAGAGCTTCAGTGTATCAGAGATGATTAACTTCTTGTACCTGTAGCCTTATGCAAAAACAGAAAACATTCAAGTATATCAGAGTGTTAGAATGTTTGAGACTATTTGTCTCAGTAATCCGTTATTGAAAAATATCATTCTTGTTCTCCCCCTTTTTGTCAGCAATCAAAAAGTGCAAGTAATATAAGCTAAAACGATCAGAGCAGAAAAACTTGTTATATTAAATTCAGAGCCAGACAAACAGTACAGATGATATGCAAAGAAAACAATGAAAAATATCAAGAATGAAAAACTAAGGTTGGGGTGGAAGGCGTGTGAACAGAGTCTCTAGCATTGTCTTGATCTGATCAGCAGTTTCATTCTGCTTGTGTACCATGCTGACTACTGTATCAATCTTGCTATCTTGCACATCCATCCTTTCCTTCATCTTCTGATCATTCTCATCCATTCTTTGCTGCAGACGAATATCATTCTGCTTCAGCTCTTCCAGAGTCTGCCTGTCCAAGGCAGCTTGAGAAACGTCAGAAGCAGGATGCTTCTGAGAGCTTTCTGCAACATCTTCAGCTTGACTAACATCTTCAGCTTGAATAGTCTGATCTTCTGCTTGGAGAAATTTTGACGCTGGACGCTTCTCAGACCATGGCTCACTATCCAGAAAGAGCACTTCGTCCTGTGGCAGCTGACTTTCAACTTCCTTCAGCAGCTTGTTGAAGTTCTGTTGTGCCTGTTCATAATTGATGTCTTGCAGCTTGAGGGCTTCAGCGCGTACCCACTTTCTGAATTGAGTCCAGAGATGGTATGAAGTGGGAGGGTCAATCATTCCAGGACAAACCTGCTTTAGAGAAGCAATCCAACTCTGCAAGCCTGTTTCAAAATTCAAAATGCCAGCACCAACATCTAGTTGTTTGGGTTTGGGGATGGCTATTTTGTGTTTAAGGTCAGCAAGACGGTTAAGGCTTATTAAGTCAATAAAGGTCCTGCTGTGGTCTTCAGTATTTTGTTTGGGAGATGGAGTGGGAGAATCAGAAATGATTATTGGACTGTTTGGAGTATTTGGAGGGGTAGTTTCTGGTGAGGATGGCAGTTGGGCCATGGTTACAGTTGTACCACATGGCAGCTGAATTTCCAAGGGTTGTGGCTCAGAGGATTGAGGAGAATGAGGTTCAGGAGTTTGATGTTCAGGTGATGGAGTTTCAGAGTGTTGAAACTCAGGGTGTGGAGGTGATGGTTGAGGTGAGAGAGGATGAAGTTCTGGTTGTGGAGAGGGAGGAGGAATTTCTGGTTGTGGAGAAGGAGGTGGAATTTCTGGTTGTTCTGGTATGGGTGAAAGAGTATGTTCTGGTTGAGGAGAGTGGGAAATTTCTGGTTGAGTGTTTGGATTTTCTGAGAGGGGAGCGGAAGCACGTTGATCAATTTCAGACAGAACTTTGTCAAGTTCTGATTCTGTTGATGTTGTGGGTTTTGGAGTTTGGGATTTGGTGCGGGATCTCCTGAGAGTCAGTGACTCAGAAGGGTCAGCCTCTGGTTCGGTTTCATCAATGGTTGGTATGGGGATTGGAAGTTCAAATGAACCTGGGGTTGGGATTGATGTTGGAATAGCAGAAGAATTTAAAACATTAGCAGCAGATAAATTACCTCTCTTCTTAGGGGTCTGCTGGGATGGTCCTTCTGAAGTAGCCTTTCTTTTCTTCGTCTTCTTCACAGTAACTTCTGGATTTTGCTGGTGCAGATCTTTTATGTTCAGAGTGGGATCTGTGCCATCAGCCTTGCAAGCGTCCAAGTATCTGAGAACAATGACTGGTTTAGAGTCAATCTCAGAAAATATTGGAAAGTCGTCCAGAGTGACTCTTCTGCTGGTGATGTCAGCCAGAGGAGTGACGCAGGGCTCCTTTCTGATATTCTCTATCAGTTTCATTTTCTTTAGATTCTTGGCGTTCAGAGGCTTGCCAACAGTAGGTTCAATAGAACTTAATTCCTGAGCTTCTGTAAGGTGTTCTATTAGCCTATTCTCAGTCAGAATATCTGATATTAACCTGCCAAAGGGTATCCAGTCCCTTTTTGTCCTTTCTTCTTCCCTTGTCTCCTTGACGCTGGTCCTAAGGTGATTAAACAGAAGATGAGCCAAGTTAATCTTTACCTTCTGATTAATAAAATAGATCAGAAACTGCTGATCTATGTTTATATAATCAGGAGAGTTGGTGGGCTTCCTGTGATTGAAGCACCCCAGAATAATCTTCACCCATATTCTGTGCTGATCCTTCAAGTCTCTGATTTTGCTGTTGGGAACCCCATGGGTGAAAATCTCTCTTGCAATGACACCAGCGTCAGAGCATCTTTCTGCCATGTCGATACAGCGGATACCACCACCACTGTATCCAATCAATCTTGCAATGTGATCCTCAGTGATCACAATCTTCTTTCCCATTATTTAGGAGGTAACTTGATGTGTTGATGAGGACGCATGAATCTAGAACTCCTTGACCAATACTGGGAACGTTGGACCCACCAACCTATCAAAATATCTCTCCCATCCTTGTGCCCTAACTTCTTCTGTCAAATCGAATCCATTATCTTTCAGACTGGAGAAGTCAACAATCAGTTCAGACAACACTTCCAAGTTCTTCACTGGTGTAAGGAGCGTTCTGAAGGGAACTTGGTATTGTTCAGATGAAGCCTCCTTCTGAGAACCTGCAGAAACATTGCTAGAGGTTGCCATGTTCACACTTAGGGTTTTCTGAGAAAATTTTTGAGAAAAAGAGTTTCTTTTGAGAAGGATGATTGCACAAGTAAAAATGCAGAAAATCTTTGGATGATTGTAAGAAACGGTAAAAGTTTAATGAATGATGTTAATGTGCTTAAATATATTTCAAAAAGATTTTTGAAAACGTAAACGGTTTTAAGAAAGAGAAATAATTCATGATTACATTTTAAAACATGATTACGTGGATTTAATGCTTGCTGATTTTGGGGGATTTGAGAAAGATACTTGAAACGGTTACCAGACATGTGTCTCAATGCACCCAATCAGCGTTTTTCCTTCTCAGAAGCGTGCACGCGTGTTCTGCTTCAGAGATTTGCTGATGATTGGATGACACTTGTTTGATTTAGTGAGCAGCACATCTATCCTTGAGCTGAAACGCTCAGATCTTTAAGAATAGAATCTGATACAATCTGCATGTCTATCTTTCTGAAAGGAGATTGATCAGAAGTTCACAGTAAACAGAAAACACATTCTGAAGGTTAATACATAGAATTAAAACATTTTCACTCTGGGCAGAGTTTCATGCTGAGATGTTTCAGAATGAAATTGAACCTATCTTCAGAAAGAGGTTTAGTGAAGATATCAGCCCATTGATGGTCTGTATCAATAAACTTTAAGTTCAAAATTCCTTTCTGAATATAGTCCCTAATGAAGTGATGTTTTATTTCTATATGCTTAGCCCTAGAATGCAAAATAGGATTTTTACTTAAGCAAATGGCAGAAGTATTGTCAGAGTATAGGGATGTTACTCTCAGAAATCTGGAAGTCTTCAAGCTGACTTTTCATCTAGAGCATTTGTGTGCTACATCCTGCTGCTGCTATGTACTCAGCTTCTGCTGTTGATAGCGCAATTGTGGATTACCTTTTGCTGGACCAAGAGATCAGATTTTCTCCCAGAAACTGGCAGCTTCCAGAAGTACTTTTACGCTCTACTCTGTCTCCAGTAAAGTCAGCATCGCAATAGCCTACTAAGCTGTAATCACTAGATTTTCTATAAAATAAACCCAAATTAGTAGTACCTTTCAGATACTTGAAAATTCGCTTAACAGTTGTTAAGCTAGATTCTCTAGGATCTGATTGGAATCTAGCACAAATACATACGCTGAATAAGATATCAGGCCTTGAAGCTGTCAGATAAAGGAGAGAACCAATCATACCTCTGTAGACCTTCTATTCTACCTTTTTGCTTACCTCTTCTCTTTCCAGAATGCACGTGGGATGCATTGGAATCTTTGATGGCTTACATTCTGAGAGGTCAAATTTCTTTAGAAGTTCTCTGACATATTTGCTCTGATGAATGTAAGTTCCCTCTGGGTTTTGATTGATCTGAATTCCCAGAAAGAATTTCAGTTCTCCCATGAGGCTCATCTCAAATTCTACCTGCATACACTTAGCAAATTTTCTTCCAAGAGAAGGATTAGTAGATCCAAAAATAATATCATCTACGTAAATTTGACAGACTAAGATGTCATTCTTAACTGACTTACAGAATAAGGTAGTGTCCACCTTCCCTCTGGTGAATTCATTTTCTAACAGAAAGTTACTTAGTCTTTCATACCAAGCTCTGGGAGCTTGTTTCAGACCATATAGTGACTTCTTTAATTTGAAAACATGTTCTGGATGTTTTGTACTTTCAAAACCAGGGGGTTGGTGCACATAAACCTCTTCTTCTATATAACCATTTAAGAATGCACTCTTGACATTCATCTGATACAGAGTGATGCCTTTATTAACAGCAAATGAAATTAAAAGTCTGATAGATTCTAACCTGGCGACTGGAGCAAAGGTTTCTGTATAGTCTATTCCCTCTTGCTGACTATAACCCTGTGCTACCAGTCGTGCTTTGTTTCTGATGACTTCACCTTGTTCATTTAGCTTGTTTCTGAACACCCATCTTTTTCCAATGACGTTGAATCCTTTTGGTCTGGGAACAAGATCCCATACGTCATTTCTGGTGAATTGATTCAGCTCTTCTTGCATTTCTAGAATCCAGTCGTTGTCCAGAAGTGCTTCATCAATAGAAGAAGGTTCAATCAGAGACACAAGTCCCATGAGGGATTCTTCAGAGTTTCTGAAGCTTGCTCTTGTTCTGATTGGATCTTCCTTTCTTCCTAAGATAGTTTCTTCTGGGTGATCCAAGCTGCTTCTGGGTAGTCTCTTCTTTGGTTGATCAGCAGCTGTTGTAGGATTGCTAGCAGTACTCCTTTCAGATGTTGAAGGAGTGTCTTTGTTGAGAGCTTCTGATGACTTGTCTTCAGAACCTGTAAATTCAACTTCCATACCTGCAAAAACTTCATTCTGCTTTGACTTTTCAGAGTCAAGCTTATCATCAAAACGAACACTGATTGATTCTTCCACAATTTGTGTTTCTATATTGTATACTCTGTACCCTCTTGAGCGTTCAGAGTATCCTAACATAATACACTTCTGTGCTTTAGAGTCAAACTTGTTCAAATAATTTTTTGTATTTAACATAAAACAAGTACATCCAAATGGATGAAAATATGAAATGTTGGGCTTTCTGTTCTTCCACAATTCATATGGAGTCTTTTCCAGAATAGGTCTTATTGAGATTCTATTCTGAATGTAGCACGTCGTGTTTATTGCCTCTGCCCAGAAGATCTTAGCAACGTTTGTCTCATTGATCATGGTTCTGGCCATTTCTTGCAATGTTCTGTTCTTTCGTTCTACAACTCCATTTTGTTGGGGAGTTCTAGGACAAGAGAAATCATGCAGAATGCCTCTGTCATTAAAGAATGACTCAAAATCTTTGTTTTCAAACTCTCCACCATGATCACTTCTGACTTTAACGATTCTAAGATCCTTTTCATTCTGAACTTGGTTACAGAAGGTAACAAACACAGAGTGTGACTCGTCCTTGTGTCTTAAGAACTTTACCCATGTCCATCTGCTATAGTCATCTACGATTACTAACCCATACTTCTTGCCACTGACTGAAGCAGTTTTAACTGGTCCAAATAAGTCAATGTGCAGAAGTTCTAATGGCTTAGAGGTAGAAACAACATTTTTAGATTTGAAAGAAGGTTTTGCAAACTTGCCTTTCTGACATGCTTCACACAGAGCATCTGAATTGAACTTCAGATTAGGAAGTCCTCTGACCAGATTGAGTTTGTTAATCTGAGATATTCTTCTCATACTAACATGCCCCAATCTTCTGTGCCAGATCCACTGCTCGTTGTTAACAGACAGAAGACACTTTACATTCTGACTTTTCAGTTCAGAAAGTTTGATTTTATAGATGTTGTTTTTCCTATTTCCATTAAATAGGATAGTCCCATCTTTCTGACTAACAGCTTTACATGATTTTTGATTGAAGATTATATCATAACCGTTATCACTTAATTGACTTATGGATAACAGATTATGCATTAATCCATCTACTAGCAGAACATTATTTATAGAGGGAAGATTTCCATTACCTACAGTTCCAGAGCCAATGATCTTTCCCCTCTGATTGCCTCCAAAGCCAACGTGGCCTCCGGGCTTAAGTTCCAGGCTTTAGAACATATTCCTTCTTCCCGTCATGTGTCATGAGCAGCCAGAGTCCAGGTACCATGACTGGTGTTTCTGATTTGCTGCTAAAGATATCTGCAACATGTATTATTTTATCCTTAGGTACCCATATTTTCTTGGGTCCTGATTTGTTAGATTTACCAAAACTCTGGTTGAATTTTGGTTTCACAGAATACTTACTGCTAGTGTATTTAATATCATGTGTGTGACCATACACAAAATGTGAGTTCAGAGGAGTGTGTTTAATGGTTAAATCCATGGCATTCTTTGGTGTAGGAACCTTACCTTGGTATCCTATTCCCTTTCTGCCGTTTCTGCTAACTCCATAGATCATTGAAGCCATTTTGCTTCTATCTATGCTTTTAGCAAGGAACTTCTGGAAACTATGATCATACTCCTTGATGATCTCATCAGCGCTGCTGGGAGTTTCAGAAATTGGTTCCTTCTGAGAGTTTTGTAAAACATTTTCTAATTTTGAAATTTTATTTCTCAGCTCAGAATTTTCCAATTTAAGACTCTCAGTCTTATCAGAGTCAGATTCAAGATTCCTTTTCAGGTTTCTGAATTTAACTCTAATCTGCTGGTACCTTTCCATAATTTCATTAAGGCTTTCAGCAAGTTCAGCCTTAGTAAAATTAATTGCAAAGTCAGGAAATACCTCTTCAGTATCTGATTCTGAGTCTGATTCAGAAGCTTCACTGTCTTCTGAAATGTTGGCCATGAGAGCTATGTTTGCTCTCTCATCATCTGATTCTGAGTCAGCTTCAGACGAGTCAGAGTCATCCCATGTAGCCATGAGACTTTTCTTCTTTTCTCTTCCAAACTTCTTTTTGGGCTTTTCCCTCTGAAGCTTTGGGCAGTCACTCTTGTAGTGTCCTTGCTCATTGCATTCATAGCAGATGATGTCCTTGGTGTTTGGCTTTCTGCTTCCTAAGGAGCCTTCAGATCTTCTGTATCCAGAGGAAGAATCTGTCCTTCTGTATCTGGAAGAAGACTCATTCTGATCAGATCTTCTGGGATTCCTGAACTTCCTTTGCCTCTGCTTCCACAGTTGGTTCACTCTTCTAGAGAGGAGAGAAAGTTCGTCTTCTTCTGATGAGGATCCATCAGATGTTTCTTCAACTGCCTGCAAAACTTTAGACTCAGATTTTTTGTTAGATTTTAATGCTAAAGGCTTACCTTGCTTCTGAGGTTCATCAGCTTCCAGCTCTATCTCGTGACTTCTGAGGGAGCTGATAAGTTCCTCCAGAGAAATTTTGTTGAGATCTTTAGCTAGCTTCAGAGCTGTAACCATTGGCCTCCACTGCTTTGGTAAGCTTCTGATGATCTTCTTGACGTGATCAGCAGTAGAGTATCCTTTGTCCAGAACCTTGAGACCAGCCACCAGAATTTGGAATTTTGAGAACATTGTTTCAATGGATTCACTTTCTTCCATTTTGAATGCCTCATACTTCTGAATGAGCGCAAGAGCTTTAGTTTCTTTAACCTGAATGTTGCCTTCATGCGTCATTCTGAGTGAGTCAAACATGTTCTTTGGTGTGTCTCTGTTAGAGATCTTTTCATATTCAGCGTAAGAGATGGCGCTGAGAAGAATGGTTATGGCCTTGTGGTGATTTCTGAAGTCACGCTTTTATTGGTCAGACATTGCTTTCCTGTCAATCTTCTGACCGCTTGCATTCACTGGGTGCGTGTATCCATCTGTCACCATGTCCCACAGATCAACATCATGTGCCAGAAAGAAGCTTTCAATTCTGTCTTTCTAGTAATCAAAATTTTCTCCATCAAAGACTGGAGGTTTGCCGCTGAATCTGTCTCTGTCTTCATTGTTGTCATTGCTGGTGTGTTAATAAGTTCCTGCCATTGTGTTTTTCTGACGCTGGATCTTGTACTGACACGGTTAAGTGTTTTAGCTCAGAACCAGGCGCTCTGATGCCAATTGAAGAAGTGAAAAACACAAGAAGGGGGGTTGAATTGTAAAAAACTGGAAATCAATTGCAGTGAACACGGTATTTTTATCCTGGTTCGTTTGATCTCAAACTACTCCAGTCCACCCGTCAAGGTGATTTCGCCTCTCTCCAACGAGGTCTTAATCCACTATATTCAACTGAATATTACAACTGCTTTAACAACTTCTAAGGCCTTCTTGAGTCAAACCACAAACCGGTTTCTCAAAAAAATACTTTCTTACAAAGAATTGAAATCTAGGTGTGTGAATGTTTTCTACAAAAATTGTTTATCACAACTGTGATACTACACAATTTGAGCTTATGGGAGCTAGAGTGCTAAAGTAATTGAATAAAGACTTTGAGAGCTTTTAGCAAACTGAGAGTGAGGAAGATGATGAATAGCTTTAGGCGTGTAGAAGGTTGTAGAGCATTAGCCAATTCAATCTTCATTGACTTGTTTATATAGCATTGGAAATAAGGTACGTTGGAGTAGTAATTCCGTTTCAATGCCAATAACATTCTTTCCTTATTAAGCAGATCTTGTCTGGAATGATGCCGTTGGTAATAAAGCATCTTGAATTCACAGTACCGTTGCCACTTAAGCTTGTTCTGGCTTTGGCTCATTCTGACGCTGCTTAGGTGCTGATGAACTGTTGTCTTGATCAGAGTTCAGATTGTTACGTGCAGATATGTTCATCACGCTTCAGCGTAAGCACAAGTTGATCTTCTGATTCTGGCATCTGATATAACATCTTCTGATGCTGATGAGGATGTTCTCTTGCTGATATCCATCAGAGTTTCTGTAAAACAGAATGTAATTTTTAGATAGCATATGTGTCTTATATGAATCATACACTTAATATATCTTAGCATTTTGTTATCATCAAAACTTAAACTTAGGGTAGTAGATTCAAACTTTGTTCTAACAGCCAAGGAAGTGATAGAAGAAGGTGGGTGCATTATTTGGGGTCAACTCCCAAATATCCCATACAAATCTGACAAATTCAGTTTGGGTTTCACTTCAGGAGCTCAGAAAGATGTACGTCGCGCTCGTGCCGGAGGACCACCCTTGAAGATCAGCAACCACCAAGCCAACACAGTGGAAGATGATGAATACAGCTACGACTTGGAGGATTGGATTTTCCCAATTATCAGTGGAGGGCTCAGCAACTGGGAAGCTAAAGATTTTGTCCCGATCACATTTATCCCACAGTAATTTGTCTTTACATTTTGTCGGATCTGTAATATTAAAACAATTCAGACTCTTAAAACGTTGTGTCTTACCCGAGGTACAATGGTCCATTTGTAAGGGTTATTATCTCATTTCCATATGACATCAATGAATCATGGACTTTTTTTGCATACAAACTTTATGCTTATTGTTTTTCTTCTTACATTATCATTTCTTTCAAAGATAGTTATACTCTTACACACACTCACACTCACAATGCAGGTCTACATCCATTCGGGATCCCATGGGTAATGGTTCTGCTGTGGCCTTTTGTGACTCTAAAAATATAACCTACCAAGCCGAAGATGAAGGCGAGGAAGATTGTGAAGTACCAGGAGAACTCGCCAGGTTACTACAACAAGAAGAGAGGACCATTCAGCCCCACGAGGAACCAGTGGACACAATTAACCTAGGTACCGAAGAAGACAAAAGAGAAATCAAGGTGGGTTCCAATCTGGAAGCCAGTGTCAAAGAGCGTCTGATTCAGTTACTACACGATTATGTTGAAGTCTTTTACTGGTCGTATGAAGACATGCTAGGACTTAATGCAGATATCGTGGTACATCATCTACCTACAAAACAAGATTGTCCACCGGTGAAATAAAAGGTCCATCGCATGTGACCAGACATGTCAGAGAAGATTAAGGCGGAAGTCATGAAACAATTTAATGCCAGATTCTTGGCCGTCACCTCATATCCACAATGGGTTGCCAATGTTGTTCCCATACCTAAAAAGGACGACAAAGTGTGAATGTTCGTGAACTACATAGATTTGAATAGGGCAATCCCTAAGGATGATTTCCCACTACCCCACATTGAGGTTCTAGTTGATAATACGGCACAACATAAAGTTTTTTCTTTCATGGACGGTTTCTCAGGCTACAACCAAATCAAAATGGCGTTTGAGGGCATGGAGAAAACAACCTTTGTCACACAATGGGGCACATTCTGTTAAAAGGTTATGCCATTCGGGATGAAGAATGTTGGGGCAACCTATCAGCATGCCATGGTAGCTCTATTTCATGAAATGATACATCACAAAATAGAGGTCTATATGGACGACATGATAGCTAGATCTCAAACAGAAGAAGAGCATCTTGACCATTTATAAAAACTGTTTGAGAGGCTAAAGAAATACAAGATGGGGTTGAACCAAAATAAATGCACATTTGGGGTGAGGTCTGGTAAACTCCTAGGCTTTGTTGTCAGCAATAAAGGTATTGAAGTGGATCCCTCCAAGGTAAAAGCGATAAAAGAGATGCCTGCTCCTTGTACTAAGAAGGAAGTCAGAGGGTTCTTTGGACGTTTAAACTACATTGCCAGATTCATTTCTCACCTGACAGCTACTTGTGAACCAATCTTCAAATTACTGAAGAAGATCAAGTAGTCAAATGGAATGACGAGTGCCAAAATGCTTTCGACAAGATCAAAGAATACTTACAAGAGCCTCCTATCTTGATGCCACCAGTCGAGGGAAGACCATTGATCATGTATCTAACTGTTTTGGAAAATTCAATGGGGTGTGTGATGGGGCAGCATGACGAGTCTGGCCGAAAAGAGCATGTTATTTATTACCTAAGTAAAAAGTTTATCGACTGTGAAACAAGATATTCACTGCTCGAGAAAACTTTCTGCACTCTGGCATGGGCTTCTCGCCGGCTAAGACAGTATACGTTGACCCATACTACCTTATTTATATCTAAAATGGATCGAATAAAATACATATTCGAGAAACCAGCCCTCTCTGGGAGAATAGCGAGATAGCAGATGATCCTGACAGAATATGACATACAATATACTACCCAAAAAGCAATAAAGGGAAGTGTAATATCTGATCACCTTGCTCACCAAGCTATGGATGACTACCAGTCCATGAAGTTCGAATTCCTAGATGAAGACATCATGATGGTAAACAACTGTGAAGAATTCAGACCATATAACAGACCTGAACAAGGATCCCGGTGGACCCTGGTTTTTGACGGGGCATCCAACGCACTCGGCAATGGTATTGGTGTTGTACTTATATCTCCTGAAGGATGTCATACTCCCTTTACTGCAATACTCTTCTTCAATTGTACAAATAACATGGCGGAATAGGAAGCGTGCATATTTGGTCTCAAAGCTGCCATAGATTTGGGGATCAAATCCTTAAATGTATTCGGAGATTAAGCTTTGGTCATCAGCCATATCAAAGGGGAATGGGACACCAAACACCCTGACCTTATCCCCTACAAAGAACATGTGCTGACATTGATCCCACATTTTGAGAAGATTACCTTCGAGCATTTCCCGCGAGAAGAAAATCAGCTAGCAGACGCACTAGCCATAATGTCATCCATGTTTAAGCTTAAATGGGATAACGAAGCTCCCCAGATCACCATTGAATGAATGGACGAACCAGCTCACTGTCACGAGATTAATACTGAAGAAGTAGTGGACCATCCTTGGTTTCACGAAGTCAAGAGGTATCTCGAGACTCAAGAATATCCGGAAGGAGCTTCAGTCAATGATAAGAAGTTCTTAAGGAGATTCTCTGCTAAGTTTTTCCTAAGTAATGGCATTCTCTACAAATGCAACCATGACTCAGTGTTACTTCGGTGCGTAGATAAGGTTGAAGCGGAAAAGATCATGGTTGATCTACATGAGGGCACTTTTGGCACCCATTCCAGTGGGTATACGATGGCAAAGAAGATTCTACGGGCAGGCTATTACTGGTCTACCATGGAAGCAGATTGCTATCAACACTCTCAAACCTGCCGTAAGTGTCAGATCTATGCTGACAAGGTACACGTACCTTTAGTTCCTCTGAATGTATTGACGGCTCCTTGGACCTTTGCTATGTGGGCCATCGATATGATTGGGGAAATCAAACTAACAGCCTCCAATGGACACCGCTTCATCTTAGTGGCCATTGACTATTTTACAAAGTGGGTTGAGGCAACCTCTTTCACTTCCGTGACCAAGAATGTTATAGCCCGGCTCATTAAACAGAATCTTATCTATCGGTATGGTATCCCAGAAAGGATCATCATAGACAATTGTACGAATCTAAACAATACTATGATCACCGCCCTGTGCGTGCAATACAAGATCCATCATCACAATTCTTCCCCTTACCGGCCAAAGATGAATGGTGTTGTCGAAGCCGCGAATAAGAACATCAAAAAGATCATATAGAAAATGACTGTCACGTACAAAGAATGGCATGAGATGCTACCATTCGCTCTCCACAGTTATCGTACCATGGCACGTACATCAAATGGGGCAACACCCTACTCTCTGGTATACGGCATAGAGGTTGTCTTGCCTATTGAGGTCCAGATCCCCTCTTTGAGAATTATGAAGGATGCAGGTCTGAATGAAGAAGATTGGATCAAAACTCGTCTTGATCAACTAAACTTGATTGATGAGAAAAGGCTTATTGTTGTCTGTCATGGACAAATGTATCAAAAACTAATTATCAAGGCTTTCAATAAAAAGGTCAGACGCCAAGTGTATCAAGTCGGGGATCTGGTGATCAAACGTATCATACTGCCGCAAGGTGATCCTAGGGGCAAATGGACTCCTACCTACGAAGGACCGTTTATGATCAAAAACATATTCTCTGGTGGAGCCATGATTCTTACCACCATGGATGGCGACGACCTGCTGCACCCTGTGAACACAAACATAGTCAAAAGATACTACGCATAAGAGACCCGCTAGGTTGACACACCTAGGCAAAATAAGGGCATCCCGGCGAACCAAAAAGGTTCGGGCAAAAATTAGGGACAAAACAAAAAAATCTGTACACCCGGCAAGCTGAAAACTCGAAAGGGCGGCTTGGGTAAAAAAGGGTATCCCGGTGGACTGAAAACCCGAAAGGGCGGTGTGATACGGTGGCAGAACCGACTATTTTTACTGGTTTGCGTTTTGCATTTTTTTTATTCGCAAAATTTCGCGGAAAGCAAGAGTCGCCATCGAATTTTATTTCATCCAACCGAAAAGGAAAAAAGTACAGAAAAAATCTTTTTTCGAGATTTTGAGTACGGGGGGTAGATTATAGAAAGGGAAGGTGTTAGCACCCTTTCTATCCATGGTTTTCCATGGGATCTTAGGTACTTGCTCATTTTTAAATTGCTTGTGTTTGTGTGCTTGTTTTTGAAAAATGTTTTACTTCGTGATAACCCTTGTATCAGTCCTCGAGGGTGTGATGAAGTTGTTTTGAACATTTGTTTGAAAAGTGTAAGTGTGAAAAATTTTGATTTGAGCAAGTACCTACTAGCATCTACCCACTCGAAAAAATATCGTTTCTATTCTTGTTTCCTTTAGACAGCGCTATCCTACTATTGAGAAATAGGTAGCATCGTCGTTGGAATTTGTAAAGGTCAATTCGAAAGGGACGTATGGTCACTAAAGCAAAATTAGGACACCTTAGTAGTAACCCTAGAGTCTTAAGATCTTTTCGAGGCAACATTTCTGAGGCAACATTTGAACGGGACAATTTGATCTCTTTAAATGGGAGGGCAGCCACTAAGACACCCTATGCTTAATGATCGTTTACTAAAGGCAACCGAAGTGAGAGTATACCCTAAGAGTGAATATGTGCGAGTGATTTATTTTCAGTTTATTATCTTTACACATTAGGGTTTTCTAACCATTTTAATTTTGTCATGCATTCTTTCCATACAATCCTAAACATACATCTAACAGTTAAGAGTTTTGCGGAAAGTAAAAGCGGAAAAAATAACCTACGCTTATTACATGGCTTTGACAGTTACATAATTGTCGTTGATGGTAAATAAAGTTGCGGAAATTTAAAAATCCTAATTAAAACTATTACATCCTCAAAACAGTTACAAAAATAATAAAAGAATTAAATGTGCGCGGTAAGTTAAATGCGAGGCGATTAGGGTTTTGACCCTTTGACTAATCCTACTTGCGATTGATTAAAGAAAAAATGTTTTTTTGTCATGTTTTGTTATTTGAGAAAATAATGGAGAATTAAATTAAAAGAAAATCCTCAGTCCTAATTTATATTAATTTTTGAAAATAAATTAATTAATTCTAAACAACCTATTTTTGTATTTTTGTTTTATTTGAGAAAAAAGAGAAAAGTTAAATCAAGAGTTAACCTAATTTTCTAATTTAATTTTAATTGTGAAAAACAAATTAAAGTTGCCCTAATTTAAATATTAATCTAATTAATTAACAAAATTAAATTTAATAAGAAAACAACTAAATCTATTTTTTTTTACTTTTTTTATTTTTATGATTTAATTAAAACTGATTTTAAAAATAAAATGATTAAACAAATTAAAAGATAAAATAAAAATAAAAAGAAGTTGAGAATTGGGCCTATGTTGTTGGCTGGAGAGGGGGGTATGAATCTGAATTCATTGGCCCAAATGCTCCAAGCCCAGTCAATGTGTTGGATTAGGTGTGGGCATTGACTTGAGGAGCATTATGGTCTCTTGCTATCTGGGCGTTGGATTTGATCATCCTTCCATCCAATGGTCACGAGTTGCTAGCGCATGGTGGTCAACAAGAGGAACGTTGCACTGAATCAATGAATAGAAAAGAAAATAAAGGAAATTGTCTGGACCTGGGATTGAACCCAGGTCATTGTACTCTTTGCCAATGTTACACTGCCAGCTGTGCTACACAAGTTATTTGTTAATATAATACACACAAAATGTATTGTACGAAACAAAGATGGTCAGACCAAAAATGCGCGAATTTCAAATAGCCCAGTGATAGCTAGACACGTTTTCTTCTCCTTCCTCTGCCTTCGTTTTAGAAAAAGGGACTTTTACCTACAGACATCCACTGTATGTATAACCCTGCATATTTTAAAAATATTGTACACACAAGATAAATGAAACGCAATGGTACCAATCAACTCGTCTCATCCTCACGAGCATCATGGTACCATATTCAAGGCCCAATTGCTCCTGTACAAAAAGACCATAAAAATAACACAAAAACCCTAGCAATGGCAACATCGTGTATAGGCTTTAAAAACGCAATTAAATGACATGGTTAGCTTGCGAACATGATGAAGATTACAAATATATGAGTTAAAGACGCTAATGATGTAGGAATTAGTGTAATCGTTTTCAAAGAATGATGCAAACTGTGGGAGTGCTTGCGCGCGTTTCTGAGTGTTTGAGCACCTGCAAGTGATTGGGATGGGTTCTGGGAAGGTCCAGGAGTCGTTTGGTAATGCTAGAATGGCTTGACTTGGCCTCCAGAATGGAATTGAATCACCACTTTTTCTTGGAATTTTGAAGTTTTTTCTTGCAGTTTGCACGCCTCCGCCCTTGTATTTTTGATCTGGAATTGTTCACTATATAACCTAGAGTGAATTAGGTTAACAAACTTCGACTAAATCTTGGCATTTATCCAAGATTTGATTTGATTTGCAAGCTATATGATACGTTGCTATTTTGAGCCAAATCATGCCTTTCTTGTACCAATTGACCTTGATTCGATTTGATCTTGTTAACTCAGCATATCTTGATTGCCAATCTGTCAAAAAAACAAATCAAATCATATCTTTGTTAACTTTCATCATTTATTTGATTTAATTCACTTTTTAATTAATGAAAAATCAAAATAAATTGAAAAATGAAGCACATAATGGGTGAGTGAACATTTGAGTCTTGGACCACATTATAATTGAGGTGCAAGCATAAAAAGTTGGGCCCATTTAGCAAAAAATGCAAATTTGAGCATATTTGACTTTTGGCAATTTTGCAAAAATGGCCAGCTTGGCCAATGCATAACTCTCTCAATTTTGACCCTAGAGAGGTGTTCTTAGACTTTTTAGAAATATTAGGATGTCCTCTAAACAAACCTTTTGGTCTCATCTCAATTGAGTCTTCAGTGTTCATGTATGAAGCTTTGACCCAAAAGGTGTTTTTGTTGACTTTTCAAAAGGACCTATAATGTCAAAATTCATATCTTTTTGTGAGTGCATATTTTGGACTTGAGAGCTGAAGATGAATTGTATTTAATTGCATCCTATTCAAAATGAGCTTTGGATAGGTCATTTCTGATAAAGTATGAGAAAGTTATGCTTGGTCAAAGTTGAGTTGACTTTTCCTATAAAACCCTAATTTAGCAACTTTTGGGTTTTGATGAATTGTGAGCAATCCTTGAGGAATCATGATCAACCCTTGATCAAATTATGGATAATACTTCAAAATGAGGATGTTGACCAAAAATATTGAAGTTTGACTGTATGTGAGCCACAGTTGACTTTTGACCTAGTACAGTTGATTTTCAGGCATTTTAGCAATTGACTGAGCAAACTTCTTCTGCAAGGCTTGAAACTTGACATGGATGATCTTGAGAACATATTAGGACAATGGTGGGAATTTGATTCCTTTGTGGTTCACACATCTTGATGAAGATGGAAACCCTAATTTGAGGTATACTGCCTTAGGAGAGAGTTTGTTTGGTCAATTCTTGAACTTCCTTGAACAATTTGGGGACCTCACTTGCCATGTGTTGAGAAATATGAGAGGGAAAATTTTGGGGTACAACAGCTGCCCCTGTTCAATCTTTTTAAACCTGAAGATGTATATTGGCTCGTCTGCCTTTCGTGATTTGAAGGTGGAAGATGATCGAACACTAGAGTGCCCGGAAATTTGCACTCGCATGAAGTGGTACTGATGGGAGCTATCAGGAATGGGCTTACAGACGCCATTTGGAAGTTGAGGATTGAATATTGTCGGGGATAGGCTTAAAGATGCCATCTGAAGAGGTGTTGATCGCATAAGAGATTCCTTTGCGAGAACCCGTATACCTGTTGTTGAGGAGGACTACGCTGGGGAATGTTGGTCTTTGTCTTGGGAGAAATAGAGTTTTAAGAGCTTCAGTTGTTCGTTACTCTACTGGGGAATAAATCCGGTTTGGGGAAGCGTAAGTGAACTACGTATATGGTCAGGGTATATGATGCACCGCGACTTACTAGAGATATACGAAACTAATCGTGTTTGATCGGGTCCCGATCTTACAGTGTTGTGGACTGCTGTCTGGGGATAAGAGAGGAAGAACCCAGATAGTAAGGTTATGAGAAAGAACTTGGATAGTAGGGTTACTTCGAGATGAAAGCCTGGATAGTAGGGCTTGAGAAGGAACCTGGATAGTAGGGTTACTTCGAGATGAAAGCCTGGATAGTATGGCTACTTCGAGATGAAAGCCTGGATAGTAAGGCTTGAGAAGGAACCTAGATAGTAGGGTTACTTCGACATGAAAGCCCGGATAGTAGGGTTGTGAGAAGGAACCTGGATAGTAGGGTTACTTCGAGATGAAAGCCTGGATAGTAGGGCTTAGGAAGGAACATGGGTCGTAGGGTTACTTCGAGATGAAAGCCTGGATAGTAGGGCTTTGAGAAGGAACCTGGATAGTAGGGTTACTTCGACATGAAATCCTGGATAGTAGGGCTTTGAGAAGGAACCTGGGTCGTAGGATTACCTTGAGATGAAAATCCTGGATAGTAGGGCTTGAGAAGGAACCTGGGTCGTAGGGTTACTTCGAGATGAAAGCCTGGATAGTAGGGCTTTGAGAAGGAACCCGGGTCGTAGGATTACCTTGAGATGAAAAGCCTGGATAGTAGGGCTTGAGAAGGAACCTGGGTCGTAGGGTTACTTCGAGATGAAAGCCTGGATAGTAGGGCTTTGAGAAGGAACCTGGATAGTAGGGTTATTTCGACATGAAATCCTGGATAGTAGGGCTTTGAGAAGGAACCTGGGTCGTAGGATTACCTTGAGATGAAAAGCCTAGATAGTAGGGCTTGAGAAGGAACCTGGATAGTAGGATTACCTTGAGATGAAAAGCTCGAATAGTAGGGCTTGAGAAGGAACCTGGGTCGTAGGGTTACCTTGAGATGAAAAGCCTGGATAGTAAGGCTGTGAGAAGGAACCTGGATCGTAGGGTTACCTTGAGATGAAAGCCTGGATAGTAGGGCTTGCGTTGTGCTAGGTTTGTGTAGGACTTCTGTGAGGAACCTGCGTAAGGTTGCATTTGTCGCACCGATGATTACTCTATTTAGCTTCGAGTGTTGATCATGGACCTACTGGAAATTGTTGATAATAATTGTCTTTCCTGAAAGAAATACAGGGTTAGTTATGTGCGATGCATGAGATGCACTGTGATGAAGTTCTCAAAATAACTGAGATTATGTTATATGTAATGTATGCACATGTCATGATGTATGAACATGAAATGCTGACGTAATAATCTGAGTCCGGGAAAATAAATCCCTGAATGTTGTTTGGAGAGTATGAGAAATGGTATTCTTGACTGCTGTAAAAAACCATAGTTCCTATACTTCTGTTGGGGATGCTGAACAAAGATGACTAGCTGGGGATTCACATCTATTCGGCTGGTGAATATTCTGCCAGAAGAGACCCTGTCTAAGGATGACTCTGCAGGGAATAACTCTGTTGGAGAGGAGATACTTTGTTGATAGATCTGCTGATTTGGAGAAATAAACTCAGCTGGGAATGAATTTATGTTGCTGGTGATAATGAATTCTGTTGGAGATTGAATTTCTGCTTGTGAGAGAAATAAACTCTGCTTGGGGAAAAACTTACTGACTCACTCGCGATTGTGAACCTCAGCTGGGGAGAGTTATGTCCTGTTTGGGAAAGCTAACATCACTATCTTTGGATACTATTTACTCTGTGGGGAGTGTATGTACCACTACTCATATTCTCAAGTTGGCTCTATCCCGGTACCTAATGGGCAGAGTAATTGTAAGGTTTGGGCACTTCTTGTTTTTCCCTGTTTTTGGCATTACGAGTAATCGTCTTTTGTTTCTTGTGTAAATATTTATGAGCAGCCATTATTTTCAAATGCATATATCAAAAATGAATCATTGGACGTTCTTGCAAAACAAAACAGAAAAAGAAAAACAAATTGAAATTTCTTGTGAAAATGAATTGTATTGATTTTTGCAATTGGCCCGTAATAGGCATTTTTATACAAAGAGGCTGACGTCCTAGTAAGATAACGTCGCCGAAAGAAATTACAATTTGTAATAAAAAAATAAAAAAAACAGTTATGTGAAACAATCCTATCGGTTTCCAACTCTGCTATTGCATTGATATCTTCAAGCGTCTCATCACCTTGCTACTTGGCCGAAGGTTGATCAGATTGATTGGCGTTGTCCGAGCTTTATAGTTGATACTGAAGTCTGGTTGCGAGATGATCCAATGAGACAGAGTGTTATGCTTCGATCCCTAATTTTTTCCTGGACCTCCCTTTCGGGTTTTCAGTCCACCGGGATACCCTTTTTTGCCTAAGTCGCCTTTTCAGGTTTTCGTCTTGCCGGGTGTACAGTTTTTCATTTTCATCCCTTACTTTTTCCCGAACCCTTTTGGTTCGCCGGGAAGCCCTTATTTTTGCCTAGGCCAGTCAACCTAGCGGGTCTTTGATTATGCGTAGTATCTTTTCACTATGTCTGCATTGACGGGGTGAGGAAGGTCGTCACCATCCATGGTGATTAGAATCATAGCTCCTCCCGAGAAAATGTTCTTAACCACAAATGGCCCTTCGTATATGGGGATCCATTTGCCCCTGGGATCACCTTGCGGTAGTATGATGCGTTTGATCACTAGATCCCCGACTTGATATTCTTGACGTCTGACTTTCTTGTTAAAAGCATTGATCATTCGCTTTTGATACGTTTGATCATGACAGATAGCAGTAAGTCTCTTTTCATCGATTAGATTCAGTTGATCAAGTCGGGTTTGGATCCAATCGTCTTTGTTCAAACCCACATCCTTCATAATCCTGAGAGAGGGTATCTGGACTTCAATGGGTAGGACTGCCTCCATGCCATACACCAAAGAGTAGGGTGTTGACCCTGTCGACGTCTGTGCTGAGGTACAGTACCCATGAAGAGCGAATGGTAACATCTCGTGCCAGTCTTTGTATGTCACCGTTATCTTCTGCATAATTTTTTTATGTTCTTGTTAGCTGCTTTAACATCCCCATTCATCTTCGGCCGGTAGGGAGAAGAGTTATGATGTTGAATCTTGAACTGTTTGCAGAGCTCGGTGATTATTGTGTTATTGAGATTTGTACCATTGTCAGTAATAATTCTCTCTGGGACACCATATCGGTAGATCAGATTGTGTCGGATGAACCGCGCCACGACGTTCTTGGTTACTGTAGCAAAGGAAGCTTCCTCAAGCCACTTCGTAAAGTAATCAATGGCTACCAGAATGAAGCGATGCCCGTTAGATGCGGTAGGTCTGATTTCTCCGATCATATCAACACCCCACATCGCAAAAGGCCAGAGAGTCGTCAAAACATTCAGGGGAACCGGAGGTACATGCACTTTATCAGCATAGACTTGGCACTTATGATAGTTTCAAGAGTGCTGATAACAATTGGCTTCCATAGTGGACCAGTAATATCCTACCTGTAGGATTTTCCTCTCCATGGTATGTCCACTGGAATGAGTTCCGAAGGTACCTTCATGTAACTCTGCCATGATCCTTTCTTCCTCGCTCTTGTCTACACACCGTAGTAAGGTTGAATCACGGTTACGCTTATAGAGGATTCCATTACTGATGAAGAACTTCGCAGCGAACCTTCTCAGAAACTTCTTATCATTAACAGATGCCCCATCGGGGTATTCTTGAGCCTCAAGATACCTCTTTACCTCGTGAAACCAGGGTTTATCTGCTACCTCTTCAGTCTCAATGTCACAGAAATGTGTGGGTTCGTCCAACCTCTCGATAGTGATCCAGGGAGCTTCATTGTCCCACCTGACTTTGAACATAGAAGACATAGTAGCTAGCGCGTCCGCTAACTGATTCTCCTCTCTTGGGAAATGTTCAAAGGTTACCTCCTCAAAGTGTGGGAGCAATGTCAGTACATACTCTTTGTAAGGAATACGATTCGGGTGCTTTGTATCCCACTTGCCTTTGATCTGACTTATTACCAGAACGGAATCTCCGAATACACTTAAGAACTTAATCCTCAGGTCAATAGCAGCTCGAAGACCCATGATACATGCTTCATACTCTGCCATATTGTTGGTGCAGTGAAAACATAATCGGGCGGTGAATGGAGTATGACAGCCCTCAGGAGATATAATTACAGTGCCAATGCCATTACCCAATGCTTTCGAGGCTCCATCAAAATAAATAGACCATCGGGATCCCTCCTCGGGTCCTTCATCCGGTCCAGGTTCTTCGCAGTCGATTACGAACATGATATTCTCATCCGGGAACTCGAAGTTCATGGACTGGTAGTCATCCACGGCCTGATGCGCCAAATGATCCGCCAATACACTTCCCTTGATTACTTTTTGGGTTGTGTATTGGATGTTGTACTCGATTAAGATCATCTGCCATCTTGCTATTCTTCCGGATAAGGCGAGTTTCTCGAAAATATATTTGATCAGATCCATCTTTGATATCAACAAGGTAGTGTGAGTCAGCATATACTGTCTCATTCGGCGAGCAGCCCATGCCAAAGCGCAGCAAGTTTTCTTGAGCAATGAGTATCGGGTCTCACAGTCGGTAAACTTTTTGCTAAGGTAGTAAATTGCATGCTCTTTTTAACCAGACTCGTCATGCTGCCCCAGCACACACCCCATTGAACTGTCTAGCACTTTCAGGTATAATATCAAAGGTCTTCCTTCAACTGGAGGCATCAGAATTGGTGGTTCTTTAAGGTATTCTTTGATTCTTTCAAAATCAGTCTGGCATTCATCATTCCATTTTAACACTTGATCTTTCTTCAACAGCTTGAAGATTGGCTCACAAGTAGCAGTCAGATGTGAAATGAACCTGGCGATGTAATTCAGGCGTCCCAAGAAACCTCTAACTTCTTTTTCTGTGCGGGGAGCCGGCATCTCTTGTATGGCTTTTACCTTTGCAGTGTCTACCTGAATACCTTTGTCACTGACAACAAAACCCATAAGCTTACCAGACCTTACCCTGAAGGTACACTTGTTCGAATTCAACCTCAGCTTGTACGTCTTCAACCTGTCAAACAGTTTCTGGAGATGATCAAGATGCTCTTCCTCAGTCTGGGACCTGGCTATCATGTCATCAACATAAACCTCGATCTCATGGTGAATCATATCGTGGAACAAAGCGACCATGGCGCACTGATAAGTTTCCCCAACATTCTTCAAGCCTAAAGGCATTACCTTGTAACAGAAGGTGCCCCACTGTGTAACGAAGGTTGTCTTCTCCATGTCCTCGGGAGCCATCTTGATCTGGTTGTATCCAGAAAAACCATCCATGAAGGAGAAGATATTATGTTGTGCAGTGTTGTCGACTAGAACATCAATGTGAGGAAGTGGGAAGTCATCCTTGGGGCTTGCCCTGTTTAGATCTCTGTAGTCCACACACATCTGTACCTTACCGTCCTTCTTAGGTACCAGAACAACGTTGGCAACCCATTGCGGATAAGAAGTGACAGCTAAGAATCCTGCGTCGAACTGTTTCATGACCTCTGCTTAATTTTCTCTAACATTTTAGGGCGCATACGGCGGACCTTCTGCTTTACCAGAGGGCAGTCTTCTTTAGTCGGCAGGCGATGTACCACAATATCAGTGTCCAAACCAGGAATGTCTTCATAGGACCAGGCGAAGATCTCAACATAGTCGTGTAGCATCTGTATTAACCGTTGTTTGACACTAGGCTCCAGATTCACACCTATTTTAACCTCTTTCCTGTCTTCCTCTGTACCCAAATTCACTGACTCAACTAGCTCTTTATGAGGCTGTATGACCCTTTCTTCCTACTGTAATAGTCTAGCAAGTTCTCCAGGCACCTCACAATCATCCTCACCTTCGTCCTCGGCTTGGTTGGTCAGATTTTTGAAGTCATAACTGGCAGTAGCAGAGCTGTTATCAATGGGATCCAGAGTGGATATGGATCTGCAGTATGATACGTGAGTGTGTGTAAGAGAATAGCTATTTTGATAATGTGAGAGACAGAAAAGAAAAATAAGGACTGCAAAATTTGTATGCAAGAAACGTTTGATGCTTTATTAATGATATATGAAATGACAAATAATAGCCCTCACAAGCAAAGCCAAGGTGCCTCGGGTAAGGCACCGGGCCGTAAAGTTTCAAATTATTTATTACAAATCTTAAAACAAATGAGTTAATTACTGCGGAATAAAAGAAACGGGTATGATGTCCCTAGTCGTCCAGTTATTCGGTCCACCGTTGGTTGTTGGGTAGATCCAGCTGTCGATGTCTGAATCCTCTTCACTGTCTTCAATTGCATTAATTCCCCGATTGTTGATGTGTAGAGGAGGTCTTCCAGCCCGAGTGCGCCTAACAGCCCTTTGATCCCATGTAGTAAAGCCCAAACCAAATTTGTCAGTTTTGTGAGTGAAATCAGGGAGCTGACCCCAATTGGTACACCCACCTTCTTCAACCACAGCCCTGGCGTCCTTGAGAGAAGCCATCTTCAACGGAGGTTTGTTGGTAGTAACTTCAGTTGATGCCAATATCTGAGGGACCTCTTCGAAATTCTGACAAGGAGTTTCTATGAATTCCCCGTCCATCTCTACGTAGCGGAAGGAATTGAGGTGACTTACCATATATTCTTCTTCACCTCGCACTGTGACAATATTTCCCTTCACCGGATACTTCAGCATTTGATGGAGTGTGGAAGTAACTGCCCAACCTCATGGATCCAAGGACGACCCAGCAAGCAAGAATACAACGGGCTGATATCCATTACGTATAAGGTGGACCCAAAAGTCTGAGAACCCACTTTGACAGGGATGTCCACCTCCCTATGCACCATTCTCTTTGATCCGTCAAAATCCCTTACCACAATGTTACTAGGCTTTAGAGTCAAACCCTCACAATCCAAACGGTCCAACGCTTTCTTCGGCAGAACATTCAGTGAAGACCTGGTATCTACCAACACATGAGCCATAGTGGTGCCCCTGCACTCAATCAAGACATGCAGAGCATCATTATGCGTCCTTCCTTTCGGTGTCAGATCCGCATCTGAAAAACCCAGCCCATTGTCAGTAGTCAGGCTGGCCACACAATCTTTGAATTGATCTGCTGAAGTTTCCTGCAGCACATGCGCAGTCTTGAGAAATGCAATCAAAGCCTTCGCATGGGCTTCAGAACACAACAGCAGAGACAACATGGATATCTTTGATGGGATCTGCCCCAGCTGCTCGACCATATTGTAGTCGCTCTTCTTAATGATTTTCAGTATTTCCTCTATTTCTTGTTTAGAGGCTTCCACAATGATTTTTTTAGGTGCCTCCGTCCGGGCAGGCTCACCTATAATTTCCTTGCCCCGAGTCCCAGATGGTTCAGTAGCAGGGGTAATAACTGGAGTAGGAACAGGAGAAATGTTAGGAGTGCTGGTTGGAGCAGTAGTTAGAATAACAGTAGGCTTGATGATCTTCGGAGCAATCTCAGGAGAGAAAACCCTTCCACTTCGGGTAACCTTACTAGTCCCGACAATATTACTGACATCAGTATCAGCTTCTTCATTCTTCAGATCTTGCTTAATGCCATGATAGTACACATCAGAACCATAATGCCATGGGACAGCCTTGTCTGAGGTGTACGGGATGGGACCAGGAACAGTGATTATTAGCGGAGCAACTCTTTGAACAGGTGTAATCCTAATAGGTATTCTCGAGGAAACCTTGGAAGGATTGGTAGAAATGGTTATAATAGTGATGTCTTCAATGGGAACAACAGGGATCACAGTGTTCTCGAACAAAATCTCTTTATTATCCATCAGGCACTGAACACCTGACTTCAACAAAAGGCAACTAGAAGGTAGAATCGAACACATGTGGCAACCTTCACCATAACCCAGAAATAAACTGGCCAACAGCAAATTCTTCTTAACAGTCATAAGAGGAGTAGAAATTTCTTCAACAGAGGTCACAAACAAATCAGTGTCAACAGCATTAACTCCACGACCATGTTTGGGCATGGGAGCAGTTATAACATTCGGCTTTTCTGGAGCATCAAACTCTATCTCCTTGGCTTCAAGCAAGTCTTGTACTTTGTTTCTTAGAGCCCAGCAATCATTTGTATCGTGGCCAGGACTCTCAGAATGGTAGGCGCACCGCGCGTTGGGATTGTATCTGGGAGAGGTAGTGTTTGGATTCTTGGGAGCCTCTTTCAAGGTTGCCAAGTTGGATTTTAATAAATGAGGTAGAACTTCAGCCAAATTCACGTCAGATGTACAAGAAACGTATGATTAAAGCTTTTAACAAGAAGGTCAGACGTCATGGGTATCAAGCTAGTGACCTAGTAATCAAGCGCATCATACTGCCGCAAGGTGATCCCTGGGGAAAATGGACTCCTACATACGAAGGGCCATTTATGATCAAGAACATATTTTTTGGTGGAGCCATGATCTTAAACACTATGGACGGTGACGACCTTTCGCACCCTGTAAACGCGGACATAGTTAAAAGATATTATGCATGAACAAAGACCCGCTAGGTTGACTGGCCTAGGAAAAAATAAGGGCATCCCAGCGAACCAAAAAGGTTTGGGAAAAAATTAGGGATATACATATGGAAAAAATCTATACACCCGGCAAGTCGAAAACCTTAAAAGGCGGCTTGGGCAAAAAATGGTATCCCTGTGGACTGAAAACCCGAAAGGGCGGTCCAGGCAAAAGTTAGGAATTTAAAGCGTATAACTATGTCCCGTTAGATCACCTTACAGCCAATCTTCAGTAATAACTATCAAGCTCAAATGGTATTAATCAATCCAGTCAGCTTCGGACAAGCAGCAAAAGAGATGAGACGCTTAAAGTCATAAAGGCAATAGCAGAATTGGAAACCAATGGGATTATTTCACATAGTTGTTTTTATTTGTATGCTATTTTGTATAGTTTTCATTCTTACGACGACATTCTCTTACTAGGATGTTCGTCTTCTTGTACAAAACGCCTATTATAGGCAAAACTCCTTCAAATTAATACAAAAACTATCTCTTTGAAAGTGCAAAACTATTTTTTTTATTTTTCTGTTTTGTTTGCGAAAACGTCCAGTGATTATTTTTGAACATATGCATTTGAATGTGATTACTGTTTACTAATACACGCATAAAAAATATAAATAAAGTTACTAATGGCTTTAAGAAGCAGGACAATGTCTAAAGGCCATCTGCAAATCCCCGTAGATACTTTCTCTAGCAGGTACAGAGGCAGGGGTATCCTACTATAAAGTCACTGCCATATCCTCAACATACAACCTAAGGATGTTAGGCGTTATTATATCCCCGGTGGAGCAAAAATTTCCTATTACTTACCCGGCATCTCAAAGAATTCCTTAGCCTGGTTCACAAGCTTTTCGGATTCCTCAACAGGATTTCATAAATAAACCCCCAAGTGGATTACGGAGTTTCCCTTCCCCAATAGATTTTATTTCTCTAACAACAGAAATTCGTCTCTCAGCATTTCAACTTCAACAAAATTTGAAGACTTACATTCTTCATCCCCAGCAACAGTCAGGGATTTATTTTCCCTAGTTCAACAATACTGCAATCGAACAACTTATACGTTCATAAATTGCATTTATACATCATTCTACAAACATCATAGCATATGTAACACAAATGCATATATCACAATCTCATTTATTTTTAGAGCATCATTACCCGATGCATATCATGCATCATGACACTGCATATAGCTGACTCTTTACTTTTTTCAGGAAAGTTAGCAAGCAGACAAATAACATCACCAATTTTCAACAGTTTCAGATTAATTCCTGAAACTAGACAGGGTGACTGTATGTGAACGACTGAGTGTAGATCAACTCCCGAAACAAGACGGGGAAACTATCTTTCTTTCTCGTAGGTTAGAGATTAATACCTGAAACCAGACAAGTCAACTATCTCAACAACCAACAAAAACAAGTTCCAGATTAATACCTGAAACAAGACAGGACAACTATCTATGGACGACTGATTGTAGATTAATACCTGGAACTAGACATGACAACTATCTACATGAGTAGATTGAAGATTAACTCCTGAAACAAGACAGGGAAACTGTCTTTCTTTCTCTTAGGTTAGAGATTAATACCTGAAACCAGACAGGACAACTATCTCAACAACCAATACAAAATCAAGTTCCAGATTAATACCTAAAACCAGACAGGACAACTATCTGTGAACAGCTGACTATGGATCAATTCCCGAAACAAGACGAGGTGACTATCTACACGACTAGACGAAGAAATCTTACACGGGTTTCTTCTCAGTCTCTAGATGCAGCTTTACACGGGCTCATCTTGAAGCAGTCTTACACAGATTCCTTCTCAATCTCTAGATGCAGCTTTACATGGGCCCATCCTGAAGAAATCTTACACGGATTCCTTCTCAGTCTCCAGATGCAGCTTTACACGGGCTCATCCTGAAGCAATCTTACACAGATTCCTTCTTGCAATTTTCAGATGCAGTCTGACATAGACTCATCCCGAAGCAGCTTTATACAAGATCCTTTTCATATATCTCTAGATGAAGTTTAACAGAGACTCATCCTGAAGCAGCCTTACACAGTCCAGAGATAACTCCTCAGTAGATCCATGAATAACTAAAGCTCTTAGACTCTACTCCCTATAGAGTTTTCCTCAAGCAGGAGAACAACAGAAATCAACATTCCGCAGTGGAGTCCTCCTCAGACAACAGGAATAGGAATCCCCATAAAGAGACCTCTTATGAAGTCATCATCTACTTTGGATGGCATCTTTAATCCCATCTCCTAAAACTCTAAATCATCTTCTCCAAATGGAATCTATAAGCCCAATCCTAACATCATCAGCCAACGACGTTACTTCATGCGAGTGCAAATTTCTGGGCACTCTAATGTTCAATCATCTTCCACCTTCATATCACGAAAGGAAGACAAGCCAATATACTTCTTCAGGTTTAAGAAGATTGAACAGGGGCAGTTGTTGCACCCCAAAATTTTCCCTCCAATTTTATTCAGAGCATGCTCATTAAGGTCCTCATTTGCTCAAGGTTGACCAAGAATTGATCAGACAGATTCTCCCCTTAAGCAATGGGTTTCCATCTAAAGTTTCACCTCTCATAAAGAATTTTGGTTTGCAATGGCTTCAAATGATTTTCATGGCACCATATAGGCCTCTGCATAATGGCATAGCTGAAAGAAAGAGAAGAAGTGTGCATGACAAATATGCCTAAGGGATTTTGAGTCGAAGCAGCTTCGACGGTAGCATACAGGCTAACTTGAAGGATTGAAGGAAGGATAATTCAAAGGAAAATGTGAGAAGGATAATTTGAAGTCTTCGATTGGAGCTTCGAAGGGTTCGTTTTCGAACCACTAAGATATAAGCCATTTGAAACATCCAAGGAAGGCTGGATCAAAAGAAAGCGTGAAGAGGCTTTTTTCTAAAGTCTTCGATTGGAAGGGATAGTAAAGGCATCGAAGGGTGTTATTTTCGAATCATGGAAACATAAGCTATTCGAAGCACTACAAGAAAAGACCTTTCGATTGACACGTTTGTTCGAATGGGAACTTTGAAAAGAAGAACATTTTGGAATCAAAAGGCTTTTATTTTTTCCAAAGAAGATAGATGGAAAGCTCGTGATTCGAAGGACATGCCATCTTTAGGAATGGCATGGTCGAAAGACAGTTAAGAGCTTATGGCATGAACTTGAACAGGTGTGAGATGTTTGAAGAGAAGTTCTAATGCTCTTAGGTTACCCTTCGATTGGTGCAATATAAGTTGTATCCACCAATTGAAGGTGGACTAATGCGCAGCAAAGTTGTTTCTTGCAGGCAAGCAAAGACAAAAGCAATGGGTGGGAGTTAGAATTGAAGGGCCACCTGCACAATTACATTCGAAGGAAATAACAAAATGAAGCTTTAATAGGCCAGAAGAAAGTGTTTGATTGGGCTAGTTGGATATTTTTAGATCAAGCAACTAAGGCAAATAGTGGCTTAATCGAAGAAGCCACAATGATGAGGCCTTGAGCCATCGAAAGGAGAAGTTCATAGCCAATTAAAGGATAAGGCTTGAGGGCATTCGAAGGAGTCAAGATGAGAAACCTGTCCAGGTTCATTTAAAACCCAAAAGGGTTGAAAATCCTCAAAAAAGGCAAGCTTTTAAGGCTTTCGATTCTGCCTTCAAAGCCTGATTAATGGCTAATTCTTGCTATTTCTAATCACCATTACCCCTATAAATACAGAGAAGAAGGATAGACACTAGCCATAGGAAACATTGCCACAGAAACATTTTTGCAGATACACAGAACACCCATTACCTATCAAAGCTGCAGACACACTGCCTCAAAAAACCACATCAAATTCTTAAAAATCTCACAAAGTGATCAAAAACACATTTTGCAGGCACCCTCAATCCAAACAAGTACTATACATGTATTCCTAAGATTCCCAGGGAGGCATCCAGACCTTTAAGCAAGCAGTTCTACACCCAAAGCTGCAGATCGAAGCATACCGACCATAGGTATAATTTTGAAATTCAATCTCTTAATCTAAGCGCAATTATTCATTCTAACATGTTTGTGTGTGTTTATAATGAAGCGCTAGACAGGTTACAATCCTCACAGATCTGCCATTGTTAGGGCATTTGAATTTTGATTCCTTCGAATCTCAAGATTCATGGTATTTCAGGACGAAATGGCTTTCGATTCAAACTCAGAGGGGTTTGAATTAGGATGATGCAGCCACAGGCTGTCGAATCCAAGACCAGATTCGACCCAAGTCTGGAATTTTTGTTTTGCTTTTCTAATGAATTTCCTATAGATCCAGTGTTCCCAAATTGAAGGAGTATGTCATACACCATCATTCCCTTGCTGTCGGATGTCGGCCAATCCAGAGCTAGTGCCCCCAAATGTGCAGTCCATCATGCACCTTCAACCAGCTTCTTCATTGGGTCGAAAGGCAGCTTATGCCTCTTTTCAATTCGCGCCTGCATCCTGCAAGTTGCACCTTTTTTTTCTTTACTGCCTAATCCATTTATTTTGCCTCTTTTATTATTTTATTTCTTCTAGTTTTAACCAACATGAAATCAGATAAAAAATCACAAAAAAAAATTAGATTTTAGTTTTTTTATTAAGATTAATTTTGTCAATTAATTAATTATTTATCTTAACATTTTCTTAAAACTAAAATTATGTAGACTTAGATTTTATTCTCAAAATAAAATAAAACACAAAAAAAGATTTCATTTTGTTTAGGATTTAGACGTCTTTTCTAACTCACACACGTTTTTTTATTTTAGAATTTCCATTTTCATATTAATGTATCTGCTTATGGGATGTAATAGAATTAACTAGGACTCTATTACCACTTTTCTTTAGTTTTCCCAAGTTTTTGGACATGTAATTAATCCCCAAAGTCGTGTAATAGTTTAGGATTTATCTTTCTGCATTTTAAATTCCTGCAAACTATTAACTGCTTAGATGTATGCTAATTAGGATTGTATGGCAAGAAATTAAAAATAAAATGTTAGCAAACCTAACATCAAGATAAATAACTGAAACACAATACAATTGCACACGCGCACCTTTAGGGTACTCCCACTTTGGTTTCCTTCGGAAAATAGTCACAACTCTCGAAACGTGAGAGATTTTAGTGGCTACCCTCCCGTTTAAAAGGTCATAAGTCCCTCGATGACCCTTTCGATGTTGCCTCAGTAAAAATGATCTTAAAACCCTAGTGTAGTTAGTAAGGTTTCTTGTCCAGTTGCCTTTGTGACTATAAAACATCCCTTCGAATGTCCCTCAAAACATCCAATGTTAAGGCTACCTACTCACCAATAGTAGGATAGCACTGTCTAAAGAAAAAGAGGAAAAGAATGACCCTTTCGAGTAAAGTAGATAGTTCCTAGATGCTTGCTCAAAAAACAAATTTTTACACTTACAGAAAATAATTTTCAAGAACCTTTTCAAAATAATTAACAACACTCTTGAGGACTGATACAAGAGTTGTCATAAAGCAAATCACCTTACTATTGGCATTTCAAAAATACTTTTCAAAACACACAAAGCACAAGGTATTTTTCAAAATGAGCTAAGCATCTAAGAGCCCATAGATAACTACGGATGGAAAGGGTGCTAACACCATCCTTTTCCATTACCTACCCCCCTTACTCAGAAAACTCTCGAAAGGTCTTTTTCTATCCTTTTCACCCTTTCCTTTGTTGGATAAAAGAAAAGTTGGTGGTGACTCTTTCTTAATGTAACATTTGTGAAATACAAACGTAAAACCAGTATAACAGTCGGTTCTGCCACCATATTACAATCCCTCTGAGCCCAAGACTCACATAATGAATTTTGCAGTACACAAAGTAATATAGAGAAGGAATATTTCTCCATTGACGGCTCACCAGCGTCTGACTAGAAATACCTGGTCTTTTCTCAGTACCTAGATTGCTATCAGAACACTATGAGGCATTAGAACCAGCTTAGTTACTATCTTGATGACTTGCATCAAACATTAGAACTAATACGTGATTCATCCATAAACTAGAATTGTGCCACCAGAAGGCGCACAACATCATGTCATTAGAGAGTTCAACATATGAACCATTTCCTGATTGACCATGTCTTTTGAGCATGTCTTCTGACCATGTCTCAGAACATGTATTTTTAGACCATGTCTTCAGAACATGTCTTAGACTTGTCTTTTAGACCATGTCTTCATAACATGTATTTTTAGACCACGTCTTCAGAACATGTCTTATACCATGTCTTCCGAAAATTTCTTAGACCGTGTCTTCCAAAAATTTATTAGACCATGTCTTCTGAACATGTCTTAGACCATATCTTATGAACATGTCTTAGACCATGTCTTCTCAACATATCTTAGACCATGTATTCCAAACATGTTTATACCATGTCTTTTGACGGTTCATAACCTTTGAAGCAATTTGGTTAACAACAAAATTACTATACTTCAAAACAGTTTACAACTTATGAAGTATCAGAATCTGATAACAACTTCTGAAGCGACAAAATTCTGATTACCATATTTTCAGAAAGTTCATAACTTCTGAACAATAGGTACTTTCAACATACAATTTGCTTGCTTTCAGAAGGTTCACAACTTTTTGAATAGTAGGAATATCATAGCTTTATTTAACCATATTTTCACGAAGTTCACTCCTTTTGAACACTAGGTATTATCAATGCACGACTTCCTTACTTTCAGTGAGTTCACAACTTTTTGAACAGTACAATAACCATAGCTTGATTTAACCATATTTTCCCGAAGTTCACTCCTTCTGAATAATTGGTAAATTAATGTTTATTTCAGCTTTTAACTTAGTCAGTGCCTTTTGAATAGATCAGTTCATGAATCATTTTTAGACAGTTCACGACTTATAACAAATACATGTTCATAGATCCTTAGATCATTAGAGCTTTTCTTCATGCATCTTGTTCTTGATTACTTCCTACATGCTTTAGCTCATTATAGCATTCTTCGAGCATCTTGATCTTTGTAGATGCTTAGCTCATCAGAGCTTTCTTCATACATCTTGATCTTTGATCTTGATATTCTTGTTGGAAAATGATAATATTTTGTTAGCCAATTAACCTGTCTATGAAAACCAGTGAACTTTTGCAAAGTTCCTGAATCAAACATCAAACAAATTTTTAGCACTAAAAGCGTTATATCATGTTTGGGTTTGATATATGAGATTAAGTACTATCAAAATCATTTACTCTTTCTCCCCCTTTGTAAGAAATAAAAAAGGATTTAACAGATAAAATAAATGTTTCATTGAAAACCAAAAGGATAAAGATACAATTGTTTTAGAAACAAAATAAAGAACTATTCTTAAGTTCTATTATAAAGGGCTAAAATCCTAAGAATCATCCTTCTTGTCAAATTTTACCATGAACTTCATCACCACATCGAACAGTTCCTTAAAAGAAGCCGCTTGAGCTTCAATCCTTTCATCCTGGCTATTCAATCTTTGATGGAAGAGACGATTTTCTTCTTGCTATTTTTTCCACAACAGCCTTTAGCCAAGCTGGTTGGTCTTCAGCATTCACAACTTATTTACCCTTTGAGCCAGATGATTGTCCCACAACCAACAACATTATGAACCTCGAGGCAATGGCATCAACAACATCCTTTTATGAGGAATCAACATAGACAACATATTGTTGCTCAATTTCAGAGTCATGAATCTCTGGAGCAGGTAAATTCAAAGGAATGTTTGAAAAGGTCTTAAGCCATTCTTCAAATATCTTCTCAGTTTCTTGATGACAGGTGTGATACGGTGGGAAGAACTGACTGTCTTTGGAATGCTGGTTTGCGTTTTGCGTTTGTTTTTGCAAAATGTCGCGGTAAGCAAGAGTCGCCACTAACTTTTATTTTATCCAACAAGGAAAGGAAAAAAGCACAGAAAAATTCCTTTTTCGAAATATTTCTCGGGTTCAGGGGGTAGATTATAGAAAGGGAAGGTGTTAGCACCCTTTCTATCCGTGGTTATCCACGGGCTCTTAGGTACTTGCTCATATTGTTTTCGAAATTGCTTTTCTTTGTGTTTGTGGGTTTGAAGAAGTTTTTTGTTTGAAAGGTGTAAGTGTGAAAAGTTTTCGTTTTTGAGAGAGAAAGCATCTAAGAACCATCTACCTACTCGCAAAAAAAATAGTTCTATGCAATTTTCCTTTAGACAATGCTATCCCACTATTGATGAGTAGGTAGCACCGTCGTTGGAGTTTAAGGGTCAATTCGATTAAGGGACGTGCGGTCACTAAAGCAATGTTAGGACGCCTTAGCGGTAACCCTAATGTCTTAGATCATTTGTTTTGAGGCAACAATATCTGAGGCAACCATTTCGAGGCGACTATGATCTTTTAGACAAGAGGGCGGCCTCTAAAGTGACCTATACTCAATGACCGCGTACGAAGGCAACCAAGTGGGGTGTACCCTAAGAGTGCACATGTGTGAGTGTGTCATTTTCAGTTAATTTTGTCTTTGTACATGTCAATGGTTATCTAAGTTGATTTTAGGTTAAACATCCATTCTTGTCATGCATACCTATTATCAAACATCTAACAATTATAAATTGCGGAAAATAAATTACGAAAATTAAATTACAAGGCGTCGGGTATTTACATCGCCAAAAGCAACCCTTTGAAATTTAAATGCGGAAAATAAATAAAGCGATAAAAATAGTCCTAATTATCTATTACATTCCGGGAACAAATACAATATTGAAATAAAATGGATCGCGTGCGGGAAATTAAATTGGGCGTAAGTTTTTAGGGTTTTGACCCCCTTTATTTGTTAAAGAAAAGATTTTTTGGTTATTTTTGAATTAAGAAAGAAATTAATCTAGGTTAATTATTAAATTAATAAATTAATTAATTAATAAAAATATTTTTGGGTTTTTGGTATTTAAAGAAAGAAAATAAAATTGATCAATGTTAATAAAAACCTAATTATGTCTAAGTTAATTTTAATAATTGAAAAAATATATTAAAGTTATTCCTAAATAATGGCCTAAATTAATTAGATTAATATTTTTTAATAAAAATAAAATTTGATTTTGTGAAGAAAAATATTTTTTGTGGTTTTAATTCTATTAAGAAAAAATTTGATTGGTTAATTGATCATGAAAATAATTAAACAAACAATTAAATAAAAAAAATGAAATAGAAAGACTTAGGGGGGTTTGGGCCTGATTTGGAGGTTTGGAATAGCAATTCAGAGGCCCAATAGGCGCTGGCCTGGCTGACTTTGTGAGATTCCTTGTGCGCCCTTTGACTTGGTCCCATGATAGACCATCATCTTGGACCACCAGATTTGGCCCTAGGGCCATCTGGCACTTTGCTGTGTGAGGGAACATGATACACCACGCGCTTGGATTTGCACTGGATAACCTGTAGAAAAAATATAACAAAGCATTTGGAGGACCTGGGATTCGAACCCAGGTCCTGTTGGTGACTGCCAACTCCCCTTTCCACTAGGCCATTCGCTTCATTTGTTAATTATATGAGAATAAAACATAATAAGGGAAAATACATTAATATTCCAGAATATAAAAAAAGAGCGCGCGTGTTTGAATTGGCCACTGGGGGATTGACGCGTCATCGTCTTCTCCCTCCAACCCTGTAACTTTACTTGCGGATTTAGATTTGCAGCTAAATTCGCAGGTCTTTCCCAAAATCAATTCTAGGCCATAAAAATCAATTCCAAGCATATGGTTGGGTTCGTCCTTCTCTTCCGGTCATGTCCATGGCCATTAATGGAGCTAATTTTGCCTGTAAAAGAAACGCCCAGAAAACAAACCACAAAACCCTAGATTCGGCTATGGGGTTACAATCCATATAAATGAAATTAAATATTGCCAAAAGTTCAGAAATTTCATAAGCATCACAAATATGTCCATGATTTGCCAGAATGATGCAAAATAGAGAGTTACGATTTTGGAAACAGGGCCAAGAAACGTGATACTTACAGTGCGTTTTGATGCGTATGAGAGCTTGCTTTGGATTGCAGAAGGTTGAGTAGATACCCAGCAATCGATTGGTGTTGAGTTTTGCTTCTATAAACGCCTCTAAATGTGATTTCAGGTTTGCACTTTTCACCCCTTTTTCCCAGTTTTGTTCTCAGTGTTCTTGCAGCCTCTAGCTCTCAATTTCATGCCTTTGACTTGTATATGTAATGTGGGATGTATTAGGTTAACATTTGTGGATTGAATCCTTGCACATTAATGCCATGAGATTTGATTTGATCCACCATTTAAAGCTTGCCTAATTTGTCAAAAATCCAATATTTTTGCACATGGAATGCTTGATACGAGTTTGATGATAATATTGATGATGATTAAGTCCTGAAAATAGAAAAAGATCTCATGTAATCAAGTTTTGGGATTTTATTTGATTTAAAATAAAATAATTCAATAAAAAATAAAATAAAATAATAAAATTGATAAATGGACACAAGGCTGAAGTTAGGACACGTGTTCAATGTGGTAAGATCAAATCAAGTGGAAAAGAATGGCCCCTTTGAAAAAATTTGAAGTTTTGGGGATAGTTGACTTTTGGCAATTTTGCAAAAATGCCTAACTTCAACAATGCATAACTTCTTCAATTTTGAACTTTTGGAAGTTTTCTTGGACTTTTTAGAAATCTTAAGATGTCCTATAACCAACCCTTTTGGTCTCATCTCATTTTGATATTCCATGCTCAAGTTATAAGCTTTGGCAAAAAAGGTGTTTTTGTTGACTTTCAAAAATGACCTATAATGTCCAAATTTATAACTTCTTTTGAATGAATTTTATGATCTTGGGGTATGAATATGGATTGTTGGAAATTTAATCCTCTTAAAAATGAGATTTGGATGGGTCTTTTCTCATAAAGTATGAGAAAGTTATGCTTGTTCAAAGTTGAGTTGACTTTTCTTGCAAAACCCTAATTTAGCAACTTTTGAGTCTTGATGAATTTTGAGCAACCCTTGATGAATCATGATAAACCCTTGATAAAATGATGAAATATCCTTAAAAATGAGAATTTTGACCAAAAAATCTTGAGGTTTGACTGTATTTGGGTCACAATTGACTTTTGCCCTAACACAGTCGATTTTTGGACCCTTTGAGCAATTGACTGAGCAAACTTCCTCTGCAAGGCTTGAAATTTGACATGGATGACCTTGAGAACATATTAGGACATTAGGGAGCATTTTAGGTCATTTGGACTCAAGGATATTGATGCAACACAAAACCCTAATTTGGGGTTGACTGCCTTAGGAGATGATTTGTCTGACCCACTCTTGAGCAAACTTGAGCAACTTGGAGATTTTTCTTGCAATGTTTTGAGAAATATGAGAGGGAAAATTTTGGGGTACAACAACTGCCCCTGTTCAATCTTCTTAAACCTAAGGATATAGATTGGCTTTCGTGCCTTTCGTGATCCGAAGATGGAAGATGATTGAACACTAGAGTGCCCAGAAATTTGCACTCGCATGAAGTGCTATCAGCCTTGTGATGTAGGGAATGGGATTACATATGCCATTTGGATATTGTTGATAGGAGGTCTGAACTTCGACTGGAATAAGAATCAGGGAGATCTTAGCGGCGATCTGACTGAACCAGAGAAGGTCTTGGATTAACTTTGACTGGATAAGAATCAGAAAAATCTTAGAATCGATTTAGCTAAACCAGACAAAAGTCTTGGAATATCTTTAACTGGAATAAGAATCAGGGAGATCTTAGCATCGATCTGACTGAACCAGAGAAGGTCTTGGATTAACTTTGACTGGATAAGAATCAGAAAAATCTTAGAATCGATTTAATTGAACCAGACGAAAGTCTTGGAATATCTTCAACTGGAATAAGAATCAGGGAGATCTTAGCATCGATCTGACTGAACCAGAGAAGGTCTTGGATTAACTTTGACTGGATAAGAATCAAAAAAATCTTAGAATTGATTTAACTGAACCAAACGAAAGTCTTGGAATATCTTCAACTGGAATAAGAATCAGGGAGATCTTAGCGTCGATCTGACTGAACCAAAGAAGGTCTTGGACTAACTTTAACTGGATAAGAATCAGAAAAATCTTAGAATCGATTTAACTGAACCATACAAAAGTCTTGGAATATCTTCAACTGGAATAAGAATCAGGGAGATCTTAGCGTCGATCTGACTGAACCAGAGAAGGTCTTGGACTAACTTTGACTGGATAAGAATCAGAAAAATCTTAGAATCGATTTAACTGAACCAGACGAAAGTCTTGGAATATCTTCAACTGGAATAAGAATCAGGGAGATCTTAGCATCGATCTGACTGAACCAGAGAAGGTCTTGGATTAACTTTGACTGGATAAGAATCAGAAAAATCTTAGAATCGATTTAACTGAACCAGACGAAAGTCTTGGAATATCTTCAACTGGAATAAGAATCAGGGAGATCTTAGCGTCGATCTGACTGAACCAGAGAAGGTCTTAGATTAATTTTGACCGGATAAGAATCAGAAAAATCTTAGAATTGATTTAACTGAACCAGACGAAAATCTTGGAATATCTTCAACTGGAATAAGAATCAGGGAGATCTTAGCATCGATCTGACTGAACCAGAGAAGGTCATGGATTAACTTTGACTGGATAAGAATCAGAAAAATCTTAGAATCGATTTAACTGAACCAGACGAAAGTCTTGGAATATCTTCAACTGGAATAAGAATCAGGGAGATCTTAGCGTTGATCTGACTGAACCAGAGAAGGTCTTAAATTAATTTTGACCGGATAAGAATCAGAAAAATCTTAGAATTGATTTAACTGAACCAGACGAAAGTCTTGGAATATCTTCAATTGGAATAAGAATTAGGGAGATCTTAGCATCGATCTGACTGAACCAGAGAAGGTCATGGATTAACTTTGACTGGATAAGAATCAGAAAAATCTTAGAATCGATTTAACTGAACCAAAGTCTTGGAATATCTTCAACTGGAATAAGAATCAGGGAGATCTTAGCGTCGATCTGACTGAACCAGAGAAGGTCTTGGATTAACTTTGACTGGATAAGAATCAGAAAAATCTTAGAATCGATTTAACTGAACCAGACGAAAGTCTTGTGAGAGCATCTTTCTGAGGAATCCGCTGAAACAGCCCTCAATAGATGTAGTTTTTGAGGGGACTACCAGGTCATATAAGTAGCCAACGGTGTTTATTGATTCGTCTTTCCCTGAAAAGATAAAGAGTCAGTCATATGCAATGTCATGATGTATGAAATGCATTATATATATCAAGCAATGATGCTCTCAAAATAAATGAGATTGTGTGGTATGATGCGTATATGCCTGTATCATGATGTATGGAAATGTAATGTTTCTAGCTGGGGAAAATAAATCCCGGATAGCTGCTGAAGAATAGAGATGGATTTTTCGTTTCCGTTGGGGATGGCGAACGAAGAGAATAAACCTGTAGGAGAGGATGACTCTGTTGGGGCAATAAACTGGTGAGGAGATTACTCTGTGGGGAAGAGATGTTCTGCTGAAGATTCCACTGATAAATTCCGTTGGGGTGAATTATCATTGCTAGTGATATTGAATCCTATTGGGGATTGAATTCTTGTTTGTGAAAGGAAAGAACTCTGCTGAAGATGATCTTCGGTTGCGACTTCTCTGGGAATAACCTTTTAGACTCTTATGGGGATAATCCTTCGAGTTCTGCCGGGAATGATCCTTTGAACTCGGCTGGGGAGATTTATTTTTGTAATCCACTGGGGATAAACTTCCGGAGTCTACTGGGGATGATTCTCTTAACTCCGTTGGGGAAGCTTTTTCAGACTGCGGTGGGAAAATTTTGACTCCATTGGGGATATCTTGTATTCTACCGGGGAATATTCTTATACTCCATTGGGGAATATTAAGACTGTTGGGGGTACCAAGCCTTTTTAGTGGTGATGGTAGATAAACTCTGCTTGGGGAGAATATTACTGATTCGTTCACAGTTGCAAGTCTCAGCTGGGAAGAGCTATCATTAATGTCTTACTCTGTGGGGAGTGAAGGTATCTTAGCCATATTCTTCAGCTGAATCTACCTTCGTACCTGGTGGATAGGGCAACTGTACAGTTTGGACAATTTCATTGCCCCTGTTTCTGATATTACCAGTAATCGTCTTTTGTTTCGCCTGTAAATATTTATGAGCAGCAATTAATGTCAAATGCATATATCAAAAATGGACATTGGATGTTCTTTGCAAAACAAAACAGATAAAGGAAAAACAATCTGAAATTTGTCTGAAAATGCATTTGTATTGATTTGAAGTTTGGCCTGTAAATAGGCGCTATTGTACAAGAGGCTGACGTCCTTGTAAGAGAACGCCGCCGAGCAGATAGAATTTACACAATTTGTGAAAAACTAAACAAAACAGCTATGTGAATAACCCCACGGGGTTCCAACTCTGCTATTGCCTTTATGTCCTCGAGCATCTCATCACTTTACTGCTTGGTTAAAGGTATATCAAATTGATTAGTGTCGTCCGAGCTTGACAGTCGATACCGAAGTCTGGATGCGAGATGATCCAATGAGACATAGTGTTACGCTGATCCCTAATTTTTGCCTGGACCGCCCCTTCGGGTTTTCAGTCCATCGGGATACCCTTTTTTTCCCAAGCCGCCTTTTCAGGTTTTCGACTTGCCGGGTGTACAGATTTTTTCATTTTCATCCCTTATTTTTGCCCGAACCCTTTTGGTTCACCGGGAAGCCCTTATTTTTTCCTAGGCCAATCAACCTAGCGGGTCTTTGTTTATGCGTAGTATCTTTTCACTATGTCTACATTGACGGGGTGAGGAAGGTCGTCACCATCCATGGTGGTTAGAATCATAGCTCCTCCTGAGAAAATGTTCTTAACCACAAACGGCCCTTCGTAAGTAGGGGTCCACTTGCCCCTGGGATCACCTTGAGGTAGGATAATGCGCTTGATCACCAGATCCCCAACTTGATACTCTTGTCGTCTAACTTTCTTGTTAAATGCCTTGATCATCCGTTTTTGGTACGTCTGACCATGACAAATAGCAGTAAGTCTCTTTTCATCGATTAGGTTTAGCTGATCAAACCGAGTCTGAATCCAGTCGTCTTCACTCAAACCTGCATCCTTCATGATTCGGAGAGATTGTATCTGAACTTCGATGGGAAAGACTGCCTCCATACCATATACCAAGGAATAGGGTGTTGCCCATGTTGACGTCCGTGCTGAGGTACAGTACCCATGAAGAGAAAATGGTAACATCTCGTGCCAGTCTTTATATGTCACTGTCATCTTCTGCACAATCTTCTTAATGTTCTTATTAGCCGCTTCTACAGCCCCATTCATCTTCGTCCGGTAGGGAGAAGAGTTGTGATGCTGTATCTTGAATTACTTGCAGAGCTCAGTGATCATCTTGTTGTTGAGATTCGTACCATTGTCCGTAATGATCCTCTCTGGTACACTGTATCGACAGATCAGATTATGCCGAATAAATCGTGCCACGACGTTCTCGGTTACAGTAGCAAAGGACGCTGCTTCAACCCACTTCGTAAAATAATCAATAGCTACCAGGATGAAACGATGCCCGTTGGATGCTGTAGGTCTGATCTCGCCGATCATATCAATGCCCCACATTGCAAAAGGCCAAGGTGCCGTCAAGATGTTTAGAGGAACTGGAGGTATGTGCACCTTATCAGCATGGACTTGGCACTTGTGACATGTCCTAGAATGCTGATAACAGTCGGCTTCCATTGTGGACTAATAATATCCTGCCCGAAGGATTTTCTTTTCCATGGTGTGTCCACTGGAATAAGTTCCGAAAGTACCTTCATGTAAATCTGCCATGATCTTTTCTGCCTCGTTCTTATCCATACATCGCAGTAAGGTTGCATCATGGTTACACTTGTAAAGGATGCCATTGTTGATGAAGAACTTTACTGTGAACCTCCTTAGAAACTTCTTGTCATTAACAGATGCACCCTCGGGGTATTCCTGAGCCTCAAGATACCTTTTTACTTCGTGAAACCAGGGACTTTCTGTTACCTCTTCAGTCTCAATGTCACAGCAATGTGCAGGTTCGTCCAATCTTTCAATGATAATCCGGGGAGCTTCGTTATCCCAATTGACTTTGAACATAGAAGACATCGTAGCCAGCGCGTCCGTCAACTGATTCTCCTCTCTTGGGAAGTGATCAAAGGTTATTTCCTCAAAATGCGGAAGCAACGTCAATACATACTCCTTGTAAGGAATAAGATTTGGGTGTTTCGTATCCCACTCGCCTTTGATCTGAATGATCACGAGAGCGGAATCTCCGAAGACACTCAAAAACTTAATCCTTAAGTCAATTGCTTCTCGAAGACCCATGATGCACGCTTCATACTCCGCCATATTATTGGTGCAGTTGAAACATAGTCGGGCGGTAAACGGAGTATGAGAGCCTTTAGGAGATATGATCACGGCGCCAATGCCATTACCCAGAGCGTTCGAAGCTCCATCAAAGTACATAGACCATCAGGATCCTTCCTCAGGTCCTTCATCTGGTCCAAGTGTCTCACAGTCAGTTACTAGCATGATATTCTCATCCGAAAATTCAAAGTTCATAGACTAGTAATCATCCACTGCCTGATGTGCCAAATGATCTGCCAACACACTTCCCTTGATTTCTTTTTGAGTCGTGTATTAGATGTCATACTCATTCAAGATCATCTGCCATCTTGCTATTCTTCCAGACAAGGCAGGCTTCTTGAAGATATACTTGATTGGATCCATTTTTGAAATCAATAGAGTAGTGTGAGTCAGCATATACTGTCTCAACCGGCGAGCAGCCCATGCCAAAGCGCAACAAGTTTTCTCGAGCAACGAGTATCGGGTCTCGCAGTCGGTAAACTTTTTGCTAAGGTAATAAATAGCATGCTCTTTTCGGCCAGACTTGTCATGCTGACCCAGCACACACCCCATTTAGTTGTCAAGTACTGTCAAGTATAGGATCAGAGGTCTCCCTTCGAATGGAGGCATCAGAATGGGTGGCTCTTGGAGATACTCTTTGATCCTTTCGAAAGTGGCCTGGCATTCATCGTTCCAACGTACTACTTGATATTTCTTTAGTAACTTGAAGATTGGTTCACAAGTAGCAGTCAGGTGTGAGATGAATCGGGCAATGTAGTTTAGTCGTCCTAGAAAGCCTCTGACTTCTTTCTCTGTTTGGGGAGCTGGCATCTCCTGTATAGCTTTCACCTTGGCAGGATCCACTTGAATACCTTTGTCACTTACGACGAAGCCCAACAACTTACCAGATCTCACCCCGAAGGTGCACTTGTTCGGGTTCAACCTCAGTTTGTACAATTTCAACCTGTCAAATAACTTATGCAGATGGTCAAGGTGTTCTTCCTCAGTCTGGGACCTTGCAATCATGTCATCAACATATACCTCAATCTCATGATGGATCATATCATGGAACAAAGCGACCATGGCGCGCTGATACGTTGCCCCAGCATTTTTCAATCCAAAAGGCATAACCTTGTAGCAAAAGGTACCCCATTGAGTAACAAAGGTTGTCTTCTCCATGTCTTCGGGAGCCATTTTAATCTGATTATAACTGGAGAAACCATCCATAAAGGAGAATACCTTATGCTGAGCGGTGTTGTCAACCAGAACATCGATATGAGGCAGAGGGAAATCATCCTTGGGACTCGCTCTGTTCAGATCCCTATAGTCAACACACATTCGAACCTTACATCCTTCTTCGGTACAGGAACCACGTTGGCTACCCACTGTGGGTAAGAAGTAACTTCTAGAAAACCGGCGTCAAACTGTTTCATAACTTCAGCCTTGATTTTCTCAGACATCTCTGGGCGTATTCGGCGGACCTTCTGTTTCACTGGAGGACAGTCTTCCTTGGTAGGCAGGCGGTGAACCACAATATCGGTATCCAACCCAGGCATATCTTCATAAGACCAGGTAAATATTTCAACGTAGTCACGCAGCATCTGAATCAACCGTTGCTTCACACTAGCTTCTAGATTTGCACCGATCTTAACTTCTTTCTTGTCTACCTCTGTACCCAGATTTACTGATTCTACTGGCTCTTCATGTGGCTGTATAGCCCTCTCTTCCTGAAGTAACAGTCTTGCAAGTTCACCCAGCACTTCGCAATCATCTTCACCTTCGTCTTCGGCTAAGTTGATCGGACTTTCGAAGTCATAACTGGCAGTAGCAGAGTCATTACCAGTGAGATCCAGAGTGGATGTAGACCTGTACATGTGAGTGTGTGTAAAATTGTTGTTTTGCAATATGTAATAAAAGAAAAACAAGGAGCGCAAAATTTGAAATGTAAGAAACGTCCAATGCTTTTATTAATGATATATGTAGATGACACACATAAAGCCCTCACAAATGAAGCCGCAGTGCCCCGGGTAAGACACCGGGCCGTAAAGTTCAAAAATTGTCTGTTACAAAATCAAAACAAAAAGTCTCATTACTGGGTGGTAACAGAAACGGGCATAGAATCCTTCGCTGTCCAGTTGCTTAATCCACCATCGGCAGTTGGGTATATCCAGCTGTCAATGTCAAACTCTTCATCATCGTCATCCCCGATAGCATTCACCCCTGCGTCTTGTTTAGGCTTTTCTGGTGCTCCGAACTCGATCTCCTTAGCATCAATCAAGTCCTGTATTTTGTTCTTCAAAGCCCAACAATCATTTGTATCATGTCCCGGGCTATCTGAGTGAAAAGCACAGCGGGCATTAGGGTTGTACTTAGGCGATGCAGTGTTGGGATTCTGCGGAGCTTCCCTTGGAGTTACTAGATTGGTCTTTAATAACTGCGGTAGAATCTGAGATAAAGTCATGTTGAGATGGGTGAATTGCCTTCAGGGTCTCTCGGCCTTTTGTTGATTGTTGCACTGAGGAGCACCAGCAGGTCTTGAAATGACCACCGCATTAACAGCTTGGCGGTGTTCAGGTCTATTCTGGCTTTTCGAACTGTAAACAGCACTGGACTCCTTTTTAAAAGGCTTCTTCTTGGTGCCTGATGAAGCACCCTTCTGTATTTTACCAGACTTAATGCCAGCCTCAATCCTTTCACCGGTCATAATTAGCTCCATAAACCCGAACGAAGAACTTCCAATCAGATGGTTGAAAAATGGACCAGACAAGGTCCCCAGAAACATATCCACTAGCTCCCTATCAGCCAAGGGTGGTTGCACTCTTCCAGCGAGATCCCTCCACTTCTGAGCATAATCTTTGAAACCTTCACCCGTTCCCATAGACATACCCTGGAGTTGGGTACGTGTGGGAGCGAGGTCGGCATTGTATTGGTACTGCCTGTAGAAAGCAGTAGCCAAATCTTCCCAACTACGGATACTAGCTCCTTCGAGCTGGTAAAACCATTCAAGCTGAGTCCCTGAGAGACTGTCTTGAAAGAAGTGGATCCATAGGTTCTTATCAGCGGTGTACGGCTGAATTTACCTAACATACGAACGGAGGTGCAGTTTTGGACAAGAAACCCCGTCGTACTTAGCAAAGGTTGGTGCTTTGAACTTGTGGGGAATCACCACCCCAGATGACAGACCTAAATCACCAAACTCCAGGACATGCACTTTCTGTACTTCCATTGCACTCAACCGGTCTTCCAGTTGTTTGTATCTATCCTCAGCCGGAGGATACTGATCTTCGTCGAAGTCCGTCTCGTTGTCTGAAACCACAGGGCTAGGAGCCCTCCTTTCTTCCTGACTATCTTTCCCTCCAGATGAGGTGGTCAAATAAACTTCATCTCGTAGCCTGTTTCCAAACCGGTGACCTGTGTTAAACAGGACTGTCCTCTTCTTCTTCTTCTTCTCTTTTAGAATAAGGGTCTTCAGATCTTGCGGACCCTTGGCTAAATTCATGAACAACTCTTGGAACTGGGCATTCTGGGCCTGCAGAGCCTTGATTGCTTGTTCAGTTGATGGTTTAGAAGACATGATGCTGAAATAAACAGCGAAGAAGATAAGAGACCTATAAGGGTACCTGTTATGAAGTGCATGGGATGAAATGCGTATGATATGATTTCAAAGACATCGAGAGATTCAAATTCGTAAACAAGAAATGAAACACACTTTTATTAGATAAACTTGAAATTCAAATTGTTCAACAGATGCCCTTAAGGCGTTACAAGAAAGGAAATACTGAAAAGTAAATAAAAACTGGAAAGGAAATAATCAAAGGACAATCAATGCTCCCATGGTCGCTTCTTGTCGGTGCGGACATAGTCATTGAGGATCCGCTCGTTCTCCAGCTGTCTTGTCAACTTCTGAATCTTCTGCTCTTGCTCGTTAAACTTTTCTCGGTAAGCATCCCACTCTTCTCTCAGCTGCATCCAAGACCTTTTCAGTGCCTCAATGTCAGTGGGCATATGAGGATGGAGGATGGTCGGAAGAACCCCTTCTTCATTAGCAACTTCAACAATGATAGGCAGGACGGCTTCATACGGCATACCCAGCTTTTGGGCACGGATATGAACCCATCTAAGATATGGCTCCATTGGAAGAGAAGTCTTTGGACCCAGCTCATGTGGATCAAAGATGATATTAGGCATCAGCAATTCATGAGGACCTTCCCTTCTGGCTCGCCCAAACTGACGTAAGGCCAAGCATGGATTGTAAGTAATTCCTCCATGGGTTCCTATCAATGGAACATTGGGGTACTCCCCACAGTGATCAATAACGGCCACCTCATTCATACCCTTAATAGTCCAAATGATGTCATTGTGAGAGAGAGACATAACCCTATAAGCCCAGCCCATGCCTTCTTTGTTCTTTAGGACTGATTTGGGAAGGTGAGAAATAAACCACCTTGCCAATAATGGAGCACAGCACATCAAGGTTCCCCGCTTTCGAGCAGTACGGGCATAAAGCTGATGAAGAATGTCACCCAAGAGAGTGGGTACAGGATTATGAGAGATGAATATTTTCACCGCATTCACATCAACAAAGGAGTCAGAGTTCGGAAACAATACCAAGCCATATATCAGAAGAGCCAGAATATCTTCAAATGCCTTGAAGTCTAGACTATCCCAGAAATAATTAGCCTTACCAACCAAGAACTTAGTCAGAAAGCCCTTTGCTCCACTTCTAGTCTCCCAGTTAGCCATTACCTTATCATTTGTCATATGACGGGTTGAAGCAATCTCTTTTGGCCTAAGGATCTTCTCCCAACCTGTGAACGAGGTCTGCTCCAGAATAGAGATACCGAGCAGATCAGAGAACTCTTGCAAGGTGGGGACCAACTAGTAGTCCTAAAAAGTAAAGCAATGGTACAATGGATCATAGAACTGGACTAGGACACTTATCATCTGCTCGTCCAATTTGGAGGTAACCAAACTAAGAAGATGCCCATGTCTTCTGATGAAGGAGGTAGTATCAGACATCTTTGCAACCAATTCTTTAAGCATAGCGGGAACTTGGACAAAGTTGATCCGGATGGTGTTCCTACGCATAGGTGCCATGACCTACAAAACAGAACAAAGATGAATCCCTCTTGTCTTTGAAATAGGTTAGTCCAATGCAAGATGTATGCAATGTTATGATGTCATGATGTCATGATAGAAAGCACGTCACAAGTATCCACAAATAGCAAACATGGTAAAGGCACACAAGTCACACAGAGAGCCCTTAGATTTCAGGATGGCAGGGAGCTTAGGTACTACCCTCTTTTAGTTCAGTTGGTTCAAACCTGTCCTAAAAATAGTAATCGGGTTCTAGAGGATCTCAATATCACTGACTACCCTTAATCGGTCATAATTCCAGTTTAGCAACCTTTTCTTGTAGCCAGAATCATCGCGAGAGTTTAGTCTCAATGAGTGTAGCATACTGCTACTGTTCTATGGCCAAGTTGGTCAATTTAAAGGTTCTAAGGTCAGTTGGTGCTTAATGACCCCTTAGAAGACCCATATTCTCCTCGTTCCAACACAAGGGATATCGGTACAAACTAAAGTGCCACACCAACGTAGCTACTGCTTCAACCGTATCAGTCTACGTTGTACAGTTCCCTCACAGTTTATTGCTACTTACCTAAAGGGTATCCCCAGATCCGGGTTAGGATCTATAGTAACTCTGATACAAGCCCACAAAAGATAAAGCATACAAGTCAAGCAATTGAAAACATTATGAACTATTCCTAAGGTACACCCCACTTCTAAGAATATTCCCCAGCAGAGTCGCCAGTTTTGTGATACGGTGGGAAGAACTGACTATTTTTGGAATGTTGGTTTGCATTTTGCGTTTGTTTTTGCAAAATGTCATGGTAAGCAAGAGTCGCCACCGACTTTTATTTTATCCAACAAGGAAAGGAAAAAAGCACATAAAAATTCCTTTTTCGAGATATTTCTCGGGTTCGGGGGGTAGATTATAGAAAGGGAAGGTGTTAGCACCCTTTTTATCCGTGGTTATCCACGGGCTCTTAGGTACTTGCTCATATTGTTTTCAAAATTGCTTTTCTTTGTGTTTGTGGGTTTGAAGAAGTTTTTTGTTTGAAAGGTGTAAGTGTGAAAAGTTTTCGTTTTTGAGAGAGCAAGCATCTAAGAACCATCTACCTACTCGGAAAAAAAATCGTTCTATGCAATTTTCCTTTAGACAATGTTATCCCACTATTGATGAGTAGGTAGCACTGTCGTTGGAGTTTAAGGGTCAATTCGATTAAGGGACGTGCAGTCACTAAAGCAATGTTAGGATGCCTTAACGGTAACCCTGATGTCTTAGATCATTTGTTTTGAGGCAACAATATCTGAGGCAACCGTTTCGAGGCGACTATGATCTTTTAGACAAGAGGGCGACCTCTAAAGTGACCTATACTCACTTACCGCGTACGAAGGCAACCAAGTGGGGTGTACCCTAAGAGTGCGCATGTGCGAGTGTGTCATTTTCAGTTAATTTTGTCTTTGTACATGTCAATGGTTATCTAAGTTGATTTTAGGTTAAACATCCATTCTTGTCATGCATACCTATTATCAAACATCTAACAATTATAAATTGCGGAAAATAAATTGCGGAAATTAAATTACAAGGCGTCGGGTATTTACATCGCCAAAAGCAACCCTTTGAAATTTAAATGCGGAAAATAAATAAAGCGATAAAAATAGTCCTAATTATCCATTACATTCCGGGAACAAATACAATATTGAAATAAAATGGATCGCGTGCGGGAAATTAAATCGGGCGCAAGTTTTTAGGGTTTTGACCCCCTTTATTTGTTAAAGAAAAGATTTTTTGGTTATTTTTTAATTAAGAAATAAATTAATCTAGGTTAATTATTAAATTAATAAATTAATTAATTAATTAAAATATTTTTGGGTTTTTGGTATTTAAAGAAAGAAAATAAAATTGATCAATGTTAATAAAAACCTAATTATGTCTAAGTTAATTTTAATTATTGAAAAAATATATTAAAGTTATTCCTAATTAATGGCCTAAATTAATTAAATTAATATTTGTTAATAAAAATAAAAATTGATTTTGTGAAGAAAAATATTTTTTGTGGTTTATATTGTATTAAGAAAAAATTTGATTGGTTAATTGATCATGAAAATAATTAAACAAACAATTAAATAAAATAAAATAAATGAAATATAAAGACTTAGGGGGGTTTGGGCCTGATTTGGAGGTTTTGAATAGCAATTCAGAGGCCCAATAGGCGCTGGCCTGGCTGACTTTGTGAGATTCTTTGTGCGCCCTTTGACTTGGTCCCATGATAGACCATCATCCTGGACCACCAGATTTGGCCCTAGGGCCATCTGGCACTTTAATGTGTGAGGGAACATGATACACCACGCGCTTGGATTTGCACTGGATAACCTGTAGAAAAAATATAACAAAGCATTTGGAGGACCTGGGATTCGAACCCAGGTCCTGTTGGTGACTGCCAGCTCCCCTTTCCACTAGGCCATTCGCTTCATTTGTTAATTATATGAGAATAAAACATAATAAGGGAAAATACATTAATATGCCAGAATATAAAAAAAGAGCGCGCGTGTTTGACTTGGCTACTGGGGGATTGACGCGTCATCGTCTTCTTCCTCCAACCCTGTAACTTTACTTACGGATTTAGATTCGCAGCTAAATTCGCAGGTCGTTCCCAAAATCAATTCTAGGCCATAAAAATCAATTCCAAGCATATGGTTGGGTTCGTCCTTCTCTTTCGGTCATGTCCATGGCCATTAATGGAGCTAATTTTGCCTGTAAAAGAAACGCCCAAAAAACAAACTACAAAACCCTAGATTTGGCTATGGGGTTACATTCCATATAAATGAAATCAAATATTGCCAAAAGTTCAGAAATTTCATAAGCATCACAAATATGTCCATGATTTGGCAGAATGATGCAAAAATAGAGAGTTACGATTTTGAAAATAGGGCCAAGAAACATGATACTTACAGTGCGTTTTGATGCGTATGAGAGCTTGCTTTGGATTGCAGAAGGTTGAGTAGACACCCAACAATCGATTGGTGTTGAGTTTTGCTTCTGTAAACGCCTCTAAGTGTGATTTCAGTTTTGCACTTTTCACCCCTTTTTCCAAGTTTTGTTCTTAGTGTTCTTGCAGCCTCTAGCTCTCAATTTCGTGCCTTTGACTTGTATATGTAATGTGGGATGTATTAGGTTAACATTTGTGGATTGAATCCTTGCACATCAATGACATGAGATTTGATTTGATCCACCATTGAAAGCTTGCCTAATTTGTCAAAAATCCAATCTTTTTGAACATGGAATGCTTGATACGAGTTTGATGATAATATTGATGATGATTAAGTCCTGAAAATAGAAAAAGATCTCATGTAATCAAGTTTTGGGATTTTATTTGATTTAAATTGATTTAAAATGAAATAATTCAATAAAAAATCAAATAAAATAATAAAATTGATAAATGGACACAAGGCTGAAGTTAGGACACGTGTTTAATGTGGCAAGATCAAATCAAGTGGAAAAGAATGGGCCCCTTTGACAAAATTTGAAGTTTTGGGGATAGTTGACTTTTGGTAATTTTGCAAAAATGCATAACTTCTTCAATTTTGAACTTTTGGAAGTGTTCTTAGACTTTTTAGAAATCTTGAGATGTCCTCTAACCAACCCTTTTGGTCTAATCTCATTTTGATATTCCATGCTCAGGTTATAAGCTTTGGAAAAAAAGGTGTTTTTGTTGACTTTCAAAAATGACCTATAATGTCCAAATTTATAACTTCTTGTGAGTGCATTTTCTGATCTTGGGGTATGAAGATGGATTGTAGGAAATTGCATCCTCTTATAAATGAGCTTTGGATGTGTCATTTGTCATTAAGTATGAGAAAGTTATGCTTGGTCAAAGTTGAGTTGACTTTTCTTGCAAAACCCTAATTTAGCAACTTTTGAGTCTTGATGAATTTTGAGCAATCCTTGATGAATCATGATCAAACCTTGATAAAATGATTAAATATCCTTCAAAATGAGAATGTTGACAAAAAATATTGAGGTTTGACTGTATTTGGGTCACAGTTGATTTTTCCCTAACACAGTCAATTTTTGGACCCTTTGAGTAATTGACTGAGCAAACTTCCTCTGCAAGGCTTGAAATTTGACATGGATGACCTTGAGAACATATTAGGACATTAGGTAGAATTTGAGGTCATTTGGACTCAAGGATCTTGATGCAACACAACCCTAATTTGGGGTTGATGCCTTAGGATATGATTTGTCTGACCCACTCTTGAGCAAACTTGAGCAACTTGGAGATTTTTCTTGCAATGTTTTGAGAAATATGAGAGGGAAAATTTTGGGGTACAACAACAGGTGATTCTTATGACATCATAGTTGATCTCAATCCATCTTCAGAAGGAAATCCATATGGAATTTGTTTTCTCAGAACTCATGCATATTGAAGAACTTTCCAAGGTATATTGGAGAGTGAGAAAAGCCTTTTACTTAAACGGTTCTATGAGCTCAAGAAATGTTGGGTGACAAACAAAGTTTTAGTGAAAGGCTGGATGATATGAGGTATTTGGGATGTTATAGAAGTTGTCAGATGGAAGCCTTATGTAGGTGATTTCTGGTGAAGGAACATAAGGACTTGCTTCTAAAACCAGTGGTTTTGTGTGAGTGGATTCAGTTTCAAGTGTGGAAACAAATGAGATATTTGAGGTTGTAAATTTGGTTGGGTTTATAGAGATATCTTTGGATGAAAGAGTATCAGTGATAATTGGACCATCTTTCTTAATTCCAATAGTTTGTTCATTGGAATTGAGTTTCTTAGATTTCTTCTTATGCTTAGAAGAATCATCAGGACAATTTCTCTTTGATTGTTTCCTCTTCTTTTTCTTCTTCTCATCACGAGAAATTACATAAGATACTTTATGATCAATTACGAAAGGAGGGGTTCGAATAATTCTTTCAAGAAGGAATACATGAGAATTTTCTATAGGGGTTTTTCTTTGAGAAATTTCCATTAGGTCCAAATCTTCAGGTAACTTGACTACTCTTGAGATTAAAGACATTTGAAGAAAGTCCTCACCATTGGAGGGTTTACCGGTGAAAACTTCTGATAAAGCTTGAGGGTTCAATTTTCTACAAACTGACTTTCGGTTAAGATGGCAGAGATTAACCTTCCATAAGGAATCCAATTCCTTTTATTTTTGGAGATCTTCTTCGAGAATCTTATAGCACCATGCAAATAGTAGAGTTTGTTGAACTTCTATGAAAGACGCAACTAGAAAACATTTTGAACCATACTCTTAAGATATCAAAAAGGTCAGATGCCTTTTGATAGTCTTTACCAGTTTTGAAGATGACTGGAATAATCTTTTGAACAATATCTTCATAATTTGTATTCATTTGTATTTCCCAAGCTACTCTATTGCTATGACAACGTACACCTGAACCATTGTAATGGACGAGTTTGGAAATGTCTTCTTCATGAATGCATATGTATTTCCTAAAGATCTTAGGGCAAATTTTGCCTTGGTTTGAGAAGAAGGCGTTAGACCAAAATTCTTTGACCAGAACAGGAAATGTAGGACCTTTTAGAAGATTGAAGTAGGTTCCCCATACTTGATATTTCAACATATTATAGAGATCAAAACCATGAGTAGCAATATTTACAAAGTCGACTATCAATTCAGAGATAATGTAAAGTTGATCAATTGGAATCACCAAAGCTATTATAGGATCATTATTTTCTCGAGGTTGTTGTTGTTAGAGATATTGTTGATCATTTGATGAGGATGAAACCATTTTTAGTGAGGAGAAAATAAGAACATATGTTTTTAGGGTTTTAGGAATTTAGGGCTTAAAAGATTACTATGTAGAGCAAAGAGGATAAAATCATGTGAGGTGAGGTGAGAGGTTTTTGAAGAGATTTCAGGAATGGTTACTAATCCTAGAATAGTAAAATTAATATGACAACTGGGAAAGCGTAAATATTTATCACTATAATCCTAATATAATTTCAATACCTAAAGCATCGCATTAAATGCAAGGCATGGTTCAGAATAGAAAGTTGTCTTATACAGAATCACTAATCTTTCACTATCTGACAACACAATTAATAAAGTAATTTCTTTAGTAACCAGTAGACAAAGATATTCGTTAATTGAGTATTTCTAAAGAGGATACTTATGATAATATGAGATCTCTATTAAAAAAAATATGACTAGAATGATATATACCTTGGAAGTGTGTATGATTCTCTGAAAGACTATATGTATAGTGTAAATATTTTCTTTATTCGTCATAATATTTCTTTATTGATTAACAAGACAACTCCAGACTTTCATAGGGAATAAGTTTCGATGACTAAATCTTCCCTTATGATCACCTCTGTTTCCATACTGCCTCCAGGCTTTAAGTTCCAGGCTTATGTACATATGTCTTCTTTCCTCCATGTTGCAAGTAACCAGAGTCCAGGTACCATAATAGGTGTTTCAACTGCGCTGCTAAGAATATATGTGTGATACGGTGGGAGAACTGACTTGAGGGATTTGCGTTTTATCGCAAATGTTGCGGTTTAGCAAGAGTCGCCACCGACTTTTCTTTTATCCAAAAGGAAAGGTGAAAAAGCACAGGAAAGACCTTTGAGATGTTTTCTTGAGTTCGGGGGGTAGATTATGAAAAGGGAAGGTATTAGCACCCTTTTCATCCATGGTTTCACATGGGCTCTTAGTTACTTGCTTAGATCACTTGCTTTTGTTTGTTTGAAATTGTGTTTGGTCTGTCTTTGAAAGTATTTTGTAAAAGAGGCCATTCGCTTAGGCAATCTTTGTAATGATTCTCGTTTGTAAGAATGTATACAAAGATGTTTGTCTTTTTGAAAATGTTTTCAATGTTTGTAAGATGTTTTTGAAATGTGTGTTTGTTTTGAAAATAGCAAGGATAGTTGTTTGGAATAGAGCAAGTAACTAGAAGTAATCTACCTACTCAAATGTCTTTCTTGTACATTTTCTATTCCTTTGACATTGTTGTCTTACCATTAATTTGGTAAGCAACCATATCTTTGGATGTAAACGGGACGGGCATGGGTCATCGTATAACCATGATTAGCAATGTTGCAAAGTATCTTAGCATTTTGAGGGACTAAGATCGTTTTGTAAGGCAACTTTGAATAGCGTCATCGAGGGACTATGATCTTTTGATTTTGTTTGTTTTACAAAGATACTTTGCATGCATAATATGGCTATTTTTGTATAAGGCGACCAAGTGAAGAAACCCTAAGGGTGTTTGTGTGCAAGTGTGTTTGATTGCATGCATGATTTTATCTTGAATTAGGATTTTCTATTTTTATTGATTTTATCTTGCCATACATATCCTAATCACTAGCATTTACACTTGAAAGCGATAAAAATGCAGAAACGTAAAGTCCTACGCTATTACAATATTTAGGGGGTGGGGGTACAAATTTATGAATGGGGAGTACCAGCAAGAAAAATAAATAAAATAACAAGGGGAAGAAAGAAAGAAAAAGGAAAAGAGTCAGCGTGCTGCTGAGAGGAAGTCAGAAGTTTTGACCCCGACCTGCGACATAATATCAACCTGTTAGTGAAAATGTGTAGGTCAGAAGTTCTGACCCTGGTACGCTGCAAAATAAAAACCTGTTAGTGAAAATGTATGGGGTCAGAAGTTCTGACCCTGCTGGGAACACAGTAATTTTCAGAAGTTCTGATATTACTGATGACAAAACAGGCCCCAGAAGTGCTGGCGTCAATGTCAGAACTTGGTCTCCCTCTGTGCTAGTCAGAACATCTGCAATTTGGTTATTTCTCCACAAAACAGAAGACATGCCTAAGACAGTTTCAGCAGGTGCCATGGCGTTTCAGAAGTCAGAACCGAAAGTCAGAGGCAAGTTCTGAACTGATTCGTTCTCTACTTAAGCATACAGATGCATGAAAGTCTTAGAACATGAACAACATCAAAAACATGATATCTACATTGTATTTTTGAGCATGCAATTCTGGTGATGCTTAAGCAGTGTGGTGAGAGTCAGCAGGTGCTTACCTTGCTGTTGGAAGAAATTCTGTGAACTGGAGTTAGCCTTAACTCTGATGGTGTTCTGGACAGGTTCTTTGAATGGATGGATGGAGGGTATATATATGAGTCAGAAAACTGTATGGGTGTTTCTTAGTCAAGAAATACTTTAAGAGCAAATGGAGTTTGAAAGCAGGAGATTCAAAGTTGTGTTTAAGGCTCTTGAAACACTAGGAATTTTGGCAAAGTTTCAAGGTGTTTTCTTGCTAAAAATTTTGGTTTCTTTTCTAGCAATTTTTCTGGGGTTGTACCGCCTTTTCAGTTGACAATGGTGTTCTATTTATAGGCAAAGCTTTGTGTGTTTGAAAATGTCAAGTAGCGCCAACATCATGCACTAGATGCTGACTTACTCTTGAAGAAAGTTCATGAAAAGTTGTGATGGTTGACATATTTTAGCCTAGGCTGGGTTAGCAAGCAGGAATTAAGGAAAAGTGAACCTACAAGCAAAAGATAGCGCATGAACTCTTACCTAATTCTGTACAAACATATTTCTACACTACACGTGGAGAGATCCATTGGAGAAAGACTCAAAAGTGGTTGTGAGCATTAATGAGCATTAAATGATGATGAGATTTGTCAAAAATCAGAAATCCTGTAATGTCAGGTTTTGCATCATTGCTTGAATCTGGATCAGAAGTTCCATTTAAGCGTAGTCTAGAACAAAACACCCTACTTCTGATCTTAGTGTCCTGTTGCCTTAGCATACTTTGAAGGATTCCCAAAGTTTTCCAGTAACCTTCTTTGATTTACCTTTGAATACTCTGGATTAGAAGTTCTTCTTCAGTGTAACACCTAATCTTCTGACCCCCTTACCTTCTGATTCCAGCATGTTCTGAAGGAGCTTTCAGGCTTCGTTGCTTTCTTTGCATTCCTCTAGCAAACTCTGACTGAACTTGCGTAACTGCTGAAAAAGCCATGTTCTGATTAAAGATTATGTGTTGAACCACGTTTGCAACTTCTGACTGCTCCTGCCTGGAGGTTGGTTCAGAAGTTCTGAAGTGTCATTTTTTCTTAAATACTTTAGAAAAATTCTAAGTATTTAGAATTTAACTCTTCCAAGGTAAAATTTGAATTTTGAGCTTCTTGATGAAACAAACTTCATATTCTAACATGTCTTGATGAAATATAATTTTTGTGTTTTGATTTTGATCCAAAAACTAAAGTTTGACTTTTTAGCTTGCAAATGACCATTTTTCCCTTGTAAATGGTTTGCTTGGAAAGAAGTGATAATTCAAGGCTTGGATTTGTACAAGGGAAAGCTTGAGAATTCAGGGTGATTTTCTTGAGAAATGAGAGGGCAAATTTTAGGGTACAACAGCTGCCCCTGTTCAATCTTCTTTTTACCTGAAGAGTTAGATTGGTGAGATTTGCCATTCGCGACTCAAAGGTGGAAGATTATTGGACATTAGAGTGCCCAGAAATTTGCACTCGGCGGTGATAGGAGGAATGGGCTTAAAGATGCCATTTGGAGAGGTGATAAAATCCTGTTGAAGATAGGCTTATAGATGCCATCCAAGAGTGTTTGTTGAGATGTAATCTGTAAGTTTGATCATCAGAATGGCGTCCGTGTCTGGAGCCTACCCGTATTGAGTATGAATGAGTATCAGAATGGCTTCCGGTTCTGGAGCGTATCTGGACTGAACCGTACTGTATCTAAAGTCTGAATCTGAATGAGTATCAGAATGGAATCCGTGTCTGGAGTATATCCATATTGTATCTGAAGTCTGAATCTGAATGAGTATCAGAATGGCATCCGTGTTTGGAGCGTATCTGAACTGTGTCAAAAGTTGAAATCTGAATGAGTATCAGAATGGCATCCGTGTCTAGAGCGTACCCGTATTGTATCTGAAGTCTGAATCTAAATGAGTATCATAATGGCATCCGTGTTTGGAGTGTATCTGAACTGTATTTGAAAGTTATCTAAATGAGTATCAGAATGGCATCCGTGTTTGGAGCGTATCTGAACTGTGTCAAAAGTTGAAATCTGAATGAGTATCAGAATGGCATCCGTGTCTGGAGCGTACCCGTACTGTATCTGAAGTCTGAATCTAAATGAGTATCAGAATGGAATCCGCGTCTGGAGCGTATCTGTACTATATCTGAAGTCTGAATCTAAATGAGTATCAGAATGGCATCCGTGTCTGGAGCGTATTTGTACTGTATCTGGATTGCACATTGTTAATGGTAGTTGTTAATCTTATCTTGAAAAGGATAAAATCTTAGCTGAAACACAAAATTATGTTGTATGAAATGTATGGTGCAACATATGTATTTTATCAATGTTTATGATATATGGATGTAATGTATGCGCATGTAAGTTGATCTGTTGTATTATTGCTTGATTGAGGAAAATAAATCCCTAAATTTTGTTGAGGATATGTTGAATTTTGATGTCTTGAAATTGAAGTACTGACGAACTCCTATTGAGAGAAATAAATTTCGTTGTGAGGGCAATGCCATGTATTGCTTGTAAGATCTGCTTGGGGAATCTTTGAGAAATTTGACGATTTCTACTGGGGATTAATAGTTTGAAGTTTTAGTTCCGCTGAGGATCTACATGACGTACTGTGGGGATTGCTTATGGAATAGCCTAAAGACGTTTTCTGGATCTTTCAACCTATCAGTAATTGTCTTTCTCATTTTGTTTATTTGTAAACAGTAATTATGTTCAAATGCATATGTTCATTAATGAATCATTGGACGTTTTTGCAAATAAAACACAAGTGTAAAGAAAAAGACAAATAGTTTTCTGTACTTTCAAAAAGATATCTTTGTATTGACTTTGAATAAATACTTTGTACAAAGGAGACAATCATTCTAGTAAGAGAATGATGCCATAAAAAGGCAAGAAAAACTTTATACAAAGAAAGATAGTTATTTGTAATAATCCCATGGGGTTTCCATTCTGCTATAGCCTTCGTATCTTCGAATATCTTGTCTATTTGTTGCTTCGTCCAAAGATGATTGAATTGATCAGAAACTTTGAGTTTGTCAGTGGAAGTCAAGAGGTTGTCCTCAAAGTGATCCGACGGGACATAGTCATACGCTTTAATTCCCTAACTTTTGTCTGGACCGCCTTTTCAGGTTTTCAGTCCGCCGGGAAACCCTTTTTTGCCCAAGTTTCCCTTTCGGGTTTTCAACTTGTCGGGTGTACAGATTTTTTTATTTTATCCCTAATTTTTTCCCGAACCTTTTTGGTTCGCCGGGATGCCCTTGTTTTGCCTAGGTGTGTCAACCTAGCGGGCCTCTTATGCATAGTATCTTTTGACTATGTCTGCGTTCGCAGGGTGTGGCAGGTCGTCATTGTCCATGGTGGTTAAGATCATCGCCCCACCGGAGAATATGTTCTTGATTAAAAATGGTCCTTCATAGGTAGGAGTCCATTTTCCCCCTGGGATCACTTTGTGGCAAGATGATGCGCTTGATCACCAGATCTCTAACTTGATATACTTGGCGTCTGACTTTCTTGTTGAAAGCCTTGATCATCCGTTTTTGATACATCTGACCATGACAAACAGCAGTAAGTCTCTTTTCATCAATTAAGTTTAGTTGATCAAGTCGAGTCTGGATCCAATCGTCCTCATTCAAACCTGCATCCTTCATAATTCTCAAAGAGGGGATCTGAACCTCAATAGGCAAGACAGCCTCCATGCTATAAACCAAATAATAGGGTGTTGCCCCAGTTGATGTGCGAGCCGTGGTACGATACCCGTGGAGAGAAAATGGTAGCATCTCATGCCAGTCCTTGTAGGTGACTGTCATTTTCTGTATGATCTTTTTAATGTTTTTATTTGCAGCTTCAACAAAACCATTCATCTTTGGCCGATATGGGGATAAATTATGATGCTGAATCTTGAACTGCTCGCACAAGGCGGTGATCATAGTATTGTTAAGTTTGGTACCATTATCAGTGATGATCCTTTCTGGGATATCGTACCGACAAATGATATTATGCTTGATGAAGCGGGCAACAACATTCTTATTAACAGATGCGAAGGAAGCTGCTTTGACCCATTTTGTAAAATAGTCAATGGCCACAAGAATGAAGTGGTGCCCATTGGAGGCTGTAGGCTTGATCTCTCCAATCATGTCGATTCCCCACATAGCAAAGGGCCAAGGAGCCGTCAAGACATTCAGAGGAACCGGAGGTACGTGCACCTTGTCAGCATAAATTTGACACTTATGACAGGTCCGAGAGTGATGATAGCAATATGCTTCCATGGTAGACCAACAATAGCCTTCCCGTAGGATTTTCTTCGCCATCGTATGCCCACTGGAGTGAGTGCCAAAAGTACCTTCTTGTAATTCAGCCATGATCTTTTCAGCCTCAATCTTATCCACACACCAGAGCAAAATGGAGTCATGATTGCATTTGTACAGGATGCCATTACTCAGGAAGAACTTAGCAGAGAATCTCCTTAAGAACTTTTTATCATTGATTGAAGCTCCTTCTGGATATTATTGAGCCTCGAGATACCTCTTGACTTCATGAAACCAAGGTTGGTTCACTACCTCTTCAGTATTAATCTCGTGATAGTGTGTCGGTTCATCCATTCGTTCGATTGTGATCTGGGGAGCCTCGTTATCCCAATTAAGTTTAAACATAGATGACATTGTGGCTAGAGCATCTGCTAGCTGATTTTCTTCTCGCGGGAAATGCTCGAAGGTAATCTGCTCAAAATGTGGTAGCAATGTCAAAACATGTTCTTTGTAAGGGATAAGGTTTGGGTGCTTAGTGTCCCATTCTCCTTTGATCTGACTGACAACCAAAGTTGAATCTCCAAACACATCTAAAGATTTGATTCCCAAGTCTATGGCAGCCTTGAGACCAAAATGCATGCTTCGTATTCCGCCATGTTGTTCGTACAGTTGAAGCAAAGTCTGGCAGTAAAGGGAGTGTGACACCCTTCCGGAGATATGAGTATAGTGCCGACACCATTACCAAGTGCATTGGATGCCTCATCGAAGAACAGGTCCATCGGGATCCTTGTTCAGGTCTGTCATATGGTCTGATTTCTTCACAGTTGTCTAATGTCATGATGTCTTCATTTGGGAATTCAAATTTCATGGACAGATAATCTTCTACAGCTTGATGAGCAAGATGATCAGCTAGCACACTGCCCTTTATAGCTTTCTAGGTAGTGTACTGTATGTCATATTCTGTTAGGATCATCTTCCATCTAGCTATCCTTCCAGATAGAGCAGGCTTTTCGAAGATGTACTTTATCGGATCCATCTTAGATATCAACAAAGTAGTATGAGTCAACATATACTGTCTTAGCCGGCGAGCAGCCCATACCAGAGTGTAGCGAGTTTTCTCGAGCAGTGAATATTTGGTTTCACAGTCGGTAAACTTTTTGCTCAGGTAATAAATAGCGTGCTCTTTTCGGCCAGACTCGTCATGCTTCCCCAATACACACCCCATTGAATTCTCTAAAACGGTCAGATACATGATCAGTGGTCTTCCCTCGATTGGTGGCATCAAAACAGGAGGCTCTTATAAGTACTCTTTGGTCTTGTCAAAAGAAATCTGACATTCATCATTCCATCTGACTACTTGATCTTTCTTTAATAATTTGAAGATTGGTTCACAAGTAGTTGTTAGGTGAGAAATGAATCTGGCAATATAGTTCAGGCGTCCCAAGAATCCTCTAACTTCCTTCTCAGTACGAGGAGCAGGCATTTCTTGTATCGCTTTAACCTTGGCAGGATCAACCTTGATGCCTTTGTTGCTGACAACAAAACCTAAGAGTTTACAGACCGGACTCTGAATGTGCACTTGTTTGCATTCAACCTTAGTTTGTACTCCTTCAACCTCTCAAACAACTTTTGCAAATGATCAAGGTGCTCCTCTTTAGTTTGTGATCGGGCTATCATGTCATCTACATAGACCTCTATCTCATGATGTATCATATCATAAAATAAGGCTACCATGGTGCGTTGATAGGTTGCCCCAACATTCTTCAGTATGAATGGCATCACTTTGTAGCAGAATGTGCCCCACTGTGACAAACGTAGTTTTCTCCATGTCCTCAGATGCCATTTTGATTTGGTTATAACCTGAGAATCCGTCCATGAAGGAAAATACTTTGTGTTGGGCCGTATTGTCAACCAGGATATCAATGTGGGGAAGTGGAAAATCATCTTTAGGGATGGCCCAATTTAAATCTCTATAATCCATGCACATTCGTACTTTGTCGTCCTTTTTAGGCACGGGAACAATGTTGGCAACCCATTGAGGATAGGAAGTGACAGCCAAGAATCCAGCATTGAATTGTTTCATGACTTCCACTTTGATCTTCTCTGACATGTCAGGTCTCATGCGGCGGACTTTTTGTTTTACTGGTGGACAGTCTTCTCTTGTGGGTAGATGATGTACCACGATGTCTGTATCAAGTCCTGGCATGTCTTTGTATGACCAGGCAAAGATCTCAACATAATCATGCAATAGTTGAATTAGACGCTCCTTGACACTCGGCTCTAGATTGGCACCCACCCTGATTTCCTTTTTATCTTCCTCGGTACCCAAGTTGATTGTATCCAACGGTTCCTCGTGAGGCTGAATAACTCTTTCCTCTTGTTGTAGTAGTCTGGCCAATTCCCCTGGTACTTCACAATCTTCCTCACCTTCGTCTTCGGCTTGGTAGATTAGATCTTCAGAGTCACTAAAGGCCATAGCAGTATCGTTACCCATGGGATTCGGAATGGAGGGGTACCTGCATTTGTGAGTGTGGGTGTGTGTAAGGGTATAGCCATCTTTAAACAATAAAATGTAAACGAAAGACAATGAGCACAAAAAGTTTGTATGTAAAAAAACGTCCATGATTCATTGAATGTCATATGAAGATGAAATAAAAACCCTTACAAATGGACCTTTGTGCCTCGGGTAAGACACAAGGTTTTTAATGTGCGAATTGTTTGTGAATATTACAAGTCCAACAGAAATGTAAAAGATAAATTACTGAGAGATGAAAGTTATTGGGACAAAGTCTCTGGCTTCCCAATTGCGAAGTCCTCCGTTGACAGTAGGAAATATCCAATCCTCTAAGCTGCCATCTTCTTCACCATCTTCCACTGTGTTGACCTCTTAGTTGCTAATCTTTAGAGGTGGCCCTCCAGCACGGGCACGGCGCATAGCCTTCTGAGCTTTTGAAGTAAACCCTAAGCCAAACTTGTCAGATTTATACGGAATGTCTGGAAGCTTCCCCCAGATGGTGCATCCACCCTCCTCTACTACTGCCTTGGCGTTCTTTAGAGATGACATCCGAAGCGGAGATCTTGTGATCTTGGGGATTTGGGATACCGTCTTGGTTACTGCTACCTCTTGAGAGACTTCTTCGAAATGTTGAAAAGGAGTTTCAATGAACTCGCCATCCAACTCCACATACCGGAAAGAATTTAGATGGCTAATCATGTACTCTTCCTCTCCGTGGACAGTGATAATCCTTCCATGGACCGGGTACTTCAGCATCTGGTGTAGTGTAGAGGTGACAGCACCGGCATTATAGATCCAGGGCCGTCCTAGCAGACAGGAGTAAGAGGGGCGGATGTCCATTACATAGAAAGTTGAGTTGAAAGTCTGATTTCCCACCTTTATGGGGATGTCCACCTCCCCGTGGACCGTCCTCTTTGAGCCATCAGAGGCTCTTATGACTATGTTACTGGGTTTCAATGTTAGTCCTTCACAATCTAATATGTCGAGAGCTTTCTTCGGTAAAACATTCAAAGATGAGCCAGTGTCCACCAAGACATGGGCCAGAGTTGTTCCTCTACACTCTACAGAGACATGTAATGCTTCATTGTGCTTTCTCCCTCTTGGTGTCAAATCAGCATCAGAGAAGCCTAGGCCGTTATCAGCTGTCAAACTGGCCACACAATCTTGGAATTGGTCAGCAGATGTCTCTTGTGGCACATGGGCTGTCTTCAGAAACTTCACCAGAGCTTTCGCATGTGCCTCAGAACATAGCAACAAAGCTAGCATGGAGATCTTGGAGGGAGTTTTCCCCAACTGTTCAACCACGTCATAGTCACTCTTTTTTATTATTCTCAGAATCTCCTCCATTTCCTTCTTGGAGGTTTCGGGGATCGTCAATGGTTGAGCCTTCGTCCGGACAGGCTCTTCTTGAATACCTTTTCCTCGAATTTCAGCAGCAGAAGTATTGGTTGAGATAACAACAGGGGTTGTGTCATCTTTGTCATTAGGAGCACTTGCAGATATCATTATTGGTATGGAGGTAACCTTTAGAACAACCACGGTTCCAAAAACTGCCTTTGGAGGGGAAATTTCTGGAGAAAAGATTCTACCGCTACGGATAATCTTGCTGGTTCCGGCAATATTGCTAATGTCAGAGTCTTCTTCTTCGGAGCTCACTTATTTGGTGGCCAGCCCATCTTGTTTGATACCATGGTAGTAGATGTCTCCATCGTAATTCCACGGTACTGTTTTGTCTGATTCATACGGGACCGGCCCGGGCATTGTGATTATAAGAGGAGTAGTCTTTGGAACTGATGTAAGCCTAACGGGTCTTTTGGGGACCCTAGAAGGATTGGTGTAGATGGTTATGATTGAAACATCTTCAACAGGAATAGGTGAAACAGGAGCATTTTCAAACAGAATCTCTTGGTTGTCTATCAGGTGTTGAATGCCTGTCTTCAACAGAGGGAAAATAGTTGGTGAGGATAAGCAAAGATGGCAATCTTCATTACAACCTGGGAATACACCAGCTTTCAACAAATTTATCTTAACGATTGGGAGCGGAGTCAAGAGTTCATCCACTGTGGTAACAAACAAATCTTCTTCGATAGCATTGGCGTTGTGACCATGCCTAGGCATAGGAGCGAAAATGACATTTGGTTTCTCGGGCGCCTCAAACTCAATCTCTTTTGCATCTATAAGGTCTTAAATTTTGTTTTTCAAAGCCCAACAGTTGTTAGTGTCGTGACCCGGACTTTCGGAATGATATACGCATCTGGAATTCGGGTGATAATGAGGGGACGCAGTGTTGGGATTCTTTGGAGCTTCTTTTAAAGTTGCTAGATTAGATTTCAGAAGATGTGGTAAAATCCGGGCTAGAGTCATATTAATTTTGGTGAATTGTCGGACTGGCATTTCCATCCTTGGTTGATCATATGTAAGCTTTGGGATCATAACGGCCCCTACCATTAGTCGGCGTTCAGCTCTCCCTTGGTTCCTTTGTGGATAAACAGCAGATACTTCCTTCTTCCTAGTGAAGGGTTTTTTCACAATTGTAGAGGCAGACGAATCTTTCTGAATCTTTCCACTTTTTATGCCAGCTTCCACCCTCTCTCCGGTTAGTATTAACTCAGTAAACCCAGCAGATGAGCTCCCAATCAAATGGTTGAAGAAAGGGCCCGATAGGGTGCCCAAGAACATATCCACCAACTCTCTTTCAAACAGAGGGGGTTGCACTCTCCCAGCTAGATCTCTCCATTTCTGCGCGTAATCTTTAAAACCCTCATTTGAAACCATAGCCATACTCTGAAGTTGAGTACAGGTGGGCGCCAAATCTGCATTATACTGGTATTGTTTATAGAAAGTTGTGGAAAGATCTTCCCAGTTGTAGACGTCGGCCCTTTCTAATTGGTAAAACCAATCTAGTTGTGTTCCGGATAAACTATCTTGGAAAAAATGGACCCACAAGTCTTTGTCGGCAGAGTGCGGCTAAATCTTTCTCACGTATGATCAGAGGTGCATTTTAGGACATGACACCCTATCATATTTTGCAAACAATGGCACTTTGAACTTTGGTGGGATCACAATTCCTGACACTAGCCCCAATTCTTCAAAGTCTAGACCTGGTACTCTTTGTATTTCCATAGCGCTCAAACGCTCTTCAAGATGTTTGTACTTATCATCAGCCGGAGGGTACTGTTCCTCAGAGTAGTCTTCCTCTTCTTTCTCCTCTTCAGATTCTGACGGAACTGCTGTTTCTTTTCCTTTCCCTTCATCAGATGTTGCTGCGAAATTCAAGGTTCTCCTAGTTTGCCCTTGAAACCTTCTCCCCATGATTACAACACCAGTTGGTTTCTTCTCTTTCTTCTTTTTCTCTTTTGCCAACAGAGTCTTCAGCTCCTCTTGTCCTTTGGCCAGGGTTGTGAGTAATTGTTGAAACTGCATATTTTGAGTTTGAAGATCTTTAAATGTCTGTTCGAGATTCATCTTACTGAAATAAACAGTAGAGAGATGAGGAAACTTGTTGCAAAAGACCTGTTTATGTTATGATGAATTATATGTGCATATGTAATGTTTTTAAGGATTTTAAAAGATTCAAGTTCATTTTAAACAAAAAAGAAACACACGTTATATTAATAAGATAGAGTTTGAGTACATCAATTCCCCTTGGGCAAAATAATACAACACTCTAAGATAAAAAAACGTAGTGTGCATCCTCTTTGGTGCTATGTAGGTATTTAGAGTCTGCTCCTCATGAAGTAGCCTAGTGAGTTCCAAAACCTTCTTCTCACTTGCGTAGAATTGGGCTTCGAAAGTATCTCGCTCTCCTTTGAGTTGTATCCAATCCCTTTGTAGGTCTTCAAGAGATATGGGCATGTCAGGATGTGGGATAGTGTATGGAACTTCTCCCTCCTTCACAGGCTCAATAATCACCGGGAGAATGGAAGGATAAGGCATCATAAGACTTTGAGCGCGGGTTCGTACCCACTTGAGGTAAGGCTCAAGAGGGATGGAATTCTTGTGTCCCAAAGTCTTGCTATCCACCATGTTTAGCATCCTCCATGCTCGAATGAATCTCTGGCGAAGACCTTGATCGTTGTTGTCATAGTCGAATACCAAGCCTTGAATCAGCATCTCATGTGGGCCATCCCTTCGAGCATAACCAAATTGTCTTAGATCCAAGCATGGGTTATAGGTGATACCTCCCCTAATGCCAATTAGAGGGACATTAGGGAATTCCCCACAACTATCAACAATGATAACATTCTCTTTGGATCGAGAGCACCAATGAATATTTGAATGTTTGAGCGTCATTAACCTTTGTGACCATCTTAATCCTTGCTCATTCTTTGAGACTGATTGGGGAAGATGAGAAATAAACCATCTTTCCAGGATGGGAGTGCAACACTTAAGGACACCTCTTTTCCTCATTGTACGAGTGTGAAAAGAGTGTAGGATATCCCCTAGTAATGTAGGCACCAAATTGCGTGACATGAAGATTTTGATGGCACTCACATCTATGAGTTGGTCAGGATTGGGGAACAAGACCATCCCATAGATAAGAAAAGCCACAATTTCCTCAAATGCTTGTAAGTTTAAGGAATTCCAACAGCTTTGAGCCTTCTTAAACAGAAACTTTGCTAAGAAGCCTTTGACACCACTTCTAGTTTCCCAATGAGTTGTGACATCAGATGAGTGCAAGTGCAGAGCTTGAGCAATCTCTTCTGGCTTTGGATCTCTTTCCATACTGTTGAAAGGTAGTTGATTGATAATGGGAATCCTCAAGAGTTGATAGAATTCTTCCAAAGTGGGCACAAGTTGATAGTCGGGAAATGTGAAGCAATGATGCAAAGGATCAAAGAACTGGAAGAACACCTTCATCATATCCTCCTCTGTGTTGGAGGTGACCAAATTGAGTAGACGACCATGCCTCTCGGTGAATGTAGAGTTTTCAGGAATCCTTGAAGCTAACTCTTTGAGTTGTGGAGGAATTCTTACAAGGTTGACTTGGATAGTTTTCCTGCAGAGTGAATCCATATCCTACAAAACAAAAACAAATATGAATCTCCAAAATCCTTGAAATGGTTAGTGGATGCATATGATTCTTATGATGTCCATGATGTTATGCACAAGTATGCATATACAAGAAAATCAAACAAGTTCTTATTTTAGGCTTGCATGGGGTTTTATAGGTAAGTACCCTCTTGAAGTTTAGTTGGCTCAACCTGTCCTAATAATAGTAACCGGGTTCTAAGGAGCTCAATATCATTGGACTGTTTCCTTGGTCATTGTTTCAACTCAAGCCTCTTTAATGGCGACCGAAATATCCCAAGAAACCAACCCTCAATGAGTGTAGTATCGAGTATCTACCAACTTCGGACTGCACCAAAGTCGGTTATCTCACTACATCCTAAAGGCCAAGTTGGTCAAGTAAAGGGTTCTAGAAGTTCATCAGTGCTTCATGACATCACTCAGCGGCCCCGTATTCTCTTTGATTGACTCAAAGGCTACCGGTACCCATAAATATGTCACACTAACATAAATATTGCTTATACCATGTCGGTATATCCCGCACAGTTTCCACAATATATTGCTATTTACCTATAATGTTTCCCAAATCCGGGTGGAGGATTTCAAACCCAAATAAAGAACCATAATGTAAAGCAAACAAGTCAAACAATGTAAGAAAATAAATGTGATCTAAACCCTAAGGTAACCCCACTTTTAGAATTGTCCCCAGCAGAGTCGCCAGTTCTGTGATACGATGGGATAACTGACTTGAGGGTTTTGCGTTTTATCGTAAATGTTGCGGTTTAGTAAAAGTCGCCACCGACTTTTCTTTTATCCAAAAGGAAAGGTGAAAAAGCACAGGAAATACCTTTGAGATGTTTTCTTGAGTTCGGGGGGTAGATTATGAAAAGGGAAGGTATTAGCACCCTTTTCATCCATGGTTTTCCATGGGCTCTTAGTTACTTGCTTAGATCACTTGCTTTTGTTTGTTTGAAATTGTGCTTGGTGTGTCTTTGAAAGTATTTTGTAAAAGAGGCCATTCGCTTAGGCAATCTTTGTAATGATTCTCGTTCGTAAGAATGTATACAAAGACGTTTGTCTTTTTGAAAATGTTTTCAATGTATGTAAGATGTTTTTGAAATGTCTGTTTGTTTTGAAAATAGAAAGGATAGTTGTTTGGAATAGAGCAAGTAACTAGAAGTAATCTACCTACTCAAATGTCTTTCTCGTACATTTTCTATTCCTTTGACATTGTTGTCTTACCATTAATTTGGTAAGCAACCCTATCTTTGGATGTAAATAGGACGGGCGTGAGTCATCGTATAACCATGATTAGCAATGTAGCAAAGTATCTTAGCATTTTGAGAGACTAAAATTGTTTTGTAAGGCAACTTTGAATAGCGTCATCGAGGGACTATGATCTTTTGATTTTGTTTGTTTTACCAAGATAGTTTGCATGCGTAATATGGCTATTTTTTTATAAGGCGACCAAGTGGAGAAACCCTAAGGGTGTTTGTGTGCAAGTGTGTTTGATTGCCTGCATGATTTTATCTTGAATTTGGATTTTCTATTTTTATTGATTTTATCTTGCCATACATATCCTAATCACTAGCATTTACACTTGAAAGCGATAAAAATGTGGAAACGTAAAGTCCTACGTTATTACAATATTTAGGGGGTGGGGGTACAAATTTTTGAATGGGGAGTACCGGCGAGAAAAATAAAGAAAATAACAAGGGGAAGAAAGAAAGAAAAAGGAAAAGAGTCAGCGTGCTGCTGAGAGGAAGTCAGAAGTTATGACCCCGGCCTGCGGCAGAACATCAACCTGTTAGTGAAAATATGTAGGTCAGAAGTTCTGACCCTGGTATGCTGCAAAACAGAAACCTATTAGTGAAAATGTATGGGGTCAGAAGTTCTGACCCTGTTGGGAACACAGTAATTTTCAGAAGTTCTGATATTACCGATGACAAAACAGGCCCCAAAAGTGCTAGCGTCAATGTCAGAACTTGGTCTCCCTCTGTGCTAGTCAGAACATCTGCAATTTGGTTATTTCTCCATAAAACAGAAGACATGCCTAAGACAGTTTCAGCAGGTGTCACGGCGTTTAAGAAGTCAGAACTGAAAGTCAGAGGCAAGTTCTGAACTAATTCGTTCTCTACTTAAGCATACAAATGCATGAAAGTCTCAGAACATGAACAACATCAGAAACATGATATCTACATTGTGTGAGCATGCAATTCTGGTGATGCTTAAGCAGTGTGGTGAGAGTCAGCAGGTGCTTACCTTGCTGTTGGAAGAAATTCTGTGAACTGGAGTTAGCCTTAACTCTGATGGTGTTCTGGACAGGTTCTTTGAATGGATGGATGAAGGGTATATATATGAGTCAGAAAATTGTATGGGTTTTTCTTAGTTGTGTTTAAGGCTCTTGAAACACTAGGAATTTTGGCAGAGTTTCAAGGTGTTTTATTGCTAAAATTTTCGGTTTCTTTTCTAGCAATTTTTCTGGGGTTGGACTGCCTTTTCAGTGGACAATGGTGTTCTATTTATAGGCAAAGCTTTGTGTGTTTGAAAATGTCAAGTAGCACCAACATCATGCACTAGATGCTGACTTACTCTTGAAGAAAGTTCATGAAAAGTTGTGATGGTTGACAGCTTTTAGCCTAGGCTGGGTTAGTAAGCAGGAATTAAGGAAAAGTGAACCTACAAGCAAAAGATAGCGCATGGACTCTTACCTAATTCTGTACAAACCTATTTCTACACTACACGTGGAGAGATCCTTTGGAAAAAGACTCAAAAGTGGTTGTGAGCATTAATGAGCATTAAATGATGATGAGATTTGTTAAAAATCAGAAATCCTGTAATGTCAGATTTTGCATCATTGCTTGAATCTGGATCAGAAGTTCCATTTCAGCGTAGTCTAGAACAAAACACCCTACTTCTGATCTTAGTGTCCTGTTGCCTCAGCATACTCTGAAGGATTCCCCAAGTTTTCCAATAACCTTCTTTGATTTACCTTTGAATACTCTGGATTAGAAGTTCTTCTTCAGTGTAACACCCAATCTTCTGACCCCCTTACCTTCTGATTCCAGCATGTTCTGAAGGAGCTTTCAGGCTTCGTTGCTTTCTTTGCATTCCTCTAGCAAACTCTGACTGAACTTGCATAACTGCTGAAAAAGCCATGTTCTGATTGAAGATTATGTGTTGAACCACGTTTGCAACTTTTGACTGCTCCGGCCTGAAGGTTGGTTCAGAAGTTCTGAAGTGTCATTTTTTCTTAAATACTTTAGAAAAATTCTAAGTATTTAGAATTTAACTCTTCCAAGGTAAAATTTGAATTTTGAGCTTCTTGATGAAATAAACTTCCTATTCCAACGTGTCTTGATGAAATATGATTTTTGTGTTTTGATTTTGATCCAAAAACCAAAGTTTGACTTTTTAGCTTGCAAATGACCATTTTTCCCTTGTAAATGGCTTGATTGGAAAGAAATTATAATTCAAGGCTTGGATTTGTACAAGGGAAAGCTTGAGAATTCAGGGTGATTTTCTTGAGAAATGAGAGGGAAAATATTGGGGTACAACAATATGTAACATAGATAATTTGATTCTTGGATACTCCTAATTTCTTGGGCCCTCTCTTGTTTGTTCCCCCAGAGTTTTGACAACATTGGGCTTAACAACAAAATAATCATATTTGCAAGAATTAAACCTAGATGTTTTAGCCAAAGGTTTTTCCTTAGGTTCAAAAGCAGATATCTCTTTTCTTTTCCCTTATATTTAGGCACAAACCCAGCAGATACAAAATGAGCGTGAAGAGTATTAGGTTTGTCTTCCTTATTAGAATTATATTCGTCATAGGAGTTATAACCAATATTGTTGGTTCCATTTCTGCTCATGCCATAAACCATAGAAGCCATCATGCTTCTCCATATGATTCTGGCTAGGAATTTCTAAAACTCTTTGTCATATTTCATAATGCCATCATCAGTACTCTCAGAAGCTTTTGGAAGGGCTCTCGTGCCTTTGATGGCAGAGTTCTCATCTTTGAGAAAGAAGTTTTCTTCATTTAAAATGGAGAGAACTTGCTTAAGCTTACTATTTTCAAGAGATTTGGATTCAAAGGATTTTTTAAATTCCTTAAATTTAATCTTGAGTGACTCATATTTTCCAATAATTTCAACTAAAGAGAAAGTTAATTCAGAATGGGTAAGGTCAGAAAATACCTCTTTATGTGTCTGAATCTGATTCCGCTTCATCTTATGGATGGATCATTTCAACATACATTCCAGCTTGAGCCATCAGTGCCATGTTAGCACGTTCTTCTTCTGAATCGTCTTCTGAAGAGTCAGAATCATCCCAGGTTTCCACCGGCCCTTTCTTTTTGCTCTTGAGAGCTTTCTTCTCGAGCTTGTCCTTCTGCAGTTCAGGATAATCATTCTTGTAGTGTCTTGGCTCGTTGCACTCATGACAAGTAACTTATTTGCCACTATACTTCCTTTGATTAGAAGTAGACTCGAAGCGACCACCTGTCTTTCTAGTACTTCTGAACCTGTTGCCTTGATTTCTCTTCAAGAGACGATTAACCCTTATGGACAGTAGAGACAACTCATCTTCGTCTTCATCAAAATCTTCTTCTGAATCCTCAATGTCTTCAGCTTTAGGAGCTTTGGACTTCTCATATCTTCTGACAGATTTGAGTGTAATAGACTTTCCTCTCTTTTGAGGTTCATCTTGTTCTAGCTCAATCGTGTGACTTCTTAGAGAACTCACCAGTTCTTTTAGAGAAGTGTTATTGAGATCTTTTGCGAGCTTGAGTGCAATTACCATGGGCCTCCATTTGGATGGAAAGCTTCTGATAATCTTCTTCACATGATCTGTTGTTGAATATCCTTTGTCCAAACCTCTCAGTCTTGCAACCAAGGTTTGAAACCTTGAGAACATCATCTCAACTATTTCATCATCCTCCATCTTGAAGGATTCATACTTCAGAATCAGGATCAAAGCCTTGGTTTCCTTGACTCAATCATTTCCTTTATGAGTCATTTTCAGAGATTCAAATATAGACTTAGTTGAGTCTCTATTTGTGATCTTCTCATACTCAGTGTAAGAAGTAACATTCAGCAAGATAGTTCTTGCTTTATGATATTCTTACAATTCTTCTTTTGTTGATCAGTCATAGCTTTCTTGTCAAGTTGCTTTCCATTCTCATCTGTAGGATGTTCATAGCCATCGACTAACAATAAGTATTTACTCAATACTTTAAGAGATGGGATAATGTTCAAGTCGTCCACAAATCCCCACAGAATAACCTCCACAGAATAATCCCCACGTAGCAGTTCCCGTGAGAATATCCCCCGCAGAGTCATCTTCACAAACTCAACACATTCCCCGCAAGTCCAAAATACCTTAATCATACTCACCAACAGACTCCCCTAGCAGATAAAGGAGTATGATTTTTCCCTCGGTGATGTATCCAACATATGAAGTCTCAACCCTCGTCAGAGAGTATGTCACCAGTACGGTTCGCATAAATTCTCTTCCCCGGTTGAGCTTATTTCTCCAACATGGTAAAATTCCTCAACAGAGCATATTCCTCAGCAGAGCATATTCCGCAACAGAGTGTTTCTCCAGCAGGGCTTATTTCCCCAACAGGGTTTATTCCCTAAACAAGATACATTCTCCCCAACTTGAGTCTATCACTTTGACTGCTGTAAATTACTGGTAAAATTTCTCTCTCCAGCAAAGGGTAGTCCAGGCTGTTATCCCCAGAGAGTTGCTACTGAATCTGAGACCGAACCAGATATCGTTCAATCTTATCCTTCCCAGACGAGTCAGCATCCATATCAGAAGCTCGGTCAGACGGCACCTCGAAAGTTTATCCATCTCTTTTATCCCCCAGTCAGGGTATATAAGGATTAAAATCCCCAGTAGAGCAGTGAACGACCAATGATCCTGAACTTTTCTCCCCAAGTAGATATCAAATTCCCCAGCAGGGTTTCCTAAAACAGAAAGTAGGAATTCCCAGCGGAGGCATTCTAGACAAGATTGAAGATTAAACATATTCTTCTTCCCTAGTGACGATCAAGGATTTATTTTCCCCAGTCAGAGACGTTATACGGAGCTACAAATACGCTTCCATGACATTTCACATTCATACATCATTTACAAATATCATGGCATATGCATATGAAACGCATATAACACACTCTCATTTACTTTGAGAATATCATTAAGCAATGCATTTCATACATCATGACAATACATACAACTAACTCTTTATCTTTTCAGGTAAAATCTACAAATAGACGAATATCATCAACAATTTTCAAACAGGTCACAGATTAATTCCTGAAACAAGACAGAGCAACTATCTGTATGAACAGACACAAATTAATTCCTAAAACAAGACAGGACAACTATCTCTGAAAACAAATTGTAGATCAATTCCCGAAATAGGACGGGCGACTATCTACATAAATAGGTCCAAGATTAATTCCCGAAACAAGATAGGGAAACTATCTATGTGACCAAGTCAGAGATTAATTCCCGAAACAAGACGAGGCAACTATATACACGGCCAACAAAAAAGCAGGTCTTAAATTAATTCCTGAAACAAGACAGGGCAACTATTTGTATGACCAGACACAGGTTAATTCCTGAAATAAGACATGGCAAATATCGTCCAAGATTAATTCCCGAAAAAAGACGGGGGAACTATCTTTCCATCTTTATGAACAGGTGAAGATCAATTCCCGAAACAGGACGGGGTGACTATCTTTATCACTAGGTGGTATGGATTCCCGAAATAGGACAAATTTACCAATAAGAACAGACTGTAGACCGATTCCCGAAACAAGACGGGGCGACTATCTACATGACAAACATTTCCCTTCAGAGACTGAATTCTGAAAGGCATCTTCCTCAGGAACTAAGTTCTGACAAGCATTTCCCTCAAAGACTAAATCTGACAAGCAGCTACTCAGACACCTTCCCCAGAGGTTCATTCTGGAAAGCGTTCTTCAGATACAATCGAGCGTATACTCATTCTGATAATTCTATCAACAATTACTTTGGATTGTGTCTATAAGTCCATATCCGACGATTCTCAACCACCTCTCTGAATGGCATCTTTAATCCCGTTCAAGAAATATTATCAACCAACAGCGTTACCTCCTGTACATGCGAGTGCAAATTTCTGGGCACTTAAGTGTTCAATCATCTTCTACCTTCAAGTCACGAATGACAGACATGGCAATCTAACTCTTCATGTTTAAGAAGATTGAATAGAGGAAGTTGTTGTATCCTAAAATTTTCCCTCCCATTTTTCTTCAAGACATCCTCCTAGGATTCTCAACTGCTCAAGGTGGCTCAAGAATTGATCATACAAATTCTCCTCCTAAGCAAGAGGTCCACAACTAGAGTTTTGTGTTTCACAAGAAAATTTAGGTTTCTAAGTTCTCAAATGGTTTTCATGGTTCTACATATGTCTTCAAGAATTCTCATATCAAGTTTCATGCCTTGCATCACAAGTTTGCTCAGTCAATTGCTCGAATGATGGAAAATTAACTATATTGGGTAAAAAAGTCAACCATGGTCAACATACAATCAAAGTTCAATATTTTTGGTCAAAATCAACATTTTGAAGTCATATTCATCATTTGACCAAGGGTTGATCATGATTCCTCAAGAAAATCTCTCAAATCATCAAAAGTCAAAAGTTGCCAAATTAGAGTTTCCTTAAGTGAAGTCAACTGAACTTTGACCAAGCATAACTTTCACATGCTTCATCAGCTTTTCCCCAACTAAATCCCATTTTAAATGGAATTCAATTCTCTACAACTTTGTCTATCTAAACTCAAGTCCAAAAAATGCATCATTTGAGAGATATAAGCCAATACATTACAGGTCATTTCAAAAGTCAACAATAAGACATTTTTTGTCAAGGCAACTTACATCAAGATAAAGTCTTCAAAAGCAAAAATGATCAACATAGAGGTTGTAGAGGACATATTGAGATTTCCAAAAAGTCCAATATAGCCTTCAAAAGATAAAAATTGAGAGAGTTATGGCCAATGCAAGTTGGGAAATTTTGAGCAAATGTATGAAGTTCAAAGTGAGCAAATTTGTAATTTTGGACTATTGGGCCTAAGTTTTAAGGTCCAAACGTGTTCATGACATGTTTAAAGACCCATAAGTCCATTCATGCATTATCTTTTATTTTTATTTTACTTATTTTGTTTTTTATTCAATTAAATCCAAAATAAATTAAATAAATATAAGACCAATGGACCAAGGCATGTGGGCTTTGCTATGAATCATTTTTAAGGCCCAAGATTACATAAACAAGCTGTCAAATTCGTGCAAAGCTGATTGGTGAGAGATTGAGCCAAAAATAGCAAGTTTCCAAATCAAATCTTCACCACTTAATGCAAGATTTTCTTCAATTTTTGTTGACCTAATTTCATATCCTATATATACCTAACAAATATCAATGCAAAGCACACGTAAAAAAGCTGCCTCCAAAGAACACAAAAACTCTCAAAATTTCTCAATATAGGGCAACACAAAACCATATTCTCCAACTACTCTCAAGCCATTCCAAGTACCAATCCAGCCTCCTTAGATCTCCAGGAGTCACTCTCAATCCTTAGGCAGTCTCAAAGCATCATAGAGCTCTCTCATTCAGCCTCACCGTAGTTGGTAAAATTATTCAAGCTCATACTCTTATTTTATGCTTTGTTGAATCATTTAACATACACATACATATTCAGCATGATATTTAGAATGTTTTTGAACCATTGTTTGTAAGTTCTAACGCAGGAATAACAAGGTGCCATGATTAGGGCATGAAGCTCCGACTTCATAGTATCTACGTGTACAAGCCGTTTTAGGTTAAATGGAGGCCACCACTGGATTTGCAACCCCCAAATTAGGGGAGTAGGGTCCCTATAATCTTTGTTGTTATTGATTTTCGCAGGTTTGCAAAATTGGGCAATCGGAGAAGACAATTAGAAACCACCATCCAGGGTGGTTTGATCGGTGGTTGAAGCGCGTGGCAGAACGAGATAACACGATTGGCTGATTCAAATAATAGGGGCCCGCATGTTTCTATTTTGTTTTAAAATTGAAAATTAAAATTGGTTTTATTATATAATCATTTATTTACGTTTCATAACTGGATGTAACAACCACCCTAGTGGCAGGAGCGAGCACGTTAAGGCATGATTGATACTCAGGGCGTGGGTTCGATCCCTGGTTTTGTCAATTTTGTGATTATTTTTTCAGGATATCATGCAGTTCATCACAAAACTTTTTCCATTCATTCTCTAGCACAAGCAGGCGCTTGGCCTGGTGGAGAGCAGGCACACTGGTGATCCAAGGGGTGTGGGTTTAACACCCACCCCATGCATTTTTGCCTTTTTTGTCTAACCTAATTTTTATTATTTACTAACCCTTTTCTTTTCTAATTATTTTCATATTTTTTTAACCTAAAACTTTTTTCAATAAGCCAAATCAAATCAAAAATTAGGGTTAGAGTTTTTCTTAACTAATTAGGTTTTTAACATTTTTTAATTAATTAATTAAATTAGACTTAGGTTTTTGTTTTATTAATTAATTTTTAAATTAATATAAAATTAGGTTAATTTATTTCTTTTAAAACACAAAAAAAATCATTTAACACAAAAATATCAAATTAGGTTTTTTAGATCTTTAAAAATATTTTTCCTAACATTTATTTTTCTTTGTTATTTAATATCTTAGATTAAATGTATAGGATTTTGCAACTTTGTAATAGTCGTAGTTTACATTTTCGCAATTTTTTTCCTTATTATGTAACTGCTCATGGGATTTAATAGCCTAGGTTTATTTTCCCGCACTTTATTTTCCGCACCTATACTATGTATGCTTGTACGTATATATAATTGTATAGTAACTAGACATGTATGGAAAGATCTAAAACAAAACACTAGATAACCCTAATCAAGATCAAATAACTGAATTAAATCACTTTTCACACACTCACCTCTAGGGTAACCTCACTCGTTGCCTCAGAAAACAGTCGTGTCCCTCAAACGTGGGGACGCTTTAGCAAAGACCCTCAGTTAAAAAGATCGTAGTCCCTCGATGACCCTTACGATGCTGCCTTCGGTAAATGATCTTAGTCCCTTATGATAAATTGCTAAAGCGCCCCTACGAGTTTCCTTTATGATTGTACGATGACCCTCACATGTCCCTTCACAACCAACGATAGGGGTTCCTACTAACTAATGATAGGATAAACTATCTAAAGGAGGAGGAGAATAACATGAAATACTTTTGAGTAAGGATAGAGTATTGTTAATCGCTTGCTCACACAAAAACAAAACAAATATCTTTTTCACATCACACTTTTCAAAACGAAATATTTTCAAATAAACATTTTGTATGCATTCTTAACTGATACAAGAATCATTACAAAGTTGCCGCACTTAGGTATTTTCAAAATATTTTCAAACAAACACATTCACAAAGAATTTTCAAAAGTGAGCTAGTGATTAAGAGCTTGTAGATACTATGGATGAAAAGGCTGCTTACACCTTCCCTTTTCATAAACTACCCCCCGAACTCAAGAAAATCTCGAAGGTCTTTCCTGTTCTTTTCACCCTTTCCTTATTGGATAAAAGAAAAGTCGGTGGCGACTCTTGCTATCCGTAAAATTTGTGATAAAACACAAACCAAGTCAGTTCTCCCACCGTATTACAATTTCTCTACAGATTTTTTGTGCAACGGTTTAATGTAGTTTTGTTGAACTGATTCGTTGATTTCAAATTATTACAAGTACTTCTTTTATAGCTTAAAAGAAGAGATTCGTTGAAGGGTATAATAGGAAATATAAATACAGTTGTATTGTTCCCAACGGTCATGGTGAGAATGGTAGATAATAGTACAAAAAGGTATGTCCTTGTGCCACTCTTGAGAGTAGAGGTCACAATGTACTTTTGTACTTTAATACTCACCATCACACGCAATCCTTTAGTATTGATCTTTGTCTTCTATGTCTTCAAAGGCTTCTAATATATTTATTGATGAAGCATGTTGTAGAATGATCATAACTAGTATCTTCCATAACCTAAGTCATTAGAACCTTTAAGGGCTTATTTAGAGAACCCTTGCCTTCTTCAGCCTTTAGCACTTGGTCTTCAAAAGAATGTCTTCAGAACTTCATTCAACATAACCTTTTTCTTCAGCATCTTCAGAACATGGAACATCAGAAGTAAAGCTTTAGAAAGACTCCAAAGCTTCCTTGAATAAGTCACGACCAGAAGCTCTTTTACTACCGTTCCTTAGAATCGTTGCATAATACGCATTTAATAATCTTGACTTAACTTTGTAACACATCAAAGGCATTCTTTCAGAGTGTTGAGTTCAAAACCTGGTGGCGTCACACACCTTCTTACCAGATTCAGAACCTATATGACAAAAGCCACACACTAGACAGAAACATGTTAGAGTATACAATTGTTATTAGAGATAACATGTAAAGTTATCATCAAAACATAAGGCCAAATGTAGAACTAACTTTGTTCTCACATTATTTTCTCACCAATGGGCGAGTCAGTACAACCAAATGGGATCAACAAGTGGCTCAAGAATGCTACATGAGTAGCCTAGAGACAGTCAGAGAAGAGCTCGCCCTTATTGATGTTCCCCCTTATAAAGTTCCAAATACTTTATTTGAATATTGGAACCCCAAATTGGGAGCAGAAGCTGAAATGATCACTCCCATAAAAGTTTTGAAGGAGGTCCATATAGGCCCTCACGCCCACCAGGTGACGAAGATAGGTACATTTTTGTTCACAAAGAAGGAAAGGGAACTAGTTGAGTAACTCATTAAGAGTGTTAACTTCTTAGACTGGGCTCTCTTCGACATGCCTGGAATAGACACCAAAGTGGTGAGTCATCGCCTTACCATCCACCCTTCTGCCAATCTAGTGGCATAAAGGAAGCAGAAAATTGGCGAGGAAAAAGGGCCACCATTGATGAACGATGGGAAAGTTATTTGATGTTGGGTTCATCATAGAAACAATGTATCCCACTTGGCTTGCTAACTTGGTTATAGCACGGAAAGCTAGCAACATGTGGCAGATGTGCATAGATTTCATCGATCTAAATGCCACATATCCTAAAGATTTGTACCCACTGCCATACAATGATCACCTTATTGACAAATCATCAGGCTACCACATGTTGAGCTTCATAGATGCATACTTGGGTACAACCAGATTCTGATGGATTCTCTGGACGCACCCAAGACAAACTTCATGTCGAATCACATAAACTACTACTACTACAATGTCATGCCTTTTTGCTTAAGAACATTTGCGTTACCTACCAGCGTCTCATGGATGTTGTCTCCATCCATCCAGATATGGAAAAATCTGGAGGTCTATGTATATGATATGATAGTTAAAACTATCGAGGTACGCATCCATGTAGAAGATTTGGAAGATGGCTTGCAGTTTGTTAGGAAGCATGATATGCGCCTAAACAACGTCAAGTGTTCATTTGGGGTCTAGACAGGGAAGTTTCTGGGGTTCATGATTACACATATATGCATCGAGGCCAACCTAGATAACTATCAAGCAGTCATCACAATGAGGAACCCCACTAACATAAAGGAAGTAAAATAGCTCATAGGCTGCCTCATCGCCCTTTCTCGTTTCCTTTCTTGCGCAGGAGACAAAGACTTCATCTTCTTATTGCCATAAAGAAGAATGATAGGCTTGAGTGGACCCTCGAGTGCGAGGAGGATTTTACCAAAGTCAAGAACTTCCTCACTATGTCCCCCGTCCCGACTCTCCTATGGGAATATTCAGTTTGTGGAAAAAAATTTTGAAGGTGATATACTTTTAATAAGGACATCAACTTTTGATGATGGAAACTAATAAATTACGATAAGTCAAGCATGAACGATTACATGGATAAATATGTAAAACTTATCATCAGGGTTTAATGGACTTTACTATTCGATGATGGAAATCAAATGAAATGCAAGTTTCCACAAAAGAGAAAGTATCTGAAAAAGTCTTGAAGTAATATGGTACCTCCTAATTTAGTAGTGAGTGAACCTATTTGTAAAGCATAAGAGTTTTATCGCAAAAGTGCAAGACTAAAGCACACACACACTAAAATGTTTTTCAAAATGTTTTTACCAAAGAAAGTATCTTTAAAAAACATCTTGAAGTTATTCTAGATGAATTAGAAACTATCAAAATTGCAAGAGGCAAAACATTTTCTTATCTAATCGGTTAGAGCTTTTGTCTAATCGGTTGGATAAATTCAAAATGGATTCACAAGCGATTAGGGTAGCACCTTAATGATGCACAACAACTATATATATTTTCCTTCCTTTTATAAACTTACAAATGATTAATTTTCAAACATCTAATATGTTATGAAAAAATGCAAATCGATTAAATAATCATAAACGGCATTAATTTGAAATTCCATTTTGAGTCAACCTCTAGCCTATAAACAGATGTCTTATATTCTCATTTTAATCTATCCACAATCGTGTTTGGACACTTTCAACTATCACTCACATCAATCACATAGTGATTATTTTCTTGAGTAGTCTTGTCATCTCCATGGTTCTTTTCACTATGTTGGCAAAATGAAGGTTTTAAACTTTCACATAAGAGTACCAATTAAAAAAGACATTTCTCACATTCATGTGATACAGTTTGAACTTCATCATACATGACAATCTTGGTATCAACCTAAAGGTTCCATGATGGCAAATTAGCTCAAGAGTTCTGGTATCACAAAAACATCCATCTTCTTTAGCAGATATCACAATGTTTCCTTGCTCCATATCAAGGCTAATGAGATCAAAATCTTCATTTTTGACAATAACATCTACAAATTTCATACCCTTAACAACACACACCAGAAGTAAGATTTCATCCATACTTCTTAGATCTTCACATACTATCTCCATATTCTCTATTTTGCATGATCATGGTTGTTACCATCATTGACTCTAACAGTATCAACCTCAATATCTTCATGGATTTGATTATCATTCTTCTTATGCATTTGAAACTCTGTCAACATGTTGTACAAGATGTCTAGCATATTTTGACCAATATATTGAATCCCCGTATGGGTTTCCTGGATCTTTTCACCAAAAGAATTTTGACTAAGACAATGATTTCTCACAGTCCCCTACACGATTGAAACATCAATCCCATTTCCACCAGCATCTTGATCAGACTTACCAACATGTGGAATATTGTGGAAAGCAATATTTGGGACATACATCTTATGACTAAGAATCAAGTGTCCAAGATGAACACCAATGTCGACATTACCAAGCACAATATCATGATTTTGATTGATAAAAACTCCAGAAATACGAGAAGGAATCCCAATAGGCATATTTATGCCATAACCATTATTCTTATTTACCTTCTTCTGAACCAATGTTGGTTGTTTAATACTGGAAGAACCTCTAGTGAAGCACACTCACACTAAAATGTTTTTCAAAAATGTTTTTACCAAAGAAAATACCTTAAAAAAATCTTAAAGTTGTGCCAGATGAATTAGGAACTGTTAAAATTGGATGAGGCAAAATTTTGACTTATCTAATCAGTTAGAGCTTTTGTCTAATTGGTTAGATCAATTCAAAATTAAGTCACAAGCGATTTGGACAATGCCTTAATGATGCACAATAACTAGATATATTTTCCTTCCTTTTATAATCTTACAAACAATTATTTTTCAAACATCTAATAGGTTATGAAAAGGTGATAATTAATTAGATTATCATAAACTGAATTAATTTAAAATTATATTTTGACCTAACTTCTAGCCTATAAATAAAGGTCCATTTTCTCATTTCAATCTATCCATAATCGTGTTTTTGAGATTTTCAACTGTCTCTCTCTAAACTTTTCTTTAAATTTCTCTCACTAATGTTTTAGCCTAAGTGGTTTTATGAGAAAAGTCATTTTGTGAGTGAGGAAAATTTGTGATTCTAGAAAGGGTAGAATTATAAATTCACCAATAGAATCTTTTGTATACATCTGAGTTGAATACTGTCCATTTAAAAGTTTATTTGTGTTAGAAGCTAAACCCGTTAAGAACTTTGGTTTGGGATTGTGTGATTCAATTCCAATTTAGGTTCGAGATCAGCCCATGATAAAATCTCATAGGTTCTTGGTCAGCCCAATATTAAAACTTAGATAAGTTGAAGCTCAACCCGATATTAAAAACTTCATAAGTTCGAGATCAGCCGGATGTTAAAATATAAGTTTTTGGTTATCCCTTGTAAAACCAAGATTTTGAACTTGAAGACTAACATTTCCAAGGTTCTTGTTTGTGGAAAGAGGATTAACTATTTCAATCTATCATTGGAATGGAAGATTGGCCACTTCACTCCTAAGATTATTTTGAAGAAAAGACACAAACGCCCACATCCATCGTCTTTAATTATTTGGTTGAAAGTCAACCATAATTTCCTTATATAAACTCTTGCTCAAGACCACAACATACGACTAAACTCTTCCTCAAAAAAATCAATACTACTGCATGCTCAAAAATAAATCGAACTCATAAGTTATAGTTAAATACGAGAAGACTTTTACCATCTTATCATAGTACTCTTGGTGTAACATGAAACACAAATAGAATAATGAGACAAAGTGATATTCCTTAAATAAAACAAGAGATCATTTTAGGAATTATATAATTTTTACTTTTGATTGTGTCGAAGTGTAACCAAGAAAACTGTTAGAAATCCACCAAATATCTATGATGAATTTCTACCAATCTTGATGAACAAGATTGATATCATCATACAATGACAATGAATTATGAGAAAAGAAAAGAAAATAAAGAAGAAAATTATTTTCTGCAGAGTTTCTTTCTGCCTACAAATTGTGGAAAACTTTATTAATCACTTGCAACTGCAAATTCTGTGATTACAATGAATTGACTTGATTACAAAATTAGGGGTTACTCCATCTATTTATAGATTTAGGTTAGCTTGCTCCTAAGCCAAAGCCCAAAACTATAAATCCAAAAATACCTATTTTGGTACTAAATCAAATCTATTTATTTTGGATCTAAATCAAATCTATCTAAATCTAAAATAAATAAAATATGTGTGTAGCATTTTCGACACACCTACTTCGACACTCTCTTGTCTATGTCGAGCAAACTACTTTGACACAAGGAATTACTTTCAACACACCACCTAATTCATTGTGTCTAAGTTATCTACATTCATCATAGCTCGTAGTCTTCAAAATACTTCGACCTGCACACCCTTTGTCATGATGTCTGTAATTTGATTCTCAGTTCTGCAGTGTTCCAAATTCATCTTCCCATCTTCTACCTGCTCTCAAAGATAGTGGAACCTCATTTTGATGTGCTTGCTTCGAACATGTGCTATCGGGTTCTTCGCGAGATTGATAGCTGACATGCTCTCAATCTTCATGGTAATTGCTCCATGATCTTTCCCTGTTATCTCTTCGACCATGTTCAGCATCCAAGTTGCTTGACATGCACAAAGAGAAGCAGCTATGTATTCTACTTTGCATGATGATAATGCCACTACTAGTTCCTTTCTTGAACTCCAAGCTACCGGTGCACCACCTAACATAAACACATATCTTGTTGTTGATTTTCGATCTTCAGTATCACTACACCAACTCGAATCAGTGTATCCCACTAACTTGCATTCTTTTCCTTTATCAGCTGTAGGAAAAAAAATGCCATAGTCAAGAGTTCCTTTGAGATACCTTAGTATCCTCTTCACTGCTGCTAGATGTGATACCTTTGGCTTCTTCATGAATCTACTTACCATACCTACACTATATGCTAATTCATGCCTTGTATGACAAAGGTATCTCAATGACCCAATAAGTCTTCTGTATTGGGTTAGATCGACATCATCTTCATCTACATATTTTGACAATTGCAGTCTTGGTTCTGTAGGTGTCGAAGTTGAGTTGCATTCTTCCATCTCAAATCTCTTGAGAATTTCTCCTACATATCTTCTTTGATGCATCATCAAATCTCTACTGCTCTTATAGAATTCGATGCCAAGGAAATATGAAATCTCACCCAGATCAGACATTTCAAATTCCTTGTTGAGATCACCTTTGAAGTCTTCGATCTCACTTTTGCAGCTACCTGTTATCAACAAATTATCGACATAGAGACATAGTATAAGCAATTCACTATTGCTTATTCTTACATATACTCCATGCTCAGTTATGCACTTCACAAATTCCTTCTCCTTTAGGAAACTATCAATTTTCTTATTCCAAGCTCTTGGAGTTTATTTCAATCCATACAGGGCTTTATGCAACCTGTACACCTTTCTCTCTTCATCGTGTTTCACAAACCCAACTGGTTGTTTAACATAAACTTCTTCGTCTAAGGGTCCATTTAGGAATGCACACTTTACGTCCATCTGACATATGTGCCATCTGTTTATTTCTGCTAGACCAACAACTAACCTGATTGTTTCGATCCTAGCAACAGTTGCAAAAACTTCATCAAAGTCTATTCCTTCTTTCTGTAGAAATCCTTACGCCACAAGCTTTGCTTTGTGTCGAGTTACTTCCCCTTTGGAATTCATTTTCACTTTGTATACGCACTTGACATCAATTTCCTTCTTGCCTTGTGGCAATTTGACAAGTGACCAAGTGTTATTGTCTTTGATAGACTTCACTTCTTCGCTCATTGCTTTCACCTACTTCGAATCCTTCAATGTTTCAATTGCATTGGCAGGTTCGACATCTGCATAGAAAGCATAATGTACTAACTCACCTTCATTATCTATCACATCATCTGATGTAATCACACAATCTTGCAATCTTGCAGACATGCGTCTTGTTCTTTGAGGTCTGTTTGTACTTGGTTGATCTATAACTGCTGGTTCCTCTTGTCCAACTTCTCTTTCGACTTGAGTTTTTGGTTCTTCAAGTAGGATTCCCAATGAATCTTTCTTGATATTTTCAGTCCAATCCCATTCTTTAAGCTCATCTATGATCACGTCCCTGCTAATCACAATCTGCCTGTTCACTGGGTCGAACAACTTGTAACCTCCTGTCGAATGATATCCAACTAGAATAATTTGACTCGACTTGTGATCAAGTTTTCTTCTCAACTGATCTGGCACATGTCTATATGCAATAGATCTAAATACCTTCAGATGACTCAAGCTAGGCTTCACACCAGACCAACATTCTTATGGAGTAACTCCTTCTAGATTCTTCGTAGGACATCTGTTCAAAATGTATGTTGCAGTCGACACAGCTTCTCCCTAAAACTCTTTAGGTAAATTCTTGTCTTTCAACATTCTTCTCAACATATTCATGATGGTTCTATTCTTCCTTTCTGTAGTTCCATTATGTTGTGGAGTATAGAGTGGGACCACCTCATGCACAATCCATTCCTTTTCACATAACCTGTCAAAGCCTTTCGACACATAATCTCCACCACCATCAGTTCTCAAAACTTTGAGTTTTTTAGACCACTTTGTCTTTCGACCATAAACTTAAACTTGGAAAATGCCTTGATCACTTCACTTTTCTTCTTGATCAGGTAAGTCCACAGCTTTCGACTGAAATCATCTATGAATGTAACAAAGTATTTGTTACCTCCCATCGAATCCACCTGGATTGGTCCACATACATCAGAGTATATGACTTCAAGAATAACCTTCGACCTGCTTCCTGCATCCTTGCTGAAGCTATTCTTGTGTTGCTTCGCCTGCACACATTCGTCACATACCTCGTTTGGAATATCGATTTCTGGAAATCCTGAAACCATATTTCTTATCTTCAAATCTCTAATGTCTCTGAAGTTGAGATAGCCTAGTCGATAATGCCATATCCATTCATCTATTCTAGCTGCAGTCGAAAGGCGCTTGTGCTCCATCACATTTAGTTCGATCTTAAAGATTCTATTCTGAGACATAGGAGCTTTCAAGATTAATCTTCCATTTGCGTCGATGACTCTCATCATCTTATCTTAGATCGACACTTTATAATTCTTTTCGACCAACTGCCCTATACTGAGCAAATTGCTCTTCATGCCTGGTACGTAGAACACATTGGAAATTACTGACCTCTTGCCATCTTTCGTCATAATCATAACATCACCAATACCTTCAGCTGCTAGGATATTGTCATTTGAGAATTTTACTATTTTTTCATTGAGGGCTTTATGTTGACAAACCAGTCTTTCCTTCTAGACATATGTGATGAGCATCTAGAATCCAAGTACCATTGGTCCTTGAATCTATCTCCATCTCTTGTTGTGACCATCATCATCTCTTCTTCTTCTTCTTCTTCATGTTTTACAAACTTTGCATCACTTTCTTAATTCTTTCACTTTTCTGGACAATCACTCGAATAATGACCATACTTCTGACAATTGTAACATTGAATGTGACTCTTGTCAGGTTTTCGACCACCACCTCTTCCTCTATTTGCAACACCACCTCGTTGGTTGCCTTGGTATGGTCTTCTTTGATTTGACATGTTTCCTTCGTTCTGGTTTCCTCTACCAATCGATTTATTGTAGCCGCCTCTACCTCTGTCGAACCACTTTCCTTTGTCTTTGGTTTCTTTTGCTGAATGTGCCTGCAAAGTCATATCACTCTTCGACTTACCTGCAACTCTTTCAGTCATTCTTTGTTCATGAGATTCAAGTGTCCCTTAAAGCTCTTCCTTTGTCAATTTCAACAAGTCTTTCTCCTCTTCTATAGCCACCACCACGTGGTCGAACTTAGGAGCCAAAAATCTCCAGATCTTCGAAACAACAACTCTTGTTGTTAATGTTTCTCCACATACCTTGATTTATTTCACTAGTTTTGTAATCTTAGTGAAGAAATCAGATATACTCTCACTATCTTCCATCCGAAGCAATTCATACGTTTTCTTGTGAGTTTGTAACCTCACTTCTTTCACCTTTTCTGCACCACCAAAAGACCTCTTAAGAACCTCCCAAGCTTCTTTTACGGATTCTGAATCACTCACTTTTTCAAAATTTTCTGGACTCAGACATTGATGAATTATAAAGAATGCTTTATAACTCATCTTCTCAGATTCTGTGTGTTTCTTCTTTTCTTCTTCTGAAGCGTTTTCTCCAAGCGCTTCCAATCCATCCTTTACAAGATCCCAAAGACCTTGACACCTGAATAAAACTTTCATCTATTTGCACCAATTCTCATAGTTGCCTACTTTTAGAACTGGTAGAGTTGTTGGATAATTTGTATTCCCATAATTCACCATCGTGAATTCTTCTTCTTCCTCAACCGTTCTTGATTGATACTTCTCTTGAATCGATTAACCGAGCTCTTGATACCAGATGTTGGAAATCCACCAAATATCTATGATGAATTTCTACCAATCTTGATGAAAAAGATTGATATCACCACACAATGACAATGAATTATGAGAAAAGAAAAGAAAGAAGACAATTATTTTCTGCAGAGTTTCTCTCTGTCCACAAACTATGGAAAACTTTATTAATCATTTGCAACTGCAAATTCTGTGATTACAATAAATTGACTTGATTACAAAATTAGGGGTTACTCCATCTATTTATAGATTTATGTTAGTTTGCTTCTAAGCCAAAACCCAAAACTATAAAAAGCCTAAAATACCTATTTTGATACTAAATGAAATCTATCTATTTTAAATCTAAATCAAATCTATCTATTTTAAATCTAAATCAAATCAAATCTGTATATAACATTTTCGACACACCTACTTCTAGGGGTGTTCGCGGTGCGGTTCGGACGGTTTTGAAGAAAAAAATCACCCGAACCGCAAGAGAAAAAAACACGCGGTTCGGTTTGGTTCGGTTGGATTTTAAAAATAAATCCGAACCAAACCAAACCAAACTAATGCGGTTTGGATTGGTTCGGTTGGTTCGGTTTTTTATAAAAAAAATTATTAAGACATACATACAAATATAGAGGAAAATATAATTTTGTGTTTAATTGTTCATACATTATCATAAAAAAATTTATAATTGTCAAAATAAATTTATAATTTGATACATAAAATTGCGTATTATAATTTTATCTAAATCTAAAGAATGATATAAACAATATTGCATTCTTAAATAAATATTATACAAAGAATACGATAAAATATATTTTGTGAAAATAATATTTATAAATGAATAATGTTTTATTTTTTTATGATTTGTAAATTAAAATGAATCTAATACAAAATATGATAAAATATACACATAATACATGTTGATTTCTCTATAGAATTAAAAAATATATATTGGTTAGTAAGATTTTATAACATAATGCGGTTTTGTTTGGTTTGGTTCGGTTTGTAAAATATAAACCGCAAACCGAACCGAACCGTTCGGTTCCGCGAGAAAATGACCCAAACACATCCGAACTAAATACAATTTTTTACGATTTCGGTTTGGTTCGGTTTGATTTTGCGATTTTTCTATTGGGCCGGTTTGGTTTTGAACACCCCTACCTACTTCGACATTCCCTTATCTCTTTCGAGCAAACTGTTTTGACATAAGAAAATATTTTTAACAAAAATAAGGGGTGCAACCAGCATAAAAGCAAATTTTAATGATTCATTTTCTTCGTCGATAATTGAAGACGAATCCCAATTCCTCCATTGTTCCATTTCAGTAGCTCCATAATCGAAAGACCTCCACAGTCTCCGGCGATTCGGTACGTTACAGTATCTCTCAGACGATAACCTCTCATTCTCTATTCAAATACTCATCACTTTTTTTCTTCTATTTTTTCCGATTAAATTGCACTCTCTTTACCCATGCAAAGTTTACTACTTTCAATAAATTGACCTAAGTTTGCAGTTTAATTTCTCTGACCCAATTCTTCTACAGTTATCTATGTTGTATTATAATTTTTATCCGCTTGTTTTTCAGTTCCCAATTTTTTTCAAGAGAAACTATGCATACAATTCTAGTGTAGCTTATGTGGTTAAGTGATTGGTTAGGGTTTTTGTGGCTTTAATGTCATTTATGCTTTGTGTTGTTTGCTCAGGAATTTTTCGGAAACAATGAGGCGGCAGGGGCAGTATGGTGATGCATCTGCGAATAGTTATGGAGCTTCGCAGATGCATCATCATCATCTTCATATGGCTGGTCAAAGGGTGGAGACTAAGTCTGGTAATTTTGAAGGGCGGCTAGAGGCATTCACTCCAGAGAGAGATAATCAGTATCCGAATTCTAAGCCAGAGGGTCAGTGGAGATGGGAATTGGATGAATCGAAGATGTCTAGTAATCCTATGATGTCGAACATGTTTAATGAAGGCAAGTGTGTTGTTCGTTGTTTCCTTATGCTTGATTATGCACCACTTTATTAAAACCTCTATTAACCTCAATGGCAATGTTGTCAATATACATCATAAAAAACAGTTTTTGGTTTCTGAACCTTAGGGCAACTTTGCATGTTCAGGTCAAGAGGGTGGTGATGCTTCAAGGTCCTATTTTCAAGGGCAGAGGCCTGATCCTAAATTAGCTTTGCAGAACCGGAGCAACAGTGATTCCAGATCTCAGGCCCATGGAGAAGATATAGATGTTAGGTATGAAGGAAATCATTCATCACAAACTTTTGAGGGTCTTGAGCAGAATTTTCATGATGACATTATTAAACTGACTAAAGAACAGCAGGATGTTGAAGATGCAGAACATGCCAGGCACAGAGAGGTTAGCTTTAAATGTTAACACTATTATTTTTCACTTGGCTCTTTGAATACCCAAAATCTGCAACAAAATTGTCAACCTTGATGTCTTTTTTTCTTTTTCTTTCAAAATAGATGAACACATAATCATGTAATACCCTTGATGGATTGAGTACAGATCCTGCTAGGTTAACAAAAAAAAAAAACTTTTTGGGGTTTAAGCATACTGAAAACAGGAGAAACATGATGAGCATAGAGAGTTTAGACTGCTTTCGAAGATATTTAGTTTTATAAACAAATGATCATCATTAATAAAACTAACTATATTATTATGGCTAAGACAAGTTTTCAAATGAGCGCAGCAGGGGAAGTTATTAACATAAACTTAGGAATATTTCATAACCTAAAACTAACTATGCATCATGGTTTCCAGACAGAAGTTTGAAGGTGTTTTTAAAAACCTAATTTACCGTGTTAGGGTATCTAACCCCTTAAAGGGTCTTACTTTGTTAGAGTGCATTGTTGTACACATTTTTCTGTTGCTGTATTGTCCATCACTAACAAGGTAGTTAAAATCTAGATTTTATGCAAAATTGAAGGGTAAGTAAAATCATACAATCTGAACATTAATTATAAAATTATAGAAAATTCAATAATCTAAAATATGTACATATAAATTCATATATATGCATATAAAGTAGCATAAGTAAGATATAGAAAACCTTAAATCACTCTAGAAATACTTGTGTAAATTTAAATTCATAAGCATAGTTGCTTAAACAAAACAACTAAAGCTAATAAAAAACTAGTCTCAAACAACAAACTCAAACTCAAAAGTGTCAAACAAAGCAATAAAAGATAGTAAAAAACATCAAGAACACTTGATCTTCAATTTTGAAATAATCTTCATCTTCAGCTCCACTTCCTTCACCAACAACAACAACCAAGCCTTATTCTACTAAGTGGGGTCGGCTACATAAATCAACTTTCGCCATAATGTTCTATCCAGAACCATTCTTCTATGCAAATCTTTAATCTCGATATCTTTCTTAAAAACTTCTCTTATAGTCTTTCTAGGGCCTTCCTCTTTTTTTAGTTGTTTGACTTCTCTCCATCCGATCTACCCTCCTTATCGTAGAATCTACAGGTTTTCTCTCTACATGTCAAAGCCACCTAAGTCTATTTTCCACCATCTTCTCTACTATAGGGGCTACCCCAACACTTTCTCTAATAATTTCATTTCTAATCCTATCCTTTCTAGTCTTACCACACATCCAACACAACATCCTCATCTCTGCTACACTTACTTTATTCTCGAGCACATTTTTTTGTTGCTCCACTTCCTTCACCATCCAAGTTATTAAGATATTCTCTATCTCTTCCGGAGGTGGTACATCATCAGTGTCATCCTCAACATTAACATCATCTTCAATAGGATTTGGAGGGCCATTTTCCTCCATAATCCGACATCACCAAGATGTAACTCTTCAGGTGGTCTTTGAAATTGCTTCTTTTTGTCCAATTTTGCATTTGCCATGACAAATATAACATTATTCATGGTTTCTTGCTTCAGACAATTTCTTCCTTTCTAATTGCATACAAATGTAAATATGATAAGCAAACTAGTATGCATTTTACAATTCAAATCGAAATTTGAATCCATGGTAGTTAAAATTGCAATTTGAATTATAAAATCGTACGATTTTGTGATTATTGTTGATCACAACAATTATGAGTACACCCAAAATCTTATTTATGTGTATAATCGGCTCTGTTAATCGTGGCTAGGTTGTTAATCTTAGATAGCGGCGCGTAGCGCCGGACCTCCCAAATGCTATAGCAGCATAGCGGATAGCGGGATGACCGCTATTGTGAGCTTTTAAAAATCAATGTAAATACTTAATATGAAAACATAAATACTAAAAATAGGTTCCAACAACATACATAAATACTAAAAATAGGCTCCAACAAACATACATAATGACTTAAAAACAAAAGTTGCAACATACATACACCAAAAGTTGCAACATACATAAACCAAACATAATGACTCAAATTAAGAATGTACTCAAAATGACTAAATAAAATTCTAAACGTAAACAAAATGACTAAATCACATCCGTCTCATCTTCACTTCTAAGTTCCACCACATTAATATCATCTTGCTCATCACTTGATTCAATTTCAAACTCTTCTTCTTCCACCTCCAACTCCTCATCTCCATTGGACACTAATGTAGCAAGTCTAGAGTGACGTCTAGAGAAGGAGAAGAAGACCATTGAGCAAAAGTGGAATGCGATATGAAAAAAGGGAGAAGGAGAACAGCTTCGGATTTGAGTGAAGAAAGAGAATGTAAATGAACTAATGTCTCACTTTTAGCTTTTATATTAGTGAAATAAAAGAGAAAAATACAAGTTTGCCCTTTAAAAAAGTCAAAATTACAGTATTGACCTCATCTTCACAATAGCGGTTTGTAAAGCGCTACAGAACCACTATTGCGCCGTTATTCCACCGCTACGCCTCCACAAATCGCGGCCGCTATTTCCTCTATCGCAGATAGCGGTTAGCAGCCCAAAAGCGCCGCAGCGAGGTCCCTTTACCGCTACGCTACACTGCTATAGCGCGCTATTGACAACCTAGAACCGTGGAATTGTATAATCTACGATCTTTGAATCAATTCTGCAGTTTTGGTCGCATTAGTGAAATAGGAGTGATGTTGCTTGGAAGTATGGAGTTTTTGTTAATGGAAATGCTTTAAAACTGAAGTGTTGATTTTGTGAGAAAACCGTATTAGGAGGGGTTTATCGACCCAAGCACCACTTGCCTGGAACAAGCTAAAATGTTGGAGTTTGCAAGGGTTGTTACTCATGAAATAAAGCAGTTAATGCTCCAGATTGTTTATGGCTTGGAAGAAAGATTGGTTAAAAAAACAGTTATTGCCAATGAAGATGATTGTGTAGAAGTTACTGAAAAAAGGAAAAGTTGTGAAGTGGAGGGTAGTATTTGGCTCGCAACCTACAATCAATAATGTGTTTAAGGAGTTGAAAGGAGTTGTATATAAAGATATTGCAAGGTTTTTCTATAACAATGCCGTTGCTTTCAATGTGGCAAGGAGGGAAGAATTTTGTGTTATGCTTCAATCTTTTGCAAAACATGGATGAAGGTAGGGTCTCAACTCAAATTTGATGGAAAAACCAAAAGTTACCCTTAAAATGTTTTAAATTTAAGGTGTAATTTCTGCTTTTCAGAGGTGAAAATGATAGCATGCCAGAAATTGCTCCGCGTCGGGAACCATTCCGCCCCCACGCCCCGCGATTTGCCCTCTAGCGACCACTATTTGATTCTGCTCTGCTAGACCTTTTTTCATTGCGGCTGGCCTCCGCGCTGCTCCGCCACATCGCTTTTGACTACTCTGGGATTATCTAGCATACTGTTATAGTGAGAGAATTGGAATCACCAATAAATTCTTGGTTAGAAAGAAGAGCATTATAGATCAAGCTGATAGTTTTTCCTATCAGAGATTTTAACATTTTCAATTGTTATCTTCTCTATAATCAATACAATTCAGAAATACCCCTGTTATTCATGTATTAATCCTTGTCACTAATTAGGAGGATATATGCTGTTAAAAAAACAAATATCAGATACAGGTCCTTCTGCAGAATCCTCCATTGGCATGGGTTGAACTGCATCCCAGGAGTGCAAGCTTATTAATGAAATTTTGAGGACACTAACCAAAAAACTTCTGGAAACTTTTGTTGTAGGCTCTGACTTCCTACTTCCACAATAGTCAATAAACTTGAAGTGACTATGCAAGCAAAGTTGCAAACGCGGCGTTTTTACAACTTGCTTCTTTTTGCATCATTTGAACTTTAAACTATAAACTGACTTCCACTTTTGTCTGATCTTGATACATGTAGTTAAATTCACCTGTCAGTTGAATGTCAGCACCGAGTCTAGTTCTGCAACCTGCGGCTTTCCTGTCTCGTGTTTATGAAATCCATGCCACTATGTTGTATAATTGTATAAGTTAAGGTTAACCAAGATAATTCTTATTGATGTTGAAACTGGATATTTTTTTATGTATTCTCAAAAACTATATTTCAATATCTTTAACGAGTTCCTTTTTATTTGCCTTGTCAGAAAATAAACACAATCAATACTCAATATGAAGAAAAACTGGAAGCACTCCGAGCTCGGCATGGAAACCGCAGGGCTGAATTTCTTCAAAGGGAATCACTTGCTAGACAACAGCAGTATGAGCAAATCATCCGGGATCCTTACTCTTCCAGCAGTGGCATGACACCCAGAGACTCTCATGCTCACAGCAATGTTAATGCTCCAGCTTCTGGTGGAGAACCCCAACGAGGCTATTCCGCTGATCACTTTGATCCCTACAGAGAGCAATCTCGATTTCTTGGGAATGCAAGAGATCAAGGATTTGAACCTAGAGGTCCTTATCCTGGGGGACGTGTCTATGACACCGGTTCACGTTACTACAACTGAGTTTTGACTAAAAGTTCACCTCTCTTGTTCGGTTTGTACTAAGTGCAATTTAAATTGCATACATGCATTTGGATGTAGGACTACTAGGATGTTTGTTGTGTTTGTGAAATCCAATACCATTAATAATTTTATGCCATTTGAGAACAACTGCATAAAACCACATTTAGCTAGGAAGAATGGCATGGAAGAATTAACTTGTTGTAAACTGGGGTTAGGCTAAATTTGTATTTTATATCTCTGTTATCAATTGTATTAATAGTTTTTTCCCCTCCTGGTTATGGTATTTTTGTTCTAAAAATGATGCTCTTAGTAGTGATTGGTTTCTAAATCTAGTTGGGTGCCTTAGTTTTGGTTGAAAGGCACTTTGTGTTATTGAATTTGAGTACTCCTTGTTGCTTATATATGTGTGTTCACAAATCTTACACATCTATTTATAAAAACAAAATTCTAAGTTATACATTCAAAATATAATTCATACCTATTTTCAAAGTTATTTATTTATATATTTTACAATATACTACTATTTATACATATTTCGCATATATTGGACAATAAAAATGTAATCTTAATGTGTTTTTATTAATGTCTTTCTACCAACAATGTTGATGAGAAAAAGTGCAAGAATCAAACCATGCGAAAGTTCAATAAACTTAATTTGATTTAAACTTTCAGAAATAAAAAAGAATGTATGGCTGCAGTAAATAATCAAACACATGCATTTTTTTCTTTACATTAAAATGATCTTAAGCTAGATCTCGAATAAAGTTTTTATGATTTGATTCTAACCAGTTTTTGTTGAAATTATTGGTAAAAATCTATAACAAGAGATACAACTTATTACATGCAATCTTTAAATATGTTTGGAACACTAATTAAGCCATGATGAAATTCTTTTCAACCCTATTAAGGTTATTCAAAGAGTGATCAAATGTTTTTCTTTAATCCATAATTTTAAGTCATGATGTTTAAAAGCAAGTTATGCATCAAGTTCAAATGAGTATTATGTTTTTTTAGTACTATAACAAAACATGACTTACAACTTGTATCTTAAAGTGATGATCAAGCTCCAGAGAGATCTAATATCACCTTGACAAAGTTGCTTGAGATATAAATCTTGATTCTATAGCTTTGGCTCATGATGCTTTTGCTCATTCTTTGATATATATGCACATGGTTTTGAGAGATTAAAGTTGTCTTCATCAAAACACAATATTGGAGAAGCTTAACTTCACAACTCCTCCTTTTTGATGATGACAACCATTAAAAGTTGAAATGCTTGAATCTCTTAGAACATTTAAGAAGCTTTTAACTAAATGCTCTCTCTAATTTTAATAACCCCCTTGATCAAAGCTCTTCCTTGATTCAAAGAAAATTTGATATCTTCGTTGCTGCAAAGGGTTAGAGACAAGTATACACATACATATATAACTTCTCCCCCTTTGTCATTAGTAAAAAGGATGGGAAAAAGTGTTGAAAGTTAATGTACATATATAAAAAAAACAGAAACATTGCAACAAAATATTACACAACACAATGATATAACATAACACGCGCTGGGTAAACTGTTTTAAAAATAAAACAAAGTTTTCGAAGTGATAACCGATAAATCAAATGGTGTAACCGGTTAGATGCAGAAGATTTATAAGTTTTTTTAATAGAAACTGCATAACATGATCAAACATTGAACAAACACAATATTTCTAAAACACAAATAACATATAGAGACATCATATAAAACATACTACATGCTGATATATGAAGAATCATAATAGAAAGAATAATTCACAAATAAAATTGTGAATTAACTCAAAAATTATTTAAGATAACATGTACTTTAATTGATGTATCAGAGTTGATGTCCTTAAAGTATGATTGTAGAAATGTCTTTGTATTGAGAATTACACATCATGCCCGTCTAATATGTCAAGTTCTCTTCGAATCTTGAAGAACGGTTCATTCACAAGTGGTTTTGTGAATATATCTGCAACTTGGTTATGAGTATCCACAAATGTCACTTCAACGTCACCCTTAAGTACATGATCTCGACGAAAATGATGTTGAATGTCTATATGTTTGGTTCTTGAGTGCATGACGGGATTTTTGGTTATATTTATCGCACTTGTATTATCAAATTTCAACAGAATGCATCCAAGGTTTATGCCATAGTCGCTAAGTTTTAACTTTATCCAAAGGATTTGTGCACAACAACTTTCTAGTGCAATATATTTTGTTTCAACTGTACTAAGAGCCATACAAGTTTGTTTTTTGCAGGATCAATACACTAGAGCGTTTCCTAGGATATAACATGTACCGCTTGTGTTTTTCTGATCAATTTTACAGCTTGCATAATATGAGTCAGAATAACTACTTAAATCACATACACTACCTTTAGGATATCATAGACCGACGTTTGTTGTCTCATTTGAGATACTTTGTGATTCTCTTCATGGAGGCAAGACGTGTTTCCTTTGGATTTTCTTGAAACTGAGTACAAAGACAAACAATAAACATAAAGTTAGAACAACTTATCGTCAAATATAATAATGAACCAATCATACCTCGATATTTTGTAATATCAATTGAAACACCAGATTCATCTTGATCTAAATACGTTTTGGAACACATTGGAGTAACCATTGCTTTGAAGTTGTCTATATCAAATCTTTTCAACAATTCTTTGCAATACTTGGATTGATTGATGAAGATGTCATTCTTTAGTTGCTTAATTTGTAGTCCAAGAAAGTAATTCATCTTACCCATCATAGACATCTCAAATTCTCCTTGTATCATCAATGAAAGTTCTTCACATAGATCTTGGTTTGTTGATCCGAATATGATGTCGTTAATGTAGATTTGAATCAATAAAGTGTGACTTTTGATTTTCTTTATAAACAAAGTTTTATTAACTTTTCCTTTTACAAATCCTCTTTCAGATAGAAAGTTTATAAGTCTATCATAACATGCTCTTGGTGCTTGGTTCAAGTCATATAGAGATTTCTTTAATCTAAAGACATGTGAAGGATTTTTGAAGTCTTCAAAATCGAGAGGTTGTTTGACATAAACTTCCTCATTGATATATCCATTCAAAAAGGCTTTATTGAGGTTCATTTGGAAAAGCTGAAAATTTAATGAACATGCATAATCAAGTAAAAATGAATAGCTTCTAACCTTGCAACCGAAGAGAATGTTTCTTCAAAGTAGATTCTTTCTTCTTGATTATAACCTTGAGCCACCGACATTTTTTTTTTCTTCCGAACAATTATACCATTCTTGTCAATTTTGTTCTTAAACATCCATTTGATACCTATGATGTGTTTATCACTTATCCTAGGAACAAGTTTCCAAACTTGATTTATTTCAAATTGATTTAACTCATCTTGCATAACAAGTATCCATTGGTCGTCTTCTAAGACTTCGTTAATCTTAGAAGGTTCTATTTGAGAAACAAATTCCATATTCAAAAAATCATCCTTGAGATTTAGCCTTGTTCAAACTCTTTTGCTTATGTCACCAATTACTTTGTCAATTGGATGATCACGATGGATTCTCCATTCTTGAGAAAAATCACTTTGATTTGACTCTTGTTGTGAAAATTATTTTTGGTGTTCCGGTTGATCAAGATTATTATCTTTGACAACTTCTTCCAAAACCAGGGCCGGTCTTAGGCTAGAACAACCAGGCCCACAGTCCAGAACCTCAAAAAATAAGGGGCCTCAAAATCGCAAGATGAATTAAAAAATTATAATAAATAATATTTAATATAAAAACTGAATGCTAAGTTTTTAACATAATGAAGTTGTAGCCTAGCGAATACAATGTTGTTTTAGAAGTGCACGGTGTTGGGTTCGAGTCTTACGTCTAACTGTTTTAACTATCTATAAATTATATTAATTTATATTTAAAGATTTATCATATACCAAGTTTATTTATTATTAAATTTATATAATAAAATATAATACATTTTTATTTATGTCTAGTTCTAGTATTTTTTATTTTAATTTTATAAAAAAATATATTATTAACTTTCATTTTATAATGATAAATTAAAATTTAAGAAGTTCTGTATTATTTTTAATTAAGTCAATATAATTAAATAGATAATAAATTAAATTATTAAAATTTAAATTATTTTGAATAATTTTATTAGAGTTAATCTAATTTAATATATTATTTATAAGATTTTATAATTTTATTTAATTAGTTTAGGTTCCCTAATATTTATATATAAATTCTAATAAAATCTTGAGGCTTTTATTGTTATGTCTTAAAGTTTTGAAAGTTTCGTTATTTTAAAAATATTTTTAAAATACAAATTTTTAATGTTTATTTTAAAAATCATATGATCAATAGGTATTTTTATATTTTACAATTTCAAAATTTAGTCGTTTATTAATTAAAACTTCGATATTGATAATACAAATATAAAAATCATAATTGTATTAGTCAAATTCTATTGAGATACTTAAAGCTATTTTTTAGTTTTTAATATTGTTTATAATTTAAATATAAAAAATATATCTCTTTGAATGCATTGATGTCAATATAAAATTCACACCTCCTTCCTCAATACATTTTCACATTTTCACGTATCTATCTTTCTTTTAGCTCTTCACCGTAGAACCTTTGCCTTCCACGCACCAACCACTGCACCGCCGCCACCTCTGATGACAATCACAACCACTGCCTCCCTTTGAGCTGATACAATGTCCTCCTCTCTCTATGAAACAAAAGGGGAAAACACAACTCAATAAAGGAAAATAAAATTTCAATGTTAGTTGATCAATTTTTTTATTAGCACTTAATTTTTATCATTTGTCCAGTGACTCCAAAAAGTCAGGACTGGCCCTGTCCGAAGCCATTTCTAAAATACCATCATCATCACAAACAATTCTATCTTTCTTAGAGGCATTAAATTCATAAAAAGAAACATGCATTGATTCTTCAATAATTAAAGTTATTTTATTATAAATTCTATAAGCTTTACTAGTGAGAGAGTAACATAGAAATATACCTTCATCGGATTTACCATCAAACTTACCAAGATTGTCTTTGTCATTGTTGAGGATAAAGAAATTACATCCAAAGATATGAAAGTGAGCAATGCTTGGCTTTCTTTCTTTGAAGAGTTCATATGGATTATTTTTCAATATTGGTCTTATGATAACTCGATTACTTACATAGCATGATGTACTAACTGCATCCACCCAAAAATATTTTGGTAGACTTGGATCTCTAAGCATTGTTATTTCAAGTTATGTTATGGATCTATTATTTATCTCCACCCATCCATTTTTTTGTTGAGTCCTTGGTGCTGAAAAATTGTGGAAGATACCATGTTCTTCACAAATTTCTTCAAATGACGCATTTTGGAACTCTCCACCATGGTCACTTCTAATTGATGCAATCTTTAATGATTTTTCATTTCGTACTTGCTTTGCATACTTCTTAAATTCCTTGAAAGCATCACTTTTCTACATAAGAAACAAAGTCCACGAATATCTAGAAAAATCATCAACAATAACTAAGGTATATATATTACCTCTGAAGCTTCTTGTTCTCGATGGACTAAACAAGTCCACGCGTAACAATCGAAGTGGCCTTGTTGTTGATACCATATTCTTTGGCTTTAAAGTTGATAGGGTTTGTTTTACTTTTTGACATGCATCACATAATCCATCTTTGACAAATTTTATCTTTGGTAAACCAATGACTAGATCACATGTGGCTAGATTGTTTAAATGTTCATAGGAATATGGGCCGCTCTTTTACGCCAAAGCCATGACTCATTGTTATTCACCATGAGACATTTTAATTTCAAAGATAAATCATCTAAAGACATCATACAAATATTATTAATTCTTTTACCTTTGAGTTTTACCTTATAAGTGACTTCATCTTCAATCAAGTATTCATCTTTGGTGAACTTGATTTTGAAAGTCTTTGTCACAAAGTTGGATAATTCTTAGAATATTATGCTTTAGTACTTCAACATAAAGTACATCTTCAATAATTGTGAAAGGTGGTACTCCAACTTTGCCAATGCCAAGAATTTTTCCTTTGTTGTTGTCTCCATAAGTGACATAACCCTTGACCTTAAGCACTAGGTTTGAAAACTTGCTTATATCTCTCGTCATATGCTTAGAGCAACCACTATCAAGATACCATAGATTTGTAGTGGTATTCAAGAAAGCCTACAAAATAAATTAGGTTTTGTTAGGTACCCAATATGCCTTGGGTCCTTCATAATTAATTCCTTTCTTGACTCACACATAATATCCACTTGTCACACTAAAGTTTCTTACATAGAAAGCATTAGGTGTGTGACCAATTATACCACAATAGAAACATGTAGTAACAAAATTACTTCTATATCTTGGAAAATCAGATTTCTTTATAGGAAATCTCTTCAGGATGATGATGAAATTTTTGTGCTTTATTCACTTTCTCTTTGTTAGATTGATCACTTGCCTTACAAAGATAGTAATACTATTAATTGGTTTATAAAATTTAGAATAACCAAATCCACTTTTATTATTGGAGTATCTTTGTTGACTAAGGAAATTGTCTAATCCAATTTTTCCTTTTTCATATCTTTCAAGAACTCTTTTCAATTGTACAATTTGAAAATAAAGTGAATCACATTTGTTATACCCTGATTTTTGACCTAAGATACCACCTCACATGCATCATTACATCTCTAACAAAATAAAAAAAGTATCTTGTGATTTCTCTTTGTGTCAAGCAGGGTTTTGAATCAAGAAATCTCCATCAATATAGGTCCTGATCAAATTAGGGTTTTAAATAAAGTGGATCATTGACTTTTGGCTCAGTGCATGACCTAATGGCTTGAAACATGATTCAAAGAACTCAAATGAAAAATCTTAACCTAATTACATGGCTCAATAGATTCTCAAAGATACAATTGATTGATAGTGGAAGAATTGGAATCAACTAATGAAAAGTCAACAGTCACACCAAAGTCAAACTTTGACTTTTCGGTCAACTTTGGACTTCAAGGATCAAGGATCACCAAAAAAATTAAAAATATAAAACTTGTGCATCAAGATTCAAGAGAATCACAAAAAGTCAACAAAAGTCAAAGATGAAGACTTTTAAACACTTAGAAATTTTCAAGTATTTTGTACTCAAAATAACCCTAACTTCACAAGTAAGTTACAAAAATATACAAGCTGATTCAAAGAAATACTTCAACATGAAAGTGGTAGAGCACGGTTCATACTACAACTTAGTCTCTGAGGGTTGATCTCCAAAAAATGCATAGATTTGGAGATATGAATTATTGAAGTTAGCATCTCAAAATTGTCAAAATCTCAAACACTTAGAGAAAATTTTTCAGCATTTTGATATTGTTAAGTAGCTGACTTTATAGCCATTTTTCTACAAGATCCCAATAGATTCAAGGAAATTGTTCAACATGAAAGTTATAGATAATGTTTCAAGCTTTTCAAAGAGTCCAGGATCATGAATTTATCATACTTGAGAAAGGAGTTTCAAATTTACGAAGATGGGGGTGATCAAGGTTGCATTACAAGTCGTTTTTGTGATAACCAAAAGACCAAATCTCCAAGCCATGATACATAATCTAACTTTTAATCTCATAGTACATCTAAATCTATCAAAGTTCAAGAGAGTACACAAGCTTTCAATCCTTTACCTAAGAGATACAAGCCATTATCCATATAACTTGCATTTAAGGTAAAAAGTTACCAATACCATTCTTGAAAAGCAAGATTTTTGTACAAAGAATTGTATTGAGCCCATACCTCTACTAATTTTATGATTACACTCCACCAATAATCAAGGAAATAAGGTCTCTTCACCCAACTCCTCTTGTACTATGCACTGGGACCATGATTTTCAAGTTTTCTTCTCCACTAAGTTTCTAAACAATAACTCCATAACTTGAGAATTTGTTCATATCACTACCTCCAAGTTTTATCTATAAATAGAGAGCTCATTTGCAATCCATAACAACAATTTCCCAGCTCCAAAACACTATCTCTCTCAAACACCAAAATTTTCCCAAAACCCCCCATTTTTGCAAGTTTTCATACCATAAACACTAAACTCCCAATTCTTGCAATTTCTTTGCAAACAAACCATCCAAAAATCTTCCATACATAATATAGAAGCTACTATAACCTTAATTTTGCTTCTATAAGCATCCAATCCATACCTCTATTTCTCACTTTTTGAGTTTGCACCTTGAGTTGGTTAGAAAGTTTGAGCTTGTTTCAAAGCAAAGCAAGCACATCAATAGCTTCATTAAGGTCCAATGAAGATAAAAGATCATCCCTTTTCTATTGTAATCACATTTAAAGGGGCAACATACTCATTTTGTTTGGTAAATTATTCTTAACTTTGAACTCAAATTTTAAGCTACCATTTGCACTCATTCTTGATACATTTGTGTTCATATAATCAGTGTGATCCGAAGTCTTATAAAATAGGCATTGGTTGAGTTTGTATGTCATTTGATTCAACTTTGAAAAATGTTAGATCTTCTGGCCTTATAAACAATTCATGAGCTACAGTCCATATTAATTTATGATGTTTACATATTTGAAATCCTTGCGAAAAACTGAGCAACTTTGATCTTTACACTTTTGCATTTGGTTGAGAAATGAGTGAGTTGCCATTTTTGGAAGATTGAAATTAAAGCTGATGTGTTTTAATAACCAGAAAATTAGAAATTTCACGCAGGAAATCGATTTCCTGAAACAGGGGAGTCGATTTCCTGAACTATTTTTGTATTCCAAAGTTTCTATTTTTTATCAGCAGCAGAGGGGAAATCGATTTCCCCATATCAGGGAATCGATTTTCTAATTCAAAATTTCAAAAATATTTTCTTTTCATTGCTTATTTGGCCACTTGATTCCAACACTTTTCTTCAACTTTCAACATGATTTTAGATGAGCAAATCCACTCCTTTTAGCTTGATTTTAGATGAGAAAATCCACTCCTTTTGGCTTTATTTTTTGCATGCTACTCGATTTATGGGTGTACTTTGATAATATTTGAAAAATATCAAAAATATGTTTTATTTTGTTTATTTTATAAAAAATCCAAAAACACGTCTCTTATACTTTCTTTTAAGACTTTCTTGTTGATTTCTTGATCATTCCTAATTTGAATTTATCTAACATTCCATGTTTTGACTCTTGCTTAATAACATGATGTTTGTGTATGTTTATTGCCTCACATAATTAGTACTTATGTCAAAAATCTAAAGAGAAGGATAATATTGTTGGCTTTATAGTCATAAGCATGTGTATTCCCCTTTTGTATAAAAACTCTTGTGAGTAATCACCCTATGTATATTTATATACTCTAAAGAACCTCTTGAACCCTAAAAGTCATTTTAAAACTTTCACCACTTTCATATAAAAACCTTGACCTTGTATCATTGCATTTTCAAACTTTTTTTAATCAAATGCTTCAATATACTTAAGAATTATCGAAACAATTTCAAAAGACTAAAAGTGACTCAACCTCACCCAAATATTTTTGCCACTTGGATTTTTAATTTAAAACCTTTTATCAAATAGATTAGATATAAATCCTCTTTATAGTTGAGATATGATTCTCCTATCCCTATAGTAATTATTGAAGTAAATGTGATTCTTTCCACATGAAGATGTTAGTTGGCAACTTGTTGATCTTTATATCCAAGTTAGTATCCCTTCCTTCATGATGATGCAAGATCCATATTATCATACTTGTGGTGGTATTAGTTAAGCTTTCTCTCTAAATGATGATGAAATATCTCTTCTCCTAAAATCAGCGACAACAAACCATTTTGTTATTTTTACCATGAACTACGGAGTTTTGATTCTTAATTGGTACATAGGTATAAGACTATGTCTTTTCAAACAAAATATCTTAAATTATACTTCTTTCCCCCATCTCCACACTCATTTAACAAAAAAACAATTTTAAACCAAAAGCAAATATTATAAGTGGTTCCTATAGAGTACTATAGATACATAGGATTCTAATACCTTCCATTTGTATAACAAATCCCCGTACCTTGGATCTCTTCCTTATACTTTGCTTTTAGTCTTTACTTCTTACATCGCATGTTAAACAATAGGGTTTCAATCTTTTCCCTTTTCCTTGGAAACAATAAAGTTCAGTGGTGACTTCTTATGTCTTTGCGAGTCAAGTTCCTCTATAGCTTGATCTCCTCGATTTTTCACCGCGAAAAAAATAGAGACTTCACTGGGGACGTGTATCCTCAAGAGGTTTAAACCTTTATTTTATCTGTTTTGTTGTTATTTGTTATATATATATATATATATATATATATATATATATATATATATATATATATATATATATATATTGTGGTTCTTTGGGGGTGGCATTAATGTGATTTTACAAAGGACAAAGCCTACACCCGGATGAAAGTAACACTTAAGGATTAGGATGGTGGTATAATCAAAAGTTACATGACTGGAGTAATTCTGACATAAGTAGCATATGATATAACCCCACTTAGTGGGGACCTCCTTAGGGTGGTAATGTTAAAACAAGCCAGTTTTTAAAGCATTACTACTTTTAACCTGAGAGTCCATGAAGCTGAGAAGTCATATAACCCCTTTATCCATCTTGGCCTTTAGGATGTAGTGCAGTGACAATTCAAAAGTAATCTTGAATTAGTCGTTATGCGATACTACACTTGGACGAGTTTTTCTTGAAAATATTATTGGTACTCACAAGTAGTTGTGTAAATCAATAATATCCGAGAAAAGAGTCATGACTCAAAAAGTACTTTTAGAACCTTGTTCAAGGTACAAATGAACCCATAGTACATACTTATGGGGTGGTTTTTACCTTTGACTACATGCTTGTAACATCGAATCTTTGAACCATATTGTTGTGACTTTGTTTATGGTTATTGCATAACCATGCATTCATGCATCCATGAAACTCCTTTTCCCTTGATTTTTAAGAAATTTAGAGGTTTTTCTTTGTAAATATCATAAGTTTCATCAAACTCAATGGATCTTGGGTGTTGATGGGGTAAAAACCCTAATCCATCAAAATAGATGATTGATTTTGATGATAACTTGATCAATGCTCTATTCCAATTTAGGGATTTACTATATATCCTCATGCTTTGATGTATACAATTTAATATCCCGAGTTCCTTGAAAGTCAAATAAAAACCAGCATTTACATATTATACATCATGTTGCATTTGGTTTTGCTTTTGAGAGTCTTCCATGTGTCTTATCCTTTGCTATTGTTCTCCAATTATCAAGTTGTCTCATCAGTATATAACTCGTGCTAAGAGAAGATGGAAAACATTAAGCAAGAGATCTTTGAACTCCACAAGGAGGTGATTACTTTGAAGACTTGTATGGAGCACCTGACTACCATGGTTGAAGTTTTGTTTATCTCTCAAGTCAATACTCATATGAAGGAAGAAAATATGACAAAGGTAGCGCTCACGGAAAGGGTGCCCGAGGAGAATATTTACCTAAGGATGATGGTTCCGTCAGCAGCGTCAAGGTTTATGATAATGATCTCCCAAAGATCGAGATACATGTTTTCAATGATATTCCACCAGTAAGGAAGAGGAAGAAAACCAGAAGAACATATAATTACTATCAGTACCAACATGTGGCACCAAGGATCCCTATGGTTAATCCAGTTCTTGCAGCTCCTACAGTTCCTGTTTATCATCCTCCTCAGAGAACTCATCCGCAATCATATCAGCAGAATAATCAAGGACAAACTCCAAAGAAGAGAACATTTGATCCTATTCCAATAAGTTACATCGAGTTGTTTTCAACTTTGATGTAAAGGGGTTTGGTTCAGACTCGATCTTCATCAGCTATTCCAAAGGATCTCCCACCATGGTACAAGGATGATGCCTACTGTGCTTTCCACTAAGGAGCACTTGGCCATGATATTGAACATTGTTATCCATTGATGGTTGAAGTACAAAAACTGACTAGGGGTGGAATTCTGTCTTTTCAAGATGGAGACCCGAGTTCTAAAGAAGATCTTTTACCAAAGCGTAAACACGATTAATAGAGGCCTTAAAAATTGAAGATAATTCCTTCACCACAAGTCCAAGCAGAGAGAATCTTCTCAAATTTTTAGCATCTTTACTGCTTTTTAAATATGATCTTCCTCATTTGTTAATGCATTTGTTTTTGCACGTTTTAACTTGTTTTCCTTTGAATGATAATGATAGTACAATGAATATGTTTGTCTTGAAGAAATCCATTCGTTTCATCGTACTTGTTTTAAAGTATTTTTCCTGCATTATGCTACCAAATGTTACCAATCTTATTGCTTAGGCAGAAATTGGAGGGAGGATGATGATCTAAAAAATACAAAAAACTTTGGCTGCTACTTTCATAAAAAACACTGCTAATGATGTACATGCATTGTTTCAAATCCCCAAACACCAAAGATATAAAGAAGATATTCCCTTGCTAACCCCTTTTGAGCCTTGAAGTAGGAGTTTCTTTTTATATGGAAAAAACCCTTTACATTTAACCTGGGGCAGGGTAGTTTTCAATTAATTTGACCGAGTGTTCAGATTTCAAAAGGAACGCACTTATGAAAAGACCACAATGGTTATCCTTCACACATCAAGAGGTCAAAAAGACACAAAACCTTAATGGTAATCCCTCATCCATCAAGGAACAAGGCAGTAATCACTCTCTCAACAGATCAAGACAAGTCAATGTCACACAATTTATTCAAATCAAGAAAAAGAAAGCAAAATAAAAAGCATGCTATGTCAATAACTTGAAGACAAGTGACTTAGGCAAAAATTAGGACATCATGCTGGACTAGCAATTCAAAATAATTAATCCAAGAAAAATTTAGGGAAAATAAAAAATAATGAAAATAAAAAGCAAAAAACATTATAAAGAAAGGATTACAATAAAAGTCCTCAACAAAGAACAAATCCGTGTGACTACAAACACGAAGACAAAAAGGATGACAGCTACTCTGAAAGCTGCTTTGGTTCCTTAACCATCACAAAATCCTTTTTGAGAGATGAATATTCATGTTGAATTAACTAAATATAGTATTGGAGACTATCACGAAGAATGGGTGGGCACCAATAAACTTTAAGCCTTAACATATTTTTTTCTTAAAACCATGAACCAGGCCACATTATAACCCTCAAAAGTCCTAATTGAAGTATGGTTTGTTTCAAAAGCATACTTCAACGAGATAGCGTTCCTGACTCCCATGAGTTTTGCTAAATATTTGTGTTGGTATCATATTGCTTTGTTATATTTCATTCAAAAAAATAAATGTCACGTCCTAGCTAGTGATTCGTTCACAAGGTTTTGCGACATATTTACAATAAAATCTTCACGACTTACATAACTATTCCATTAGAATTTTCATTCTCAGAATAAACTTCTTCTTCTTGCGAATATTTTCTTGACATTAAGGAATCTTGCATATGAGCATCAGTGACGAGCTTAATCATTTTGAGGCCTGAATCTCTGTTGGGTAATTGGAGAATTATTTTTAAGAATGATCATACCCAGGGGAATGTTACCTGAAGAACTTAAGCATGGATACGTTACTTTCCCAGTTGATGCTTTCATAGTTTGTTCACCCTTATGGGGAAAATTTTGAGGACTCCATTATGTCAAGTACCGTCAATCTGAGGCAGTCATACCAAAATTCGATGTATCTCTTCAAGCGTTTGAAGACACCTGGGCATTTTGGATGCCATTTTTTTTGTAAAATCCTCTTGAGATTATTTCTTCTCATAAACCACGTCACTTGGGGCATCTAAGAATTGATGTTTATTTGCAAGAACTATTGGCCATTTATGACGTGCATCATGCAGTTTATCAGGAGTAAACTCGGGGAAACCAAAATTAGTTTGGAGGACAATCCAGATTCATCAAGATATGTGATTCACTTTATTATCAGATGGAGATGTTCCTTTGTGATCCTAGCTAATCCTTGATTCATGTATCTCCAACTGAGCATGATTCTTCTCCCCCAACAAATTTTCCTCAAAAACGGAGTTCATATTGTTGTTCCTTCAATGGACTATTGATGTTAAAAGGTTGAATTTTGGGTTTTCTTCCCAAGAAGTGTCCTCATCTCCCAAGAGAGATTTAATCCTTGTAGTAGGGCTTTGCTCTGTCAAGTGGCTTTTGTTTTATCTCCAGCGATGATTCTATCTTATTGAGATTGTTTGAGTGCTTGGTTGTACCCTGGTGCTGTTTTGTAATCCTCAGTGTTATCATTTAGCTCTTTTTCCTATTTTGTCAGCATATACATGACATTAATTCATTCATTCACAATTACATCATTCATACATGTTCACATTTTTTGATGATCCTGAGTCCACTTACTATCAATTGTGTTTACCCCCCAAGTAATGTACTTCCCTTCCCCGATGATGTCTTTACTCCCTCCGATAGAGTGTCAGCTATATGCAAAAAGGTGTATATTGTAAGTTCAGATGCGCCTAAGAGGGGGGGGGGGGGTGAATTAGGTTCTTTAAAACTTTTTCTGAATTGTATGAATATTTTTGCACGAGTTTCTTTTCTTTCTTTTTCTGATAAGTGATGAAAGCAGTAAATGCGGAAAGTAAAAAACAAAGAGATGTATCCTGGTTCCCCTCACAGTCCGAGAGTACTTCAGTCCCCTTTCAACATGAAAGAGATTTACTTATAGTTGGTAATTTGTACAAAGACTACCAAACAACCAAGAACAATCCTCTTGGACCAAGAACAATCCTCTTGGATTTTCACTAAGACCACAAAGAGAACAATCCTCCCTAAGTGTCTTTCTTGTTTCCAACAATCCTGAAAACAAGGATACAATAGTTTGTTTGATTTGTATAAGTGTTTGAAAGATGAAAGAGCAATGTCAATCACTTGATTGATCTTTTCTATTCAATATGAAATTTAAGATGGAATACTCTTCTAAGTGATCAAGAACAATTTTCAGTATGCATATGAAAATGATGAACAAAAATCTTGAGTATAGAGAGTATGATCAAAAGAATGGAAAGTAATATTTGTTAGTGATTGTTGTTTTTTTTTCAAAATTCTAAATGAAAATAATTTATAGTGTAGTAATACCTCTTCAATGAATCATAGCAATGTTTAAACCATTTTTACTAAAAAAATGTATTTGAAAAGATACAAAGATTGCCATGAAAAGGTGTTACAAAAAGTTGTTGGAAAAATGCAATTTTTCAAAATCTGAAGCACAACAACCGGTTGCACTAAAGCAACAACCGATTGCTGTAAAAGAAACGTTTAAAAAATTTGAAAAATATAACTATGACAACCGATTGTCATTGAGGAGCAATCGGTTGCTCATAGGCCAACGTTCAAAAAATTTGAAAACAAAACACATGACAATCGATTGCTGCTAGATGACAATCGATTATTGTCAAAACAGAACCTTTTTGTTTTTTGACTGCAACCGATTGTCCTAGCATGACAATCGATTGCTTGTGTAAAAAAATTGAAAAATCATTATTTTCAAAGATTTTAAGCAATTTAAAACATCCTTCTTCAATCATACATAGTATATACTCAAAATATTATTTTAATAAAGTAAATGCATGATTAAAAATAGTTTTGAGCACTAAGAGCATAAGATCAAAAATTTCATATACCTAAAGCCATAAGTCTTGAAATGTTGATCTTGATCAATGAATCTTGCTTGAGATAAATCTTCTATCTTGATCCATTCATTTTTGCATGCTAGCTTGTCTTCATCAAAACATTTGGAAAGATTGATTTCACAATCTCCCCCTTTTTGATGATGACAACCATTGCTTGAAGTTTGGAGTGCATCTTGGTTTTCTCTAATCAAGTTGTTTAAAACTCCCCCTAAGTCAAAGACTCCCCCTTGATCTATTGCATGAGGGTTTTGAAGATTGCTTGCTTGTTGCAATTAGGGTTAGAGAAACAAAAAGGAAACTACAAAGTCTTCTCCCCCTTTGTCATTAGCAAAAAGGAATGGGAAAGAAGATCATAAAAATTTTGCACATAGAAACAACATAGCATAAATAAAGTTTGCATACATAGATATAACACAAACAAAGTTCACAAAACGAAAGGGATAAAAAAAAGTGTAACTGAAAAAATAAAATAAAATTCAAAATTTTGAACTGTGCAATCGATTGTTGTTTGATGACAACCGATTGCACCCTTTAAAAATTTAAACAGGGGCGAAAAAATTGAGAGAGCAACCGGTTTTCGTGGAGTGACAACCGATTGTTGTGAAGACAGAAGCTAAAATTTTTTAGCAACAACCGATTGTCACTCTATGACAACCGATTGTCATTAGTGAAAAAGTGAAAAATACTTAATTTTTGGGGATTTCATGGTCATATATCAAAAATTTAGTAATAAAAACATGGATCATGATATATTACCATAAAGTTAAGATTAAGATCATAGCCATGTAACTTAATTAGATAATGTCATTTTCGTCCAAGATACCTAGCTCTCTTCGGATCTTGAAGAATGGTTCTCTTGCCAACGGTTTAGTGAAAATATCTGCTAGTTGATTATGTGTATCCACGAAGGTGACTTCAACATCTCCTTGAAGTACATGATCACGAAGAAAGTGATGTCGAATGTCGATATGCTTTATTCTAGAATGCATCACATGATTTTTTGTAATGTTGATTGCACTTGTGTTGTCGCATCGGAGTGGAATGCATCCAAGGTCGAGTCTGTAGTCACAGAGTTGTTGCTTGAGCCATAGAATTTGCACACAACAACTACCCGCTGCAATATATTCCGTCTCGGCCGTACTAAGAGCCACACAAGCTTGTTTCATGCATGCCCAAGAGACTAATGCATTTCCCAAAATGTGGCAAGTGCCACTTGTGCTTTTTCTATCTGTTTTACATCCTGCATAATCAGCGTCAGAATAACCAATTAAATTGCATATATTACCTTTTGGGTACCATAGGCCGACATTGGTTGTTCCTTTGAGATATTTCATGATTCTTTTTACCGCCATGAGGGGAGATTCCTTCGGGTTTGCTTGAAATCGTGCATATAGACATACACTAAACATGATGTCAGGACGACTTGCTGTCAAGTATAGCAGTGATCCAATCATGCCTCGATATTTAGTAATATCAATGGAAATACCAGATTCATCTTGATCAACATAAGTACCGGAGCCCATTGGCATGTGCATTGATTTGCAATTATCCATATCAAACTTTTTCAAAAGTTCCTTGCAATATTTTGATTGATTGATGAAGATACCATCTTTCAGTTGCTTAATTTGCAATCCAAGGAAATAGTTCATCTTGCCCATCATAGACATCTCAAATTCTCCTTGCATCATCAATGAGAATTCTTCACACAAATCTTTGTTAGTTGAACCAAATATAATATCATCGACATAGACTTGTACTAATAAAGTGTTACCTTTGATCTTCTTTATGAACAAGGTCTTATCCACTTTACCTTTCTCGAAACCTTTTTCGCATAAGAATGTACTGAGTCTGTCATACCATGCTCTAGGTGCTTGTTTTAAGCCATAAAGAGCTTTTCTCAACTTAAAGACATGTGAAGGATTCTTGAAGTCTTCAAAGCCCGGGGGTTGTTTGACGTAGACTTCTTCATTGATGTAGCCGTTTAAGAATGCGCTTTTGACGTCCATTGGGTAAAGCTGGAAATTCAATGAACAAGCGTAAGCAAGTAAAACACGGATAGCTTCTAACCTTGAAACCGGAGCGAAAGTTTCTTCAAAGTCAATTCCCTCTTCTTGGTTGTATCCTTGGGCTACCAATCTTGCTTTGTTTCGAACAATTATACCGTTCTCATCAAGCTTATTTTTGAACACCCATCTTGTACCTATGATGTGTTTGTCACTTGGTCTAGGAACAAGTTCCCAAACTTGATTTCTCTCGAACTGATTTAATTCTTCTTGCATAGCAATCATCCATTGGTCGTCTCCTAATGCGTCATCGACTTTGGAAGGTTCGATTTGAGAAACGAATACCATGTTCAAGCAAGCATCTTTGAGGTTCAATCTTGTTGAAACGCCTTGACTGATGTCACCGATGATTTTATCAATAGGGTGATCGCTATGGGTTCTCCATTTCTTAGGTAGATCATTGACATTTGATTCTTCCGGAATTTGTTCTTCTTGTTGTTCCAATTGATTCTCATTGTTGATCTTGGAGCCATATTCTTGAGGAATATCTAAAATCTCATCATCATCATTTAAAACAATAGTATCCTCCTCGGAGGGGTTAGATTCATCAAATGATACATGCATATATTCCTCAATAGTTAAGGTTCTTTTATTGTAAATACGATAAGCTTTACTAGATAAGGAGTATCCAAGAAAAATACCTTCATCTGATTTTTCATCAAACTTACCAAGGTTGTCTTTGTCGTTGTTAAGGACAAAACATTTGCAGCCAAAGACATGAAAGAATGAAATATTTGGTTTCCTTCCTCGAAAGAGTTCATACGGAGTCTTCTTCAAGATAGGTCGAATATTAACTCTATTGCTTACAAAGCATGCCATGCTTACAGCATCCGCCCAAAAGTATTTTGGAAGGTTTGAATCACTAAGCATTGTCCTTGCAAGTTCAATAAGAGACCTATTCTTCCTTTCTACAACTCCATTCTGTTGAGGAGTCCTTGGTGCTGAGAAATTATGTGATATTCCATTTTCTTCATAGAAATCTTCAAAGGAGGAATTCTGGAATTCTCCACCATGGTTGCTTCTTATGGAGGCAATAGATAGTGACTTCTCATTTTGAATTTGCTTTGCATATTTCTTGAACGCCTTGAATGCATCATTTTTCTGCACTAAAAAGAGTGTCCAAGTATATCTAGAAAAGTCATCAACAATAACTAGAGCGTATACATTACCTCCAAAGCTCCTTGTTCTTGAAGGGCCAAACAAGTCCATATGAAGCAATTGTAGTGGCCTAGTAGTGGACACCACATTCTTGGATTTGAAAGTTGATTTTGTTTGCTTTCCCTTTTGACATGCATCGTAAAGTCTATCTTTGATGAACTTTATCTTAGGCAGTCCAACAACAAGGTCATGCTTAATCAATTTGTTTAAATGCTCCATATGAATATGAGCGATTCTTTTGTGCCATAGCCATGAGTCGTTGTTGTTTTCCATGAGACATTTAACCTTCAAAGACAAATCGTTAAGGGAAATCATAAAAATATTATTTACTCTTTTACCTTTAAGTTTAGCCTCATGTGTGACTTCATCTTCTATCAAACATTCATCTTTAGTGAACTTGATCTTGAAACCTTTGTCACATAGTTGGCTAATACTTAGAAGATTGTGCTTTAGTCCTTCGACATAAAGAACATCTTCAATTGATGTGAAAGGTGGACCACCAACTTTGCCTATTCCAAGAATCTTTCCTTTGTTGTTATCTCCATACGTCACATAACCCTTGGCCTTAAGCGTTAGATGTGAAAATTTGTCGATATCTCCCGTCATATGCTTGGAACAACCACTATCGAGATACCATAGATTTAAAGTGGTCGTCAAGCTTACCTCATCATCTTCGCTTTCGGAGTGGTGTGATGCCATTAATGCAAGATTGGCACTTTCGTCGCTATCAGAGTCGGATGACGAACTTAGTTCAACATCTTCCCATGCAACATATGCTTTCTTATCTTTTGATTCCTTCTTGCCTTTGTATCCACTTTTCTTTGAAAGTTTTGGACAGTCTGGTTTGATGTGACCTTGTTTACCACATTCATAACAAGTAACTTCTTGTGTTGATGAGGATCCTTCCTTCTTCTTGAAGTGTTTCTTCTTCTTTGAGTGCGAGAAGGCTTTGTCATTTTTACCAAAGAATTTTCCAAGTCTTCTAAGGAGAAGCATGAAGTTTTCATCTTCATCAGGATTATCTTTCTTTTCGTCTTCCTTGGAGTAAATCTTCAAGGAAATGTTCTTAGACTTCTTTTCTTGATTTTCACGCTTTTACAATCTACCAAGTTCCGTCTCGTATTCTTGAAGTTTCCCGAACAAAGTTGCGGATGTCATAGTAGCGAGACTCTTCTTTTCTGAGATTGCCGTTACTTTTGGTTGCCATTCTCTAGTCAAGGATCTGTGCACTTTTAGGTTCAACTCATCATTGGTAAATGTTTTGCCAAGTGCCCTTAGATGATTTGTTAGATGCACAAATCTCTTTTGTAAATCAAGAATGGATTCTCTGGGTTGCATACAGAACAATTCATATTCTTGACTTAACGTATTAAGTCTCGATCTCTTTACTTTAGTTGTTCCTTCATGTGTTTCAACCAGTGTATCCCAAATTTCTTTTGCCGTTGTACATGCTAAGACACAGAAGAATTCATCCATACTAAGTGCGCTTTGAAGGAGGTTTATTTCCTTTTTTTCATACAAGACCTTTTTCTTATCATTATCATCCCATGTGGTTTTAGGCTTTGATGAGCCAACGCCGTTTACTACAGTTACCGGAACAAAAGGGCCATTTTGGACAGCATCCCATATTTCTTCTCCTTGTGCTTCTAGATGAGCCTTCATACGGATCTTCCAGAAATCAAAATATTCACCACAGAATAGAGGAGGCTTGTTGCTACTGCAACCGTCTCTGAACACATAATTATTGTTTGCGGAAGTCATTCTGGATCTAGTAGGAACAGGTTACCTATAACCTGCTCTGATACCAATTGTAAGTTTAGATGCGCCTAAGAGGGGGGGTGAATTAGGTTCTTTAGAACTTTTTATGATTTGTATGAATATTTTTGCACGAGTTTCTTTTCTTTCTTTTTCTGATAAGTGATGAAAGCAGTAAATGCGGAAAGTAAAAAACACAGAGATGTATCCTAGTTCCCCTCACAGTCCGAGAGTACTCCAGTCCCCTTTCAACATGAAAGAGATTTCCTTATAGTTGGTAATTTGTACAAAGACTACCAAACAACCAAGAACAATCCTCTTGGACCAAGAACAATCCTCTTGGATTTTCACTAAGACCACAAAGAGAACAATCCTCCCTAAGTGTCTTTCTTGTTTCCAACAATCCTGAAAAAAAGGATACAATAGTTTGTTTGATTTGTATAAGTGTTTGAAAGATGAAAGAGCAATGTCAATCACTTGATTGATCTTTTCTATTCAATATGAAATTTAAGATGGAATACTCTTCTAAGTTCTCAAGAACAATTTTCAGTATGCATATGAAAATGATGAATAAAAATCTTGAGTATAGAGAGTATGATCAAAAGAATGGAAAGTAATATTTGTTAGTGATTGTTTTTTTTCTCTTCAAAATTCTAAATGAAAATAATTTATAGTGTAGTAATACCTCTTCAATGAATCATAGCAATGTTTAAACCATTTTTACTAAAAAAATGTATTTGAAAAGATACAAAGATTGCCATGAAAAGGTGTTACAAAAAGTTGCTGGAAAAATGCAAATTTTCAAAATCTGAAGCACAACAACCGGTTGCACTAAAGCAACAACTGATTGCTGTAAAAGCAACGTTTAAAAAATTTGAAAAATATAACTATGACAACCGATTGTCATTGAGGAGCAATCAGTTGCTCATAGGCCAACGTTCAAAAAATTTGAAAATAAAACACATGACAATCGATTGCTGCTAGATGACAATCGATTGTTGTCAAAACAAAACCTTTTTGTTTTTTGACTGAAACCGATTGTCCTAGCATGAAAATCGATTGCTTGTGTACAAAAATTGAAAAATCATTATTTTCAAAGATTTTAAACAATTTAAAACATCCTTCTTCAATCATACATAGTATATACTCAAAATATTATTTTAATAAAGTAAATGCATGATTAAAAATAGTTTTGAGCACTAAGAGCATAAGATCAAAAATTTCATATACCTTAAGCCATAAGTCTTGAAATGTTGATCTTGATCAATGAATCTTGCTTGAGATAAATCTTCTACCTTGGTCCATTCATTTCTGCATGCTAGCTTGTCTTCATCAAAACATTTGGAAAGCTTGATTTCACATATATTCCTTTTGATTCCCCACTGAGTTTGTTCCTTGTAGAAAGCTTTTGCTTTAGCTTTCACGTCCATCTCTGGATAGGATAAACCCTTAGTTGAGTTTATTCCTTATTGGGAAGAGTCTTGTTTGACTGTCTCTCTCCAGCTTATTCCTAGATTGAACCTTGTCTTTGACAAATATGTTTGTTTAGATCTCTCTAGGCGGTGAACCCTAGATTGAGAGTGAATTTATTTTGCACATTTGAAGACTTTCTCTTTATTTGAAGAAATTTATTCTGCATGATTGATGACTTTCACTTCTGTTCGAAGATCCCCATTGAAGACTTTATCTCCTCAGCATGAATTTTTTTTGCAATTCCCCTGGAAGTTGAAATTATTCCCCAACAACATAATTTCAAATACTCTCAGAATTATCACCTAACAACAAGTAGTGGTCTCTTTATTTGAGAAGCTTGTGTGTCCCCATATTTTCTTTTGGATAGAAAATGATAGTCTCTTTTAAGTAGTCCGTCAATTCCCAAAGAAGTTATCCCTATATATCAAGGCTTGGTTCTTCTTCTGTTAGCTTCAGTGAAGTTCAAGGATGAAGAATTAACATAGAAATTGGATTGAAAAATGCTTTATAACCAAATTCAAAGTTGCAATATTGAGAGGTGTGGAGGATGTTCAACAGGGATTCTTTGGCTCTCTAAAGCTTGTAAAATGAAGTAGAAGAGGTATCCATTTATAGGAGAATGTGATGCAATGCTGAGAGAGGCTGAATGATAAGCAATCAAGTGAAATCGTGTGCACCCTGATCATGACAAAAGTGTGACTTCTAACTCATCAAAACTCAGCTAATTCTTGTGTTTCAATCCTTAATCCAACCTTAGCAACTTTGTTAAACATGTTTAAGTGGAAAACACGCACACAATTGATCATTAGAAACCATATTAGTCAATTTGCAATCTGACTGTTTTGACAAAATCAATTTCATGGTGCCAAATTTGAATCCATGGTGCACCCAACTCAAGAGGATTTATGGCATAATTCTTGAAGCATTTGAAAGGCAATATTACAATCATTACAATGTTCCAAGAAAGACATCATTTGGATACTTAAGCAAAAAGTTATGTCCAATTGAATTTGTGAAAAACACACAAATGTTTTGTACTTAGAAAAATTCTAAGTGTTTAACTTCAAAATGACCTATAATGTTCTTCAAAATTACATGACTGTTCACTCCAAATTTGATCTTGATATTTGAATATTACATGAATTAGACCTCTTGAATTGAACTTTTGAATTGACATCACTCAAAAATCAAAAAAATTTAAAGAGTTATGGTCTTTGGAAGATGATGAAAAAATTCAGAGAAATTAACAAAGACCTATAATATTTCAATTCTTTAACAACTTCCCAAGCATCTTCAAGTCTTACACATAAAAGTAAAGTTGTGTTAGACATCCCAAATATTATTATGGAAAAATAATGGGCTCAAGGAGATAAAAATCGACCAAGTTATGATCATTTAAGTCAAACCCTAAAATTCAAAGGCCTTTCAAGATGACTTGTAATCTTTCTCAACCATAAGTGACCTTCCATTCAAAATTAGCCTTAGATATCTAAAAGATATTGTTAAGGACCCTTTAAAGATAATCATGGTTTTGGAATCAAACAAAAATCTCAAGAAATGAGCAAGATATGGTCCTTATAAGTCAACAAACCCTAGCTCAGAGAGTGTCAAAATGACTTGAAACCCCTTTCAACTTTTGATGATTTTTATTGCACAATTGAATCTTGTCATGTGAAGAGAGGTTGTTTTAGATGATGATAAGAATCCATAGAAAAAAGAACCAACTCAAAATGTTAAAAATTGAGAGAGTTATGCACTTGTGATCACTGAATCTAGTATTTGCTCAATTAGGTCAAACTTGTTGAATCAACCTTGAATCTTTTGGACTTTTTTTTGGAAAAATAAGCATGATGAATCATGAGAGGTCTGTAAATGATGTTTTCTTGAAGCACAGTAAACGAATGAGCTTATGTCTCAATGAAGCTTGTTGAAGAAGGCATGGAAATAAACACATGAACCTATAAATCTTCTTGATGAATTCCACCACCAACTTTGGGGAGATCTTGACCTAATTAAAGTGAGAGAGCTCCTTTAACCATAAATATTTGATTCCATATACATGAACTTTAAGATTGAGCTCTTGCAATCCATTAGAGAATCATTTTATTGAGAATCACCCCTCAAACCCTAGATTAGATGGTGAGATGAATGCAATTGTGATCACCTACAATATGAACATTCAAAGAAACATGTATACACATATTGATGTTAGTTAAAAGAACACAATTACATTATACACAATTCAAGGTGCTTAGTAATCCCTCAAGACCAAACTTAAAGATAAGATAAAGAGAGAAGAAACCCTAATGTGTGTGTCTTGATGCATTGGGACATGAGATGATGAGAAATCTTAGGGGAAAAATGGAGGTATAACACCCTCATTTCATTCATTCTCAAGCTTTTGATAGCCAAACTCACCTTGCTAAAAATTCTATCAACTCTCTTCATCTACCACAATTCACCTAAAGCTCTTTCTCTATTAAAGTTAGTAAGTTTTTCATTAAAGCTTACTAATCTTTGAGTTAAAACTCCATCCAAATACTTTTTCTTCATTAATTCTCTACATCCAAGCTTTGGAGATTGATTCATGAATATGATTTTTGAAGTTGGTTTGATAATTTTCTAGATCTACCTTTGGTAAGTTGGATCCGTCTTTCTCAATGTGATCTCTTGTTGATCTTTGTGGTTTGATTCTTTGATCAATTTTTTTTGATTCCATTGGTGTTAATTTCTCATAATTTAATGGAATTTCCATGCTCAATTAAATCTATGATCATAAGGTGTTTGATGAAACCCAATCCCAACACCCCTCAATCAAAACCAAAAAAAGCTGAGTTTTTTTTGTTTACCCCTTTTGAGTGATTTCCGGTTCTGAGCTCTTCGATTTGGATAATCCACTATTCTCCTTCTCTTTTACAGGTGGCCGTTGCGGCAATAAGAAGTTTGTGGATGCGGCAGCAGTCCACACGGTTAGGGTTTCAGAGATTGAAACCCCAAATTTTCCCCTTTTCGTCTTCAACACCGAGGAGCTTCTTCGCAGCTTCACGTTTTCTTCCCAATAATCGCCTTTGTTCTTCCAGTTTTTTTCCAGTTCTTCCTCTCTTCTTCTGTATTTCTTCCCCGAACCCCCCCCCCCCCCCTTTCTGTATACATTTTTGCTTAGTATTTATAGGCTTTAGTTTTAGGGTTAGTGATTGAGATCTTGTACCATTGATTTCGTTATTTGTAATTTAATTGATATTGTAGGTTTGATTGGATGTAATTGTATTCTGTGTATTTTGTAAAAAGATCCAATTTAGCAATTTCTGCAACCTAAGATTTATTTTAGAGATTTGATTATTTAACAGAGATTGAAATTAATTTTGTTTAGACATCGATTCTATTATTTTCTGAGATTGGATTTAATTTGGGTTTGATTCACACAGTAGTTGTTGATAAGGAACGTGCACATATATTGGGTAATTGATTTAAACAATAACTATTTTTTGAATTGGGCTTGTACTGCTATTTGATTTACTATCCAACTTGTCTATAATCTGCGCCTTGCACATTATTCCTACTTCAGCCCAGCACGTGCCAGCAAACGTTTCTATACTACTGGCCCAAGTGGTTTTCAAAACATTTTTTTAAAATAATCTTTAATAAAGGATCTTAAAACTCAATATCTAATAACCAAAAATTGATCCAACAAAAACAACAAATAAAACATTAATTGGGCTTAACTAAATATTTTACTTACTGTCATAATCCAAATTGGGCCTGCACATTACTTTTCTTGTTTACAGCAAACAACATTAAAAACTCAATTGGGCTTGAGTATTATCCAACAACATTAGTATATATTTTTTCTATAAAACAAAAGACATCAAAAAATAATATATCTTCCTATTCTTAACAATATATGTGCTATCTTAGTGGGCCTTAACCACACTCTCTTTTTGCTAACAACAACCAAAACATTAACGAACCTAATTCTAATGGGCTTGCCAATTGTAATTTCAACCTCCCCCTTTTACCAATGACATTAACACTAAAAATGGGCTTTATTAATTTAAAATTTAATTATTATTTGAATAATTTTCATTTTCGAATCGCATGGGCCTTTGGCCAACATGCTTTGCGAATGTGTTCACGTACACACGAGTCTTTCTGATTTAGAAAGCCTCGCTTTCCTAAATTTAAAGTACACCCCTAGTCTTGGATAAAGATGGGACATCAGATACTGCTGTACCATCTATAATTAAATATTTCTTCTATTTTAATCTTGAAAAATGAAATCATCGAGGTGGGACAAATTTGGGGTACGACAGCTGCCCCTATTCAATCATCTTCCAATCGAATAGCGCGAGAAAATGCGTGTCTGGCGCATTCTGATTGGGAGTTTATTAAATACTTGGAATACCCAAAATTTGTCTGACCAATCATAAGGTCACGCTGATATAGCATACCCTCATGAGTCTTGAGGAAACAGGCGAAGCTGATGATATATCGCTCACCAGGGTTTGATGATGAGGCAGATAGTCTTGAGCGCAATCTTGTATGTCTTGGTTGGGTTTTGATTATTCACCCATTTGGAGGATGAATAAAACAAATAATTGATTATGCATGGCTGCTTGAAGACTGAGTCCATGGGTTATATTCTCGAATCGCTGCATGATATCTTAGGCGATAAGCTAGATTTTTGTTTTCTTTCGAGCATCGCTGCATGAAGTATGAGGCGATGCTCTGTGTTATAAAATAAAGAAACACATTGCTGCATGAAGACTTAGGCAATGGGTTAGGTTCGCAAATAGCTGCATGAAGTCTTAGGCGATAGGCTAGATTTTGGTTTTCGAGCATCGCTGTTTGAAGTCTGAGGCGATGGTCTGTGTTGCAGAATAAAGAAACACATTGTTGCATGAAGTATTAGGCAATGGGTTTGGTTTGCAAATCGCTGTGTGAAGTCTGAGGCAATAAGCTAAATTTGGTTTTTGGACATCGCTGCATGAAATCTTAGGTGATGGCCTGTGTCGTGGAGTAAGGGAACGCACTGCTGCATGAAGACTTAAGCAATGGGTTAGGTTCGCAAATCGTTGCATGAAGTGTGAGGAGATAAGCTAAATTTGGTTTTCAAACATCGCTGCATGAAGTCTTAGGCGGTGGTCAGTATCGCAGAATAAAGAAACACATTGCTGCATGAAGTCTGAGGCAATGGGTTAGGTTCATAAATCATTGTGTAAAGTCCGAGGCAATAAGCTAAATTTGGTTTTCGAACATCGCTGCATGAAGTCTTAGGCGATGGTCTGTGTCGCGGAATAAAGGAACACAGTGATACATGAAGACTTAGGCAATGGGATGAACGTGTCATGGCATGAAGACTTAGGTGATGGGTTGAATCGTAGGAGAAGTGTTTTGTTGGTTGACCCTTAGATAGCTAAATCGAGGGTGAGACTGTTTGTTTGCTATGTGATATAGGCGTATGCTGCCTGATACCGGGATGGAATACTGAGCGTATGTGTATTAAATGTTTGTGTATGTATGATGTTTGACATTGATATGGAACCCTGAATATATGCGTATTGTATGCAAAAATGTATAGTGTATATATTCTTTGGATATGCAAAATGTATGTATGTGAAGGAAAATTGCGATCAAAAGCGCAACGGAATTTAAAATTTTCCTTAGCGATCCTTACGAATGAGCATGGTCAGTGATAGAAATATTTACCTCTTATGGCGATTCAGACCTTTGATGTCGTGATCACGAGTGTTAATGAAGAACAACGCCTCTACTCAGTCCACACGAACAGATCGCTTCCGGTCACAGTGCTAGCTGATCATGAACGGAAACTTTGAGTGAGAGAGAGAATCAAAAACGAAATTGCATCAAGTGAAATTGCTTCATCACAAGGGATCTATTTATAGAATCACTCGTGTGGGCTACAAGCTAAAAGCCCAATTAAGGCTGTAAGCTAAAAGCCCATTTAAGCTTATGGACATCATACCTTATGATGTACCATATATCACTTATCCACGTGGTACCTTACCACTTTCCGTATTACACTTAAGTGCACCGTACCTTACGGTGTTCCTTATTTATTATATCTCTCATCAACCTGTCCTTATGTGTGTGACCCTGTAGGTTTTCGCGACGTTGGCAATTATATTAAATCACACATTTAATATAATAAACAGTGAGCGGTATCTAGCAACACATCACTGTTACCCAAGTCACGAAAATGTCATGTGATCTGACCAAACCTTTTCCGTGATAATATTTGTGTTGTACAATTACCCTTTTGCCCTCATGTCTATATTGAACACAAGGCATACACTGTGTCACCCTTGTCCAGTTCAATATTGGGCCCTTAGACATTTATCCTGTTATGCAGGATGAGCAAATTCCATCTAGGTCACTCATGTCCCTTAGCATGCTTTGTGAAGTACCCATCAACCGTCTTTATAGTCATCCAGTTACGGATGACGTTTGATCAGCAATGAAGTACTTGACTCTACATCTAGGGTCCATAATGGTTTCGGGTCGAAGGGTGGTATACACCATTATCATCATGAGAATAACTTATGACACTTTGCATAACATTCTATGTAGTATTCTCATAGCGGGTCAATCCAGTATAAATATTACTCCTAATATTCATACCTATGTCAAGACTTGATAACTCCTTATCTATGATCCATGAGATGTGATCATCAATCTATCTTCATAATAATCTTAATGCTTTAATGTTATCCCACTTCACATTAAAGCTTGACTACGGATACTTTAAGAATAGTGTCTTATGTTTAATGGGATCTCATGATTAAGTCACACTTAACATTTCATTAAACCAATAAACCATTCTAGGGACTTTATTATTTTGGAAAGCAAACATAATAAAGAAATGCCTTTTATTATTAATAAATAATTCGATACAAGTACCAAAAGTATTGACCTCTAGGGCTTACACCAACAATCTCCCACTAGAACTAGAGCCAATCAGGCATACCCCTAATACCCATAGATCTAGTATGTCCATCATGCTTCAGCTGCGCAAGAGGCTTTGTTAATGGGTCAGCAACATTGTCAAGTGTAGGTACTCTGCATATTTTCACATCTCCCCGATCGATTATCTCTCGAATGAGATGATAACGCCTAAGTATGTGTTTGGATCGTTGGTGAGATCTAGGCTCCTTAGCTTATGCGATAGCACTATTGTTATCACAATAGAGATCAATGGGATCCACAATGCTATGGACTATGCCAAGTTCACTAATGAACTTCTTGATCCAAACAACTTCCTTTACTGCAATTGAGGCAGCAATATACTCAGCCTCGATTGTAGAATCAACAAATGTATCTTGCTTTGAACTTTTCCAGCTCACAGCGCCACCATTTAAACAAAACACATAACCAGATTGTGATCTAAAGTCATCCTTATCTGTCTGGAAGCTAGCATCGGTGTATCCAATTACAGCAAGCTCTTCCTGACCTCCATATATCAAGAATGAGTCCTTAGTCCTTCTCAAGTACTTAAGGATATTCTTGACAGCTACCCAATGAGCATCACCGGGATTAGACTGGTACCTACTCGTCGCACTTAAAGAATACGAGACATCTGGTCGAGTACATAGCATGGCATACATGATAGATCCTATTGCAGATGCATATTGGATCTTATCCATGCGATCCCTTTCTTCCTTACTTGAAGGGGATTGTGTTTTTGACAGACACATGCCATGTTGCATAGGTATGAATCCTTTCTTGGAATCATGCATATTAAAGCGTCTCAACACTTTTTCTATGTATGTACTCTGACTTAGGCCAAGCAGTTTTTGTGACCTATATCTATAGATCCTGATTCCTAATATATAGGCTGCTTCACCTAGGTCCTTCATTGAAAAGCATTTCCCTAACTAAGTCTTCACTTGTTGCAAGGTAGGGACATCGTTTCCAATGAGTAAAATGTCATCTACATATAATACCAGGAATACGATCATGCTCCCACTAACCTTCTTGTAGACACAAGGCTCATCTTCATTCTTGATGAATCCATATTGTTTTACTGTTTCATCAAAACGAAGATTCCAGCTTCTGGAAGCTTGCTTCAATCCATAAATTGATCGCTGTAACTTACATATCTTTTGGGCTTCCTCTGGTATGTCAAATCCTTCAGGTTGTGTCATGTACACATCCTCAAGAAGATTCCCATTAAGGAAAGAAGTTTTGACATCCATCTGCCATATTTCATAATCATGATATGCAGCGATAGCAAGTAAAATCCGAACAGATTTAAGCATTGCAACTGGTGAAAAGGTTTCATCATAGTCCACCCCATGAATTTGTTTATAGCCTTTTGCAACCAGTCTTGCCTTATAGGTATGTACTTTACCATCCATGTCAGTCTTCTTTTTGAAGACCCACTTGCATCCTATAGGGTTAACTCCTATAGGAGGCTCTACCAAGGTCCAAACCTGGTTTGTGTACATGGAATCCATTTCAGATTTCATGGCTTCTAGCCACTTCTCGGACTCAGGACCAGTTATGGCCTCTTGGTAGGTCACAAGCTCATCTTGATTCATGAGTAATACATCACCCTGATCACTTATGAGATATCCATATCTCTCAGGTTGTTGACGTATCCTGCTTGACCTACGCTGGTCTTGTTCTACTTGAGCAGGTTGCTCTTCCACAACTACTTGTGTTTCCTGCTCTAATTCCTCCATAGGTGTATCAATGCTTTGTGGTTCTTGAATTTCTTCAAGCTCTATTTTCCTCCCACTGATTCTTTTGGAAATAAAATCCTTTTCCATAAAAACTCCGGTTCGAGCGACAAACACTTTGCCCTCAGAAGGATTGTAGAAGTAATACCCTCTTGTTTCTTTAGGATACCCCACAAATAAGCATTTGTCAGATTTGGGCTCAAGCTTAGTTGAAATTTGTCGTTTCACATAAACTTCGCAACCCCAAATCTTCATGTAAGACATATGTGGTTTCTTACCACTCCATATCTTATATGGTGTCTTCTCAACCTTTTTGGATGGAACCCGGTTAAGTGTGTAAGCTGCAGTCAATAGTGCATGTCCCCAAAAGGAGTTCGGAAGATCGGCGTGACTCATCATGGATCGGACCATGTCTAACAAGGTTCGATTTCTTCTCTCAGATACACCATTCCATTGTGGTGTTCCGGGAGGAGTAAGTTGGGATAAAATCCCACATTCCTTTAGATGGTCATCAAACTCTAGGCTTAAATATTCACCGCCTCGATCTGATCGAAGAACTTTAATATTCTTACCTAGTTGGTTTTGTACTTCATTCTTGAATTCCTTGAATTTTTCAAAGGTTTCAGATTTGTGTTTCATTAAATACACATAACCATATCTACTGAAATCATCAGTAAATGTGATGAAGTATTGAAAACCTCCTCTGGCTGGTATGTTCAGTGGTCCACATACATCAGTATGTATGAGGGCCAAAATATCATTAGCCCTTTCACCTTTTCCTGTGAATTGGGACTTTGTCATCTTTCCAATTAAACAAGATCTGCATGTCTCATATGATTCATAATCAAAAGAGTCTAAGAGTCCATCTTTATGGAGTTTGGAAATGCGTTTCTCATTTATGTGGCCTAAGCGACAATGCCAAAGGTAGCTTGGATTTAACTCATTAGGTTTAATCCGTTTAGTATTAATGTTATAAATTGGCATTTCAAGATCAAGGACATATAGTCCATTGTTCATTTGTGCAGAAGCATAGAATATATCATTCAAATAAATAGATCAACAATTGTTCTTTATTATAAATGAAAAACCAAACTTGTCCAAACAAGAAACGGAAATAATATTCCTACTAATTGCAGGTACATAATAACAGTTCTCTAACTGAATTATTAAACCACTAGGTAAAATCAAAACATAAGTTCCTACGGCTAAAGCAGCAACCTTTGCTCCATTTCCAACTCGTAGGTCAACTTCACCTTTTGCCAAATCTCTACTCCTTTTTAGCCCCTGCACATTAGTACAAATGTGAGAACCGCATCCAGTATCTAATACCCATGATGCAGAAGTAGATAAATTAATTTCAATAACAAAAATACCTGAATTTGAAGTCCCTACTCCATTGTTCTTATCTTCCAGGTACTTTGGGCAGTTTCTCTTCCAATGTCCGGCCTTACCGCAATGGAAGCAAGTGCCCTCCTTTGATATGCCTCCACTAGGCTTCAAAGCAGGAATAATAGGTTTAGGCTTGGCAACTTCCTTGCCTTTCCCTTTACCAACCTGCTTGGTAGGCCTCTTGTTCAGCTTCTTTCCATTACTGACCATCAGAATGGACTTCCCTTTTGTCTTCATATTCTGCTCAGCAGTTTTCAACATGCTTAGCAATTCTGGAAGACTCTTATCCATGTCATTCATGTTGAAATTCATGACAAACTGATTAAAGCTATCTGGCAACGATTGCAAGATAAAATCAGTTGCAAGTTCCTTTCCAAGCGGGAACCCTAACCTTTCAAGGTTCTCCACATACCCAATCATTTTGAGTACATGGGGACCTACAGGGTTTCCCTCAGATAACTTGCTGTTAAAAAGGGACTTTGAAACCTGAAACCTCTCATTTCTTGCCTGCTCTTGATAGAGCATTTTCAGATGTCCGATCATATCAAACGCTGACATGTTCTCGTGTTGCTTTTTCAACTCCGAGTTCATAGTAGCTAGCATGAGACAAGCGGCTTTGTTAGCATCATCAAGATGCTTATTATAAGCATCTCTTTCTGCCTTAGGTGCCGAACTAGGCGGTTCCTCTTCAGGAATAGGTGTCTCCAAGACATGCAACTTCTTATCGTGCTTGAGGACAATCCTCAGATTTCGGTGCCAATCCAGGAAATTTGTCCCAGACAATTTTTCCTTATCTAGGATTGATCGCAAAATATGGTTGTTTGTTGTCATGGTAATCTACAAAAAAAAATGAAAATATAAGTATCATTAAAACAACATATTTAATTAGGCCTTTAATCAAATATGCTCCCACTATTTTACTCAAACCAAATTACACTCTTCATTTGATTCGGAAAATCCTGTTGGAAGACTTTCTAGTGGGTCGAGATCCACATTTCACTTTGTTCTAAGTCAGCGTTAGGCTGATTACACAAAACTAGGTTATTTAGGTAAGAACTCTTTCCAATTGTATCTCATACAACTCTCGAATATTTTCAGTTGGGTGAATAACTCCTTATTCTAATTCATCATATGAATCATTCCCAACTCTTGCTCCTAAACATGTATAATCTTATTATAATGTGTTTAGTTAAGTTTGACCCATTGTTTTAGCAGTTGGATATTACAATTATCCCATCGCACCTTACTAATATAGAACATGCACCTCGCGTAGGCGAAACCTACATTGTTCGATACTAGTCTTGATGAGTGCTAAAACTTGGAAAGCATGAACTTAATATTTAACTTGAGGGATTTTGTTATTAGTTTGATCTCACCGGCTTAACACGCAATTCGTCTCTCTCATGCATCAATATACAAACACATGCATCAATATACAAACACATGCATCAATATACATAAAAGGATACAATTATGGCCCCTAGCGCAATTGTTCTCCCAAGCCAATGAGATAACCTAAGCTAACCTAATAACGATCTAAACTTCTCCAAGCAAGATCTCCAAGGTTATCCTCCTTTGATATTGTATTCTTCTCTTTCTTCATAACATTACATTACATAAAAGAAACTCGTTTTACATACGAGGGAGTGAGATGAGAAAAGAAGTTACATCAAGAATTTTAGAGAGAGGCACGACACGCAGGCTGTATTTTACAATCCCAAAACAAAATAAAGGAAAAACCTAAGGCCATAATTGATCACCACAAGACAATAATAATAAACACACTTTTATTATTAGTTTAAATTTTGTTAATTAAAAAAAAAGGCAAATTAAATTTCGACGATTGATCACACTACGCAGAGTTACCCGGCGCAAAATTTTAATGAACAATTCATTTGAAATCGGCGTCATTTTCGCACAACTCTTGTGCATTCACAACCCTAATCGCATAACTCTGCAACAACACAACCCTTGTACCGTCATGAACCCTAATGCAACAGTTTCATGCTGTCAAACACATCTCGATTGATAATTCAGTATGATTAATCACATGCCATTGCTTCACCATACTAATGTAGATTCCGAAGCATATGAACAGTGATCGGTCAAAGGAATAACAATCGTCAAGTGTTTGAATGAACGAAACAGAAACAGTATATCACATATACCATCGTTGCATCAGATTTACTTATATCATATATAAAAGTGATCGATCTTATTTGTGTAACCTATGGACGATCGATGTATCGCTGCTTCACCATACTAATGTCGGATTCCGAAGCATAGTCAACATCAATCATCCAAATCGTACACAACAAATGCCAAATTTAATTAATCGTTTATTATTCAATTCATTCTGGTTTTAATCGAATCAAAACAGAAAATATAGAACATAAACAACTATCAGATCCATGGTTTCGTAAGTGGCTCTGATACCACTGAAGGAAAATTGCGATCAAAAGCGCAGCGGAATTTAAAATTTTCCTTAGCGATCCTTACGAATGAGCATGGTCAGTGATAGAAATATTTACCTCTTGTGGCGATTCAGACCTTTGATGTCGTGATCACGAGCGTTGATGAAGAACAACGCCTCTACTCAGTCCACACGAACAGATCGCTTCCGGTCACAGTGCTAGCTGATCACGAACGGAAACTTTGAGTGAGAGAGAGAATCAAAAATGAAATTGCATCAAGTGAAATTGCTTCATCACAAGGGATCTATTTATAGAATCACTCGTGTGGGCTACAGATAAAAGCCCAATTAAGGCTGTAAGCTAAAAGCCCATTTAAGCTTATGGATATCATACCTTATGATGTACCATATATCACTTATCCACGTGGTACCTTACCACTTTCCGTATTACACTTAAGTGCACCATACCTTACGGTGTTCCTTATTTATTATATCTCTCATCAACCTGTCCTTATGTGTGTGACCCTGTAGGTTTTCGCGACGTTGGCAATTATATTAAATCACACATTTAATATAATAAACAGTGAGCGGTATCTAGCAACACATCACTGTTACCCAAGTCACGAAAATGTCATGTGATCTGACCAAACCTTTTCCGTGATAATATTTGTGTTGTACAATTACCCTTTTGCCCTCATGTCTATATTGAACACAAGGCATACACTGTGTCACCCTTGTCCAGTTCAATATTGGGCCCTTAGACATTTATCCTGTTATGCAGGATGAGAAAATTCCATCTAGGTCACTCATGTCCCTTAGCATGCTTTGTGAAGTACCCATGAACCGTCTTTATAGTCATCCAGTTACGGATGACGTTTGATCAGCAATGAAGTACTTGACTCTACATCTAGGGTCCATAGTGGTTTCAGGTCGAAGGGTGGTATACACCATTATCATCATGAGAATAACTTATGACACTTTGCAAAACATTCTATGTAGTATTCTCATAGTGGGTCAATCCAGTATAAATATTACTCCTAATATTCATACCTATGTCAAGACTTGATAACTCCTTATCTATGATCCATGAGATGTGATCATCAATCTATCTTCATAATAATCTTAATGCTTTAATGTTATCCCACTTCACATTAAAGCTTGACTACAGATACTTTAAGAATAATGTCTTATGTTTAATGGGATCTCATGATTAAGTCACACTTAACATTTCATTAAACCAATAAACCATTCTAGGGACTTTATTATTTTGGAAAGCAAACATAATAAAGAAATGCCTTTTATTATTAATAAATAATTCGATACAAGTACCAAAAGTATTGGCCTCTAGGGCTTACACCAACAGTATGAAACGTGTGAAAGATGTGCGTATGCCTTGAAATGTTATGAAGATTATTTATGGCATTATCTTCTTTAAACCATTGGCTTAGAGTTACCAATCCCTCCGCATTGTATGTTGTGTCATCATATCTTTGTTGAATTTGAACGCAGTGAACAATGTTAGCAAAATTTTAAACATTGATTTTCTATATTGTAAGTGTAGGTGTAGACGTAGATGTATGTATTGACATATGCGTAGATTTGTATGTTGTAAGCGCAGGCGTAAGCGTAGACGTATGTGTTGTAAGTGCAGGAATGGACATGTGTATAGAATTTGTATTGTAGACGCAGGAGTAGACATGTGCATGGACGTAGACGTGGATTCTCTTTCGATATTTTTCTAACCAAAATGTTTTTTCGATGTTTTATCAAAAGCTTTTATTTGTTAATTTCGTCGAAATGATTTTGAGACAATATTCACAAGTAATAATTGTAGTATTTTGTAAACAAGTCATAAAAAAGAAAAATTCAATTTGAAAGATGCAAAGAAAGCAAATGTTTTGTTGATATGCCTTTGAATAGGCGAGAGTATAAGATGCAATTCCTAGAAAGAGGGAATTACAAAAAAATTTAAAACTGTAAATGGAAATGAAAAATGATAATTATTGCTACTGTTCCCCAATATCCTTTTAATGGTCTTATCTCCTTTGCTTCTGAGTTGTATGCTTCAGATCTATCTCTCCCTTCATGGTTCGTAGTCGCAGTTCTTAGATCGCAGTCTTTTTGTTCATTATTTCTTTTTGAATGATCCATAATTTTTGCTTGGATTTCCCTTTCGGGTTTTCAATCCACTAGGATAATTTTTTGTTATATGCCCCTAATTTTTGCCTGGATCGCCCTTTATGGATTTCGATCCACCAGGACGCTCCTTTTTACCCAAGTCGACTGTTTGAGGTTCGAGCTTAGCGAGCTTCTTATACATGGTATTTTTTGACTGCGTTTAAATTTTCTGGATGCGGTAGTTCTTCCACATCCATTGTTGTGGGGGATAAGATCACCACCGGAGAATGTTGTTTTGACTATGTATGGACCTTCATAGTTGGGTGTCCATTTACCACGCGAGTCAAGGAGAGGTAGAAGAATCTTCTTGAGTACTAGACCATGTTGTGGTTCATCTTGTGTAGTACACTGTTACTCTGAAAGAAACACGTGGCTAATTTCCGTAGAGCTCGTTTGTCGATGCTAGAGGCATTTTCTGGATAATCTTGCTTTTCTAGGTACTTATTGATATCGTAAATTCGAGGCTGGTTGTCTGGTCTTTATTTGATAGAAAGATAGTGTGCGGGCTCTTCGAAGTGTCTGTTTGTGATGCGCGGTTCGTGGTTTGCCCAAGTTACTTTAAACATAGCTGATATAGTTGCCAGAGCGTCTGTCATTTGATTTTCTTTTCGTAGGATGTGACTGAAAGTGATCTTTGTGAATTCCACAACCAGTTTTCAAAACATGATCCCGATATGGAATCCGTTTTGGATGTTTAGTATCCCATTCGCCATTAACTTGGTATATGGCTTGTGAGCATTCTTTTGGAGGAGTCAAAACTGCCCCTATATCGTGCCCTAGTGCATTTGAAGCCCCGTCGAACGTGAGTATCCAACATTCCCCTGGCTCGGGTCCTTTGTCAAGTTATGGTACTTCGTAGTTGCTTATTTTTTACAGCAATGTCTGTATCTAACCTTGGTCTATTTCTGTAGGAACAAGCATATATGTGCAATAAATTGATCAGTTTTTCTTTGACGCTCTGCTCTAACATTGCCCCTAGCTTAATTTTTTTTCCGGATCTTCCTCTGTTCCCAGATGGATAGCCTCTTGATATGGTGGTATATTGTCAGCCTTTCGCTCTATTTCCCTTGCCATTTCCTCAGGGAGTTCAAGATCTTCATCATCTTCCTCTTTAGCTTAGTTGATAGGAGAATCAAAGTTATATCGGGTTGCAGCAGTAGCATTATCGGTGTTTTTGGGCATGGATTTTCACCTTTATCATGTTTTGGCGCAAATTTTAGTACATGAATATTTGAAAATGCATATGCAGAGGAAGTATTGCCATTTTTAAATTTAATATATAAATGCAAGAGAAAGAAAGGGATCTTAATTGAAAACAAAATATAACTTTTATTAATTGCCAATATTGTTTGAAACAAAACGGGGGAACCCTTACAAGCAACCCCTATGCTTCGGGCTTGACATAGGTTCTTTCAAAAACAAGAAAAATTACTTAGGAAAGAAAAATATCTCGGGAATCTCCATGGAAGTCCATCTTTTGAGTTCTTCTTCTGGGGCGCATTCTCAGATGAATTCAGTTGCCCTTTTGGTGTTGGCTTTGTTGGATATCTTCGCTACATGTCCGCCATGCTCTATAAAGGTCTCTTGGATCGGAGGAAAGTGTGCTTCACCCTTCAGAGTATATTTATGCTCATCTTCAGGGTATGGTTCGAATTGGACTATCCCCTGGTCCACTACCTTTGGTAGCATCTCTCGAAAGCTTCATTGTGTTCTAGCAGGAATCCACATCCCAACAGATATTCCTTCAGCAAGTTTATCAGGGGTTTTTGCTCTTCTGGTTGCCCCAAATTTAGTGACTACTTAAATTGTATTTACCGTCGGCCCGTCGTGTGGAGGCATATGATTTTATTTGGAGTTAGGTTTCTCAAAAGTGATTTATTGAGATTCTAACAAGTCTTGGACCTTATGCTTGAATGGCCAACATTGCTCTATGGTATGTCTAGGAGAATTAGCATGATACTCACATCTGGCATTGGCGTTGTACTTTCACGAGAGCGGCTCGACTAGGGGAGCTAGAGGCTTAAGTTCCACTGAGGATGCCTTGACCAGGTGTTGTAATAACTGACCGGGTGGCATCGGAAGTGGATCAAAATTTCATTACGGCCTTCTGCCTTGCTGCTGCCTTGTAGGATCACTAATGGTTATGGTGTCCTTGGTTGTAAGGCTACCAGATTAATTTCTCCCTCTTTTCCTTTGGGGTAGTTTGAAGCAGGCCTTCTTGAATTGTAGGGGGTACTTTATGGTCCCCCTGTTATTTTCCCACTTTTTATTCCAGCCCTTGCAAAGTCCCCATAAAATCCAATTGCATGCGGGTAGGCGCCATGTCGAGGTTATATTTGTAATGCTTTAGGAAAGCATTAGCAAGATCTGCCTAGGTTCGAATATGTGTTTGCTCCAATTGCATATACCAGTCTGAAGACGCCCCACTCAGGCTATCTTGAAAATAGTGAATCATTAGCTTCTGATCATGGGCATGGGCATGTATCTTCTGTTAGAACAAAGTTTGTTTCTAATCATATCTTAGAGTTTTGATGATAACAATGAAATAAATTTTGTGATATATATTTTATACTCTGATTTGTATGTTCTCTAAGATCAGATGAAGTTCTGTCTTACGCATCTTAGAAAGAAACAACATTCTACGCGGGTATAAAGCAAACTCATAAGGAAGCACTCCAAAGCAAACTCTGATGAAGAGCAATCCTAAGAAACTTTTGATGAAGCTAGCTGAAGCAAAGATCTGATAGAAGCACGCTGAAAGCAACATCTGATAAATGCAAGATTAAAGCAAACTCTGATGTTCACATATTGAAGAATACTCTGATAGAAGAATAGATCTAGTAAACTCTGAATTAGCAACGCTGCAAGCAAACACTTCAACTTCCAGAGACAAGCTCTGACAGTACCGTTGGTTATTAAATGCTAAGACGGCTAACACACTCAAGTATACTACGCGCACTAGCATTAGAAACATAAATACCAAATCTACTCGTTACACGCATCATTGCAAACATGCTTCATTAAATACATGCACCATCATCAAGGCATCAACGGTCAATTGGAAGCTATATATAGAAGACCTTTTGTATCAAAGAGAGGTTACTAACTTATGTGAAATATACTTACACTCATTGTTTTCATACTTGTAAACTAATACTGTATAGTGGGTAGTTCTTAAGCATTGGGCAACAATCTTAGTGAAAAATCACAGTTGTGATAAAGCTTTTTAGAAGCAAATCTTTTTCACTACTATTAAGAGACAATTTTGTAAGTGTTCCTTGAGAGACCAGTTGGGTCAGATTTCTCAAGAGGGCTAGGACTAGTTGAGTTTTAGAGGTTTTAGTCACTTCCAGTCAGCTTGTGCATTGTATTGTTAGTCACCCCATTTTGGTTGTGCGCTTGTGATCAATTTGATTATAGTGGATTAAGTCCTCGTTGAGAGAGGTGAAATCACCTTGGCGGGTGGACTGGAGTAGTTTGAGTTTCAAACGAACCAGGATAAAATTACCAGTGTAATTCCATTAGTATTGTTTTAGAAAAGAAGAAAAACTTATTCAACCCCCCCTTCTAAGTGTTTTCTCAACCTTCAATTGGCATCAGAGCTCTAGTTCTGGGTGCAAACACCTAACAGTGTCAGAAAAAGATCCAGAAGGAAAACACTATGGCATCTGAACAAAACAACAACAACTGCACCAAACCTCCTGTGTTTGATGGAGAAGACTTTGAATACTGGAAGGATAGACTAGAAAGTTTCTTTCTAGGTCACAATGCTGATCTATGTGATTTGGTCCTTGACGGGTACACTCATCCAGAAGATAAAGACAGAAACAAAATTGACAGAAGGAACATGGATAAACAACAAAAGCTAGATTTCAAGAATCACCATAGAGCCAGAAACATCTTTTTAAACGCTATCTCGAAAAATGAATATGAGAAAATCACCAACAGAGATATGGCAAATGACATGTTTGAATCCCTCAAGATGACTCTTGAAGGAAATGCTCAAGTAAAGGAGACAAAAGCTCTGGCTCTCGTTCAGAAGTATGAAGCATTCAAAATGGAAGAAAATGAGTCTATTAAAGTTATGTTCTCGAGATTCCAAACTCTGATTGCTGGCCTAAGAGTTCTGAACAAAGGATACACCAAGGTAGACCATGTGAAGAAAATCATCAGAAGTTTACCCAAAAGATGGGCACCTATGGTCACTGCATTCAAAGTATTAAAAGATCTGAATAACGTTTCCCTTGAAGAACTTATCAGTGCTTTAAGGAGTCACGAGATAGAACTTGAGGAACATGAGCCTCAGAAGAAAGGTAAGTCTGTAGCTCTTAAATCTATTAAAAAAAATATGAAACTAACGCTTTTCAGGCTGAAGAAGGAAACTCTGAAGATTCTGCATCAGAAGAAGACGAGTTATCTCTGCTCTCCAGAAGGATCAATCAGATGTGGAAGCATAGACAAAAGAAGTTCAGGAACTACAAGAGGTTAGAAGATAAACCAAAATCTTCTGAACATAAGAAGTCAAGCAGAAGAGATGTAGTCTGCTATGAATGCAAAGAACCTGGACACTACAGAAGTGATTGTCCCAAGCTGCAAAGAGAAAGACCCAAGAAAAAGTTTGGTAAAAAGAAAGGCATGATGGCCACCTGGGATGATTCAGAATCATCTGAAGCTGAATCTAACTCAGAAGATGAACACGCTAATCTAGCGTTTATGGCTACCACAACAGATGACTCAGACTCTAACTCAGAACCAAGAGAGGTATTCTCTGAATTCTCTACATCTGAACTTGATGAAAGCCGATCTGAACTGCTTGAAAACTACAGTAAACTCAAAATCAAATACAAGAAACTCAAAAAGAATCTTGCATCTGATCTTGAGAAACTTGAAACAGAAAACTCTAAACTTAAAGAAAACATTTTTAAACTCAAAGAAGATGTTCAAAAATTTGAAAAGAAGTCTATTTCACATTATGCTTCAAGTTCAAAAGATATTCTAAAAGAATATGACTCCAGTTTTCAAACGTTTCTCGCTAAAAGCATAGATAGAAGCAAAATGGATTCAATGATCTATGGTGTTAGTGGAAATGACAAAAGAGGTATTGGATATAAAGCTCCCAGAGGGAAAGAAATATATAAACCTAAGCCCGTTGAGGAAATGGTTATATCATATAAACCACTACACAAGAAATTTAATTTTGGGCACACACATGATATCAAATACATTTCTCACTCTAAAAATTCCTATGCAAAATCAAAGTTCAATCTGAACTATAGAAACTCTAACCAAAAGGACCCAAAAAGAAATGGGTACCTAAGGAGAAAATAATCTATGTTGAATATGTCCTTAACAACTCAGTTGAAACACCAGTCATGGTACCTGGACTTTGGATGCTCGCGTCATATGACGGGAAGAAAGTCTATGTTCCAAAGTCTGGAACTTAAATCTGGAGGTGATGTCAAATTTGGAGGAAATAAAAAAGGAAAGATTATAGGTTCTGGAACCATCGGAAATGGCAACCTTCCCTCTATAACTAATGTTCTTTTAGTAGAAGTGTTGTACCCCAAAATTTTCCCTCTCATTTATCAAGACTTTTCTCACAAGTTTTCTTTGACTCAAGACTGGATTAGGGTTTGTTCAGCTCAAGACATCTCATCTTGCACTGATAACCCAAAATTAGGGTTTGATTTTGCACAAGGATTTTTGGACTATCAATGCTTCATGTGACTTTCAAACATCATTATGGACCCCTAAGATCACTCATGACAAGTTCCAAGCCTTGAACCACATTTTTTATCAATCAATTGGACAGTTGATCTAAAAATCAGCTGTATTGGGGAAAAAGTCAACCATGGCCAATTTTCAGTCAAACTTCATAATTTTTGATCCACATCAACATTTTAAACTTATAAGTATCATTTGATCAAGTTTGGATCATAATTCCTTAATAAATTTGATCAAATCACCAAAATGACAAAATGGTCAAAAATTAGGGTTTTGACTGAAGAAGGGCAATTTCTGATTTTTAACCTAGCAAATGACCAATTGAGTTAAAGCATGATTTCAAGGATTCAGTTTCATCATCTTGACCTAATATCATGGCTCAAAACATTTCAATTTCATTGGATTGACAGATGAAATTTGCAGTCAACTGATCAAAAGTCAATTGTACACTAAAAAGTCAAACTTTGACTTTTTGGTCAAAATCAAGTGCCAAGGGTCATATTTCATCAAAGCATGTCAAAATGTGAAACTTGTTCATCAAGAAATCCAAATTTGAAGATTAGGGTTTAAATTTGAAAATTTTCTTAACTTAGAAATTTTCTAAGTATAGAAAATTTCTTATTTTTTCTCAACTTTAGACCATGTTTTCACCATGATGCATAATGATTCAAAGAAAGTTCCCAACATGAAAGTTGTAGACCTCCATGAAATCTACAACTTTTCTTCACACACTTTTCCCTAAAGATTCTTGGATCTCAAGATGTAAATTTATGAATAAATGGTCATAAACTAAATAACTTAGTGAAAATTTGCCCTAGTTTAGGCAGGTTTTGGACCCAACTTCATGTCAATTTTTCACCTAGTTCTAAGAGGTATCTCAAAATGAATTTCAAAGATGAGTTATAGAGCACATTGCAAGCTTTCCAAAATGTCCAAGAACTCCTCAAGATCATTTTTGAGTATGGAGAATCGAAGAGATGAAGTTGGCAATTTTTCATATTTTGTCCAAGCCATTTCATAAAGAACAAAGTTGCAATCAGTACCTATGCTGCCTAATCCATGATTTGCAGGTCCCGAACTTGTACCTCACTCCTTAATTAAATGCTTAATCAGTTGAAAAAGCTTTGATCCATGCCTTATAACCATTATCTAACTTGCAATTCCATAAATGGCATAAAGTGACCATTACCATTTTGGAAAAGCACAACTTTTGCCACTTTCCAATTCTTGAGCATTGGACCTGTCTCCATTGTACACACAAGTTTCACATGTCTAAAGAAAATTGTACAAGCTGATACCTACCCTAAGAGAGAAAGTACAAGCATGGCAAGCATTGTCCCTTCACTTTACTTCAAACGCAAGAAAAGTTGCAAAAAGGCTAGAGCTGGCACAACTGTTAGAGGGTTGACATAAGACCAATTCCATACTAATATACAAACATAACACAATACAAAACATGATTAGCAAAGGCCTGAAACACTCCCAACCAGAAAAACACCAAAAATCTGTCCAAACCTGCAGTTTTGGCATAAGCATACCCATCTTCCATTTGGCTCGTGCATTCCAAGTTTTGATCATTCAAACATCTTATATACTTGATATCAAACCAATCCATACCTTCATCCCTGTTCTGTAATCACTTTTCCACCATCTGCCATTGTTGATTTCAGATCTTGCAGTTTGACTTGGCCAAGGAGTTTCAGATACTTTCAGAGCAAGGCAAGGGTTGGAATACATTCAGGGAAGTTCAAGGAAGCTCAAGCAAGCATCAGGCCTCCATCAAACTCACTCCAGTTCCATCCAGTTCCATCAAACTCATTAATTGTCTATAATTATAATGTTTTCTAAATCGTTTCCAATTCTTAAACTATTCATTATTTTAAAGATTTTTTTTAGCTATAAATACCCTTGCAAAATCCCTGTTCTATTTTTTACTTTCTTTCTCAAACTTCAAACCACCTCTACGTTTTTTTGCAAACTCTCTCAACTCCCTTCTCAAATTCTAAAACCTAAACGTTCAAATGGCTTCATCTTCATCTCATTCCTCAAGCATTCCTATGTCCTCAAACAACACTCAACAAGCAGAAAGGTATGTTACTCCTGAGAGAATGATGCTGATTCCAGTGGACAACTTGGAAGTGGTGGCTGAACTTATGGTAGATTTTGATAATCTGAACGAAAATGGGTTTGACTTGCTCCCAGCTGTGGAGTTACAAGGTTGGAAAAACTTATTTGATCATCTTGTAGGACCAGTATTCCCTTACCTAGTTAAGGAATTCTAGATTCATGCTATTGCTTCCCCAAAAGTCATCCTTTCGTTTGTCACGGGCAAAGAGATTTCTATAACTGAGAATCTCATCAGGAAGCTTCTAGGTTTTGAAGGACATGGCATTATTGGAATCTCTAGTGGACGAATGGATATGTCAAAAGTCTATGCTGAAATCTTTATTTCTGGGCAAGCTTCAAACAAGGTCAGAGACTTGAAGAGCTACTATAAAATATGTCTAAGAATCATCCATGGTTGCATACATCACCGAAAGGAAACTAGTTCTCCCGATTACATTAATGCTGATCAACAGTACCTTCTATTCTGTCTAGGAACAAATGTAAAGATTGATCTGCCATACCTTCTGTTCAACAATCTGTGGACACATGTGAAAGAAACTAGGGAAGGTAAGAGGGTCAGAAACCCTAAATCAAAGAGAAACTGGATCCCTCTGGGAAGAATAATTTCAGACATTCTGACTGAGAATGGCCTGATAGCCCACTTTTAAGATGCAAACTTACTTGGAGAGTTGGAGCCTATGTGTGGAAAACCTCTGACCGGAAAGAACCTACTGAAGAGGAAGCTGATCGAGAAACTTCTGGTAGAACCTACACCATACGTCTCAGCAACAGTCACCAGCAGGAGAATCCCCATTGAATATTTTCCCCTGTTCAACTCTAGTGATCATCCGGAGATCATTCTGCACTTCATTGAAGCATGCAAAGAAAATGGTATCCCCATTGAACCTGCTTGGCTTCAAGGAAGAAATCTCCCTCCACCAGATGTTGTCCTCCAGAAGAAAAGGAAAGTTGAAGTTGGCCTTTCTGCTAGACCTCAAAAGAAGAAGAAGAAATCAGTAGGTACAACCTCTAAAACCAGTTCTTTTAATGATTATGTGTGCATGGAAACATCTGCTGAACCTCAAACCCTAAAAAATATAGAAGTTGACATAGACCTAACACAATCATCTGAGCCCCTGGATAAAAACCCTGAAATTGACCAAGTATTATTTGACATAGATAATTTTTCTACTGCAGTACCTCAACAAACTCAAGCTCAAATACCTCCTTCTGCTCCTCACCATCAACATCCAAATAATCCTGCTCACGACCCTCTACCAACATCCCCCATCAGACCTTTATCACCAAGACCCTCTGATTGGTATGATGGTTCTTGGAGACTACCTGACATAAATGTTCCTCTGGCTACACAACCACCATCCTTCATCCTGCCATCTGAAAACATTTTTGCCCTGAATTTATCACCGGCACCTTCTCCTCCTTCCTCACCTCAAATCACAATCATCATATCTCCTGATTTCACACCACCTTCCTCACCAGAAATTCCATTCCCTTCATCATTTGAAACCTCTTCACCTCTCTCTCTAGAACCAATCCCTAGTCCATCCTCAGTAGAACCTCCTGAACCCTCTATCCCTTCTGACTTTCTCAGAACTGTAGTTGATCTTGAATCACTACATTATCTACAAATAAAATCCACCAAAAAGGCCTCTCCAAAACCAACTCCAAAATCTGATCAATCAGAAGTTCCTGTATGCTGTCAGAACTTCATAACATAAATGCAGACGTGGATTGACCTACTGAAAGCTGACAGTGCCAGCAGCCTTAATCCAGCAACGTCTGATTTTACGTGGGACGCTTTCAGAAGCAAAATAAATGATGAAATCCTTAATTTTCAAGAACTGTGCTATGCTCAGGTTCTTGAGAATTTCTCCAAGTATCTGAATACTTTCTTGACAGAAGTAATAAACAACTGGGATCAAAGGTCTCCACTACATATTACTGGTGCTCCATTACCTCCTGCTGACCCCATGGAGATATCAGAAGGTGAATCAGAAGATGACGCTGAGTCTGAACCACATCCTTTGGCCATGATTTTGTATCACCAACCTTCTGCTAAAGCTAGCCCTGAGAAAGTGCCTACGCTGCTGATTGATCCTGGTACCTTTCTCTCAAATTTTGTGTACTCAGGCTCTACTACTTCTGCTTCTAAGGTTTTCTCATCTGAAGCTGCTTTAACTTCTGTGGCACCCTTGCTGTTGCTGGACACTCTGAATGAACTGAAGAAGGACAATGAGGCCATCCACGAACGTTTGGATAAACAAGATGAAACCAACAAGGAAATCAAATCTTGGATGCAGAAACAAGAGGATTCCTCAAATGAAATCAAGAATCTTCTGCTTTCCCTTGTTTCTCGTCGCTCTTAGATTTTATTTCTAAATTTTTTCTCTTGTTGTTTTTTGTTTTCTAACTCTGTTTTCTTTTGAATCTTCAATATATGACCTTTTTGGATTTCTTTACATTTTTTACTTTTTGATTATGACAAAAAGGGGGAGAAAATGAGATTTTGATCTGATCCATGATACAGTTATGGGACTAAGTCTCAAACATTTCTAACAAAATACAAAGTTTTCTTTCTGTTTAAGAGATATGCAGGAATTCAAGAAACTCTGAAAGACTAAGCTCTGAACATCATCAGAAAAAGAATTGCTAAAGAAACTCTAAAAGAAAAAGTCTAAAAGCTCTGAAGAAAAAATCTCAGGAAGTTTCCCTTATGCTTTTTAATTATTCTTTATTTCAGAAGAAGAATTATCTATCTCAGAGGGAGATCCTCATACTTGCACAAAATTTCTTTTTAATCAAAATCTGAATTATTTTGTCATCATCAAAAAGGGGGAGATTGTTAGAACAACGTTTGGTTCTAATCATATCTTAGAGTTTTGATGATAACAATGAAATAAATTTTGTGATATATATTTTATACTCTGATTTGTATGTTCTCTAAGATCAGGTGAAGTTCTGTCTTACACATCTTAGAAAGAAATAACATTCTACGCAGGTATAAAGCAAACTCAGAAGGAAGCACTCCAAAGCAAACTCTGATGAAGAGCAATCCTAAGAAACTTCTGATGAAGCTAGCTGAAGCAAAGATCTGATAGAAGCACGCTGAAAGAAATATATGATAAATGCAAGATTAAAGAAAACTCTGATGTTCACATATTGAAGAATACTCTGATAGAAGAATAGATCTAGTAAAATCTGAATTAGAAATGCTGCAAGCAAACACTTCAACTTCCAGAGACAAGCTCTGACAGTACTGTTGGTTATTAATTGCTAAGAAGGCTAACACACTCAAGTATACTACACGCACTAGCATTGGAAACAAGTTAACATCCAGTGCAGCTGGTCAGAGGAAGGAAGTCAGAAGCTCATGTCCTGGGTTCGATCCCAGGCGTGAGCTTTTGGCATTTTCTCCATTATTTTCACCAGATCCAACACACCTCACCTTTTGAGGATCATCAAGTGCCCTCTGATCTCATCCTCTGGATCCATCTCCAGCCAGATCCAGCACACCTCACCTTCTAAGGATCATCAAGTGCCCTCTAATCTCATCCTCTGGATCCATCTCCAGCCAGATCCAGCGCACCTCACCTTCTGAGGATCATCATCTTCTGGATCCATCTCCAGCCAGATTCAGCACACCTCATCTTCTGAGGATCATCATCTTCTGGATCCATCTCCAGCCAGATTCAGCAGAACTCACCTTCTGAGGATCATCACATACCCTCTGATCTCATCCTTTGGATCCATCTCCAGACAGATCCAATGCCAGCATACACATGTCCACCATGAGTCCCCAGAAGATGGTCTTATTGGATCAGGCGCCAGACTCTGGGCCATCCTTATGGGTTTCAGAAGTTCAGTATACACCCCCAGATTTGCTGACAGCAAGCCCATTTGGTTATTTCTACTTTTCTTTCCTTTAATTTCTTTTCTTTAATTATTATTTTTAATCAATACAAAAATTATTTTATTAAATTAACAAATAAAAAAAATCACAAAAAGACTTATTTTCTTAATAAGTATTATTTTTAATTAATTAGTTTAATTAATTTAGGGCAACTTTAATTTCTTTTATAATTAAAAGAAATTAGAAATTAGGTTGTGATTTAATTGTTTTCTCAAATAAAAAACCACAAAAATTTCTTTCTCTCAATTAGGGTTTTAAGTTATTAATTACCGTCCTCGTATTTAATTTGCCGCGCGCTTGTTAATTATTTTTTCCATTATTTTGTAACTGTTCAGGGTTTGTAATAGTTAAATTAGGGTTTTATTTCTTGCTTTAAATCCCCGATTTTTGGTTATGTAATTAATCCCCCTCCCCGAAGCCTTGTAATAGCTAGGTTTTACTTCCTCGCACTTTTAATTTCCGCAATCTTTAACTGTTAGATGTATGGCTAATAGGATTGTATGGCAAGAATGCATGAAAAATTAAAAAAGTTAGAAAACCCTAATGTGCAAAGATTAAAATAACTGAAAGAAATCACTCGCACATGCTCACTCTTAGGGTATACTCTCACTCCGGTTGCCTCCGGTAAATGGTCATGAAGCATAGGATGTTTTAATGGCTATCCTCTATGTCCCAAAAGATCAAAAAATGACCCTTTCGACTGTTGCCTTGGAAAAGATCTTTAGGATTCTAGGATGATTACTAAGGTGTCCTAACATTGCTTTTGTGACCGTACGTCCCTTTCGAATGTCCCTTACAACTCCAACGACGGTGCTACCTACTCCTTAATAGTGGGATAGCGCTGTCTAAAGGAAATAAAACAGAAACGATCTTCTTTCGAGTAGGTAGATGCTAGTAGGTACTTGTTCAATGAAAATATTTTCACACAAACACCTTCCAAAACAAAATTTCAAAACAAACTTCGTCACATCCTTGAGGAATGATACAAGGGTTATCACGAAGTAAAAACATTTTCAAGACAAACACACACAAGCAATTTGAAAAATGAGCAAGTACCTAAGAGTCCATAGATAACTACGGATAGAAAGGGTGCTAACACCTTCCCTTTCTATAATCTACCCCCCGTACTCAGAATATCTAGAAAAAAGGTTTTTCTGTTCTTTTTCCTTTTCCATGATTGGATAAAATAAAATTCGATGACGACTCTTGCTTACCGCGACATTTTGCGAACACAAAATGCAAAACACAAACCAGTATTAAACAGTCGGTTCTGCCACCGTATCACAAAACTGGCGACTCTGCTGGGGATAATAAAGTGGGGTATACCTTAGGATCTAGGTCATTAAAATTGCTTCTCTTGATTATCTTGATTGCTTTACTTTTGAGGGTTTTGTTTGGGGTTACTATAGATCCTACACCCGGATCTGAGGGCACTCATTAGGTAAACAACAATAGATCATGGAGACTGTACGACGTAGACCGATATGGTTTAAGCGATGGCTGTGTTAGTGTGGCACTCTGGTTGGTACCGGTATCCTTCGTGGGGAAACGAGGAGAATACGGGGCCACTGCATGGTGTCGTGAAGCCCTAACGGACCTTAGAACTTTAGTTGAACAACTTGGCCATTAGAAAGTAGTGAGATAGTCGGCCTCGGTGTAGAGCTGAGAAATGGTTGATACTCGATGCTACACTCATTGAGATCAGACTTTCGGGATATTTTGGCCACAAGAAAAGATTGAGAGCTGAAACAATGCCCGATAAAGGATGGTCAATGATATTGAGAATCTCTAGAACATGGTTAATTTTTAGGATAGGTTTGAACCAACTAAAATTCAAGAGGGTACTACCTTTAACCTCATGCAAGCCTTAAACCTAAGGACTTTGTGTGATTTGACTGTGCTTGCTATGCCCGTGTTTGCTATACTTGTGGTTTATCATGACATCATGCATCATAACACGGCATCCATGCTTATTGCACTAACCATTTCAAAGACCAAGGGAATTTATCTTTGTTCTGTTTTGCAGATTATGGCTTCCATTCGTAAAAATTCCATCCGAATCAGCTTTGTGAAAATACCTTCCCAACTCAAAGAGCTAGCATCAAGGGTTTCTAAAACTTCTACGTTCACTAAGAGACATGGTCAACTTCTCAACCTGGTTACTTCAAAATTTGATGAAAAGATGATGAGTGTACTCTTTCAGTTCTTTGATCCCAAGCACCACTGCTTCACCTTTCCAGACTATCAGTTGGTGCCTACCTTGGAAGAATTTTCTCAGCTATTGGATATACCTATTCTTGAACAGGTACCCTTCACAGGTCTAGAAGAAGTTCCTAAGCCAGAAGTCATTGCCTCAACTTTACATCTGAAACGGGCCGACGTGGTATCCAATTGGGAAACTAGAAGCGGAGTCAAGGGTTTTCTAGCTAAGTTTCTGATAGACAAAGCCCAGCTGTTTTGGGATAATATGGATTTTCAGGCTTTTGAGGAGGTCTTGGCTCTTCTTATCTATGGTTTAGTTCTCATCCATAACCCGGACTCATTCGTAGATGTGAATGCTATCAAGATCTTTCTCTCTCGCAATCCTATGCCTACCTTACTCGAGGATATTTTGCACACTCTCCATACTCGTACCATGAGGAGAAGAGGGATTCTCGTATGCTGCATGCCATTGCTGTCGAGGTGGTTTATTTCTCACCTCCCTAAGTTCATACTTAAGAATGAAGAAGGTCTGGTTTGGTCACAAAGGATAACGTCACTTCCTCATATGGATATTCTTTGGTGTTCTCGATCTATGGAAAACATTGCTATCATTGACCGTTGCGGGGAATACCCTAATGTCCCATTACTTGGTATCAGAGGGGGTATAACCTACAATCCTTGTTTAGGTCTGCGAAAATTTGGTTACGCTCGAAGGGATGGTTCCCATGAGTTACTTATCAAGGGCATTGTATTCAGCTATGAGGATGATATTCAAGAGTATCGTCGGAGGTTCATACAAGCTTGGGGCATGGTAAACAGATCTAGCGTCAGGGCTTTTGGGCCAAAGACTTCCATTCCAATGGAACCCTATCTACAATGGGTACGAGCTCGTGCTCAGTAGCTTATGATACCATACGTGGCTATTTTACCAGTGATTGTGGAACCCACTACTGAAGAAGGCATTCCTTACACGGTTGTCTATCCTTACATGCCCACTGATCTTTGGGAATTACAGAGGTCTTGGATTCAGATGATGAAGGAGCAAGATACTTACGGGGATCAGTTCCATGCTCAGGAGAGGAAAGTCTTAGAGCTCACAAAGCAGTTGCATGAGGAAAAAGGACTGAATGATTATCTCGGCGCAAAGAGGAAGCATCCATGGGACTTATGATTTTTCTTTATAGTTTTAGATTTATTTTTAATTGTAACGCCTTAAAGGCATTTGAACTTCAATTTCAGCTAATAAATTTTTTGTTTATTTTTGGTTCGTAAATTTAAATTTTCTGAGGTCTTTGAAATCATTGCATGCGCATACCATTATCATACACATCATTACAGGTACCATTACAGGTTTCTCATCTCCTTCGCTGTTTACATCATGCAGAAATGTCTTCCGAACAAAGCATTAAGGACCTGCAGGCACAAAATGCCCAGTTCCAACAAATGTTCATCAGTCTGGCAAAGGGGCAGGAGGATCTGAAAGCCCCCATTCTGAAAGAGAAGAAGAAGAAGAAGGTTGTCGGTATTCTGAATATGGGAAGAAGGTTTGGAGAAAGGTTGAAGCAACAAACTGATCTGACCTCTTCATCCAAGGAAGGGGAGAACCAAGAAGGAGAGAAGGACCCTAGCCCTACAGTCTCTGATAATGATACTGATTACAATGATGAACAATATCCTCCTGCCGAGGATAGATACAAACAGTTGGAAGACCGTCTGAGTGGCATGGAAGTTCAGAGGATACCTGGACTGGATTTTGAAGAATTGGGATTGGTGTTGGGAGTGGTCATCCTGCAAAAGTTCAAAGCTCTAGATTTTGCCAAGTATGATGGGGTGTCATGCCCAAAGCTCCATCTTCGCTCTCATGTCAGGAAGATTCAGCCCCACACAACTGATAGAAATCTGTGGGTTCACTTCTTTTAAGATAGTCTGTCAGGGACTTAACTTGAATGGTTATACCAGTTAGAGGGAGAAAATATCCGAAACTGGGAAGATCTGGCTGCTGCTTTCTACAAGCAGTATCAATATAATACCGACCTTGCTCCCACTCGTACTCAACTTCAGAGTATGTCCATGGGTGCAAGTGAAAGTTTTAAAGATTATGCCTAAAAATGGAGAGACTTGGCTGGGAGAGTTCAACCCCATTGTCTGATAGGGAGTTGGTTGATATGTTTCTGGGGACGCTATCTGGTCCATTTTTCAATCATCTGATCGGTAGCTCATCAGCTAGTTTCATTGAGCTGATCCTAACTGGGGAAATAGTAGAAGCTGGGATTTGAAGCGGCAAAATACATAAGGATGCCTCGTCAAGTTCAGTAAAGAAGTCTTTTGCTGGTAAGAAGGAGGCAAGTGCCGTCTATAGCCCGAGGGGCCAGAACAAGGCTGAACAACGTCAGATAGTAAGTGCCGTGATGATACCTAGACCTGCAGCTGCTCCACAATGCAATAATCAACAAAGGATGGAAAGACCACAACGAAAGTTTACCCGCATCAACATGTCATTGGCTGAAGTTCTACCTCACCTACTGAGATCCAACTTGGCAACCTTGAGAGAGGCTCCCAAGAATCCAAATACTACATCTCCCTGATATAATCCAAATGCCCGGTGTGCCTATCATTCTGAGAGTCCTGTCCACGATACAAACGACTGCTGGGCTTTGAGAAATAAAATATAAGACTTGATTGAAGCAAAGGAGATAGATTTTTATGCTCAAGAGAAGCCAAATGTCATAACTGCTCCCATGCCTAAACACGGCCGTGGGGTTAATGCTATCGATACTGATTTGTTTGTTACCTCTGTTGATGAAGTTTCTACTCCTCTCATGACTGTCAAGAAGAATTTGCTGTTGGCCAGTTTATTTCCGGGTTGTGGTGAAGGTTGCCACATGTGTTCGCTTCTTCCTTCTGGTTGCCGTTTGCTGAAATTAGGTGTCCAACGCCTAATAGATAGCAAAGAAATTCTGTTTGAGAAAAATATAGTTCATGTTGTTCCAGTTGAAGACGTTGCCATTGTTGTACCCCGAAATTTGCCCTCCCATATTTCTCAAAACATTTCAAGAAAAATTCACAAGTCCAACCCGGCGCGTCATATTCAGGTATTCTTTCGCCAAGATATCTCTGATAACGTATTCTCAAATTCAGGTTCGGCTCAAGAGTCAATTCTTTAAAGAAGGTATCCGAATGTGTGAGTTTTCTCGAAGAAATATGGTGAAAAAGTGTGCTGAAAGTGCAGTTTTTACGCGCTAAAAAATTCATAACTTGAAGATCGTGACTCGTTTTGCACCCGTTCCGGTGGCCAAAATTCCGTCTTGACATTATCTACGTTTTCATCTCTCACGGCTGGAAGCCAATTTCGATCAGAAGGTCTTCAAAAATGTGGATTTATCAAGTATTTTCGTGCAGAAAATTTGTGACAGAAGATTATTTGCGTCAGGTTCAAAAAATCATAACTCGGTCAATTTTTATCGGATTGGACTCATATTTTTACACAAGGTCCCTGACTTGTAGATCTACAACTTTGCTTCAAAAGTCGAGACCAAATTATGCACCGATCAATACCAGTTTTTTATTGAAGAACGTGTCAGAGTCGACACTGGAGCCCAAAATAAGTTTGTCTGAGCTGAAACTTCAAAAATTCATAACTAATTCACCATTTATCCGATTGAGTCGATTTTCGGACAGGAGTTAGTTCTCGATGTCGGCTACATTTTGTTTTCACATTTCAACTTCAAAAAATGCACTTAAGTCCCTGCGATTTAGCCTGGAAAGTGACGAATTCAAGTGAATATTGGAGGCCCAATTGCACATTCAAAGCCCATTTGCTTTACCCTAATTTCCATTATATAATCACCTTCATTCACACAAACCAGGGGGGAGAAAAAAGAAAAAAGAGGGAAGAGAAAAAGAGAGAAAAAACTTTGCCACAACACTGTTGGAATATCAAACTCTTTCAAGAACCCTAAAACCTTGAAATCCTTATTACAAATCCCTCTCTCACTACAAACAAAGCCATCTCAGTTACAAACCAACATCTTATTACTTCTTCAGTAAGGGTAAGGCTGACTTGATCTCCATGATCCAAAGGGCATAAACGCATTCATGTCACTACTTTTCCAGTAAGGGTAAGGTTGATTTGATCTCCATGATCAAAAGGGTATAATCATTCATACATGTCATATTGTGCCTAAACATTAAATTTCTTCATATATTGGCTTTATTTTCATTTTATGATTTTATTTGATGTGTTTGTGAGATTCAACACTGCAGATTTAGACAGGATCCCAGGCAGGTTCATTAAGGAACGTTGAGGCCAAAAGCCAAATGGCCAAAAGCCAAAAGCCAAATGGCCAGACTAGAAAAACTTATGCATGACACCAATACATGGCGAGGCAGACATTAAGCCAGACATTAAGGGAACGTTGAAGCCAGAACACAAATGACCAAAAGCCAAAAGCCAAAAGCCAAAAGCCAAAAGCCAAATGGCCAAAGTAGAAAAACTTATGCATGAAACTCAATCCAATGGCCAAAGAATGCAGACCACGGTACTCAGGAGTCAATACTTCAAAAAACCTCCCCTTGGGACAGAAATCCCCCAAGGTATTGTATTTTCTTTCTTTTCCTTATTTTATTTATTTCAATTATTTCTTTTTTTTAATTAATTCCTTTAATTTAATTTATTTTCATAAAATATAAAAAATAGTAAAAAACAGAAAAGTCATGAAAATCAAAATATATTTATTTAATTAATATTTTTTGTAAATAAATATCACTAATTAATTTTAGCTTTGTAAAATTAGGTTTAATTCAAACATTTTTCTTAATAAACTTAAAATTGGTAGAATTAGGTGTTGATCAATTTTTATCCTTTTTTTTCTTTTCTTTCACAATAATTAATTATTAAATATTATTTTTGTAAATACTTGCAATTAATTAATTAGGGTTAATTTTAGGTTAAAGTTTAATGCTTTTCTTAATAAATGAAAAAAACTAGAATTAGGGTTAATTAATATTTTAATTTCATTTAATTCTCATAAAAAACAATAAATACAAAAAACCTCAAAAATAATTTCTTTTTTTATTTTAATTTAATTAATTTGCTCAATATAATTTAATTTCATTAAAAAGGGTCCAACGCCCTCGTTTCCAATCTTATTTCAATTCGCGCGTTTTATTCCTTCTTTTAAATATTTATGTAATTGCTCAAGCCATGTAACTCGGACATTTTATATTTCCCGCATTTTATTTCTTTATTTTATGTCAAATCGGGTCCTGGTTTAATTTGGCGATGTGGACCCGCGCCTTTGTAATAGTTTAGGAACTTTATATTTCTCGCAATTTTTAACTATTAATAATGACATGCAAGAATGAATGATAAAATAAAAACAAACGCATAGATCACTTTGACAAAAGACAAAAATAAATGAAAACGACACACAAATCACACACCACCCCTAGGGTACGCCTCACTGTTGCCTTGCCTCGAAAGGTGATCGTCGAGTAGAGGATGTCTTAGTAAGTCCTCATGATCCGGGAACCTGGCATGAGGGTAGCTTCTAAGGTGTCTTCCCATTGCTCTGGTGATCACCATGTCCCGAACCTCGAATTGACCCGAACACCTCCATCGGTGGTGCTACCTACCTCTCAATGGTGGGATGGCATTACTTTAAAGGACATTTACACAGACGAATTCCTTAGGGTAGGTAGACGACTCTAGATACTTGCTCTGATTTCAAAAACGAATCAAAAATACTTTTCACACCAACACATTTTCAAAAAGCTTTCGAAAGCAATTTTTCAAACACTCTTGAGGACCGATACAAGAGTCGAACTGGAATTTTCAAAGAAACTTTTTAAAACCCACATTGAAAAGCAAACAAACATTTTGAAAACACAAGTGAGCAAGTATCTAAGAGCCCATGGATAACCATGGATAGAAAGGGTGCTAACACCTTCCCTTTCTATAATCTACCTCCCGAACCGAGAGCAATCTCTATAAGGAATTTTTCTGTGCTTTTGTCCTTTCCATTTGGAGAAAATAAAAGACGGTGGCGACTCTTGCTTCCGCGACATTTCGCGAACCAGCGTTAAGCAGTCAGTTCCAGATCCACCGATCACAGAATTGGCGACTCTGCTGGGGATTAAACTTAAAGTGGGGTGTACCTTAGGGCTAGGTCATAACTATGTTTTCAATTGTCTTCTTTGCTTGCTTTATTATTGTGGGTTGCTTGGGAGTTCTATAGATCCTAACCCGGATCTGGGGGATACCTTTCTTAGAAAGTAGCAACAAGGCTGTGAGGGAACTGTGCGGGGTATACCGACATGGTTGAAACAGTCTGCTACGTTGATGTGGCACTTTGGTGTGTACCGGTAACCCTTGAGTTCAGTCAAGGAGAGTACGGGGCCTCCGCGTGGTGTCGTGAAGCATCAACAGACCTTAGGAACCTTAATTGAACTATCTTGGCCTCTTTAGGGTAGTGAGATAACTGACTTTGGTGCAGTCCGAGGTTGGTTGATACTCGATACTACACTCAATTGAGGGTTGCTTTCCTGGAATATTTCGGTCGCCAGTTCAGTGGCTAAATCGAAACGATGAACAATGAAAGCAATCCCGTGATATTGGGATCCTTAGAACCCGGTTACTTCTAATAGGACAGGTTGAACCCACCAACTTCAAGAGGGTACTACCCAGACCCCATGCTAGCTTAAACCCTAAGGGTTTCCCTTGTGTGACTTGTGTGCCTTTGTACTTGCCTACTTGCATGCTTGTTAGCTGACACATGAATTACTTGCAGGTTTTGTTCATAGCCCTTAACTAGGACTCATGACAGGGTTTACCAAATTTCTTGCAGGTTTTGTTTATAGTCCTTAACTAGGACTCATGACAGGGTTTACCAAATTTCTTGCAGGTTTTGTTTTTAGTCCTTAACCAGGACTCACAACAAGGTTTACCAAGTTTCTTGCAGGGTTTGTTTTAGTCCTTAATTGGGACTCATGACATGTTTTACTGAGTTTCTTGCAGGTTTTGGTTGATAGTCCTTGATAAGGGCTCATAACAGGGTTTATTCATATTACCCCATGCATCATGACATCATACCATTGCATACATCCTACACAAAAAACTAATCCATTTCAAGGATCTCAAGGGCTTGCGATGCAGGTCATGATGAATCAAATATCTAGCAAGGGGCAAAGAGGATTTATTTTCCTCTAGACAAAGTTGTCAGGGGCTATGACCCACTAGATATGGTGAGCTTTGACACTTGAAGAAGGTTCCCCCCAACCAAGGTTGTTTGGAAATCAAAGCCAGACAGGATGACTAAAGTCAGGGGCTATGACCCACTGGATATGGTGAGCCTTTGACCCTTGAAGAAGAATTCTCAACAACATGGGTTTCCTTCAATCAAGCTACCGGACCCAAGTTCTAACAAATTTTCTTGTTTATCCCGCGAGGTCCTTGAAAACATTACATGCATGTCATACATATCATCGCATAACAGGTACCCTTGTTGCAGGTCACTTACCTCCTCCGCTGTTTATTTCAGCAATGGCTTCCCAACAAGATAACTAGGACCTTCTTACTCAAGAAACTCGGTTCGGGGAAATCCTCCTGAATCTATCCAAGGGGCAGGAGGAGCTAAGGACACTTCTCATGGAGACTTTGGTCAGAAACAACGCTGAGGACGAACGGCTGAAACACCTGCAAGCTGAGATGGATGCAATGAAAGCCCAAATGCTGGGGCAGGGGACTGCCATTCAAAGGTTAGCTCAAAGACAAGACGAGCTCGGGGTTCTCATCAACCAACTGCTTCAGGGTAACCAACTGGGGCAAACGTCTAAGGGTAAAAAGCCATTCATTATTCAATCATCCTTGAGACAAGGAGATAAGGGGAGAGCTCCTCAAATGGCTTCAGCGCCGCAAATTCAGCATCAACCTCACCGACTTCAGCCAGACAAGTCCAGGAGGCAATTCACCCCGCTCAACATGTCGCTGTTTCAAGCTTTACAACGCCTGTTGAGATTGAATCTGATCACGTTAAGGGCTCATCCCTAGAACCCCAACACAGCATCCTACTTATGATCCCAATAAAAGGTGTGTCTACCACTCTGCCAGTCCAGGACATGATACAAATGAGTGTTGGGCTCTGAGGAACAAGATCCAGGACCTGATTGATGAAGGAGCACTGGAGTTCACACAAGATGGTCAGGCTGAATTTTTCTACCATCCCTCCAAGGCTCACCATTTGAAGTGACAAGCCCTGAGACTAGAAATTTTTGTTCATTCGAATGTTCAAGTTGCAATTTTCTTTTGTTCAAACATTTACTCATGTTTAAACACTGTTATTTCATTAATGCATCGCATATGTCTGTTCTGAAACAATATATTCGTATTCACTAAATGCAAATTATTTTCATATTTTTTCTGATGATCAACTCTTAATTAATAATTCTAAGCCTCTTGAGGGAGGATGACGAAAACGATACCATAATTAACAGTATGCTTTTGAACAGACCCCGCTGATGAGGTACAGGCATTGTTTCAATCCCTAAACACTGGAGTTATAAGGAAGATAATCCCTCGTCAACCCCATCTGAGCCAAAGAAGTAGGAGTTTTTTCTTTTCGAAATTTAAAACCCTTAATCATAACCTGGGGCAGGATAGTTCTCTCAGTTGATCCAAGTGCATAACGAATGGCACCAAAGAAGTCCTTACAAAACAAAAGACAGTGATGGTTCAGAACAATCATAAAGACAGGCAGTCGTGATAAAAAAAAATCATAAATGAAAAGCCCAAGAAGTCAGAACCTATAAAAGGGACTTATGAAACCGGGGCATCCCGCTGACTGTAATTCCAAAAAAGGAAACAGTTCAGGCAAAAAAAAGAAAGGGATAACTAAATCAAAAAGAAAGAGGTCCTACAAAACCTCAACAAAAAAGGAGATGACTGCCTATTCAAAATAAATTGTCAACATCCGAACCATCACCGAAAAAACAGAGCAAAGACTCAAACAAGGTCTAACGTATGATCAACTGAGTTTAGGATTGAAGAACATCACGAAGAGCGGGTGGGTACAAATAATTTGAGCCTTTATCCTTTGTTTCTTAAACCGTGAACCAGGCCACGTTATAACCCTTAAAAGTCCTAGCTGAAGCATGGGTTAGTTCGAAAGCATACTGTGACGAAAGGTATCCTGACTCCTTAAGGCTCGCAATAAAATAACGAGTTGACATCACGTTTTACAAACATTTATTTGTTTTGTGAAAAAAGAATGCATCTTCAAAATCTTCAAGACAGACATAGTCTTTGCATTTTTAACATAACTTTGTTTGCATATGACCTTTTGTTTGAACAGCATAGAAGTTCGCACGACGAATGCCTAATGAACAGAAGTACCTCCAATCAAGGGGCATGGCCTGATCATTGTCCGTCATCTGGGGCAGTCCAATCAAGATTCGGAGAATCTCTCAAAGGTCAAATAGCCTGGGGCAAGTCTCCGCCTGAGTTACTTGGGGTATTCCAACAACAAATCTTGCCTGATCAAATATCTTCTGGTGGCATGACAAAACACTGTTAACAGGGGAAACTCCCTACATTCCCTGAACGTGGACATAGTCGAAAAAATACTACGCACAATCAAAGACTCGCTAGGTTGACGTACCTAGGCAAAAATAAGGGCTTCCCGGCGAACCAAAAGGGTTCGGGCAAATGAAGGGATGAAATGAAAAAATATGTACACCCGGCAAGTCGAAAACCTGAAAAAGCGGCTTGGGCAAAAATGGGTATCCCGGTGGACTGAAAACCCGAAAGGGTGGTCCAGGCAAAAGTTAGGGATCAAAGCGTACGACTATGTCCTGTCATCTTGTCACCTGCCTACCAGAAGAAGGTTTGTCCATCAACAACCATCAGTACCTCACAGGTCTTCCTCTCCCACCTCAGAAACAGGGGCAATAAAGAGTTGTCTAGGCAATCTAATTGTTCTATCCGCTAAGGTACCCAGGTAGGTTCAGCCGAAGAACATAACCAGACACCTTAATTCCCCAGAGAGTAAGTCAGCAGTCAGTGCATTCTTCTCCAAGCAGTTATCAACCTTAAGGAAGTTGGGTATCCTCCCGTAGAGCTCAACATTCCCCAGCAGCAATACACATACAATCTTAACAAGCATCCCCGGCAGTCTTGATTTAAGATTGCTCCCCGGTATTTCAAACATTCAATAGAGTTACTTCCCTAACAGTTCAAAACTTCCCCAGGAGAGTCCAGTCCAGTTTCCCCAAGAAAGTTGGAATCCATCTCCCCAAGCAGTAAGCGTATCCCCAGTAGGTTCTGGAAGCTTATCCCCGCAGGACACGAACGCGTCGCCCGACTTTATTTAAAGAGTTATTTCCTCAACAGGATATAACTGGGTTATCCTCAGCCGAAAGCCGCGGAAAGAGCGTCCTCGACGAAATTCTTTTATCCCCAGCGAAGTCTAGAAACACTCCCAGCACAACAAGGATATCCTCAGCAAGTTATCATCAACAATTCAGCAAAGCATCTCTATCCCCACAGAGTATTGCTTCCCAGCATGATCGCTAGAGTATCTTTTCTCCCTGCAGAGTAATCCATCCGCCAAGTCCATTCCCCGACGGAGTTATCTTCTCCTACCGGTATACTTGCAACTATCATCCCCAGCGGAAGCAAAGCTATTCTTCAACATCAGCCCAGGAGTGACTTCCTGGCATCCGTCGAGGATTTATTTTCTTAGACAAAAAAAATACATCCATAAACATCACATCTTCATACATATGCATCATGCTACACGAATCTCATTAATTTTGAAGACATACAGTTCATGCATCATGATTTTGCATACAATCGTGTTTTGCCTTTTCAGGAAAAAGATCAATACAAAAATGATTACTATCAGCTATCGCAATCCTTTCTAGATATAGTTTCAGATATGATCCAGATATGGTGACGTTCTGATGCTGCTTCTAGATTTCCTTCTAGATATAGTTTCAGATGTAAACCAGATATGGTGACATTCTGATGCTGCTTCCAGATTCCTTTTCAGATGTTTCCCTCTCCGACGATGAGTGTGAGGTGATAGTCTCCTATGGTTCCCTCTCCGACGGTGTGTGAGGTGGTAAGTCCTTTTCAGATGTTTCCCTCTCCGACGATGAGTGTGAGGTGATAGTCTCTTATGGTTCCCTCTCCGACGGTGTGTGAGGTGGTAAGTCCTTTTCAGATGTTTCCCTCTCCGACGATGAGTGTGAGGTGATAGTCTCCTATGGTTCCCTCTCCGACGGTGAGTGAGGTGGTAAGTCCTTTTCAGATGTTTCCCTCTCCGACGGTGAGTGAGGTGATAGTCTCCTATGGTTCCCTCTCCGACGGTGAGTGAGGTGGTAAGTCCTTTTCAGATGTTTCCCTCTCCGACGGTGAGTGATGTGATAGTCTCCTATGGTTCCCTCTCCGACGGTGAGTGAGGTGGTAAGTCCTTTTCAGATGTTTCCCTCTCCGACGGTGAGTGAGGTGATAGTCTCCTATGGTTCCCTCTCCGACGGTGAGTGAGGTGGTAAGTCCTTTTCAGATGTTTCCCTCTCCGACGGTGAGTGAGGTGATAGTCTCCTATGGTTCCCTCTCTGACGGTGAGTGAGGTGGTAAGTCCTTTTCAGATGTTTCCCTCTCCGACGGTGAGTGAGGTGATAGTCTCCTATGGTTCCCTCTCCGACGGTGAGTGAGGTGATAATTCCTTTTCAGATGGTTCCCTCTCCGACGGTGAGTGAGGTGATAATTCCTTTTCCTATGGTTCCCTCTCCGACGGTGAGTGAGGTGATAATTCCTTTTCAGATGGTTCCCTCTCCGACGGTGAGTGAGGTGATAATTCCTTTTCAGATGGTTCCCTCTCCGACGGTGAGTGAGGTGATAATTCCTTTTCAGATGGTTCCCTCTCCGACGGTGAGTGAGGTGATAATTCCTTTTCAGATGGTTCCCTCTCCGACGGTGAGTGAGGTGATAATTCCTTTTCAGATGGTTCCCTCTCCGACGGTGAGTGAGGTGATAATTCCTTTTCAGATGGTTCCCTCTCCGACGGTGAGTGAGGTGATAATTCCTTTTCCTATGGTTCCCTCTCCGACGGTGAGTGAGGTGATAATTCCATTTCAGGTTATAATTTCCTATTGGTTCCCTCCCCGACGGTGCGTGAGGTGATAATTCCATTTCAGGTTATAATTTCCCATGGTTCTCTCCCCGACGGTGCGTGAGATGATAATTCCATTTCAGGTTATAATTTCCTTTGGTTCTCTCCCCGACGGTGCGTTAGATGATAATTCCAACTCAGGTTTTTCTCAAACGTCCGCTTTTGAGACTATAATTGCCTATGGTTCTCTTCCCGATCCTGCGAAGATGGTAATTCCCACCAAGATTTTCTCAACGAGCGTTGTTGAAGTTAAAGTCACCCAAGGTTCTCTTACCGTTCCTACTGAGGTAGTAACCATCCCTGGTTCATTCATCATCTTTTGAAGATCCAGATCCAGCTCCTGTAACCAGGCAGGACACATCTATACCAAGCATCTGAAGACCAGCTCCTGCAACGTGTCAGGTACTCATTTTCTTTTGCAGGTACGCAAGTTCTCGCTAAGGAATCTCTTACGCGATCAACATCCAGATGGCATCTATAAGCCCATCATCCTATCCATCAATCTCCAAATGGCATCTATAAGCCCATTTCCATCACTGCTACTATGTGAGCGCAAATTTCTGGGCACTCTAGTGTTCAATCATCTTCTACCCTCGGATTACGAAAGGCACGTCAGCCAATCTGCATCCTCAGGTCTAAGAAGATTGAACAGGGGCAACTGTTGTACCCCGAAATTTGCCCTCCCATATTTCTCAAAACATTTCAAGAAAAATTCACAAGTCCAACCCGGCGCGTCATATTCAGGTATTCTTTCGCCAAGATATCTCTGATAACGTATTCTCAAATTCAGGTTCGGCTCAAGAGTCAATTCTTTAAAGAAGGTATCCGAATGTGTGAGTTTTCTCGAAGAAATATAGTGAAAAAGTGTGCTGAAAGTGCAGTTTTTACGCGCTAAAAAATTCATAACTTGAAGATCGTGACTCGTTTTGCACCCGTTCCGGTGGCCAAAATTCCGTCTTGACATTATCTACGTTTTCATCTCTCACGGCTGGAAGCCAATTTCGATCAGAAGGTCTTCAAAAATGTGGATTTATCAAGTATTTTCGTGCAGAAAATTTGTGACAGAAGATTATTTGCGTCAGGTTCAAAAAATCATAACTCGGTCAATTTTTATCGGATTGGACTCATATTTTTACACAAGGTCCCTGACTTGTAGATCTACAACTTTGCTTCAAAAGTCGAGACCAAATTATGCACCGATCAATACCAGTTTTTTATTGAAGAACGTGTCAGAGTCGACACTGGAGCCCAAAATAAGTTTGTCTGAGCTGAAACTTCAAAAATTCATAACTAATTCACCGTTTATCCGATTGAGTCGATTTTCGGACAGGAGTTAGTTCTCGATGTCGGCTACATTTTGTTTTCACATTTCAACTTCAAAAAATGCACTTAAGTCCCTGCGATTTAGCCTGGAAAGTGACGAATTCAAGTGAATATTGGAGGCCCAATTGCACATTCAAAGCCCATTTGCTTTACCCTAATTTCCATTATATAATCACCTTCATTCACACAAACCAGGGGGGAGAAAAAAGAAAAAAGAGGGAAGAGAAAAAGAGAGAAAAAACTTTGCCACAACACTGTTGGAATATCAAACTCTTTCAAGAACCCTAAAACCTTGAAATCCTTATTACAAATCCCTCTCTCACTACAAACAAAGCCATCTCAGTTACAAACCAACATCTTATTACTTCTTCAGTAAGGGTAAGACTGACTTGATCTCCATGATCCAAAGGGCATAAACGCATTCATGTCACTACTTTTCCAGTAAGGGTAAGGTTGATTTGATCTCCATGATCAAAAGGGTATAATCATTCATACATGTCATATTGTGCCTAAACATTAAATTTCTTCATATATTGGCTTTATTTTCATTTTATGATTTTATTTGATGTGTTTGTGAGATTCAACACTGCAGATTTAGACAGGATCCCAGGCAGGTTCATTAAGGAACGTTGAGGCCAAAAGCCAAATGGCCAAAAGCCAAAAGCCAAATGGCCAGACTAGAAAAACTTATGCATGACACCAATACATGGCGAGGCAGACATTAAGCCAGACATTAAGGGAACGTTGAAGCCAGAACACAAATGACCAAAAGCCAAAAGCCAAAAGCCAAAAGCCAAAAGCCAAATGGCCAAAGTAGAACAACTTATGCATGAAACTCAATCCAATGGCCAAAGAATGCAGACCACGGTACTCAGGAGTCAATACTTCAAAAAACCTCCCCTTGGGACAGAAATCCCCCAAGGTATTGTATTTTTTTTCTTTTCCTTATTTTATTTATTTCAATTATTTCTTTTTTTAATTAATTCCTTTAATTTAATTTATTTTCATAAAATATAAAAAATAGTAAAAAACAGAAAAGTCATGAAAATCAAAATATATTTATTTAATTAATATTTTTTGTAAATAAATATCACTAATTAATTTTAGCTTTGTAAAATTAGGTTTAATTCAAACATTTTTCTTAATAAACTTAAAATTGGTAGAATTAGGTGTTGATCAATTTTTATCCTTTTTTTTCTTTTCTTTCACAATAATTAATTATTAAATATTATTTTTGTAAATACTTGCAATTAATTAATTAGGGTTAATTTTAGGTTAAAGTTTAATGCTTTTCTCAATAAATGAAAAAAACTAGAATTAGGGTTAATTAATATTTTAATTTCATTTAATTCTCATAAAAAACCATAAATATAAAAAACCTCAAAAATAATTTCTTTTTTTATTTTAATTTAATTAATTTGCTCAATATAATTTAATTTCATTAAAAAGGGTCCAACGCCCTCGTTTCCAATCTTATTTCAATTCGCGCGTTTTATTCCTTCTTTTAAATATTTATGTAATTGCTCAAGCCATGTAACTCGGACATTTTATATTTCCCGCATTTTATTTCTTTATTTTATGTCAAATCGGGTCCTGGTTTAATTTGGCGATGTGGACCCGCGCCTTTGTAATAATTTAGGAACTTTATATTTCTCGCAATTTTTAACTATTAATAATGACATGCAAGAATGAATGATAAAATAAAAACAAACGCATAGATCACTTTGACAAAAGACAAAAATAAATGAAAACGACACACAAATCACACACCACCCCTAGGGTACGCCTCACTGTTGCCTTGCCTCGAAAGGTGATCGTCGAGTAGAGGATGTCTTAGTAAGTCCTCATGATCCGGGAACCTGGCATGAGGGTAGCTTCTAAGGTGTCTTCCCATTGCTCTGGTGATCACCATGTCCCGAACCTCGAATTGACCCGAACACCTCCATCGGTGGTGCTACCTACCTCTCAATGGTGGGATGGCATTACTTTAAAGGACATTTACACAGACGAATTCCTTAGGGTAGGTAGACGACTCTAGATACTTGCTCTGATTTCAAAAACGAATCAAAAATACTTTTCACACCAACACATTTTCAAAAAGCTTTCGAAAGCAATTTTTCAAACACTCTTGAGGACCGATACAAGAGTCGAACTGGAATTTTCAAAGAAACTTTTTAAAACCCACATTGAAAAGCAAACAAACATTTTGAAAACACAAGTGAGCAAGTATCTAAGAGCCCATGGATAACCATGGATAGAAAGGGTGCTAACACCTTCCCTTTTTATAATCTACCTCCCGAACCGAGAGCAATCTCTATAAGGAATTTTTCTGTGCTTTTGTCCTTTCCATTTGGAGAAAATAAAAGACGGTGGCGACTCTTGCTTCCGCGACATTTCGCGAACCAGCGTTAAACAGTCAGTTCCAGATCCACCGATCACAGCCATTATAACCATTTCCACCAATCCTTCCAAGGTTTCCTCGAGAAGACCTGTTAGGATTACACCTGCTCCAAGAATTGCTCCGCTGATAATCACTGTTCCTGGTCCTATCTCGTATGTCTCTGATAAAGCTGTCCCCTGGAATTATGGTGCCGATGTGTACTATCACGGTATCAAACAAGATCTGAAAGATGAAGAAGCTGATCCTGATATTGATAACATTGTTGGAACTAGTAAAATCACCCGGAGTGGAAGGGTCTTCTCTCCCAAGATTTCCCCTAAGACTGTTGACAAGCCTATTGTCATTACATCTGCTGTTCCTACTAGTACATCAACCACTGTTCCTGTTCTTACTCCAGTCAACAAATCATCTAATACCCACGGCAAAGAGGTTGTAGGTGAGCCTGCCCAGACGGAGGCGCCTAAGAAAATTGTTGTGGAGGCCTCTAAGCAAGAAATAGAGGAGATAATGAAAATTATTAAGAGTGACTACAATGTGGTTGAGCAGCTGGGGAAGACCCCGTCGAAGATGTCCATGTTGTCGCCGCTATTGTGTTCTGAAGCCCATTCAAAGGCTTTGATTTCATTTCTCAAGACTGCGCATGTGCCGCAGGAAACTTCAGCTGATCAGTTCAAAGATTGTGTGGCCAGCCTGACTGTTGATAATGGGCTGGGTTTTTCAGATGCCAATTTGACTCTGAAGGGAAGGAAGCATAATGATGCTCTGCATGTCTCGATTGAATGCATGGGCACCACTATGGCTCATGTGCTGGTAGATACTGGGTCTTCACTGAATGTTATGCCGAAAAAGGTGTTAGACCGTTTGGATTGCGAGGGTCTAACTCTAAAGCCTAGTAACATTTTGGTAAGGGATTTTGACGGATCGAAGAGAATGGTGCACGGAGAAGTGGACATCCATGTCAAAATAGGTTCTCATACTTTTGGGTCCACTTTCTATGTGATGGATATCAGGCCATCATATTCTTGTTTGCTGGGTCGTCCTTGGATCCATGAGGTTGGGGCAGTCACCTCCACACTCCATCAAATGCTGAAATATCCGGTGAAAGGAAAGATTGCCACAGTGCGGGGCTAGGAAGAATATATGGTGAGTCACCTCAACTCCTTCTGCTACATAGAGATGGACGGGGAATTCATCGAAACTCCTTGTCAGAATTTTGAAGAGGTCCCTCAGATCTTGGCTTCGACTGAAACTACCAGCAACAAACCTCCTCTGAAGATGGCTTCTCTCAAGGACGCCAGGGATGTGGTTGAAGAAGGTGGGGGTGCTAATTGGGGACAACTCCCTAATTTCCCTCATAAAACTGAAAATTTTGGTTTGGGCTTTACTACAGGGGCTCAAAGGGATGTTAGACGCGCTCGGGCTGGAGGACCTCCCCTACACATCAACAATCATGGGGTTAACGCCATTGAAGACAGTGAAGAGGAATCAGACATTGACAGCTGGATCTACCCGACTACCAACGGTGGACCAAGTAACTGGACGACTAGGGACCTCATACCTGTTTCTTTTATTCCGCAGTAATTGACTTTTTTTGTTTTAAGATTTGTAATAAATAATTTAAAACTTTATGGCCCTGTGCCTTGCCCAAGGCACATTGGCTTTGCTTGTGAGGGCTATTATTTGTCATTTCATAATCATTAATAAAGCATTGGACGTTTCTTGCATAAAAATTTTGCGCTCTCTGTTTTTTTCTTCTGTTTTGCAATATATCAAAACAACTATTCTCTTACACACACTCACGTATCATAATGCAGATCCATATCCACTCTGGATCCCATTGATAACAGCTCTGCTATTTCCAGTTATGACTTCAGAAATCCGATCAACCAAGCCGAGGACGAAGGTGAGGATGATTGTGAGGTGCCGGGAGAACTTGCTAGACTATTACAGCAGGAAGAGAGGGCCATACAGCCTCATGAAGAGCCAGTTGAGACAGTGAACTTGGGTACTGAGGAAGACAGAAAAGAGGTTAAAATAGGTTCAAATCTGGAGCTTAGTGTCAAATAGAGGTTGATACAGATGTTGCACGACTATGTCGAGATCTTCGCCTGGTCCTATGAAGATATGCCTGGTTTGGACACTGATATTATGGTACATCGCCTGCCGACTAAAGAAGATTGTCCTCCGGTTAAACAGAAGGTCCATTGTATGCGCCTTGAAATGTCAGTGAGGATCAAGGAAGATGTCATGAAATAGTTCAATGCAGGATTCTTAGCTGTCACTTCTTACCCACAGTGGGTTGTCAACGTTGTTCCGGTACCTAAGAAAGAAGGTAAGGTACTGATGTGTGTTTATTACAGAGATCTGAACAGGGCAAGCCCCAAGGATGACTTCCCACTTCCTCACATTGATGTCCTGGTCGACAACACCGCACAACATAAAATCTTCTCCTTCATGGATGGTTTCTCTAGTTACAATCAGATCAAGATGGCTCCGGAAGACATGGAGAAGACAACCTTTATCACATAGTGGGGCACCTTCTGCTACAAGGTGATGCCTTTTGGGTTGAAGAATGTTGGGGAAACATATCAGCGTGCTATGGTCGCTTTGTTCCACGATATGATTCACCATGAGATCGAAGTTTATGTTGATGACATGATAGCCAGGTCTCAGACCGAGGAAGAGCACCTTGATCATCTCCAAAAATTATTTGACAGGTTGAAGACATATAAGCTGAGGTTGAATTCGAACAAGTGTACCTTCGAGGTAAGATCTGGAAAGCTTCTGGGTTTTGTCGTCAGTGATAAAGGTATTCAGGTATACCCTGCAAAGGTAAACGCCATACAAGAGATTTTGGTTCCTCGTACAAAGAAGGAGGTCAGAGGTTTCTTGGGACGTCTGAATTACATCGCCAGGTTCATTTCACATCTGACTGCTACTTGTGAGCCAACCTTCGAGCTTCTGAAGAAAGATCAAGTGGTAAAGTGGAATGATGAATTCCAGACCACTTTTGAGAGAATCAAGGAATACCTTCAAGAACCACCCATTCTGATGCCTCCAGTGGAAGGAAGACCTTTGATATTATACTTGACGGTGCTAGACAATTCAATGGGGTGTGTGCTAGGGCAGCATGACGAGTCTGGCCGAAAAGAGAACGCCATTTACTACCTTAGCAAAAATTTTACCGACTGTGAGACCAGATACTCATTGCTCGAGAAAACTTGCTATGCTTTGGCATGGGCTGCTCGCCGGCTGAGATAGTATATGCTGACTCACACTACTTTGTTGATATCAAAGATGGATCCGATCAAGTAAATTTTCGAGAAGCCCGCTCTCTCCGGAAGGATAGCAAGGTGGCAAATGATCTTAACCGAATACGACATACAATATACAACCCAAAAATCTATCAAGGGGAGTGTATTGGCTAATCATTTGGCTCATCAGGCCGTGGACGACTACCAATCCATGAATTTTGAGTACCCGGATGAGAATATCATGTTGGTGACTGACTACGAAGAACCTGGACCAGACGAAGGACCTGAGGAAGGATCTCGATGGTGTATGTATTTTTATAGAGCCTCGAACGCGCTGGGTAACGACATTGGCGCTGTAATCATATCTCCTGAGGGCTGTCATACTTTGTTCACGACCCGATTATGTTTCAACTGCACCAACAACATGGCAGAGTATGAAGCATGTATCATGGGTCTTCGAGCTGCTATAGACCTGAGGATTAAGTTCCTTAGTGTATTAGGGGATTCCGCTCTGGTGATAAGTCAGATCAAGGGCGAGTGGGATACGAAGCACCCGAATCTCATTCCTTACAGAGAGTATGTACTGACATTGCTCCCACACTTTGAGGAGATAACCTTTGAACACTTCCCACGAGAAGAGAACCAGTTGACGGACGTGCTAGCTACCATGTCTTCTATGTTCAAGGTTAGGTGGGACAATGAAGCTCCCTAGATTACCATTTAGAGGTTGGATCAACCAGCACACTGCTGTGAGATTGATATCGAAGAAGCGGCAGACAAACCCTGGTTTCACGAAGTCAAAAGGTATCTCGAGACTCAGGAATATCCTGAAGGGGCATCTGTCAATGATAAGAAATTTCTGAGAAGGTTCGCTGCAAATTTCTTCCTCAGTAATGGGATCCTCTATAAACGAAACCATGACTCCACACTACTATGGTGTGTAGACAAGAGAGAAGCAGGGAGGATCATGGCAGATCTACGTGAAGGCACTTTAGGAACCCATTCTAGTGGACACACCATGGCTAAGAAGATCCTACAGGCGGGATATTACTGGTCCACTATGGAAGCCGATTGTTATTATCACTCTCAAACTTGTCATAAGTGCCAAATCTATGCTGATAAGGTGCATGTGTCTCCAGTCCCCTTAAACGTCTTGACAGCTCCGTGGCCCTTTGCGATGTGGGGTTTCGACATGATCGGCGAGATCAGACCTACTGCATCTAACGGGCATCACTTCATTCTGGTAGCAATTGATTACTTCACGAAGTGGGTTAAGGCAGCTTCCTTCGCTACAGTAGCCAAGAATGTCGTAGCGCGACTTATCCGACACAACCTGATCTGTCGATATGGTGTACCAGAGAGGATTATTACTGACAACGGTACGAATCTCAACAACACAATGATCACCGAGCTCTGTAAACAGTTCAAGATACAACATCATAATTCTTCTCCCTACCGTCCGAAGATGAATGGCGTTGTTGAAGCAGCTAACAAGAACATCAAGAAGATTGTACAGAAGATGACAATGACATATAAAGACTGGCATGAGATGTTACCATTCGCTCTTCATGGGTACCGTACCTCAGTGCGGACGTCGATAGGGGCAACACCCTACTCTCTGGTGTATGGTATGGAGGTGGTCCTACCCATATAAGTCCAGATACATTCTCTTAGAATCATGAAGGATGCGGGTTTAAACGAAGACGACTGGATCCAAACTCGGCTTGATCAATTAAATCTAATCGATTAAAAGAGACTTGCTGCTATCTGCCATGGTCAGGCGTATCAAAAGCGAATGATCAAGGCTTTTAACAAGAAAGTCAGGCGTCAAGAATATCAAGTCGGGGATCTAGTGATCAAACGCATCATACTGCCGCAAGGTGATCCCAGGGGAAAATAGACCCCCACGTACGAAGTGCCATTTGTGGTTAAGAACATTTTCTCGGGAGGAGCTATGATTCTAACCAACATGGATGGTGACGACCTCCCTCACCCCGTCAATGCAAACATAGTGAAAAGATACTACGCATAATCAAAGACCCGCTAGGTTGACTGGTCTAGGAAAAAATAAGGGCTTCCCGGCGAACCAAAAGGGTTCGAGCAAAAGTAAGGGATGAAAATGAAAATCTGTACACCCGGCAAGTCAAAAACCCGAAATAGAGGCTTGGGCAAAAAAGGGTATCCCGGTGGACTAAAAACCCGAAAGGGCGGTCCAGGAAAAAGTTAGGGAATGAAGCGTAACACTATGTCTCTTTGGATCATCTTGCAACCAGACTTCGGTATCGACTATCAAGCTCAGATTGCGCCAATCAATCTGATCAACCTTCGGCCAAGTAGCAAAGTGATTAGACGCTTGAAGATATAAAGGCAATAGCAGAGTTGGAACCCAATGGGGTCGTTTTACATAGCTGTTTTTATTTCTTTTACACAAATTGTATAGTTTCTGTCCTCCGGCGGCGTTCTCTTACTAGAGTGTCTGCCTCTTTGTACAAAACGCCTATTACAGGCCAATTTCAAATTCAATACAAATTATTTTCACAATTTTTTTTTCAAGTTGTTTCTTTTTCTTTTTCTATTTTATTTTGCAAGAACGTCTAATGATTTATTTAGATATATGCATTTGAAAATGATTTCTGCTCATATATATTTACATAAGAAAAAAAGAAAATTACTCGTAATTACAGAAACAGGGAAAGAAGTGCCGAGCCCGACGGTTCCTTTGCTCAGCAGGTATCGGGATAAAGTCTGCTTTGGGACATGATTATTGGTATATACACTCTCCACAGAGTAAAAGCACCCAAAGGAATTGACGGTTTTTCAGAAACAGGATGCAACTATCCCCGACCGAGGTTCATAATCGCAAGCGAGTCAATAAATTTCATCCCCCAAACAGAGTTTACTTCTCCAACAGAGCTCATCAGCACCAACAGCGGAATTTCATACCCAACTGAGTTTATCTCTCCAGATCAGCAGGTTGACCAACAAAGTATATGTTCCCCCAAAGTCTGGTCCTTGCAGAGTTACTTCTCCAACACCTCTTCCCGACAGAATATTTGCGAATCTCCAGCAACAGTCAGGGATTTATTTTCCCAAGCGCAAGCATACCCCGACAACATTTCATGAACATACATCAAGCCATACACATATATATCATATACAACATAATCTCATTTATTTTGAGAACATCATCTCGCCCTGCATTTCATGCATCGCAAATAACTAACCCTGATATTCTTCAGGAAAAGATGGTTAGCTTCAACAAATCCAACAATTCTACATATCACATCTACAGACAACTAATGGAAACTCAGTTCCCGAAATCAAACGGGTCAACTAATCTACATTATCATATCAAGGTAACCTTACCCCGGTTCCTTTTGAAGTTTTACACGAACTTATCGAAGTAACCCTACTATCCAGGTTCCTTCTCACAGCTCCGCTATCCAGGCTTTCATATCGAAGTAACCCTACTATCCAGGTTCCTTCTCACAACCCTACTATCCCGGCTTTCATACCGAAGTAACCCTAATATCCAGGTTCCTTCTCACATCCATACTATCCAGGCTTTCATACCGAAGTAACCCTACTATCCAGGTTCCTTCTCACAGCCCTACTATCCAAGCTTTCATATCGAAGTAACCCTACTATCCAGGTTCCTTCTCACAGCCCTACTATCCAGGACTTCATATCAAAGTAACCCTACTATCTAGGTTACTTCTCACAGCCCTACTATCCAGGATTTCATATCGAAGTAACCCTACTATCCAAGTTCCTTCTCATAGCCCTACTATCCAAGCTTTCATATCGAAGTAACCCTACTATCCAGGTTCCTTCTCACAGCCATACTATCCAGGATTTCATATCGAAGTAACCTTACTATCCAGGTTCCTTCTCACAACCCTACTATCTAGGCCTTCATATCGAAGTAACCCTACTATCCAGGTTCCTCCTCAACAGCCCTACTATCCAGGCTTTCATATCGAAGTAACCCTACTATCCAGGTTCCTTCTCACAGCCCTACTATCCAGACTTTCATATCGAAGTAACCCTACTATCCAAGTTCCTTCTCACAGCCCTACTATCCAAGCTTTCATATCGAAGTAACCCTACTATCCAGGTTCCTTCTCAGCAGCCCTATTATTCAGGCTTTCATATCGAAGTAACCCTACTATCCAGGTTCCTTCTCACAGCCCTACTATCCAGGCTTTCATATCGAAGTAACCCTACTATCTAGGTTCCTTCTCACAACCCTACTATCCAGGCTTTCATATCGAAGTAACCCTACTATCCAGGTTCCTTCTCACAGCCCTACTATCCAAGATTTCATATCGAAGTAACCCTACTATCCAGGTTCTTTCTCAGCAGCCCTGCTATCCAGGCTTTCATATCGAAGTAACCCTACTATCCAAGTTCCTTCTCACAGCCCTACTATCTAGGCTTTCATATCTAAGTAACCGTACTATCCAGGTTCCTTCTCACAACCCTACTATCCAGGCTTTCATATCGAAGTAACCCTACTATCCAGGTTCCTTCTCACAGCCCTACTATCCAACCTTTCATATCAAAGTAACCCTACTATCCAGGTTCCTTCTCACAGTCCTACTATCCAGGCTTTCATATCGAAGTATCCTTACTATCCAGGTTCCTTCTCACAGACCTACTATCCATGCTTTCATATCGAAGAAACCCTACTATCCAGGTTCCTTCTCATAACCTTACTATCTAGGTTCCTCCTCTCTTATCTCCAAACAACGGTCCACAACATTGTAAGACCGGGACCCGATCAAACATGATTGGTTTCGCGTTTCCCCAGTAAACCGCAGTGCATCATATACTCCAACTAGATACGCAGTACACTTCAGCTTCCTTAAGCCGGAGTTATTCCTCAGTAGAGCAACGGATAACTGAAGCTCCTAAAACTCTATTTCTCCCAAGATAGGAAATCAACATCCCCTAGATGGCATCTTTAAGCCCATCTCCTACAATTCTCTGTCGCATCCAGGATGACATCTTTAAGCCTATCTCCGACAGTCTTCAATCCTCAACCTCCAAATGGCATCTGTAAGCCCATTCTCGATATCACAAATCAAGTGCCACTTCATGCGAGTGCAAATTTCTGGGCACTCTAGTGTTCAATCATCTTCCACCTTCAGATCACGAAAGGCAGAACAACCAATCTACATCCTCAGGTTTAAGAAGTTTGAATAGGGGAAGCTGTTGTACCTTAAAATTTTCCCACTCATTTTACTCAATACATGTCAATTGAGGTCCCCAAGTTGCTCAAGGAAGCCCAAGAGTTGACTAGACCAACTCTCTCCTAAGGCAGTATACCTCAAATTGGGGTTTCCTTTTTCATCAAGATATGTGAACTACAAGGGACTCAAATTATTTTAAAGGTTTTAATATGTTCTCAAGACCCTACATGCCAAGTTTCAAGCCCTGCATAAGAAGTTTGCTCAGTCAACTGCTCAGATGCTGGAGAATCGACTGTACTAGGTCTAAAGTCAATTGTGGCCCACATACAGTCAAACTTCAAGATTTTTGGTCAACATCATCACTTTGAAGTGTTATCCATCATTTGATCAAGGTTTGATCATGATTCCTCAAGGAATGCTCCAAATTCATCAAAACCCAAAAGTTGCTAAATTAGGGTTTCTTAGGAAAAGTCAACCCAACTTTGACCAAGCATAACTTCCACATGATTTATCATAAATTTTCCATCCAAATCTAATTTTGAAGAGGATACAATTACCTACAACTCATCTTCAGCTCCCAAGTTCAAAATATGCACTCATAAAAAGATATGAATTTTGACATTATAGGTCCTTTTGAAAAGTCAACAAAAACACCTTTTGGGTAAAAGCTTCATACATGAACATGGAAGATCCAATTGAGATGAAACCAAAAGTTTTGATTAGAGGACATCCTAAGCTTTCTAAAAAGTCCAAGAACACCCTGCTAGGGTCAAAATTGAGAGAGTTGTGCATTGTCAAAGTTGGCAATTTTTGGAAAATTGTCAAAAATCAACATTGATCAAATTTACTTTTTTTTCCAAAACATGTTTCTAATAGGACCCACGACCCCTGAGCTTTTCCACCTCTTATTTTATTATTTTTATCATTTATTTTGATTTTTTATTCATTTAAATCAAAATAAATCAAATTAAATGGTAAAATAATGAAAACAAATCAAATCTTGAGATTTTTATGCATACTCTGAGCCCATGTACAACTAGTATGCCAGCTAAGTCGTGCAAGTTTCATTAGGGTTGAAAAAGATTGGATTGAAGCAAGTTTTGGAAATAAATCATAAATGAAGCAAATCAAATCCAATTTTCATAATTCTCAAAGTTTTGATACAAATTTGTTGACCTAATTCAGTCTACTATAAGTGCATAATGATTCCAGATCAAATAAAGAAGGATTAGAGGCGTGAAACAGCAAGAACAAAACTAAAATTTTGGAAAAAAAGTGTGAGATCGAAATCCATCATAGAGCCATCCTCAAGGAGTTTCAAGGCTAGCAATACATTCCTGGACATCTCAGGAAGCTTCTCCATTCATTTGCAAGCCTCAAAGTGTCAAGAATCGTGCGTTAAAACATCGCGGTTTGCACAAAAAAACTCAAACTCGATTTCAATGTTTCACGCATCCTAAACGCATGTTATCTATATATTCTTGTTCATAATCATGATTTCAAGCTTTCTGTATTGCTTAATTATGCTAACAATCTAGGAATCTATATTCACCATTGCTAGGGTTTAAAAGCTCGATTTGGGGATTTCCGATACAGGGAAATTGGACCATGAATGGGGTACCATGACACTCGTGAGACCAAGACGAGTTGATTAGTACCATCACAATTGATTTATCATGCTTGTATGGAATTTTTGAATGACACAGGTTTTTAGGAACAGACTTGCGTCTGTAGGTAAAGGTTCAGAAATCTAAAACGACGGTTCCAGGGAAGAAGACAATGCGTGTCATCTAACCATTCGTCCGTTTGAATTTTGCGTGTTTGGAATCAGCTTCTTTTATTTTCCTTATATTATGTTTTGTTTTTATTATATTAACATGTTAACATCCAGCGCAGTTGGTCAGAGGAAGGAAGTCAGAAGCTCATGTCCTAGGTTCGATCCCAGGCGTGAGCTTTTGGCATTTTCTCCATTATTTTCACCAGATCCAGCACACCTCACCTTCTGAGGATCATCAAGTGCCCTCTGATCTCATCCTCTGGATCCATCTCCAGCCAGATCCAGCATACCTCACCTTCTGAGGATCATCAAGTGCCCTCTGATCTCATCCTCTAGATCCATCTCCGGCCAGATCCAGCATACCTCACCTTCCGAGGATCATCATCTTCTGGATCCATCTCCAGCAAGATTCAGCACACCTCATCTTCTGAGGATCATCATCTTCTGGATCCATCTCCAACCAGATTCAGCACACCTCACCTTCTGAGGATCATCACATGCCCTCTGATCTCATCCTCTGGATCCCTCTCCAGACAGATCCAACACCAGCATACACAGGTCCACCATGAGTCCCCAGAAGATGGTCTCATTGGATCAGGCGCCAGACTCTGGGCCATCCTTCTGGGTTTCAGAAGTTCAGTATACACCCCCAGATTTGGTGACAGCAGGCCCATTTGGTTATTTCTACTTTTCTTTCCTTTTATTTCTTTTCTTTAATTATTTTGTTTTTTTAATCAATACAAAAATTATTTTATTAAATTAACAAATCAAAAAATAAAAAAAAGACTTATTTTCTTAATAAGTATTATTTTTAATTAATTAGTTTAATTAATTAAGGGAAACTTTAATTTCTTTCATAATTAAAAGCAATTAGAAATTAGGTTGTGATTTAATTATTTTCTCAAATAAAAAACCATAAAAATTCTTTCTCTCAATTAGGGTTTTAAGTTATTAATTATCGTCCTCGTATTTAATTTGCCGCGCGCTTGTTAATTATTTTTTCCATTATTTTGTAACTGTTCAGGGTTTGTAATAGTTAAATTAGGGTTTTATTTCTTGCTTTAAATCCATGATTTTTGGTTATGTAATTAATCCCCCTCCCTGAAGCCTTGTAATAGCTAGGTTTTACTTCCTCGCACATTTAATTTCCGCAATCTTTAACTGTTAGATGTATGGCTAATAGGATTGTATGGCAAGAATGCATGAAAAATTAAAACAGTTAGAAAACCCTAATGTGCAAAGATTAAAATAAATGAAACAAATCACTCGCACATGCTCACTCTTAGGGTATACTCTCACTCCGATTGCCTTCGGTAAACAACCATGAAGCCTAGGATGTTTTAGTGGCTATCCTCTATGTCCCAAAAGATAAAAAAATGACCCTTTCGACTATTGCCTCGGAAAAGATCTTTAGAACTCTAGGATGGTTACTAAGGTGTCCTAACATTGCTTTTGTGACTGTACATCCCTTTCGAATGTCCCTTACAACTCCAACGACGGTGCTACCTACTCCTTAATAGTGGGATAGCGTTGTCTAAAGGAAATAGAACCGAAACAGTCTTCTTTCGAGTAGGTAGATTCTAGTAGGTACTTGCTCAATGAAAACTTTTTCACACAAACACCTTCCAAAACAAATTTTCAAAACAAACTTCATCACATCCTTGAGGACTGATACAAGGGTTATCACGAAGTAAAAACATTTTCAAGACAAACACACACAAGCAATTTGAAAAATGAGCAAGTACCTAAGAGCCCGTAGATAACTACGGATAGAAAGGGTGCTAACACATTCCCTTTCTATAATCTACCCCCCCCGGTACTCAGAATATCTCGAAAAAAGGTTTTTTTTGTTCTTTTTCCTATTCCATGATTGGATAAAATAAAAGTCGGTGGCGGCTCTTGCTTACCGCGACATTTTGCAAACACAAAACGCAAAATGCAAACCAGTATTAAACAGTCGGTTCTGCCACCGTATCACATACATGATTTTTGTGATAAGTACCCGTTGTACCCCAAAATTTGCCTTCTCAATTATCAAGGATTTTCTCATAAAGATTCTCAGGGTTTAAACTTGCACAAGTGCATTGGGATTTTCCAGTACCAAGATTAAAAGGAAACTGTCAAAAAGGGGGAAAACAGATAAAAATAACATTTTGACAAATTTGGAGAAAAATAAGTGTCTTTCGATTCAGCATCCTTCAATTGGACTTTTCACCTCCTTCGACTGCTCAAGAGTTGCTGCTAGCGTGCCTCTTTCGTCTGGGCATGTGACTTCTTATTGCAGGCTTCATTTATGCCTCTTGCTGCATACATGCTTGTTTTGAGTACCGAATTTGATGCCACAAGTGTCCCCTAGAAGGAAAGCCTTTTTATTGGATAAGTATGCTACCTGCGTGCTTGCAATCGAAGGCCATGACCTGTTGGCCGCATGTGCCCCCTGCATACAAATCTTCGTTTGGGCATTCATCTCCTGCATGCCTGCATGCAAATCTTCATTTAGACAAAAACATCTGCATACAAGCTTTCGTTTTGGCATTCACCTCCTGCATGCCTGCATGCAAGTCTTCGTTTAGGCATTCATATCTTGCCAAGCCTGCTTTGATTTGGACAAATTTGCAGTCTGCCTGCTTGCTTCGATTGGACAAGTATGTTGTCTGCATGCTTGCTTCAATTGGACAAATATGATGCCTGCTTGTTTGTTTCGTTTGGGCATGAATCCTTTAGCACAAGGTGAAACCTTTCGTTTTGGAATTTAACTTCCCTCATACTAAACAGTCACAAGACAAGGACTCCCCCACATACACTCTTTTGTTTGGCCACATACGACCATGGGAAGGCAAACCTTCGATTGGACAAAAGTTACTTACATACAAAGCTTCGATTGGAATGTTGATTCCTTTCGAATCAGCTTACTTCGAATCCAAGCTGAACCATTTAAAGCAAGTTTTATTTGAAGCAAGTCTGAGAAAATCTCATAGCCTTACCCTACTTGTCAGGCTACTTTGCTTCCAAATCTTTGCATTATAAAAAACAAAAGGGTTCAAAATGGTACATGCAGTTTGAATATGGAAAAATTGAAAGACAAGCCATTGTTGGAAACATTCAATTTCGTTGGCTCTTAAGTTTGGTCGAAGGCTGGATCTGTAGGGCGAAAACAAAAGACAGGGTATTCAATCCAAGGGTCAAGTTGTCCATAGGTCAGGCTACATAGGCCTCCACCTTGTGCCTCACTCCATATTAAATTTTTCTTCAAGCCAACTTCCTCTTGATGACATCACTACCTTTTTACAAAGTTTTTGACCCTTGCGCCTTTCTCTTCTGCATATTTCCCCCCTATAAACTAGGAGCCACCCATCTAAGCCTTTGATTTTGTTTCTTCTATCTTGGGGTTATAAAAAGTTTACACAAGTGGATGTTGGCCTTTAGAAGAAACTATATTTTATTTCTTTCACCAAGCTGCACATTTCAATTTTTTCCTCTATAAATAGAGAGTTCATTTGCACATATAGGGGGGATCTTTGGATCAGGGGAACGAATTTCCAAACTTTCTCAAACACAACAAAAAAATTCTCAAGTCCTTAAACACTTGTGAAGAACAAACCAATAATGATTGTCACCTCCTTCGATTTTAAAGAAAAGAACACTCCAGTATCTTTCGAACCCAGTGGAAAAAAGCATCACACTTGCTTCATTTCCTCCTTAGAATCCAGTATCCCAGGCTTTGTTTCAGGCCCCCTCTTTCGAATCTGACACCCAGGGCCTCCACTCAAGGTCCCATACCCATTCAAGGCTGAAGCAAGGTAAGTTACTCTTACCCTTGCATCCTTCGTTTCAATCATAGCATGTATATAATATTTTGCCTCCCTTTCGTTTAGACCCTTTGAATCTATTTTTCTGGATAATCTTTTTGTTCCTTGTTGCTTGAGTTTATTAAATATACTTTAATATTTAGTTTGGCCACAAGACAAAGGTTAACATGGCCTTAGGTCATGTTGCCATTTTATGTCCCAAACAAAAAAGACATGGGGAAGAAAGACATGAAACGAAGCCTTGGGCTTCAGTAATAGCTTCCAGGCCCAACCAGAATGCATGCTCATGCTGACTTCCAAGCCCCAGAAAGGCAAAATCAGAAGACATTTGCACTAGGTCCAGCTAGGATTGAAAGCCATGACTTGTTGCTGTCAATCTCAATCGAAGAAGGCAACAAACAACAAGGCAGTACCAGAAGGCACGCCTAGCTGCTACAAGGCCCCAAACGAAAGGCACAACATTCTGGCCTCCAGGCCCCAATTAAAATACACAACATACTAGCCTCCAGGCCCCAATCGAAGGTCATGCCTTCACCCCTTTTTATTCCAGATCGAAGAGATCCAGAAAGTGCAGAATTGAAGGGTTTGCTGCCCTAAATCGAAGGAGTTCATTTTTCTTGCTTTTACCTCATTTTTGCCTTTATATTTTCATATAATTCAACATGGTTGTAATAGTGTAGGATTTTATCTTTCTTCACTTTTGACTTTATGCAAAATGTTAGGAATTAGGGTGTATGGCAAGATAAAATCAACAAGTAGACAACCCAAAAATCAAAGACAAAATGCATGCAGTTAAATACACTTTACACACATGCACCCTTAGAGTAATTCCACTTGTTGCCTTATAAAAATTGTCATGTTATGCTTGTGTGATATCTTAGTGTTGTACACCAAAATTTTCCCTCTCATTTTACTCAATACATACTCCTAGAGATCCTCAATTTGCTCAAGGATGCCCAAGAGTTGACTAGACAAACTCTCTCCTAAGGCAATGTATCTCAAATTAGGGTTTCCATTTTCGTCAAGGTGGGTGAAATCCAAAGACCTCATATGATATCCATAGTCCTAATATGTTCTCAAGACCCTCCATGTCAAATTTTAAGCACTGCACAAGAAGTTTGCTCAGTCAACTGCTCAGATGCTTGAGAATCGACTGTATTAGGTCAAAAGTCAACTGTGGCCCACATACAGTCAAACTTCAATATTTTTGGTCAAAATCAACATTTTGAACTGATATCCATCATTTTATCAAGGGTTGACCATGATTCCTCAAGGAATGCCCCAAATTCATCAAAACCCAAAAGTTGCTAAATTAGGGTTTCTCAGGAAAAGTCAACCAAACTTTGATCAAACATAACTTCCACATACTTTGTCAGAAATTTTCCATCCAAGGCTCATTTTGAAGAGGATACAATTCCATACAACTCATATTCATCCCACAAGTTCAAAATATGCACTCATCAAAATATATGAATTTCTACATTATAGGTCCTTTTGAAAAGTCAACAAAAACACCTTTTGGGTCAAAGCTTCTTACATGAACATGGAAGACCCAATTGAAATTAGACCAAAAGGGTTGCTTAGGAGACATCCTTAGCTTTCTAAAAAGTCTAAGAACACCTCTCTAGGGTTAAAATTGGAGGATATATGCCTTGTTAAAGTTGACCTTGTTTGCAAAATTGCCAAAAGTCAAATATGCTCAAAAATGCATTTTTTTTACCAAATGGGCCTAGCATTTCATGATTGCACCTCACTTATAACATGGTCCACGACCCAATTACTTATCCACATGTTATTTTCTTCATTTCCAATTTATTTTTGATTTTTTATTAATTAAAAATTGAATAAAATAAAATAATTGGTAAATAATATCAAAGATATGTTTTGATATGATTTTTGGACAGGATCTCGATCAAATTATGCTTAGATATCAAGACCAAAACGAATCAGGGCTGATTGGTACAAGAAAGGGATAATTTGGCTCAATATACCAATTTGCATATGGCATGGAAATCAAATCGAATCTTCCATAATTGCAAAGATGCATATGGTTTTTAGAACCCTAATTCACTCAAGGGTATATAATGAACAAGTACAAGGCAAAAGAAAAGGGCTAGCAGTCGTGAAAGAGGAAGAAAAAACTGCAAATTTTCAAAGAAAACTGTGAATCGGTTTCAGTCATACAAGCCATCTCAAGCCATCCTAGCATTGCCAATCGACTGCTGGACGTCTCAGGAAGCTATTCCAATCAATTACAAGTCCTTTCACGCCCAGAAACAGCTTGTATGAACATTACGGTTTGCCATATTTTCCAAATTCGACTATCATGATTTATACATCATGAGCATGTTTTAATGGCATATACGTGTTTGTTATCATGTTTGCAATATGTTGGTTTGGTTTAATTAACGTTTTGATGCCCATACTAATGAATACCATATCTAGGGTTTGAAGCCACGTTTTGGGGCTTTTTGACACAGGCAAAACTAGGCCACGAATAAGGTACCATGATGCTCGTGAGGCCAAGACGAGTTGATTGGTACAGTCACAACTAATTTATCATGCCTGTGCTGGATTCTTGAGTTTTACAGGTTTGTAGCTACAAAGTTTTGTCTGTAGGTAAAGGTGAAGGAACCTAAGACGACAGACTGAAGGTAGAAGAAGGTGATTTGTCACTACCTCATCGGACTATTCAAATCGGCGCGCGCATTTTGTTTTTCTTCCACTAATCCACTTGTTTTTTTTATATTATATTTTTTTTCATTATTTGTACAACAAAGCATGATGGCCTAGTGGTGAAGCGCGTTGGTGGGGAGTATGAGGACCTGGGTTCGATCCCAGGTCCCAGCAAAACTTTATTTTCCTATTTTCCTTTACAGATCACGTACATCACCTGCCCTAGCGTCCACCATATGTCATCATCCTCCATCCAATGGATGCACATCTGGCCAGATCCAATGCTTACCAGTGAAAGACCATGGTGCACGTCCAAGTCAACATCACATAGAATCCAGCGCTGACTGGGCTTCAGCACTAATGGGCCTGGAGATTTTCAACATCACCCCTCCACATGCAGCATGACACAGGCCCAATTCTTTCCTTTTTCTATTTTTTTTAATTTCTTAAATTATTCTTTTGATTATTTTCTTTTTTCACAAAAATAACACAAAAACCATTTTTTATTTAATCAAAAATCATGAAAACATCAAAAATCTTTTTCATAAAAAAATATTTTGTTTCTTTAATTAATTAATTTAGTTTAATTAATTTAGAGCTATTTAACTCTTTTTTTCATAAGTTAAAAACAATTAGAAATTAGGGTTAATTTTGTACATAACCTAATTAATTCTTTTTTCTAAAAAGTAACCTAAATATTTTCATCAATTAGATTTTTAGGGTTTTTAACCATTCTCGCATTTAATCCTCCGCGCGCATTTTAATTCTTTTTATTATAATTGTAACTACTCCGAGTTTGTAATAGTAATTAGGGTTTTAAATTCTGCATTTTTTATATTCAGTCCAGATAATTTTGTAACTGCCAAAGCCCTATAATAGCTAGGACCATTAAACTTTCCGCACTTTAAATTCCCACAATCTTTAACTGTTAGATGCATGGATAATAGGATTGTATAAAAAGATTGTTTGAAAGTTAAAACGGTAGCTCACCTAATGCGCAAATACTAAATAACTGAAAAAATTCACATGCACATATTCACTCCTAGGGTTTGTCTCACTTCGGTTGCCTTCGGTAAACATTCCTTAAGCATAGGAGATTTTAGTGGTTGCCCTCCTGTCCTCATAAACATCTCGAAAAAAGGTTTTTCTGTTATTTTTCCTTTTCCATGATTGGATGAAATAAAAGTCGGTGGCGACTCTTGCTTACCGCGACATTTTGCAAACAAAAAACGCAAAACGCAAACCAGTATAACAGTCGGTTCTGCCACCGTATCACAGAACTGGCGACTCTGCTGGGGAATTTAAAGTGAGGTATACTTTAGGATCTACATCATTTCAAATTGCTTTCTTGTTTGTTTGCTTTATTCTTAAAGGGTTTTTGCTTGGGTTACTGTAGATCCTACACCCGGATCTAAGGGCACTTTTTAGGTAAACAACAATAGATCTTGGAGACTATACGGTGTAGACCGATATGGTTTAAGTGGTGGCTGTGTTGGTGTGGCACTTTGGTTGGTACCAGTATCCTTCATGGGGAAACGAGGAGAATACGGGCTGCTGCGTGGTGTCGTGAAGCACTAACGGACCTTAGAACCTTAGTTGAACAAACTTGGCCATTAGAAAGTAGTGAGATAGCCGGCCTCGGTGTAAAGGTAATGATTGGTTGATACTCGATGCTACACTCATTGAGATCAGACTTTTGGGATATTTCGGCCACAAGAAAAGATTGCTTGAGCTGAGACAATGCCTGATAAAGGATGGTCAGTGATATTGAGATCCTTTAGAACGCGGTTACTTTTTAAGACAGGTTTGAAACCAACTAAACTTCAAGAGGGTATGACCTTTAACTTCATGCAGGCCTTAAACCTAAGAACTTGGTGTGATTTGTCTGTGTTTGTTATACATGTGGTTTATCATGACATCATGCATCATAACATAGTATCCATTCTTATTGCACTAACCATTTCAAAGACCAAGGGAATTTATCTTTGTTCTGTTTTGCAGATCATGGCTTCCATTCGTAGAAACACTATCCGAATTAGATTTGTGAAGATACCTTCCCATCTCAAAGAGATAGTATCAAGGGTTTCTGAAACTTCCGCGTTCACTAAGAGACATGGTCAACTTCTCAACCTGGTTACTTCAAACTTTGATGAAAAGATGATGAGTGTACTCTTTCAGTTCTTTGATCCCAAGCACCACTGCTTCACCTTTCCATGCTATAAGTTGGTGCCTACCTTGGAAGAATTCTCTCAGCTGTTGGACATACCCATTCTTGAACATTTGCCCTTCACAGGTCTAGAGGAAGTTCCTAAGCCAGAAGTCATTGCCTCAGCTTTGCATCTGAAACGGGCCGACGTGGTATCCAATTGGGAAACAAGAAGCGGAGTCAAAGGGTTTTCTAGCTAAGTTTCTGATAGACAAGGCCCAACTGTTTTGGGATGATATGGATTTTTATACTTTTGAGGAGGTTTTGGCTCTTCTAATATATGGGTTAGTCCTATTCCCTAATCCGGACTCATTCATAGATGTGAATGCTATCAAGATCTTCCTCTCCCGCAACCCTGTACCTACCTTGCTCGGAGATATTTTGCACATTATCCATACTCGTACCATGAAGAGAAGAGGGGTTCTTATGTGTTGTATGCCATTGCTGTCGAGGTGGCTTATTTCTCACCTCCCTAAGTCCGTACTGAAGAATGAAGAAGGTTTGGGTTGGTCACAAAGGATAATGTTGCTCGTTCACATGGATACTCTCTGGTGTTCCCGAGCTATGGAAAACACTGCTATTATTGACTGCTGCGGGGAGTACCCTAATGTCCCATTACTTGCTATTAGAGGGGGTATAACCTACAATCCTTGTTTAGCTCTACGACAATTTGGTTACGCTCGAAGAGATATTCCCCATGAGTTACTTATTAAGGGCATTGTATTCAACTATGAGGATGACGTTCAAGAGTATCGCCAAAGGTTCATACGAGCTTGGGTCATGGTAAACAGGTCTGGCGCCAAGGCTTTGGGGCCAAAGGCTTCCATTCCTATGGAACCTTACCTCCAATGGGTACGAGCTCGCGCCCAGAAGCTTATGATGCCCTATGTGGCCGTTTTACCAGTGGTTGTGGAACCTACTACTGAAAGGGGTATTCCTTACACGGTTCTCTATCCTTATATGCCCATTGATCTTAGAGAGTTACAGAGGTCTTGGATTTAGTTGAAGAACGAGCAGGATAATTATAGATACCAGTTCCATGCTCAAGAGAGGAAGGTTATAGAGCTTACAAAGAAACTCCATGAAGAAAGAGGACTCAATGCTTATCTCGGCACAAAGAGGAAACATCCATGGGAATTTTGATGTCTTATATAATTTTAGATTTGTTTTTAATTGTAACGCCTAAAAGGAATTCGAACTTTGAATCCAGCTAATAAAATCTTTGTTTATTTTGGTTTGCAAATTTAAATTTCCCAAAGTCTTTGAAATCATTGCATGCGCATCCCATTCATAACATTGCATGTACATGTACCATTATAGGTTTCTCATCTTCTTCGCTGTTTATTTCAGCAGAAATGTCTTCTGAACAAAGCATCAAGGACCTTCAGGCACAAAACGCCCAGTTCCAACAAATGTTCATAAGTGTGGCAAAAGGGCGGGAGGATCTGAAAGCCCTCATCCTCAAAGAGAAAATTAAAAAGAAGAAGGCTGTCGGTATTCTGAATCAAGAAGAAGAGACAGGGGAGAAGGACCCCAGTCCTGCAGTTTCCGACAATGATACTGACTAGAATGATGAGCAATATCCTCCTACTGAGGATATATACAAGCAATTGGAAGATCGTTTGAGTGCTATGGAAGTTCAAAGGATACCTAGACTGGATTTTGAAGAATTGGGATTGGTGTCGGGAGTGGTCATCTCACAGAAGTTCAAAGCTCTAGTTTTTGCTAAGTATGATGGGGTGTCCTGCCCAAAACTCCATCTCCTATCTTATGTTAGAAAGATCCAGCCCCACACCGCTGATAGAAATTTGTGGGTTCATTTCTTTCAAGATAGTCTGTCAGGGACTTAGCTTGAATGGTTCTACCAACTGGAGGGAGCCAATATCCGAAATTGGGAAGATCTGGCTACTGCTTTCTACAAGCAGTATCAGTATAATTCTGACCTTACTCCTACTCGTACTCAACTCCAGAGTATGTCCATGAGTGAAAGTGAAGGCTTTAAAGACTATGCACAGAAATGGAGAGACTTCGATGGAAGAGTCCAACCCTCATTGTCTGATAGGGAGTTGGTTGATATGTTTCTGGGGACGCTATCTGGTCCATTTTTCAATCATTTGATCGACAGCTCGTTAGCTAGTTTCACTGAGTTGATTCTAACTAGAGAAATAGTAGAAGCTGGGATTCAGAGCGGCAAGATACAAAAGGATACCTCTTCAAGCTCAATAAAGAAGCCTTTTGCTGGTAAGAAGGAAGCGAGTGCAATCTATAGCCCGAGGGGCCAAAACATGGCTGAACATCGTCAGACAGTAAGTGCCATAATGATACCTAAGCCTACAGTTGCTCCACAATGAAAAAATCAACAAAGGGTGGAAATACCACAACGGAAGTTTACCCGAATCAACATGACATTGGCTGAAGTTCTACCTCATCTGCTGAGATCCAACTTGGAAACCTTGAAAGAGGCTCCCAAGAACCCAAATACTACATCTCCCCGATATAATCCAAATGCTCGGTGTGCCTATCATTCTGAGAGTCCTGGCCACGACACCAATGACTGCTGGGCTCTAAGGAATAAGGTACAAGATCTGATTGAAGCCAAGGAAATTGAGTTCGATGCTCCGGAGAAGCCTGTGATACGGTGGGAGAACTGACTTGAGGTTTTATGTTTGTGTTCGCAAATGTTTCGGTTTAGCAAGAGTCGCCACCGACTTTTATTTTATCCAAAAGGAAAGGTAAAAAAGCACAGGAAAGACCTTTGAGATGTTTTCTTGAGTTCGGGGGGTAGATTATGAAAAGGGAAGGTGCTAGCACCCTTTTCATCCATGGTTTTCCATGGGCTCTTAGTTACTTGTTTAGATCACTTGCTTTGATTTTCCAATTGTTTGAAATGATGCTTTGTGTGGTTTTGAAAGTATTTTAAAAAGAGGTCATCATTTTGGAAATCTTTGTAATGATTCTCGTTCGTAAGAATGTAAACAAAGATGTTTGTCTTTTGAAAAATGTTTGAATGTTTTTGAAAAGTTGTTTGGAAATTGTTTTGAAATGTGTATGTGTTTTTGAAAATAACAAGGATTGTTTGGAAATTGATCAAGTAACTAAAAGCTTATCTACCTACTCAAAAGTATTTCCTACACATTTTATTCCTTTGACATTGTTGTTTTACCATTGCATTTGGTAAACAACCCTATCTTTGGATGTTAAACGGGACGGGCGTGGTTCATCGTATGACCATGATAACAATATTGCCAAGTATCTTTAGCAAGTTTTGAGGGACTTAGATCATCTTTGTTTAGGCAACCAAGATAGCGTCATCGAGGGACTATGATCTTTTTGTTTTGTTTGATTTTTGCCAAGATACCTAGCATGCATACCATGGCCATGTTTTAAGGCAACCAAGTGGGTGAAACCCTAGAGGTGCTTGTGTGCAAGGCGTTGTTATTTTTCATGCATTTTTGTCTTGTATTAAGTCATACTATTTGTTTAATTTTTGGTCTTTGCATACAAAACCCTAGTTTACTATCATGGTATATGAAACCAACAAAATACGTAAAGTAAATCTAGACTATTACAACAATATTATGGGAAGGGGGTACAAGTTTTGAATAGGGGGATATTGCTCAAAATAAAACCCTAAAACTATTACAACCAAATTGAATTTATTGTATAAATAAATAAATAAACAAATATTTAAATAGGCAATTAAATGTATGTATGCAAAAATGTTTTTTTTGTATTAATTTTATGTATGAGAAAATAAATTTATTTATGTCTTAAGAATAAGAAAATAAAATGATTATTTTTGAAAGGGTGAAAACCCTAATTTTTGTTTAATAGAAAATATATTATAATATTATTCCTTTTATTCATTTTTTGTTCAAGAAAAAATAATAATAATATATACAAAATGTTAAAAAATTGAATATTGTATGAAAATATTATTTTAAGTGTATAAATAATAAAAATAAAAATGTATGATATTTTCATATTATTTTCAAGTTTTATTTAAGAAAATAAAGTATAAAATCCTAACAAACTATTTATTATGCAAAAAATAAAATAAGAAAATAAGATAAAATTCAAAAAATAAAGAAAATATTTTTTGTGACTTTTCAATGTTAAAAAAAAAAGATAATAAAGTCAGAAAATATAAATTATGCAAGAAAATATAAAAAATAAAATAAAATGATCTGGGGGGTGTAAAAGCAAAATGGGAGGTGTGAATAGTAGAGACAGCAAGCCCAAGCCCAAGCTCACTTCATCCCTGACCTCCAGACCAAAAATGCGCGCGCTGTACTTCAAATCTCGTTCTTGCTATTCTTTGCATAAAATCAAAAACTTATAACATGAAAAATGTAGCTCATGAACTCACGATTCCAATGATATAAAGAACATGACATAACTCTAAAAGACCAAGGAGATTTTTAATGGCCCTAAATTCTGACCTAGTTTTTTCAGCATGTTCAACATTGAAATACTCTTAGCTCAGTTAATATAAATGGAAACTATGCATATGTACAACTCAAGCACGTTAAAGACTACATATTTGCTTCACAAACTTAAGCTTAAAGATGCTTAAATAGAGAGATAGAAACTTGACAAATACCTTGTTCAGTTGAGTTTGGATATGGCAATGTGGGAACTTTGAGTGAGGCCTGAAAGTCGTGTGAGCGTTCTTGAAGTTCCCTCAAGCTATCCCAATGCTCAGCTTGCCTTGTAGTTGCTTGAATCTCCTTGTAGAAGTCAACCTGCAAACTTGCAAAGTGAAAATGGTGAAGCTTGAAACAGGGGTTACAGTTGCTGGATAAAGGCCTGGATAGCTTAGGTGTGATGTAGGGAATGTGTTTGAAGTGATTCAAAGCAAAACGCACGAGCCAATTTTGAAATGGCTTGAGTTCTGCAGAGATTGCCCTGTTTAGGCAGAAAATGGTGTTTTTTGTGTTTTGGAGGGTTTGAGAGGTTGGCAATTCGTGTTTCTTGCTTGTTACAATGTTCTGAGCTTGGTTCAAATGATGCTTAGGCTTGTCTTTATCAGATACACAAGTTATGTTCACTTTTGCAAGTTTGCTTGCTTTTGAAGAAAAGGTGAAGTGACCAAGCTCAAGGCCTGTACAAGCTAGCTTAAGGCCTGATGATAGTTGGTACCAATTGCCTGATATCTGTGGATCTTGTTTGCAAAAATAGATTAGGTCCATGGCTCAAGATAAACAAAGTTGTAAAAGCTAGCTTTATGAAAATGGTATTATGCACTTTATGCCATTTTTGGATTAATTCAATGTACAATGCTCCAAAGATCAGAAATAAAGCCATTGTCCACTGAATTAGCATTCAATTTTGGTGTGTATAAAGGATTAGGACCTGTAATACCAAGTACAAGCATGCTTAGGACACATTTGCAACTTGCACCATTGTGAAAAATGCCTTGGACAAAAGTGATAATTTGCCATTTTCATTTCTTCGATTCTCCCTAACCATAAATGATCTTGGAGAGTTCTTTGAAATTTTGGAAAGCTTGTAACATGCTCTAAAATCCATCTTTAAAATTCATTTTGATATTCCTCTTCGAACTAGGTGAAAAGTTGCCATGAAGTTAGGTCAAAAATCTGCCTAAACTAGGGAAAAATTTCACTAAGTTAAAAAGCTTATGGACCCTTATTCACAAAATCATAACTTGAGATCCAAGAATCTTTTTGGAAAACTTTGTGAATTAAAGTTGTAGATTTCATGGAGGACTGCAACTTTAATGTTGGAAGTTTTCTTTGAATCCAATTGCATCATGGTGAAAAAGTTGGGAAAAAATAAGAAATTTTCATAACTTAGAAAAATTCGAAGTTATGAAAAAATTCAAATTTAAACCCTAATTTTCAAAATTAGGTTTCTTGGTGAACAAATTTCACATTATGACATGTTTTGATGAAATATGACCCTTGGCACTTGATTTTGACCCAAAAGTCAAAGTTTGACTTTTCAGTGTACAATTGATTTTTGATCAGTTGACTGGAAAATTCATCTGTCAATCCTATGCATTTGAGATCTTTTGAACTATTTGATTAGGTCAAGATGATGCCATTGAGTCCTTGAAATCATGCTTGAACCCAATTGGTCATTGGCTAGGTCAAAAATCAGAAATTGCCCTTCTACAGTCAAAACCCTAATTTTGACCATTTTGCCCTTTTGATGATCTGATCAAATTTCTTGAGGATTTGTGGTCCAAACTTGATAAAATGGTACATATGAGCCTATAATGTTGATGTGGATAAAAAATTATGAGGTTTGACTGTAAATTGGCCATGGTTGACTTTTCCCCCAATATAGTTGATTTTTAGGTCAACTGTCCAATTGACTGGGCAAAAATGTGATTCAAGGCTTGAAACTTGGTATGAGCAATATTAGGGGTCCAAGATGGTGTATGAAAGTCACATGAGGCATTGGAAGATAAAAAATCCCTGTGCAAACTCAAACCCTAATTTCAGGTATCAGTGCAAGATGAGGTGTTGAGCTGAGCAAACCCTAATCCTGTCTTGAGTCCAAGAAGTCTTGTGAGGAGAATCTTGATAAAATGAGAGGGAAAATTTTGGGGTACAACAGCTTCACCTATTTAATCTTCTTGAACCTGAAGAGTTAGATTGGCGAGTTTTACCGTTCGTGACTCGAAGTTAAAAGATGATTGGACACTAGAGTGCCCATAAATTTGCACTCATCAAAATGTAGTTGAGGGAATGGGCTTAAAGATGCCATTTGGAGATGTGAGAGAATCTTTTGGAGATGGGCTTGTAGATGCCATCCAAGAATGCTTGTGGTAAATCAGGAGAATGAACCTCAGAATGGTATCCGTATCTGGAACGTATCTGAGTTGTATCTGGAGATTTGAATCTGAATAAGTGACAAAATGGCTTCCGTGTTTGGAGCGTATCTGGACTGTATCTTGAATAGGTGACAGAATGACTTCCGTGTCTAGAGTATATCTGAGCTGGGGAAAATCAGAATAAGTGACAGAATGGCAACCGTGTCTGGAGCGTATCTGGACTGTATCTGAAGTTGAGGTCTGAATGAGTAACAGAATGACTTCCGTGTCTGGAGTGTATCCGTACTGTATCTCGACTTTAAATTATGAATGAGTAACAGAATGAATTCCGTGTCTGAAGTGTATCTGAACTGTATCATGATTGTTGAAGTCTGAATGAGTGACAGAATGACATCCGTGTCTGGAGCGTATCTGGACTGTATCTGAAGTTAAGGTCTGAATGAGTAACAGAATGACTTCCGTGTCTGGAGTGTATTCTTACTGTATCTTGACTTTGAATTCTGAATGAGTAATAGAATGACTTCCGTGTCTGGATGTATCTGAACTGTATCATGATTGTTGAAGTCTGAATGAGTGACAAAATGACATCCGTGTCTGGAGCGTATCTGTACTGTATCTTGACTTTGAATTCTGAATGAGTAATAGAATGACTTCCGTGTCTGGAGTGTATCTTTACTGTATCAGAAATCTTTGAACATTGTTAATGATAGTTGTTAATCTTATCCTGAAAAGGGCAAAATGTTAGCTGAAACACATAGTTATGTTGCATGACATGTATGATGCAATAAATGTGCTTTATCAATGTTTATGATATATGAATGTAATGTATGCGCATGTAAGCTGATTTGCTGTATTGCCGAGGAAAATAAATCCTTGATGGGTGGAGATAATAAAACCCTTGACTGCTGTCGGGGAAAATAAATCCCTGACCGCTGTTGGAGATTCAAAATCTTTGATTGCTGAGGATGAGAAATCCTTGGTGACTGTCGGGGATGGAAAATCTCTGAAAACTTCTGTGGGGATGTGAGAATCCTTCATGTCTTGAAGTTGGAGCATTGACAAAATCTGTTGTGAGAGTAATATCAAACTGCTTGAGAAATCTGCTTGAGAAATCCAGAGAACTTTGTTGACGTCTATTGGGGTTAAATAATGGGAATCCTTACTCGGTTGGAAAATAGGGAAAATTCTGATGATTTTCGTGGGGAACTAAGAATGAGAATCTTCATTCTATTGAGGAGTAATGAAAACTTTGGTGACTTCACTGGGGAAATGAGAATGAGAATCTTCAATCTGCTGGGGAGTGAAAACTCTGTGGGGAAGAAGACTTCCTGCTGGAGAGTAAGTTCAGGACTCTGGGGGAAAAAACTTATTCCTGTTTGGAAAAAGCTCAGGAGTTTGGGTTGTATGCCACTCTACTGGGGGAATTATCCTAGGTTGGGGATAAAAGTTAACTGTTATTTGGTTGATTTTCAGACTTCAAGACAACTTGCTGGGGAATTTAGGGAAAACTAAATGGTTCCCGCCGGGGATCGATAGTTGGAAATTTGACTCGACTAGGGAAGAAGGTTTCATCTCTGCTGAGGATCTGTAGTTCAAAGTTTTTGGCTCTACTGGGGATTGGGAGTTTGAAAACCTAACTCTGATGGGAATTAAGGGTTTGAAATTATAATTCCGCTGGGGATATGTATCTCAGGGTTTTAGCTCCGCTGGGGACCTAGATGATGTACTGCAGCGGATTTCTCTTGGAATAGCCTAAAGACGTTTTCCTACACTTTCAACCTGTCAGTAATTATTATTTCCCATTTCGTTTATTTGTAAACAGTGATTATATTCAAATTCATATGCTCATTAATAAATCATTGGACATTTTCAAATAAAACACAAGTGTAAAAAAGAAGAAAAGGCAAATAGTTTTCTGCACTTTGAAGTATCTTTGTATTAACTTTGTGTAAGTATTTTGTACAAAGGAGACAGACATCCTAGTAAGAGAATGTTGTCATAAAAAATGAGAGAAATTTATACAAAGAGAGATGGCTATGTGTGAAAATTCCATGGGGTTCCCGTTCTGCTATAGCCTTCGTAACTCTGAATATCTTGTCCATTCGTTGCTTCGTCCGAAGATGATTGAGTTGTTCAGAAACCCAGAGCTTGTCCGTGAAGAGATTGTCCTTAAAGTGATCCGACGAGACATAGTCATACGCTTTAATTCCCTAACTTTTTCCTGGACCACCCTTTCGGGTTTTTGATCCACCGGGAAACCCTTTTTTGCCCAAGTCTCCCTTTCGGGTTTTCAACTTGCCGGGTTTACAGATTTTTTTGTTTTATCCCTAACTTTTTCCTGAACCGCCCTTTCGGGTTTTCGATTCACTGGGATGCCCCTTTTTTTTGCCTAGGCGTGTCTACCTAGCGGGTCATTTATGCGTAGTATCTTTTGACTATGTCTGCATTCGCAGGGTGCGACAGATCATCACCATCTATGGTGGTTAATATCATTGCCCCACCGGAAAAGATGTTCTTGATTACAAATGGTCCTTCGTAAGTAGGAGTCTGTTTTCCCATGGGATCACTTTGTGGCAAGATGATGCGCTTGATCACGAAATCTCCGACTTGATATACCTGGTGTTTGACTTTCTTGTTGAATGCCTTTATCATCCGTTTTTGATACGCTTGACCATGACAAACAACAGTAAGTCTCTTTTCGTCAATTAAGTTAAGTTGATCAAGCCGGGTCTGAATCCAATCGTATTCACTCAAACCAGCATCCTTCATGATTCTTAAGGATGGAATATGAACCTCGATAGGCAAAACAACTTCCATGCCGTATACCAAAAAATAGGGTGTTGCCCCAGTTGACGTGCGTGCCGTGGTACGGTACCCGTGGAGAGAAAATGGTAGCCTTTCATGCCAGTCCTTGTAGGTGACTGTCATCTTTTGTATGATTTTCTTGATATTTTTGTTCGCAGCTTCGACAACACCGTTCATCTTTGGCCGATAGGGAGATGAATTGTGATGTTGAATCTGGAACTGCTCGCACAAGGCGGTGATCATAGTGTTGTTAAGGTTTGTACCGTTATCGGTGATGATCCTTTTGGGGATGCCGTACCGGCAAATGAGGTTCTGCTTGATGAAGTGGGCAACAACATTCTTTGTAATAGATGCGAAGGAAGCTGCTTCGACCCATTTGGTAAAGTAATCAATGGCCACCAGGATGAAGCGGTGTCCATTGGAGGCTGTAGGCTTGATCTCTCCAATCATGTCGATTCCCCACATAGCAAAGGGCCAAGGAGCTGTTAAGACATTGACAGGAACATGAGGTATATGTACCTTGTCGACATAGATTTGACATTTATGACAAGTCTTGGAATGTTGATAGCAGCCAGCTTCCATGGTAGACCAGTAATAGTCTGCCCATAGGATCTTCTTAGCCATCATATGCCCGCTAGAGTGAGTTCCAAAGGTACCATTGTGCAGTTCAACCATGATCTGTTCAGCTTCAATCTTGTCCACACAACGGAGCAGAATGCAATCATGATTGCGCTTGTACAAGACACCATTGCTCAGGAAGAACTTGGCAGAGAATCTCCTCAAGAACTTTTTGTCGTTGACTGAAGCTCCTTCAGGATATTCTTGAGCCTCGAGATACCTTTTGACTTCATGAAACCAATGTCGGTCCACTACTTCTTCGGTATTAATATCGTGACAATGTGCAGGTTCGTCCATCTGCTCAATGGTGATTTGGGGAGCCTCATTATCCCAGTTAAGTTTAAACATGGATGACATTGTAGCTAGAGCATCTGCTAACTGATTTTCTTCTCGCGGGAAGTGCTCGAAAGTAATCTGCTCGAAATGTGGTAACAATGTTAGGACATGTTCTTTGTAAGGGATGAGGTTTGGATGTTTAGCATCCTACTCTCCTTTGATCTGATTGATGACCAAAGCTGAGTCCCCAAACACAATCAAAGATTTGATTCCCAAGTCTACGGAAGCCTTGAGTCCAAAGTTGCAGGCTTCATACTCGGCCATGTTATTGGTACAGTTGAAGCAAAGTCTGGCTGTGAAAGGAGTATGGAAACCTTCCGGGGAGATGAGTACCGCGCCGATACCGTTGCCAAGTGCATTATAGGCCCCATCAAAGTACAGGGTCCATCGGGATCCTTGTTCAGGTCCGTCATATGGTATGAAATCTTCAATATTGTCCAATGTCATAATGTCTTCGTCGGGGAAGTCGAACTTCATGGATTGGTAATCTTCGACAGCTTGATGAGCCAGATGGTCAGCTAGCACACTTCCCTTTATAGCTTTTTGGGTCGTGTACTATATATCGTATTTTGTCAGGATCATCTGCCATCTAGCTATCCTTCCAAACAAAGCATGCTTCTCGAAGATGTATTTGATCGAATCCATCTTAGATATCAACAAAGTGGTATGAGTCAACATATACTGCCTTAGCCGGCGAGAAGCCCATACCAAAGCGCAACAAGTTTTCTCGAGCAGTGAGTATCGGGTCTCACAGTCGGTAAACTTTTTGCTAAGGTAATAAATGGCATGCTCTTTTTGGCCAGACTCATCATGTTAGCCCAATATGCACCCCATTGAATTCTCTAGGACGGTCAGATACATGATTAGCGGTCTTCCTTCGACGGGTGGCATCAAGATAGGAGGTTCAAGCAAATACTCTTTATTTTGTCAAAGGCAATCTGGCATTCGTCATTCCATTTAACCACCTGATCTTTCTTCAACATCTTGAAGATTGGTTCACAGGTAGATGTTAGGTGAGAGATGAACCTAGCAATGTAGTTTAGGCGTCCCAAGAAACCTCTGACCTCCTTCTCAGTGCGAGGAGCAGGCATTTCTTGTATAGCTTTGACTTTGGCAGGATCAACCTCGATGCCTTTGTTGCTGACAATGAAACCCAAGAGTTTACCGGATCGGACTCCAAATGTACACTTGTTTGGATTCAGTTTGAGCTTGTACTCCTTCAACCTGACAAACAGCTTTTGCAAGTGGTCGAGGTGTTCTTCTTTTGTTTGTGATCGGGATATCATGTCATCTACGTAGACCTCTATCTCATGATGTATCATATCATGAAACAAAGCTACCATGGCGCGTTGGTAGGTTGCCCCGACATTCTTCAGTCTGAATGGCATCACTTTGTAGCAGAACGTACCCCACTATGTAACAAAAGTAGTTTTCTCCATGTCTTCAGGTGCCATTTTGATCTGGTTGTAACCTGAAAATCCGTCCATGAAAGAAAATACTTTGTGTTGAGCTGTGTTGTCAACTAGGATGTCAATGTGCGGAAGTGGAAAGTCATCTTTAGGGCTGGCCCTGTTTAAGTCTCTATAATCCACACACATTCTCACTTTTCTGTCCTTCTTAGGTACGGGAACAATGTTAGTAACCCATTATGGATAGGAAGTAACAACAAGAAATCCAACATTGAACTGCTTCATAACTTCTGCTTTGATCTTTTCTAACATGTCGGGCCTCATACGGAGGACCTTTTGTTTAACCGGTGGACAGTCTTCTCTTGTGGGTAGACACTGTGTACCACAATGTCTGTATCGAGTCCCGACATGTCTTCGTATGACCAGGCGAAGATCTCAACATATTCATGTAACAGCTGAATTTCTTTGATACTTGGCTCTAGGTTGGCACCCACTCTTACTTCTTTTCTGTTTTCCTCAGTACCCAAGTTGATTGTTTCTAACAGCTCCTCATGAGGCAGAATTGCTCTTTCTTCTTGTTGTAACAGTCTAACCAATTCTCCCGGCACCTCACAATCTTCCTCACCTTTGTATTCGGCATGGTAGACCAGATCTTCAGAGTCACTGAAGGCCATAACAGAATTGTTACCCATGGAATCCGGAATGGAAGGGTACCTACATTTGTGAGTGTGGGTGTGTGTAATGGATAGCCATCATTAAACAAGTAAAATGTAAAAAGAAAGACAATGAACACAAAAGTTTATATGTGAAAACGTCTATGATTCATTAAAATGGCATATGAAGATGAAAAATCAAACCCTTACAAATGGACCTATGTGCCTCGGGTAAGGCACAAGGTTAAAAGTGTACGAATTGTTTGAGAATTATTACAAACCAACATAAATGTTTGAAAGATAAATTACTGCGGTATGAAAGTAATCGGAACAAAATCTTTTGCTTCCCAGTTGCACAGTCCTCCGTCAACAGTTGGAAAGATCTAGTCTTCCAAGCTGCTCTCCTCTTCACTATCCTCCAAAGCATTGACTTCATGATGGGTGATCTTCACTGGTGGCCCTCCAGCGCGGGCGCGACATACAGCCTTTTGAGCAGAAGAAGTAAGCCCCAAGCCGAATTTATCTGATTTGTAAGGAAAGTCTGGAAGCTGCCCCTAAATTGTGCTTCCTCCTTCTTCAATCACAGCCTTTGCATCTTTGAGAGACGACATTCGAGGTGGAGGTCTGGTAATCATGGGTATAGAAGACACTGTCTTGGTTGCCGCAATTTCCTCAGCTACCTCTTCAAAATGCTGAAAAGGGGTTTTGATGAATTCTCCATCCAATTCTACACAGCAGAAAGAATTTAGATGGCTTATCATGTATTCTTCTTCGCCATGAACAGTTATGATTTTCCCATGGACTGGGTACTTAAGCATTTGATGCAGAGTAGAAGTGACGGCTCCAGCATTGTGAATCCAGGGTCTTCCCAACAAGCAATAATAGGAAGGACGGATGTCCATCACATAGAATGTGGAGTTGAAGATTTCAGTTCCCACTTTAATCGGGATGTCCACCTCCCCGTGGACCATCCTTTTAGAACCACAAAAGGCTCTGACAATTATATTGCTGGGTTTCAGGGTTAAGCCTTCACAATCCAACCTATCCAAGGCTTTCTTCGGCAAGACATTTAAAGACGAATCAGTGTCTACCAGAACGTGTGCTAGGGTTGTCCCTCTGCATTCCACCGAGACATGCAAAACATCATTATGTTTTCTCCCTTTTGAAGTTAAATCAGCATCGGAGAATCCTAGACCATTGTAAGCTGTTAAGCTAGCTAAACATTCCTGGAACTGATCCGCGGAGGTTTCCTGTGGCACGTGGGCCGTCTTCAAGAATCTTATCAAAGCTTTAGCATGAGCCTCTAAATAAAGCAGCAGGGCCAACATAGAGATCTTTGAGGGGGTTTGCCCCAGTTGTTCCACAACATCATAATCGCTTTTCTTGATTATTTTCAAAATCTCTTCCATTTCTTTTTGAGAGGTCTCAGGGATGACCAACGGCTGAGCCCTCGTCCTGACAGGTTCTTCTTGGATCCCTTTCCCTCTATCATCAGCAGAAGCAGAGGGGACAACCACAGGAGTTACAACTTCTTCAATAACTGGAGTTCTCGCAGATATGTTGACCGGTACAGGGGTAACCTTAGGAGCAGCTGAGGGTCCAAAGATTTCCTTTGGAGGGGAAATCTCTGGAGAGAAAATTCTTCCACTGCGGGTGATTTTGTTCGTTCCAACAATGTTTCCAATGTCGGAAGTCTCTTCATCAGAACTCTCTTCAGTTGATTCAATTTGTTTAATATCGTGGTAGTAGATTTATCCACCATAGTTCCACGGTACTGATCTGTCGGACTTGTACGGGACGGGCCCGAGCATGGTTATCTTCAAAGGTGCAGTCTTCAGAGCGGATGTAATCTTAACAAGTCTTTTGGAGACCTTGGAAAGATTGGCGAATATGGTTATTATTGAAACATCATTGACAGGAGTTGGTGTAACAGAAGTCTTTTAAAAAAGGATTTCTTGGTTATCCATTAGGCGTTGGATGCCTAACTTTAACAATGGACAGTCGGCTGGTAAGGATGAACAAAGGCAGCAATCTTCTTCATAACCTGGGAAAATCCCAGCCTTAAGCAAATTCAACTTGATTTTCGATAGCAGAGTTATCAAATCATCAATAGTAGCAACAAAGAAATCCTCTTCAACAACAAGGGCATTGTGGCCATGCTTTGGCATTGGAGCAGATATTACATTCGGCTTTTCAGGGGCGTCGAATTCAACTTATTTAGCGTCTATCAAATCCTGAATATTATTCTTGAGGGCCCAACAATTGTTGGTGTCGTGCCCCAGGCTGTCTGAGTGATAAGCACACTTGGCATTCGAATGGTAGTACAGAGAAGTAGTATTCGGGTTCTTCAGGGCCTCTTTCAAACTTGCAAGGTTTAACTTCAAGACATGGGGTAGAACCTGAGCAGGAGTCATGTTTATCCGAATGAATCTTGTACAGGCCTTTCCACCCTTGTTTGGTTGGTTCTAGGTTGATTGTTTCTGGGCTGATCAGCTGCAAACTTCTGAATCATTATGGCCCCCACCGCTGGCTGGCGCTCAACTCTTCCTTGACCTCTTTGGGAGTAGACAGCTGATACTTCCTTCTTTGCTGGGAAAGTCTTTTTGATGGCAGCAGAAGCAGATGCATCTTTTTGAATTTTCCCGCTTTTTATGCCGGCTTCAACTCTCTCACCAGTTAGAATTAACTCAGTGAACCCCGCAGAGGAGCTTCCAATCAGATGATTAAAGAAAGACCCTGACAGAGATCCTAAGAACATGTCTACTAGCTCCCTCTCAGATAGAGGTGGTTGTACTCGTCCTGCCAAGTCTCTCCATTTCTGGGCATACTCTTTGAAACCTTCATTTGAGACCATGCCCATGCTCTGTAATTGAGTACGGGTTGGTGCAAAGTCCGCATTGTATTGATACTGTTTATAGAAGGCGGCTGCCAAGTCTTCCTAATTATGCACATCAGACCTCTCCAATTGGTAAAACCAATCCAGCTGCGTCCCTGACAAACTGTCCTGGAAAAAATGGACCCACAGGTCTTTGTCAGAAGAATGTGGTTTAATTTTCCTGACATAAGATCGTAGGTGCATCTTTGGGCAAGACACTCCATCGTACTTAGAAAACAGTGGCACTTTAAACTTAGGAGGGATTACAATTCCAGATACCAACCCTAACTCTTCAAAGTCCAGCCCAGGCACTCTCTGTATTTCCATGGCAGCTAGAGGCTCTTCCAAGTTTTTGTATTTGTCATAGGCTGGAGGGTATTGTTGTTCAGAGTAGTCCTCATCTTCCTCTTCTCCAGCTTCCGAATCTGAAGGCACTGTAGTCTCTTTTCCCTTTCTCTCTCCTTCCTCAGAGGTTGATGGAAAATCTAGGACCCTTCTGGCTTGACCTTCAAACCTTCTGCCCATGGTAGCCACATCAACTCTCTTCTTCTTCTTTTTCTCTTTTTCCTTCTCTAGTAGAGTTTTGAGCTCCTTCTTCCCCTTAGCCAAGGTAAAGAGTAGCTGTTGAAATTGTGAATTCTGAGCTTGCAAGTCTTTGACCGTTTGTTCAATATCCATCTTGCTGAAATAAACAACAGAGAGATGAGGAAACTTGGTGTGATGACCTGTTTATGCATATGATGAATGATATGTATTCATGTAATGCATTCAAGGATTCAGAAATTCAAATTTGTTTTAAACAAAAAAGAAACACACGTCATATTAATAAGATATAATTTGTTAGTACATAAATGCCCCTTAGGAAAAATAATACAAAATTCTAAGGTAAAAAGACATTGCGCATCCTCTTTGGTGCAATGTAGGTGTTGAGAGTCTGCTCTTCATGAAGTTGACGAGTAAGTTCTAAAACCTTCTTCTCGCTTGCGTAGAATTGGGCTTCAAAAGCATCACGTTTTCCCTTGAGCTGTATCCAACTCCTTTGCAGATCTTCGAGTGATGTTGGCATGTCAGGATGTAGGAGGGTGTATGGAACCTCTCCTTCCATAACAGGCTCTATAATCACAGGGAGAATGGAGGGGTAAGGCATCATAAGACTTTGGGTGCAGGTTCGTACCCACTTGAGGTAAGGCTCAAGGGGGATGGAATTCTTGTGTCCCAAGGTGTTACTGTCTACCTTGTTGGGCATCATCCAAGCTCGGATAAACCTTTGTCGAAGTCCTTGATCGTTGTTGTCGAAATCAAAAACCAAGTCTGGAATCAACATGTCATGTGGGCCATCCTTCCGGGCATAACCAAATTGTCTCAGAGCCAAGCAGGGGTTGTAGCTGATGCCTCCCCTAATGCCAAGTATAGGGACATTAGGGAATTCCCCACAATGGTCGATGATGATAACATTTTCTCTAGATCGAGAACACCACTGAACATCTGAATGTGTAAGAGTCATCAATCATTGTGACCACCTCAAACCTTGCTCATTCTTCAAGACTGATTGGGGAAGATGAGAAATAAACCATCTTGCCAGTAGAGGAGTGCAGCACATGAGAACACCTCTTTTCCTCATTGTTCAAGTGTGAAAAGAGTGTAAGATATCTCCAAGCAATGTAGGCACCGGGTTGCGAGCCATGAAGATTTTGACAGCACTCACATCTATGAGTTGGTCAGGATTTGGGAACAAGACCATCCCATGGATGAGAAGAGCTACAATCTCCTCAAAAGCTTGCAGGTCTAGAGTATTCCAACGGTCTTGGGCCTTCTCAAATAGGAACTTTGCCAAGAAGCCTTTGACACCACTTCTAGTTTCCCAATGGGTTGTGACCTCAGATGAGTGCAAGTATAGAGCTTGAGCAATCTCTTCTGGCTTTGGATCTCTTTCTGTGCCGTTGAAAGGTAGTTGATTGAGAATAGGAATCCTCAAGAGTTGAGAAAATTCCTCCAAAGTGGGCACAAGCTGGTAGTCAGGAAATGTGAAGCAGTGATGCAAAGGGTTAAAGAACTGGAAAAGAACTTTCATCATGTCTTCCTCTGTGTTGGAAGTGACTAAGTTGAGAAGACGACCATGCCTCTCGGTGAATGGAGAACTCTCAGGAATCCTTAAAGCTAGCTCCTTGAGTTGTGGAGGAATTCTTACAAGGTTGACTTGGATAGTTTTCCTGCGAAGTGAATCCATGACCTACAAAACAGGAACAAAGATGAATTTCCAAAATCCTTGAAATGGTTAGTGGATGCATATGATGCTTCATGATGTCCATGATGTTATGCACAAGTATATATGTACAAACAAATCACACAAGTTCCTATTTTAGGCTTGCATGGGGTTTCATAGGTAAGTACCCTCTTGAAGTTTAGTTGGCTCAACCTGTCATATAAATAGTAACCGGGTTCTAAGGAGCTCAATATCACTGGATTGTTTTCTGTGTTCATCGTTTCAGTTTAGCCACTTTACTGGCCACTGAAATATTCCAAGAAAACAACCCTCAATGAGTGTAGTATCGAGTATGTACCAACTTCGGACTGCACCAAAGCCGGTCATCTCACTACATCCTAAAAGGCCAAGTTGGTCAAGTAAAGGTTATAAAAGTCTATTAGTGCTTCATGACATCACTTAGCGGTCCCGTATTCTCTTTGATTGACTCAAAGGCTACCGGTATCCACAAATATGTCGCACTAATATAGCTATTGCTTAGACCATATCGGTATACCCCGCACAGTTTCCACAACTTATTGCTATTTACCTATGAATGTTTCCCAAATCCGGGTAGATGATTCAAACCCAAACAATAGAACCAAAGTGTAAAGCATACAAGTCAAGCAAGATAAGCATGTAAAGGTGATCTAAAACCCTAAGGTAACCCCAATTTTCTAAAATTCCCTAGCAGAGTCGCCAGTTGTGATACGATGGGAGAACTGACTTGAGGTTTTGCGTTTGTGTTCGCAAATGTTTTGGTTTAGAAAGAGTCGCCACCGACTTTTATTTTATCCAAAAGGAAAGGTAAAAAAGCACAGGAAAGACCTTTGAGATGTTTTCTTGAGTTCGGGGGGTAGATTATGAAAAGGAGAGGTGCTAGCACCCTTTTCATCCATGGTTTTCCATGGGCTCTTAGTTACTTGTTTAGATCACTTGCTTTGCTTTTCCAATTGTTTGAAATGGTTCTTTGTGTTGTTTTGAAAGTATTTTGAAAAGAGGCCATCGTTTTGGCAATCTTTGTAATGATTCTCGTTCGTAAGAATGTATACAAAGATGTTTGTCTTTTGAAAAATGTTTCAATGTTTTTGAAAAGTTGTTTGGAAATTGTTTTGAAATGTGTATGTGTTTTTGAAAATAGCAAGGATTATTTGCAAATTGATCAAGTAACTAGAAGCTTATCTACCTACTCAAAAGTCTTTCCTACACATTTTATTCCTTTGACATTGTTGTTTTACCATTGCATTTGGTAAACAACCCTATCTTTGGATGTTAAGCGGGACGGGCGTGGGTCATCGTATGACCATGATAACAATATTGCCAAGTATATTTAGCAAGTTTTGAGGGACTTAGATCATCTTTGTTTAGGCAACCAAGATAGCGTCATCGAGGGACAATGATCTTTTTGTTTTGTTTGATTTTTGCCAAGATACCTAACATGTATACCATGGCCATGTTTTAAGGCAACCAAGTGGGTGAAACCATAGAGGTGCTTGTGTGCAAGGCATTGTTATTTTTCATGCATTTTTGTCTTGTATTAAGTCATACTATTTGTTTGATTTTTAGTCTTTGCATACAAAACCCTAGTTTACTATCATGGTATATGAAAGCAATAAAATGCGTAAAGTAAATCTAGACTATTACAACAATATTATGGGAAGGGGGGGTACAAGTTTTGAATAGGGGGATATTGCTCAAAATAAAACCCTAAAACTATTACAACCAAATTGAATTGATTGTAAAAATAAATGAATAAACAAATATTTAAATAGGCAATTAAATGTATGTATGCAAAAATGTTTTTTTTGTATTAATTTTATGTATGAGAAAATAAATTTATTTATGTCTTAAGAATAAGAAAATAAAATGATTATTTTTGAAAGGGTGAAAACCCTAATTTTTCTTTAATAGAAAATATATTCTAATATTATTCCTTTTATTAATTTTTTGTTCAAGAAAAAATAATAATAATATATACAAAATGTTAAAAAATTGAATATTGTATGAAAATATTATTTTAAGTGTATAAATAATAAAAATAAAAATGTATGATATTTTTATATTATTTTCAAGTTTTATTTAAGAAAATAAAGTATAAAATCCTAACAAACTATTTATTATGCAAAAAATAAAATAAGAAAATATGATAAAATGCAAAAAATAAAGAAAATATTTTTTGTGACTTTTCAATGTTAAAAAAAAAGATAATAAAGTCAGAAAATATAAATTATGCAAGAAAATATAAAAAATAAAAGAAAATGATCAGGGGGGTGTAAAAGAAAAATGGGAGGTGTGAATAGTAGAGACGGCAAGCCCAAGCCCAAGCTCACTTCATCCCTGACCTCCAGACCAAAAACGCGCGCGCTGTACTTCAAATCCCGTTCTTGCTATTCTTTGCATAAAATCAAAAACTTATAACATGAAAAATGTAGCTCATGAACTCACGATTCCAATGATATAAAGAACATGACCTAACTCTAAAAGACCAAGGAGAATTTTAATGGCCCTAAATTCCGACCTAGTTTTTTCAGCATGTTTAACATCCAAATACTCTTAGCTCAGTTAATATAAATGGAAACTATGCATATGTACAGCTCAAGCACGTTAAGGACTACATTTTTGCTTCACAAACCTAAGCTTAAGGATGCCTAAATAGAGAGATAGAAACTTGACAAATACCTTGTTCAGTTGAGTTTGGATATGGAAATGTGGGAACTTTGAGTGAGGCCTGAAAGTCGTGTGAGCTTTCTTGAAGTTCCCTCAAGCTATCCCAATGCTCAGCTTGCCTTGGAGTTGCTTGAATCTCCTTGTAGAAGTCAACCTGCAAACTTGCAAAGTGAAAATGGTGAAGCTCGAAACAGGGGTTACAGTTGCTGGATAAAGGCCTGGATAGCTTAGGTGTGATGTAGGGAATGTGTTTGAAGTGATTCAAAGCAAAACGCACGAGCCAATTTTGAAATGGCTTGAGTTCTGCAGAGATTTCCCTGTTTGGGCAGAAAATGGTGTTTTTTGTGTTTTGGAGTGTTTGAGAGGTTGTCAATTCGTGTTTCTTGCTTGTTACAATGTTCTGAGCTTGGTTCAAATGATGCTTAGGCTTGTCTTTATCAGATACACAAGTTATGTTCACTTTTGCAAGTTTGCTTGCTTTTGAAGAAAAGGTGAAGTGACAAAGCTCAAGGCCTGTACAGGCTAGCTTAAGGCCTGATGAGAGTTCGTACCAATTTCCTGATATCTGTGGATCTTGTTTGCAAAAAGAGATTAGGTCCATGACTCAAGATAAACAAAGTTGTAAAAGCTAGCTTTATGAAAATGGTATTATGCACTTTATGCCATTTTTGAATTAATTCAATGTACAATGCTCCAAAGATAAGAAATAAAGCCATTGTCCAGTGAATTAGCATTCAATTTTGGAGTGTAGAAAGGATTAGGACCTGTAATACCAATTACAAGCATGCTCAGGACATATTTTCAACTTGCACCGTTGTGAAAAATGCCTTGGACAAAAGTGATAATTTGCCATTTTCATTTCTTCGATTCTCCCTAACCATAAACGATCTTGGAGAGGTCTTTGACATTTTGGAAAGCTTGTAACATTCTCTACAATCCATCTTTGAAATTCAATTTGAGATTCCTCTTGGAACTAGGTGAAAAGTTGCCATGAAGTTAGGTCAAAAATCTGCCTAAACTAGGGAAAAATTTCACTAAGTTAAAAAGCTTATGGACCCTTATTCACAAAATCATAACTTGAGATCCAAGAATCTTTTGGGAAAGCTTTGTTTATTAAAGTTGTAGATTTCATGTAGGACTTCAACTTTAATGTTGGAAGTTTTCTTTGAATCCAATTGCATCATGGTGAAAAAGTTGGGAAAAAAATAAGAAATTTTCATAACTTAGAAAAATTCGAAGTTATGAAAAAATTCAAATTTAAACCCTAATTTTCAAAATTAGGTTTCTTGGTGAACAAATTTCACATTTTGACATGTCTTGATGAAATATGACCCTTGGCACTTGATTTTGACCCAAAAGTCAAAGTTTGACTTTTTAGTGTACAGTTGATTTTTGATCAGTTGACTGGAAAATTCATCTGTCAATCCTATGCATTTGAGATCTTTTGAACTATTTGATTAGGTAAAGATGATGCCATTGAGTCCTTGAAATCATGCTTGAACCCAATTGGTCATTGGCTAGGTCAAAAATCAGAAATTGCCCTTCTACAGTCAAAACCCTAATTTTGACCATTTTGCCCTTTTGATGATCTGATCAAATTTCTTGAGGAGTTGTGGTCCAAACTTGATCAAATGGTACATATGAGCCTATAATGTTGATGTGGATAAAAAATTATGAGGTTTGACTGTAAATTGACCATGGTTGACTTTTTCCCCAATACAACTGATTTTTAGGTCAATTGTCCAATTGACTGGGCAAAAATGTGATTCAAGGCTTGAAACTTGGTATGAGAAATCTTAGGGGTCCAAGATGGTGTATGAAAGTCACATGAGGCATTGGAAGTCCAAAAATACCTGTGCATACTCAAACTCTAATTTCAGGTCATCAGTGCAAGATGAGGTCTTGAGCTGAGCAAACCCTAATCCTGTCTTGAGTCCAAGAAGTCTTGTAAGGAGAATCTTGATAAAATGAGAGGGAAAATTTTGGGGTACAACAAAGCCCAATCTCATAACTTCTCCCATGCCTAAGCACGGTCGTGGAGTTAATGCTATTGATACCGACTTGTTTGTGACCTTGGTGGATGAAGTTTCTACTCCTCTCATGACTGTGAAGAAGAATTTTCTGTTGGCCGATTTATTTCCAGGTTGTGGTGAAGGTTGCTACATGTGTTCGTTTCTACCTTCTGGTTTCCGTTTGCTGAAGTCAGGTGTTCAACGCCTGATGGACAACAAAGAAATTTTGTTCGAGAAAACTCTGGTTCCCATTGTCCCATCTGAAGACATTGCCATTATAACCATTTCCTCCAATCCTTCGAAGGCCTCCTCAAGAAGACCTGTTAGGATTACATCTGCTCCAAGAATCACTCCGCTGATAATCACTGTTCCTGGTCTTGTCCTGTATGTCTCGGACAAAGCTGTCCTCTGGAATTATGGTGTCGATGTGTACTATCATGGCATCAAACAAGGGTTGAAAGATGAAGAGGCCGGTCCTGATATTGGTAACATTGTCGGAACCAGCAAAATCACCCGAAGTGGAAGGGTCTTCTCTCCTGAGATTTCCCCTAAGACTGTCAACAAGCCTATTGTCATTCCATCTGCTGTTCATGCTAGTACATCAACTACTGTTCCTGTTCTTACTCTAGTTATTACCCCTGTCGGCGAATCGTCTGATACCCGCGGCAAAGAAATTATAGGTGAGCATGCCCGGACGGAGCCGCCTAGGAAAATTGTTGTGGAAGCCTATAAGAAAGAGATAGAGGAAATACTGAAAATAATTAAGAAGAGCGAATACAATGTGGTCGAGCAGCTAGGGCAAACCCCATCAAAGATATCCATGTTGTCTTTGCTGTTTTGTTCCGAAGCCCATGCGAAGGCTTTCATTGCATTTCTCAAGACTGCGCATGTGCCGCAGGAAAATTCAGCTGACCAGTTCAAAGATTACGTGGCCAGCCTGACCGTTGATAATGGGTTGGGTTTTTCAGATGCAGACTTAACACAAAAGGGAAGGAAGCATAATGATGCGCTGCATGTCTCGATTGAATGTAGGGGCAACACTATGGCTCATGTGTTGGTAGATACTAGGTCTTCACTAAATGTTCTTCCGAAGAAGGCGTTGGACCGGTTGGATTGCAAGGGTTTGACTCTAAAGCCTAGTAACATTGTGGTAAGGGCTTTTGACAGATCAAAGAGAACGGTGCACGGAGAGGTGGACATCCCTGTCAAAGTAGGTTCTCAGACTTTTGGGTCCACCTTCTATGTGATGGACATCAGGCCGTCGTATTCTTGTTTGCTGGGTCGTCCTTGGATCCACAAGGCTGGGGCAGTTACTTCTACACTCCACCAAATGCTGAAGTATCTGGTAAAAGGGAAGATTGTCACAGTGCGGGGTGAAGAGGAGTATATGGTGAGCCACCTCAATTCCTTCCGGTATGTAGAGATGGACGGAGAATTCATAGAAACTCCTTGTTAGAATTTCGAAGAGGTCCCTCAGATCTTAGCATCGACTAAAACTACTACCAACAACAAACCTCCTCTGAAGATGGCTTCCCTCAAGGACGTCAGGGCCGTGGTTGAAGAAGGTGGGTGTGCCAATTGGGGTTAGCTCCCTGATTTCACTCACAAAACTGACAAATTTGGTTTGGGCTTTACTACAGGGGCTCAAAGGGCTATTCGACGCGCTCGGGCTGGAAGACCTCCCCTACACATCAGTAATCGGGGAATTAATTCCATTGAAGACAGCAAGGAAGACTCGAACATTGACAGATGGATCTACCCAACTACCAACGATGGACCGAGTAACTGGACGGCTAGGGACTTTATACCAGTTTCTTTTATTCCGCAGTAATTGTCTTACTTGTTTTGAGAGTTGTAATAAACAATTTAAAACTTTAGGCCTTGTGCCTTGCCCCAGGACACTGGTTTTGTTTGTGAGGGCTATTATTTGTCATTTCATATATCATTAATAAAGCATTTGATGTTCCTTGCATATAAATTTTGTGCTCTCTATTTTTCTTTTCTATTTTCCACCTTATCCAAACAACTATTCTCTTACACACACTCACATATCATAATGTAGACCCATATCGACTCTGGATCCCATTGATAACAACTCTGTTATTGCCAGTTATGACTTCAAAAATACAATCAACCAAGCCGAAGACGAAGGTGAGGATGATTGTGAGGTGCCTGGAGAACTTTCTAGACTACTACAACAGGAAGAAAGGGCCATACAACCTCATAAAGATCCGCTTGAGACAGCGGACTTGGGTACTGAGGAAGACAGAAAAGAGGTTAAGATAGGTGAAAATCTGGAGCTTAGCGTCAAATAGAGGTTGATACAAATGTTGCACGACTATCTCGAGATCTTCGCTTGGTTCTATGAAGACATGCTTGGTTTGGACACTGATATTGTGGTACATCGCCTTCCGACTAAAGAAGACTGTCCTTCGGTTAACTAGAAGGTCTGTCGTATGCATCCCGAAATGTCAGAGAAGATCAAGGCAGAGGTCATGAAACAGTTCGACACAGGATTCTTAGCTGTCACTTCTTATCCACAATGGGTTGCTAACGTTGTTCCGGTACCTAAGAAGGACGGTAAGGTACGGATGTGTGTGGATTATAGAGATCTGAATAGGGCAAGCCCCAAGGATGACTTCCCACTTCCTCACATTGATGTTCTGGTCGATAACACCGTGCAACACAAAATCTTCTCCTTCATGGATGGTTTCTCTGGCTACAACCAGATCAAGATGGCTCCTGAAGACATGGAGAAGACAACCTTCGTTACAAAGTGGGGCACCTTCTGCTACAAGGTGATGCCTTTTGGGTTGAAGAATGCTGGGGCAACATATCAGCGCGCCATGGTCGCTTTGTTCCATGATATGATTCACCACGAGATCGAAGTCTATGTTGATGACATGATAGCCAGGTCTCAAACTGAGGAAGAGCACCTTGATCATCTACAAAAGTTGTTTGACAGGTCGAAGATATATAAGCTGAGGTTGAACCTGAACAAGTGCACCTTCAGGGTAAGGTATGGTAAACTTTTGGGTTTCATTGTCAGTGACAAAGGCATCTAAGTAGATCCTGCAAAGGTAAAAGCTATACAAGAAATGCCAGCTCCCCGTATAGAGAAGGAAGTTAGAGGTTTCTTGGGACGCCTGAATTATATCTCCAGGTTCATTTCACATCTGACTGCTACTTGTGAGCCAATCTTGAAGCTTCTGAAGAAAGATCAAGTGGTAAAGTGGAATGATGAATGTCAGACTTCTTTTGAAAGGATCAAGGAATACCTTCAAGAACCACCAATTCTGATGCCTCCAGTTGAAGGAAGACCTTTGATATTATACTTGACAGTGCTAGACAATTCAATGGGGTGTGTGCTGGGGCAGCATGACGAGCCTGTTCGAAAAGAGCACGCATTATACTACCTTAGAAAAAAGTTTACCGACTGTGAGACAAGATACTCCCTGCTCGAGAAAACTTGTTGCGCTTTGGCATGGGCTGCTCACTGACTGAGACAGTATATGCTGACTCACACTACCTTGTTGATATCGAAGATGAATCCGATCAAGTACATCTTTGAGAAGCCTGCGCTCTCTGGAAGGATAGAAAGATGGCAAATGATCTTAACCGAATACGACATCCAATACACAACCCAAAAAGCAATCAAGGGAAGTGTGTTAGCGGATCATTTGGCACATCAGGCCGTGGACAACTACCAGTCCATGAATTCCGAGTTCCCGGATGAGAATATTATGTTAGTAACCGACTGTGAAGAACCTGGACTGGATGAAGGACCTGAGGAAGGATCCCGATGGTCTATGTATTTTGATGGAGCCTCAAACGTACCGGGTAACAGCATTTGCGCTGTAATCATATCTCCTGAGGACTGTCATACTCCTTTCACTGTCCGACTATGTTTCAACTGCTCTAACAACATGGCGGAGTATGAAGCTTGTATCATGGGACTCAAGGCCGCTATTGACCTCAGGGTCAAATTCTTGAATGTTTTTGGGGGTTTAGCCTTGGTAATAAATCAGATCAAAGGCGAATGGGATACGAAGCACCCGAATCTCATCCCGTACAAAGAGTACGTATTGACATTGCTCCCACACTTTGAGGAGGTAACTTTTGAACATTTCCCATGAGAGGAGAACCAGTTAGCGGATGCGCTAGCTACTATGTCGTAAATTTTCAAGGTCAGGTGGGACAATGAAGCTCCCCTAATCACTATTGAGCGGTCGGATGAACCGGCATACTGCTGTGAGATCGATACTGAGGAGGTAGCCGACAAACCTTGGTTTCATGAGTTGAAAAGGTATCTCAAGGCTCAAGAGTATCCCGAAGGGACATCTGTCAATGATAAGAAGTTTCTGAGAAGGTTTGCTGTAAAGTTCTTCCTCAGTAATGGAATCCTCTATAAACGCAACCATGACTCCACACTACTATAGTGTGTAGACAAGAGTGAAGCAGAGAGGATCATGACAGATCTACATGAAGGCACCTTCGGAACCCATTCTAGCGGACATACCATGGCTAAGAAGATCCTACGGGCAGGATACTACTGGTCCACTATGGAAGCCGATTGTTATCAACACTCTCGAACTTGTCATAAATTCCAAATCTACGCTGATAAGGTGCATGTGCCTCTGGTCCCCTTAAATGTCTTGAAAGCTCTGTGGCCCTTTGCAATGTGGGGCATCAATATGATCGGAGAAATCAAGCCCACCCCTTCCAACGGACATCGCTTCATCCTAGTAGCCATTGATTACTTCACGAAGTGGGTTGAGGCAGCTTCCTTCGCTACAATAACCAAGAACGCCGTGGCACGATTTATCCGACACAATCTGATCTATCGATATGGTGTGCCAGAGAGAATTATAACTGACAATGGTACAAATCTCAACAACACAATGATCACCGATCTCTGTAAACACTTCAAGATACAACATCATAATTCTTCCCCCTACCGGATGAAGATGAATGGCGCTGTTGAAGCAGCTAACAAGAACATCAAGAAGATTGTACAGAAGATGACGGTGACATATAAGGACTGGCATAAGATGTTACCATTTGCTCTTCATGGCACGGTACCTCAGCACGGACGTCGACAGGGGAAACCCCCTATTCTCTGGTATATGGCATGGAGGCAGTCCTACCCATCGAAGTCCAGATACCTTCTCTCAGGATTATGAAGGATGCGGGTTTGAACGAAGATGACTAGATCCGAACCCGACTTGATCAGTTAAATCTAATCGATGAGAAGAGACTTACTGCTATCTGCCATGGTCAGACATATCAAAAGCGAATGATCAAGGCTTTTAACAAGAAAGTCAGATGCCAAGAATATCAAGTCAGGGATCTAGTGATAAAATGCATCATACTGCCGCAAGGTGATCCCAGGGGAAAATGGACCCCCACGTACGAAGGGCCATTTGTGGTTAAGAACATTTTCTCGGGAGGAGCTATAATTCTAACCACCATGGATGGTGACGACCTTCCTCACCCTGTCAATGCATACATAGTGAAAAGATACTACGCTTAATTAAAAGATCCGGTAGGTTGACTGGCCTAGGAAAAAATAATGGCTTCCCGGCGAACCAAAAGGGTTCGGGAAAAAGTAAGGGTTGAAAATGAAAAATCCGTACACCCGGCAAGTTGAAAACCCGAAAGGGAGGCTTGGGCAAAAAAGGGTATCCCGGTGGACTGAAAACCCGAAAGGGCGGTCCATGCAAAAGTTAGGGATATGAAGCGTACCACTATGTCTCATTGGATCATATTGCGACCAGACTTCAGTATCGGCTATCACGCTCGGACGACGCCAATCAATCTGATCAACTTTCGGCCGAGAAGCAAAGTAATGAGACACTTGAAGATATAAAGACAATAACAGAGTTGGAACCCAATGGGGTTGTTTCACATAACTGTTTTTCTTTCTTTTACACAAATTGTATAATTTCTATCTTTTGGCGGCGTTCTCTTACTAGAGCGTCAACCTCCTTTTACAAAAACGCCTATTACAGGACGACTTCAAAAATCAATACAAAATTATTTTCACTTCGAGTTTGTTTTTGTTTTCTATTTTGTTTTGCAAGAAAGTCCAATGACTTATTTTTGATATATGCATTTGAAAATGACTGCTGCTCATAAACATTTACATAAGAAACAAAAGACAATTACTCATAATTCCAAAAACAGGGGCAAAAACAAGAAGTGCCAAACCCGACAGTTACTCCGCCCAATAGGTATCGGGATAGAATCAGCTTTAGAACATAAACATTGGTACATACACTCCCCACAGAGTAAAGGTATTCAAAAACATTGATGTCAGCTTCCCCGAAACAGGACGTAACCTCCCCAACCAAGATCATTTTGAAACCTGACAACTATGCCTCAGCCGAATTCCATAATCATGGGCGAGTCGGTAAATTTCATCCCCCAAGCAGAGTTTATTTCTCTGGATACAGAGGCTAAATCCCCGACATAGTTCATCACTTTAGCTACAAAAATTCACTTCCTAAGTTTGTTCTCCACAGAGTTATTCTCAAGCAGCATCTCTTCCTGATAGAATATTTATAAATCTCCAGCAACCGTCAGGGATTTATTTTCCCAGACGCGAGCATACCCCGATAGCATTTCGTGAACATACATCATGACATGCGCATACATATCATATACAACATTATCTCATTTATTTTGAGAACATCATCTAACCCCACATTTCATGCATCACATATAATTAACCCTGTTATCTTTTCAGGAAAGACGTTTAGCTTCAACAAATCCAATAGTTATGCAAGTCACATCTGCAGACGACTAATGGAAACTCAGTTCCCGAAACCAAACGGGTCAACTACTCTACACTATCGCTTTGAAGTAACCCTATGACCCAGGTTCCTTCTCACAACCCTACTATCCAGGCTTTCATATCGAAGTAACCCCGCTATCCAGGTTCCTTCTCACAACCCTACTATCCAGGCTTTCATATCGAAGTAACCCTACTATCCAGGTTCCTTCTCACAACCCTACTATCCAGGCTTTCATATCAAAGTAACCCTATGACCCAGATTCCTTCTCACAGCCCTACTATCCATGCTTTCATATCGAAGTAACCCTACTATCTAGGTTCCTTCTCACAACCCTACTATCCAGGCTTTCATATCGAAGTAAACCTACAACCCAGGTTCCTTCTCACAACCCTACTATCCAGGCTTTCATATCGAAGTAACCCTACTATCCAGGTTCTTTCTCACAATCCTACTATCCAGGCTTTCATTTCGAAGTAAACCTACTATCCAGGTTCCTTCTCACAGCCCTACTTTCCAGGCTTTCATTTCGAAGTAACCCTATTATCCAGGTTCCTTCTCACAGCCCTACTATCCAGGCTTTCATTTCGAAGTAACCCTACTATCCAGGTTCCTTCACACAACCCTACCATCCTGGCTTTCATATTGAAGTAACCCTACTATCTAGGTTCCTTCTCACAGCCCTACTATCCAGGCTTTCATATCGAAGTAACCCTACTATCCAGGTTCCTTCTCACAGCCCTACTATCCGGGATTTCATATCAAAGTAACCTTACTATCCAGGTTCCTTCTCATAGCCCCACCATCCAGGCTTTCATATCGAAGTAACCCTACTATCCAGGTTCCTTCTCACAGCCTTACCATCCAGGCTTTCATATCGAAGTAACCCTACTATCCAGGTTCCTTCTCACATCCCTACTATCCAGGCTTTCATTTCGAAGTAACCCTACTATCCAGGTTCCTTCTCACAACCCTACTATCAAGGCTTTCATAACGAAGTAACCCTACGACCCATGTTCCTTCTAATAGCCTACTATCCAGGCTTTCATATCGAAGTAACCCTACTATCCAGGTTCCTTCTCACAACGCTACTATCCAGGCTTTCATTTCAAAGTAACCCTACTATCCAAGTTCCTTCACACAACCCTACTATCCAGGATTTCATTTCTAAGTAACCCTGCTATCCAGGTTTCTTCTCACAGCCATACTATCCAGGCTTTCATATCGAAGTAACCCTACTATCCAGGTTCCTTCTCACAACCCTACCATCCAGGCTTTCATATCGAAGTAATCCTACTATCCAGGTTCCTTCTCATAGCCCTACCATCCAGACTTTCATATCGAAGTAACCCTGCTATCCAGGTTCCTTTTCACAGCCCTACTATCCAAGCTTCCATATCAAAGTAACCCTACTATCCAGGTTCCTTCTCACAACCCTACTATGCAGGCTTTCATTTCGACGTAACCCTACTATCCAGGTTCCTTCTCATAACCTTACCATCTAGGTTTCTTTTCTCTTACCTTCAGACAGCAGTCCACAACACTATAAGACCTGGACCTGATCAAATATGATTGGTTTCGCATTTCTCCAGTAAGTCGCGATGCAGCCTATACACTGACCAGATATCCAGTTCACCTTCAGAGTTAATTCCTCGGTATAATAACGGACAACTGAAGCTCCTAAAATTATATTTCTCCCAAGGAAGATACCAACATTCCTTTGCAGATTCCTCCTCAACGGCAGGAGCATAGACTCTTATCAAAGGAATATCTCAGGAAATCAACATCCTCTAGATGGCATATTTAAGCCCATCTCCGATGATACTCCATCACATCTTAGATGGCATCTTTAAGCCCACCTCCAAACATTCTCTAGCAACTTCCAAATGGCGTCTATAAGCCCATTCCCAATATCACAAATCAAGTATCACTTCATGCGAGTTCAATTTTTTGAGCACTCTAGTGTTCAATTATCTTCCACCTTCAGATCATGAAAGGCAGACAAGCCAATCTACATCCTCAGGTTTAAGAAGATTAAACAGGGGCAGCTGTTGTACCCCAAAATTTTCTCTCTAATTTTACTCAATACATACTCCTAGAGATCCTCAATTTGCTCAAGGATGCCCATGAGTTGACCAGACAAACTCTCTCCTAAGGCAATGTATCTCAAATTAGGGTTTCCATTTTAATCAATATGGGTGAACTCCAAAGACATCATATGATCTCCATAGTCCTAATATTTTCTCAATACCCTCCATGTCAAATTTCAATCACCACACAAGAAGTTTGCTCAGTCAACTGTTCAAATGCTTGAGAATCGACTGTATTAGGTCAAAAGTCAATTATGGCCCACATACAGTCAAACTTCAAGATTTTTGGTCAACATCAACATTTTTAAGTGATATCCATCATTTTATCAAGGGTTGATCAAGATTCCTCAAGAAATGCCCCAAATTCATCAAAACCCAAAAGTTTCTAAATTAGGGTTTCTTAGAAAAAGTCAACCAAACTTTGACCAAACATAACTTCCACATGCTTTGTCAGAAATTTTCCATCCAAGGATCATTTTTAAGAGGATGAAATTCTCTACAACTCATCTTCATTCCACAAGTTTAAAATATGCACTCATCAAAAGATATGAATTTCTACATTATAGGTCCTTTTGAAAAGTCAACAAAAACACCTCTTGGGTCAAAGCTTCTTACATGAACATGGAAGACCCAATTGAATTGAGACCAAAAGGGTTGCTTAGGGAACACCCTAAGATTTCTAAAAAGTCCAAGAACACCTCTCTAGATTTTAAATTGGAGGAGATATGCCTTGTCAAAGTTGACCTTTTTTGCAAAATTGCCAAAAGTCAAAATGCTCAAAAATGCAATTTTTACCAAATGGGCCTAGCATTTCATGATTGCACCTCACTTATAACATGGTCCACGACCCAATTACTTATACACATGTTATTTTCTTCATTTTCTAATTTATTTTGATTATTTATTAATTAAAAATTGAATAAAATCAAATAATTGGTAAATAATATCAAAGATATGTTTTGATATGATTTTTGGACTGGATCTCAATCAAATTATGCTGAGATATCAAGACCAAAATGAATCAGGACTGATTGGTACAAGAAAGGGATAATTTGGCTCAATATAGCAAGTTTGCATATGGCATGGAAATCAAATCAAATCTTCCATAATTGCAAAGATACATATGGTTTTTAGAACCCTAATTCACTCAAGGGTATATAATGAACAATTACAAGGCAAAAGACAGGGGCTAGCAGTCGTGAAAGAGGAAGAAAAACTCCAAATTTTCAAAGAAAAGTGTGAATCGGTTTCAGTCATACAGGCCATCTCAATCCATCATAGCATTTCCAATCGATTGCTGGACATCTCAGGAAGCTATTCCAATCAATTACAAGTCCTTTCACGCTCAGAAACATCTTGTATGAACATTACGGTTTGCCATATTTTCCAAATTCAACTATCATGATTTATACATTATGAGCATGTTTTAATGGCATATACGTGTTTGTTATCATGTTTGCAATATGTTGGTTTGGTTTAATTAACGTTTTGATGGCCATACTGATGTATGCCATAGCTAGGGTTTGAAGCCACGTTTTGGGGCTTTTTGACACAGGAAAAATTAGGCCACGAATAAGGTACCATGATGCTCGTGAGACCAAGACGAGTTGATTGGTACAGTCACAACTAATTTATCATGCATGTGCTAGTTTCTTGAGTTTTACAGGTTTGTAGCTACAGAATTTTGTCTGTAGGTAAAGGTGAAAGAACCTAAGACGACAGACTGAAGGTAGAAGAAGGTGATTTGTCACCACCTCATTGGACTATTCAAATCAGCGCACGCATTTTGTTTTTTTTCCCACTAATCCACTTGTTTTTTTATATTATATTTTGTTTTCATTATTTGTAAAACAAAGCATGATGGCCCAGTGGTGAAGCGCGTTGGTGGGGAGTATGAGGACCTGGGTTCGATCCCAGGTCCCAGCAAAACTTTATTTTCCTATTTTCCTTTACAGATCATGTACATCACCTGCCCTAGCGTCCACCATATGTCAGCATCCTCCATCCAATGGATGCACATCTGGCCAGAGCCAATGCTTACCAGTGAAGGACCATGGTGCACGTCCAAGTCAACATCACACAGAATCCAGCGCTGACTGGGCTTCAGCACTAATGGGCCTGGAGAATTTCAACATCACACCCCCTCATGCAGCATGACACAGGCCCAATTCTTTCCTTTTTCTATTTTTTTAATTTCTTAAATTGTTCTCTTGATTATTTTCTTTTTTCACAAAAATAACACAAAAATCATTTTTTATTTAATCAAAAATCATGAAAACATCAAAAATCTTTTTCATAAAAAAATATTTTGTTTCTTTAATTAATTAATTTAGTTTAATTAATTTAGGGCAATTTAATTCTTTTTTTCATAAGTTAAAAACAATTAGAAATTAGGGTCAATTTTGTACATAACCTAATTAATTCTTTTCTCAAAGATAACCTAAATATTTTTATCAATTAGATTTTTAGGGTTTTTAACCATTCTCGCATTTAATCTGCCGCACACATTTTAATTCTTTTTATTATAATTGTAACTGCTCCAAGTTTGTAATAGTAATTAGGGTTTTAAATTCCGCATTTTTTATTTTCATTCCAGATAATTATGTAACTGCCAAAGCCCTGTAATAGCTAGGACCTTTAAACTTTCCGCACTTTAAATTCCCGCAATCTTTAACTGTTAGATGCATGGCTAATAGGATTATATGGAAAGATTGTTTGAAAGTTAAAACGGTAGCTCACCTAATGTGCAAAGACTAAATTAACTGAAAAAATTCACATGCACATATTCACTCCTAGGGTTTGCCTCACTTCGGTTGCCCTCGGTAAACATTCCTTAAGCATAGGAGATTTTAGTCGTTTCCCTCCTGTCTAAAAGATCAAATGTCCCATTCGAATGTTGCCTCGGAAATGTTGCCTCATAAAGATCTTTAGGACTCTAGGGTTACTATTAAAGTTTCCAACCCATTGCTTAGGTGACTGTACTTGTCCCTTTCGAACGTCCCTTACAAACTCCAACTACGGGGCTAGCTACTCCATAATAGTAGGATAGCTCTGTCTAAAGGAAACGAGAACAAACAATCTTTTTTCGAGTAGGTAGAATCTTAAGTACTTGCTCAACAAAACTTTTCACACCACCACCTTTCAAAAAAAATTTTCAAAAACAAATTCGTCACACCCTTGAGGCTGATACAAGGGTTATCACAAAATAAAACCTTTTTCAAACAAGCACACACACAAGTAATTTAAAAAGATGAGCAAGTACCTAAGAGCCCGTAGAAAACTAAGGATAGAAAGGGTGCTAACACCTTCCCTTTCTATAATCTACCCCTCGTACTCAGAAACATCTCGAAAAAAGGTTTTTTCTGTTCTTTTTCCTTTTCCATGATTGGATGAAATAAAAGTCGATGGCGACTCTTGCTTACCGCGACATTTTGAAAACAAAAAAAGTAAAACGCAAACCAGTATATCAGTCGGTTCTGCCACCGTATCACACTTAGCAAAGACAATCACAAATACAAGATCATAGTCCCTCGATGAAGCTACGAATGTTGCCTTACAAATGATCTTAGTCCCTCGAAGAGAAATGCTAAGATATCTCACAACATTTCTATCATGACTATACGATGACCCACGTCCGTCCCTTTACATCAAAAGATAAGGCTTATTATCAAATTAATGGTAAGATAGCAATATCAAAGGAAAGGAAGAAACGAACTAAGACTTTTTGAGTAGGTAGATTTTTCCTAGTTGCTTGCTCAATTTCAAAACAAACATCAACACTTTCAAAAACACTTTCAAAACATTTACCAAACAAAGAAACATTTTCAAAAGGTCAACACTTTGTATATGTTCTTACGAACGAGAACTTTTACAAAGTTTGCCTAAAGGACGAAGCCTTTTCAAAATAATTTCTAAAAACCCACTCAAAGCATATTTTCAAACAAAAGTAAGTGATCTAGCAAGAAACTAAGAGCCCATAGATAACTATGGATGAAAAGGATGCTAATACCTTCCCTTTTCATAATCTACCCCCCGAACTCAGAAATAATCTCAAAGGTCTTTTCTGTTCTTTTCAACCTTTCATTTTGGATAAAATAAAAGTCGGTGGTGACTCTTACTATCCGCAACAATTACGATCAAACGTAAAATAACCAAGTCAGTTCTCCCACCGTATCATAGAACTGGAGACTCTGTTGGGGAATATTTAAAGTGGGGTTACCTTAGGGCTAGATCACATTTACTTGCTTTCCTTGTTTGACTTGCATGCTTTACATTTTGGTTCCTTGTTTGGGCTTAAATCCTCTACCCGGATTTGAGATACCTTATAGGTAAGTAGCAATACATTGTGGAAACTATGCAGGGTATACCGACATGGTCTAAGAAATAGCTATGTTAGTGTGACATATTTGTGGGTACTGGTAGCCCTTGAGTAGTCAAGGAGAATATGGGACCGCTGAGTGATGTCATGAAGCACTAACCGACTTTAGAACCTTTACTTGACCAACTTGGCCATTAGGATGTAGTGAGATGATCGGATTTGGTGCAGCCCAAAGGTTGTAGATACTCGATACTACACTCATTGAGGTTTGATTTTCGGGATATTTCGATCTCCGTGAAAGAGGGTTGCATTGAAACAATGCCCGAGAAGACAAATTAGTGATATTGAGATCCCTTAGAACCCGATTATTATTAACTAGGACAGGTTGAGCCAACTAAACTTTAAGAGGGTACTTACCTATGAGACTCCATGCAATCCTAAACCTAAGGACTTGTTTGCTTTGTGTGTATATGATTATTTGTATATAAACTTGCTTACTTTGTATATTTGTATATAACATCATAACATCATACCATAACATTTTCAATAACCATTTCAAGGATCTCAAGGGTATATGATGCAGGGTCACGTTGAACTAGACGTCTATCAAGGGGCACGAGGATTTATTTTCCTCTAACCAAACACCGTCAAAAATCAAGTACAACAAAACTTGAGTCAAGGGATACAACCCACTTGACATGGTGAGCTTAATTCTCGTGGAAGGACATCCACCAATACGAAGTTCTCCAATCAAAACTGTGGATCAAAGTTCAACTTCTAACATTTTCTTGTGTTTACCCCACGAGATCCTTGAAAACATGCATCCACATACCATGCATCAGATCATGACAGGTCTCTCCCATACAGGTTTCCTTATCTTCTCACTGTTTATTTCAGTAAGATGGATATGGAACAAACGGTGAAAGATCTCCAAGCTCAAAACGCTCAGTTCCAACAAGTGCTCATGAACTTGGCGAAGGGGTAGGAAGATCTGAAAACACTCTTCACCAAAGAGAGCAAGAAGAAGAAAAAGTTTGTCATCCTCAACGCGAGGAGAAGGTCCAAGGGGCATGTCCAGCTAGTTCAAAAAGAAGATGCTTCTTCTAAAGACAGTCAAGAAGAGGAAGTTGGAAGCATTATAGCTTACATAGCTACTTATGATGATGACTCTTCTGAGGAGCGGTATCCATCGGAATATGAAAAATACAAACAGCTTGAAGACAGACTAAAAGTTATGGAGATCCAAGTTGTGCCTGGCTTGGACTTAGGAGACATGGATTTAGTTTCCGGAATGCTCATCCCACCAAAATTCAAAATCCCTACCTTTTCCCCGTATGATGGAGTCTCTTGCCCTAAGATGCACTTAAAGTCCTATGTTCGCAAGATTCAACCATACACAACTGATCCGAAGCTCTGGATCCATTTCTTCCAAGAGAGCCTAGTAGGGACTCAACTTGAATGGTTCTATCAATTGGAGAGTTATCGCATCCACACCTGGGAAGATCTAGCTACTGCTTTCTACAAGCAGTACCAATACAATGCTGATCTTGCACCAACTCATGTGCAATTACAGAACATGACCATGAGTTCCAACGAGAGCTTCAAAGGGTACGCCCAAAAGTGGAGAGATCTGGCTGGTAGGGTGCAACCCCCTTTAACTGACAGGGAGATGATTGACATCTTCATGGGAACTTTGACATGACCTTTCTTCAATCACCTAATCGGAAGCTCCACAGCCGGGTTCACCGAGATAATACTGACCGGTGAAAGGGTCGAAGTTGGCTTCAAAAGCGGAAAGATCCAAGGAGATACACCCTCCGATGCTCATAAAAATCCATACAATAGGAAGAAAGATTCCAATGCCGTGTATGGTCAAAAGAGTCGTCATGACCAACATGTGGGGGCAGTCCTGATCTCTGGTTTTGCATTGCATCGACAACAGCAAATGGGGAAAAAACGAAGGCCAGACGAGCCCAAAATACAGTTTACCAACATCAACATGCCGCTGTCTCAAGCGCTACAACACTTGTTGAGGATGAACCTGCTTACGTTGATAGGACCTCATCCAAACCCCAAAGCTTCTTCTCCTAACTACAATCCTAATGCAACATATGCTTATCATTCCGGCAGTCCCGGGTATGATACTAATGATTGTTAGGCGTTAAAGTACAAGATTCAGAATTTGATTGACACCAAAGAGATTGAGTTTGACCCTCTGAAGACTCCAAACGTGATCACTGCTCCTATGCCGAATCATTGAGAGCGTCTTGTTCATTTTGAATTTTCAATTGTAATTTCTTTTGTTATTCAAACAATTATCAATTAATGTCAAACTTTGTTTCATTAATGCATTGCATATGTTTGTCTTGAATTGATCCATTCGTTTTCATTACATTTAAACTATGCTTTTTACTTTCTTTATGACATTCAACTCTTGCTAAAAGTTATAAGCCTTTAGAGGGAGGATGACGAAAACAATGCTATAATCTTATACAATATGCTTTTGAACAGACCTTGCTGATGATGTACATGCATTATTTCAAATCCTAAACACTGGAGTTATAAGGAAGATAATCCATAGTCAACCCCTTCGAGCAAAAGAAGTAAAAGTTTTCTTTTTCACACAAAATGAAACCTTCAATCAAAACCTGGGGCATGGTAGTCTCTCAGTTAATTCAAATGCGCGACCGGTCGCAAACTCTCATCTCGTAATACAACGAATAACATCAAAAACATTCCCCTGGAATCAAAGGATGGTGATGGTTCCATACCGAATAGGCAGTCATTATATCTCAATAAAAAAGCCCGCTAAGTCAAAACCTACAAAGGAGACTTAAGAAAACTGGGGCATCCCGCTGACTGTAATCTCAAAACAAGAACAGTAAGGAAAAATTAGGGATAACAAATCAAAATAAAGAGGTCACTACAAATCCTCAACAGAATGAAAAATGTCACAAGAAATGACTGCCTTCTGATAAACTTAACTTGTCTGAACCATCACTAAAACGTCATTTCAGACTCAATTGGAGTTCAAACGCACAATTAGCTGAGTTTAGGACTGAAGAAAATCACAAAGAACGGGAGGATACAAATACACTTTGAGCCTTATCCTTTGTTTCTTAAACCGTGAACCAAGCCATGTTACAACCCTTCAAAGGTCCTAATTGAAGCATGGGTTAGTTTGAAAGCATATTGTTACAAAAGGTATCCTGACTCCTGTAAGGCTTTACTCTAAATCCTAAGTTGAATTTTCTTACAAAATTTCTTTACTTGATAAAACACATTTTCAAAACTTCAAGACAAGCATAAACTTTGCATTATTTGAATATCACTGTTTGCATATGACTATTTGTTTGACAGCGGAGAAATTCACACAACGAGTATCCGATGAACGAAAGCTATCTCAGTGAACAATATCACTTCAAGTGGGATGACACTTCCAATGACAAATCTCCTATCAACAAGGGGGCATGACATGTCACTATCCAGCACACCTAGGGCAATCCAGTTAAGATTCCAAGAAATCTATCAAGAAGTGCTGAATAACCAAGGGGCAGGTCTCCATCTCCATCACTTGGGGCATTGAACGCAAATCCCAACAAAGGATTACGTACAATAAATTAGTTCCTGGAAGTTCCACAAACACTCGCTACTAGGGGTAGTGACAAATCTCCCCAAAATCCTTCTCATAGGATGACTCCCAGCCAGAGTTTCAATCTCTGAAAACTTTTTCCAGCTGAGTCGACCTTAAGAATCCTCGAGAATTTTCCCCAGTGAAGTCTCCACCTCTCCAATAGACTGGCAACAAGGTTTATTTCCCCAACAAACGGCAGGATTCCCCAGCTTGAGTTTGCCTCTCCTCAGAGGACCACAACTCCTCTTCCCCAATAGACTACTCTACAATCCCCAACGAATTTTTGTGAAGCCTGAACCCGACCAGATAACAAATAACTTCAGCAAGTTGTTGTGAAACCTGGACCCGACCAGATATCAGTTCAACTTCATCTTTTCTAGCAAGTTACTACAAAGCCTGGAATACGACCAAATAACTTTTAACTTAAATCTTCCCCAAGATAATTCCTCAGTAGAGCAACGAACAACTGAGACTCCTGATCTCTTTTCCCCAAGCAGGAATCAACATTCTCTACAAAGTTTTCAATATTCCCCAACGGAGTTCTCCTCAATAAAACAGGAATCCTCAGTGGAAACATTCTAAGCAAAGTTTTAAGACATACCTACTCTTCAACAACTGTCATGGATTTAATGACTCCCCAACATTTGTCAAGGATTTATGCACTTCAATAAACATTTCACATTTTATACATCCTGGTTACATACATGACAAGTGCATACGACACAATCTCATTTATTTTGAGAACATCATTGCACCATGTATTTCATACATCATGACATTGCATACAACTAACATTTTACCTTTTCAGGAAAATGTCAATCAACTAATGGCTATCGTCAATAATTTTCAAAAGGTCAGAGATTAATACATGTAACAAGTCATGGAAATTATCTACATGACCAGCTGAAGTAACCCTACACAGGTTCCTCCTATTTCCAGATGAAGTTTCACACGGACTCATCATAAAGCAACCCTACACATGTTCCTCCTATTTCCAAGATGAAGTTTTACACAGACTCATCATAAAACAACCATACATAGGTTCCTCCTATTTCCAAGATGAAGTTTTACACAGACTCGTTATGAAGCAACCTTGCCCAGGTTCCTTCTCTTTCCAAGATGAAGTTTTATACGGAGTCATCATGAAGTAGCCCTACCCAGGTTCCTTCTCATTTTCCAAGATGAAGTTTTACACGGACTCGTCATGAAGTAGCCCTACCCAGGTTTCTTCTCATTTCCAAGATGAATTTTTACACGGACTCATCATGAAGTAGCCCTACCCAGGTTTCTTCTCATTTCCAAGATGAAGTTTTACACAGACTCATCATGAAGAAACCCTACACAGGTTCCTTCTCTTTCCAAGAATAAGTTTTACACGAACTCGTCATGAAGTAGCCCTACCCAGGTTTCTTCTCATTTCCAAGATGACGTTTTACACGGACTCATCATGAAGCAACCCTACAAAGGTCCCTTCTCTTTCCAAGATGAATTTTTACACGGACTCATCATGAAGCAACCCTACCCAGGTTCCTTCTTATTTCAAGATGAAGTTTTACACGGACTCATCATAAAGCAATCCTACACATGTTCCTCCTCTTTCCAAGATGAAGTTTTACACGGACTCATTATAAAGCAACCCTACACAGGTTCCTTCTCTTTCCAAGATAGAGTTTTACACGAACTCATCATGAAGCAACCCTACCCAGGTTCCTTCTCATTTCAAGATGAAGTTTTACATGTACTCATCATAAAGCAAACCTACATAGGTTCCTCCTCTTACCAAGATGAAGTTTTACACTGACTCATCATAAAGTAACCCTACACAGGTTCCTTCTCTTTCCAAGATGAAATTTTACACAGACTCATCATGAAGCAACCCTACACAGGTTCCTTCTCTTTCCAAGATGAAGTTTCATATGGATTCATCCTGAAGCAGCCCTACCCAGTTTTCCCTCTCATATATCTCCTAAAAAACAACCCTACACCGGCCCATCACAAATAAAGACCTCCTCTGGTTAAATTCATCTCTTCCAGTTAATGATAGGTGTGATCGGTGGATCTGGAACTGACTGTTTGACGCTGGTTCGCGAAATGTCGCGGAAGCAAGAGTCGCCACCGTCTTTTATTTTCTCCAACATGGACAGGACAAAAGCACAATAAAATTCCTTATGAGATAGTTTCTCGGTTCGGGAGGTAAATTTATAGAAAGGGAAGGTGTTAGCACCCTTTCTATCCATGGTTATCCATGGGCTCTTAGATACTTGCTCATTTGTGTTTTCAAAATGTTTGCTTTTCAAAATGTGAGTGGGTTTGAAAAAGTTTCGTTTAAAGATTTCAGACCGACTCTTGTATCAGTCCTCAAGAGTGTTTGAAAAATTGTTTTGAAAGCTTTTTGAAAGTGTCAGTGTGAAAAGAGTTTTGATTTGTTTTTGAAGAGAGAAAGTATCTATGAGTCATCTACCTACCCTAAGGAATTAGGCTGTGTAAATGTCCTTAAGGTAGTGCCATCCCACCATTGAGAGGTAGGTAGCACCACCGTTGGAGGTGTTCGGGTCAATTCGTTTGTTAGGGACAATGTAGTCACCAGAGCAACAGTAGGACACCTTAGAAGCTACCCTTATGCCATTGATCCTTTTTAATTCGAGGCAACTTTTCCGAGGCAACTTGTTTTGAGGCATATGGATCAACGGACATAAGGACTTACTAAAATGTCCTATACTCGACGACCACGTTTCGAAGGCAAGGCAACAGTGAGGCGTACCCTAAGAGTGGTGTGTGAATTTGTGTATTGTTTTCATGTTTATATTTTATCTTGTACATGTATCATGGTGTTCTACGCTTGTTTTTAATTTAGGCCATACATTCTTTCATGCGATTATAATTTAAAAGTGCGGAAGTTAAAGTGCGGAAAGTAAAATCCTACGCTATTACAAGGCGCGGGTCTATACATCGCCAAATTAACAAAGACCCGTTTTGAGTAAAAATGCGGAAAGTAAATAAATTCCTAATTACTATTACAAGGCTTGAGCAATTACATAATATTTGAAAGAAAAATAAATAAGAATAAATGCGCGAAAAGAAATTGAAATTGAACGTTCGAGGGCGTTGAACCCTTTAAGGAATTAAATTGAATTAAAAGTTAATTAATTATTTAATTAAAAGGAAAGGAATGTTTTTTAGGTTTTTGTATTTAATGAAATAAAGAAATTAAAATTGAAGAGAAACCCTAATTCTAAGTTGTTTTTAATTATTAATGAAAAAAAAAGTTAAAGTTTAACCTAATTTAATAAATATTTAATGTACATTTTTATTTACAAAAATATTTAATAATTAATAATAATAATAATAATGATGAAAAAGTTATTTATTAAAAAAATGATGAAAAGTTAAAAACCCTGATTTCGACATATTTTAATTTGTTAAGAAAAAGATTTAAGTTTTAAAACCTAATTTAACTAAATTAATTATTTAACATTTATTTACAAAATAAATTAATAGGAATTAAATATAATTAAACATTTTTAGTTTTTCTGTATTTTATATTGTGAAAATTATTTATTGGAATTTAAAGAAAACAATTAAAATAATTAAAAGAAAAGAAAAGGAAATTAAAAAAAAGAATACAAACAGTGGGGGTGTCTGACCCAATTTGGAGGTTTCTTGGAAGCAATTTGGCCCACTAGACAAAAAGCCTTGTTTGACTTTCTGGCATCACGTGCGTGTTCATTGACTCCAGAGTACCGTGGTCTGCATTCTTTGGCCATTGAATTGAGTTTCATGCATAAGTTGTTCTACTTTGGCCATTTGGCTTTTGGCTTTTGGCTTTTGGCTTTTGGCCATTTGTGTTTTGGCCTCATCATGCATAAGTTGTTCTTTTGGCCATTTGGCTTTTGGCTTTTGGCCATTTGGCTTTAACGTTCCTTAATGAACCTGCATGGGATCCTGTCTAAATCTGCAGTGTTGAATCTCATGAACACATTAAATAAAATCATAAAATGCAAATAAAGCCAATATATGAAGAAATTTAATGTTTAGGCACAATATGACATGTATGAATGATTATACCCTTTTGATCATGGAGATCAAATCAATCTTACCCTTACTGGAAAAGTAGTGACATGAATGCTTTTATGCCCTTTTGATCATGGAGATCAAGCCAGCCTTACTCTTACTGAAGAAGTAGTGAGATGTTGGTTTGTAACTGAGATGGCTTGTTTGTAGTGAGAGAGGGATTTGTAATAAGGATTTCAAGGTTTTAGGGTTCTTGAAAGAATTTGATATTCTAACAGTGTTGTGGCAAGGTTTTTTCTCTCTTTTCCTCCTCTTTTTTCTCCTCTCTGGTTTGTGTGAAAAGAAGGTGATTATATAATGGAAATTAGGGTAAAGAAAATGGGCTTTGAATGTGCAATTGGGCCTCCAATGTTCACTTGAGTTCGTCACTTTCCAGGCTAAATAGCAGGGACTTAAGTGCAATTTTTGAAGTTGAAATGTGAAAACAAAATGTAGCCTACATCGAGAACTAACTCCTGTCCGAAAATCGGCCCAATCGGATAAACGGTGAATTAGTTATTAATTTTTGAAGTTTCAGCTCAGACAAACTTATTTTGGGCTCCAGTGTCGACTCTGACACGTTCTTCAATAAAAAACTGGTATTGATCGGAGCATAATCCGGTCTCGACTATTGAAGCAAAGTTGTAGATCTATGAGTCAGGGACCTTGTGTAAAAATATGAGCCCAATCCGATAAAAATTGACCGAGTTATGAATTTTCAAAGTTTCGGCCCAGATGAAATAATATTCAGCATTCAGAATTTTCAACGTGTCACGCACTCTGAGCAAAAAACGAAGACCTTTTGAATACCGTTCGAACTCGATACTTCCTGTGAAAATGTATTCAACTCAATTTGTGAAATTTTGGCGCCGGAACCAGCTCGATACGATGAAAATCGACCAAGTTATAATTTTCTGAACATGACACAAATAAACCTGTCACAAATTTTCTGTGCGAAAATACTTGATAAATCCTCATTTTTGAAGACCTTCAGATCGAAATTGGCTTCCAGCCGTGAGAGATGAAAACGTAGATAATGTCAAGACGGAATTTTGGCCACCGGAACGGGTTCAAAACGAGTCACGATCTTCAAGTTATGAATTTTTTAGTGCGTACAAACTGCACTTTCAGCACACTTTTTCACCATATTTCTTCAAGAAAACTCGCACATTCAGATACCTTCTTTAAAGAATTTACTCTTGAGCCGAACCTGAATTTGAGAATACGTTATTAGACATATCTTGGTGAAAGAACACCTGAATATGACGCGCCGGGTTGGACTTGTGAATTTTTCTTGAAATGTTTTGAGAAATATGGGAGGACAAATTTTGGGGTACAACAGTTGCCTCTGTTCAATCTTCTTAAACCTGAGGATGTAGATTGGCTTGCGTGCCTTTCGTGATCCGAAGATGGAAGATGATTGAACACTAGAGTGCCCAGAAATTTGCACTCGCATAGTAGAGTATCAGCAACGTGATGGCGGGAATGGGCTTACAGATGCCATTTGGAAGAGATGATGGATAGGAGGATGGGCTTATAGATGCCATCTGAAAGTGTGACAAAACCTTGTCGAGAATGGGCTTATAGATGCCATTTGGAACTACAATGAATAGTTGTGGAGATGGGCTTATAGATGCCATCGGGAGGTTGTCGATCGTGTAAGAGATTCTTTAGCGAGAACTTGCGTACTTGAGAAAGAAAAATAATTACCTGGCCTGTTACAGGAGTTGGTCTTCAAACTCTTTATGTAGATGTGCCCTGGCTGGATACAGGAATCGAATCTTTAAACTCTTCAGACGTGCCCTGGCCGGATACAAGAATCGAGTCTGGAATTTAGAAAGGTTGGTGAGTTGTCTCTACTGACAGGTTATTTCCATGGACGGGTGGTCTTTAACGACGAGTGTCTATAACGATGAGTGTCTATAACGACGAGTGTCTATGACGACGAGTGTCTATGACGAAGAGTGTCTATAACGACGAGTGTCTATAACGACGAGTGTCTATGACGACGAGTGTCTATGACGACGAGTGTCTATAACGACGAGTGTCTATAACGACGAGTGTCTATAACGACGAGTGTCTATAACGAAGAGTGTCTATGACGACGAGTGTCTATGACGACGAGTGTCTATAACGACGAGTGTCTATGATGACGAGTGTCTATGACGGCGAGTGTCTATGACGACGAGTGTCTATGACGACGAGTGTCTATGACGACGAGTGTCTATAACGACGAGTGTCTATAATGATGAGTGTCTATAACGACGAGTGTCTATAACAACGAGTGTCTATAACGACGAGTGTCTATAACGACGAGTGTCTATAACGACGAGTGTCTATAACGACGAGTGTCTATAACGACGAGTGTCTATAACGACGAGTGTCTATAACGACGAGTGTCTATAACGACGGGTGTCTATAACGACGAGTGGAGGTAATTTTAACCGGACTTGTCTTTTTTTGACTGGATTTGTCTACTTTGACATAGCTGATCATTTAACTGTATCCTTCCTGAAAGGTAAAAGTCATTCATATGCAATGCATGGTATGGATCAAGCGGTGATATTCTTAGCATAAATGAGATTATGTGACATGATGCATGTGTCATGTTTATGATAATGTAATGTTTTTGAATGTATAAGTCCTTGACGAATGCCGGGAAGTTCACTGAATCCTGGGTTGATCTTGAAGAGTGTGGTTCTTCGTCTCCGCTGGGGGATGATAATTACAAGAATAAACCGGTAGGAGAAGATGACTCTGTTGAGGAATAAACTTGGCGAGTAGATTACTCTACGGGGAGTGAACTCTGTGGGGAAAGAGAAGTACTTTGCTGAGGTTGATGAAGATAACTCCGCTGGGGATACCGTTGATAAGTTATGTTGGGAGATTTGATGAACTCCGCTGGGGATAGGAAGACTTCGTCGAGGACGATCTTTCCGTGGCTTTTAGCTGAGGATAACCCAGTTATAAGCTCTGGTGGAGAAATAACCTTTGAATAAAACCTGGGGAGACGCGCTCGCTCTGCAGGGAGTGAAGGTATCTTGGTCGCCTTCTTCAGCTGAACTTACCTTGGCACTTCGGTGGTCAGAGCAACCGGATCATTTAGACAACTCATTATTGCCCCAGTTTCTGTTGGAGAAGAAGGTACTTGTGAAGGTGTTTGATGACTGCCGATTGACAAATATTCTTCTGGTAGGCAAGTGATGAGATACCGGGACATAGTCGTACGCTTTGATCCCTAATTTTTGCCTGGACCGCCCTTTCGGGTTTTCAGTCCACCGGGATACCCATTTTTGCCCAAGCCGCCTTTTCAGGTTTTCGACTTGCCGGGTGTACAAATTTTTTTCATTTCATCCCTTATTTTTGCCTAGGTGTGTCAACCTAGCGGGTCTTTGATTATGCGCAATATTTTTTCGACTATGTCCATGCTCTCAGAGTGTAGGGAAGTGCCCCTGTTGTTGTGTTGCCATGCCACCAGAAGATCTTCGTTTGATCGTCCAATTCCCCAAGTGACTTAGACGGAGATTTGCCCCAGGCTATTTGGCATTTGAGAGATTCTCTGAATCTTGACTTAACTGCCCCAGATGACGGACAATGATCATGTCATGCCCCTTGTTTGGGGGTGCTTTTGTTCATCAGATATTCGTCGTGCGAGCTTCTATGTTGTTCAAACAAATAGTCGTATGCAAACAAAGTTATGTTAAAAATGCAAAGCTTATGTCTGTTTCGAAGTTTTTGAAAATGCAGTTTTTTAATAAAACAAGTGAGTTCTTTTGTAAACTATGATGTCAAACTCGTTATTTTACTGCGAGCCTTAAGGAGTCAGGATACCTTTGTAACAGTATGCTTTCGAACTAGCCCATGCTTCAGCTAGGACTTTTTAGGGTTGTAACGTGGCCTGGTTCACGGTTTAAGAAACAAAGGATAAAGGCTCAAATTTTATTTGTACCCACCCGCTCTTCGTAATGTTCTCTAAACCTAAACTCAGTTGATCATATGTTAGACCTTGTTTGAGTCTTTGCTCTGATTTTCCGGAGATGGTTCGGATGTTGGCAATTTATTTTGAATAGGCAGTCATTCCTTTTTGTTGTTGAGGGTTTGTATGACCTCCTTCTTTTTTTTTTTGATTTTGTTGTCCCTATTTTTTGCCTGAACTGTTCTTTTTGGTGATTACAGTCAGCGGGATGCCCCAGTTTTGTAAGTCTCCTTCATAGGTTTTGACTTAATGGGTTTTTATTTTGAGAAGTAATGACTGCCTGTCTGTATGATTGTTCGGAACCATCACTGTCTTTTGTTTTGTAAGGACCTCTTTGGTGCCATTCGTTATGCACTTGGATCAACCGAGAGAACTACCCTGCCCCAGGTTATGATTAAGGGTTTTAATTTTTTTGTGAAGAGAAAAAACTCCTACTTCTTTGGCTCGAAGGGGTTGACGAGGGATTATCTTCCTTATAACTCCAGTGTTTAGGAATTGAAACAATGCCTGTACCTCATCAGCGGGGTCTGTTCAAAAGCATATTGTAGATTGTGGTATCGTTTTCGTCATCCTCCCTCAAGAGGCTTAGAATTTTCAATCAAGAGTTGATCATCACAAAAATATGAAAACAGTTTGCATATAGTGAATACGAAATAATTACTTCAAAAAAGACATGTGTAATGCATAATGAAATAACCAAGTTTGACATGAAATAAAATGTTTGAACAATCAAAAGAAAATTACAAATTGAACATTTGAATGAACAAAAAATTTCCAATCCTAGCCATATTTTGGCAGGGGAGCAGTGATCACATTCGGAGTCTCTGGAGAGTCGAACTGGACTTCCCTCGCGTCGATCAGATCCTGAACCTTGTTTCTCAAAGTCCAACAGTCGTCTGTAGCATGCCCCGGGCTGTCAGAATGACAGGCGCAGCGAACGTTGGGGTTGTACCTTGAAGGTGTCCTGTTAGGATTCTTTGGAGGGTCCATGAGAGTTACCAACTTGGTTTCCAGCAGCTGTGGCAATATCTGTGACAAAGTCATGCCGAGGGGGGTAAATTGCCTTTTGGGTCTCTCTTCCCTTTGCTGATTGTGACATTGAGGAGCGCCGACCGGTTTTGCAATAACCACCGCGTTGACATCTTGGCGGTGTTCGGACCTATTCTGCCCTCTTGAGCCATAGACAGCACTCGATTCTCTCTTGGATGGTTTCTTCTCAGTGTTCGAGGAGTCACCATTCTGTATTTTCCCCGACTTGATGCCAGCTTCTATTCTTTCCCCGGTCAGGATCAGATCTGTAAACCCAGCAACAGAATTCCCAATCAGGTGGTTGAAGAATGGACCAGACAGGGTCCCTAAGAACATGTCGACGAGCTCGCGGTTAGTCAAAGGTGGTTGTACCGTTCTAGCAAGGCCCCTCCATTTTTGAGCATATTCTTTGAAACCTTCACCTGCACCCATAGACATTCCCTGAAGCTGAGTACGCGTGGGAGCAAGGTCGGCATTATACTGGTACTGCTTGTAGAATGCAGTGGCCAAATCCTCCCAGCTGCGGATGTTAGCTCCATTCAGTTGATAGAACCAGTCGAGTTAGGTTCCAGACAGACTATCCTGAAAGAAGTGAATCCATAAATTCTTGTCAGCCGTGTAGGGCTGGATCCTCCTTGTGTAAGACCTGAGATGCAACTTAGGACAGGATGCCCCGTCGTACTTTGCAAAGGCAGGTGCCTTGAATTTGTGTGGGATTACTACCCCAGAAGACAGACCTAGATCCTCGAAGTCCAGGCCGGGCACTTTTTGTATCTCCATGGCACTTAGCCGGTCTTCCAACTGTTTATACCTGTCCTCAGTTGGAGGGTACTGCTCATCATTGTAATCGGTCTCGTTGTCGGAGACCACAGGACTAGGAACCTCTCTCTCATGGGGGCTGTCCTTTCCAACAGATGGGGTAGTCTGCCTAACTTCATTTAGTGATCCATTCCCAGATTTGCGTCTAGGGTTGAATAGCACCGTCCTCTTCTTCTTCTTTTTCGAAAGCAGGGTCTTCAGATCTTGTTGCCCCTGGGCCAAACTCATGATCAGCTCTTGGAACTGGGCGTTCTGAGCCTGGAGAGCCTTGATGGATTGCTCAGTAGATGTTTCCGGATTCACGATGAGACTGCTGAAATAAACAGCAAAGAAGGTAAGCAACCTGTAGAAAAAAGGGTACCTGTTATGCAATGATGTGTATGTATGCATGCGATGTTTTCAAGGATCTCGCGGGGTAAACAAGAAAATTTGTTAAAATTAGAATCTGGTATCTTGATTGAAGTAACTTCGTGTTGTAGAGAGTCCTTCTTCAAGGGTCAAAGGCTCACCATATCCAGTGGGTCATAGCCCCTGACAACCTTGGCTAGAGGAAAATAAATCCCCTTTGCCCCTTGCCAGACATGTTGGTTCATCATGACCTGCATCACAAGCCCTTGAGATCCTTGAAATGGGTTAGTCCTTATGCGGGATGCATGCAATGGTATGATGTTATGCTATGCATAGGGTAATGTAGGTAAACCCTGTTATGAGTCCCAATTAAGAACTATAAACAAAACCTGCAAGAAACTCAAGTGTCAGATAACAAGCATGCAAGTAGTCAAGTATGAAAGCACACAAGTCACACCATAACCCTTAGAGTTTAGGCCAGCATGGGGTCTGGGTATTACCCTCTTGAAGTTGGTGGGCTCAAACCTGTCCTATCAAAGTAACCGGGTTCTAAGGGTCCCAATATCATTGGATTGCTTTCATTGTTCATCGTTTCGATTTAGCCACTGAACTGGCGACCGAAATATTCCAAGAAAACAACCCTCAATTGAGTGTAGTATCGAGTATCAACCAACCTCAGACTGCACCAAAGTCAGTTATCTCACTACCCTAAAGAGGTCAAGATGGTTCAATTAAGGTTCCTAAGGTCAGTTGATGCTTCACGACACCACGCGGCGGCCCCGTACTCTCCTTGACTGAACTCAAGGGTTACCGGTACACACCAAAGTGCCACATCAACGTAGCAGACTGCTTCAACCATGTCGGTATACCCCACACAGTTCCCTCACAGCCTTGTTGCTACTTTCTAAGAAGGTATCCCCAGATCCGGGTTAGGATCTATAGAACCCCCAAGACAGTACCCACAATAATAAAGCAAACAATTCAGACAATTGAAAACACAAGTGATCTTAGTTCTAAGGTACACCTCACTTTATAAGAAGTTTCCCCAGCAGAGTCGCCAGTTCTGTGATCGGTGGATCTGGAACTGACTGTTTAACGCTGGTTCGCGAAATGTCGCGGAAGCAAGAGTCGCCACCGTCTTTTATTTTCTCCAACATGGACAGGACAAAAGCACAACAAAATTCCTTATGAGATAGTTTCTCGGTTCGGGAGGTAAATTTATAGAAAGGGAAGGTGTTAGCACCCTTTCTATCCATGGTTATCCATGGGCTCTTAGATACTTGCTCATTTGTGTTTTCAAAATGTTTGCTTTTCAAAATGTGAGTGGGTTTGAAAAAGTTTCGTTTAAAGATTTCAGATCGACTCTTGTATCAGTCCTCAAGAGTGTTTGAAAAATTGTTTTGAAAGCTTTTTGAAAGTGTCAGTGTGAAAAGAGTTTTGATTTGTTTTTGAAGAGAGCAAGTATCTATGAGTCATCTACCTACCCTAAGGAATTAGGCTGTGTAAATGTCCTTAAGGTAGTGCCATCCCACCATTGAGAGGTAGGTAGCACCACCGTTGGAGGTGTTCGGGTCAATTCGTTTGTTAGGGACAATGTAGTCACCAGAGCAACAGTAGGACACCTTAGAAGCTACCCTTATGCCATTGATCCTTTTTAATTCGAGGCAACTTTTCCGAGGCAACTTGTTTTGAGGCATATGGATCAACGGACATAAGGACTTACTAAAACGTCCTATACTCGACGACCACGTTTCGAAGGCAAGGCAACAGTGAGGCGTACCCTAAGAGTAGTGTGTGAATTTGTGTATTGTTTTCATGTTTATATTTTATCTTGTACATGTATCATGGTGATCTACGCTTGTTTTTAATTTAGGCCATACATTCTTTCATGCGATTATAATTTAAAAGTGCGGAAATTAAAGTGCGGAAAGTAAAATCCTACGCTATTACAAGGCGCGGGTCTATACATCGCCAAATTAACAAAGACCCGTTTTGAGTAAAAATGCGGAAAGTAAATAAATTCCTAATTACTATTACAGGGCTTGAGCAATTACATAATATTTGAAAGAAAAATAAATAAGAATAAATGCGCGAAAAGAAATTGAAATTGAACGTTCGAGGGCGTTGAACCCTTTAAGGAATTAAATTGAATTAAAAGTTAATTAATTATTTAATTAAAAGGAAAGGAATGTTTTTTAGGTTTTTGTATTTAATGAAATAAAGAAATTAAAATTGAAGAGAAACCCTAATTCTAAGTTGTTTTTAATTATTAATGAAAAAAAAAGTTAAAGTTTAACCTAATTTAATAAATATTTAATGTACATATTTATTTACAAAAATATTTAATAATTAATAATAATAATAATGATGAAAAAGTTATTTATTAAAAAAATGATGAAAAGTTAAAAACCCTGATTTCTACATGTTTTAATTTGTTAAGAAAAAGATTTAAGTTTTAAAACCTAATTTAACTAAATTAATTATTTAACATTTATTTACAAAATAAATTAATAGGAATTAAATATAATTAAACATTTTTAGTTTTTCTGTATTTTATATTGTGAAAATTATTTATTGGAATTTAAAGAAAACAATTAAAATAATTAAAAGAAAAGAAAAGGAAATTAAAAAAAAGAATACAAATAGTGGGGGTGTCTGACCCAATTTGGAGGTTTCTTGGAAGCAATTTGGCCCACTAGACAAAAAGCCTTGTTTGACTTTCTGGCATCACGTACGTGTTCATTGACTCCTGAGTACCGTGGTCTGCATTCTTTGGCCATTGAATTGGATTTTATGCATAAGTTGTTCTACTTTGGCCATTTGGCTTTTGGCTTTTGGCTTTTGGCCATTTGTGTTTTGGCCTCATCATGCATAAGTTGTTCTTTTGGCCATTTGGCTTTTGGCTTTTGGCCATTTGGCTTTAACGTTCCTTAATGAACCTGCATGGGATCCTGTCTAAATCTGCAGTGTTGAATCTCATGAACACATTAAATAAAATCATAAAATGCAAATAAAGCCAATATATGAAGAAATTTAATGTTTAGGCACAATATGGCATGTATGAATGATTATACCCTTTTGATCATGGAGATCAAATAAATCTTACCCTTACTGGAAAAGTAGTGACATGAATGCTTTTATGCCCTTTTGATCATGGAGATCAAGCCAGCCTTACTCTTACTGAAGAAGTAGTGAGATGTTGGTTTGTAACTGAGATGGCTTGTTTGTAGTGAGAGAGGGATTTGTAATAAGGATTTCAAGGTTTTAGGGTTCTTGAAAGAATTTGATATTCTAACAGTGTTGTGGCAAGGTTTTTTCTCTCTTTTCCTCCTCTTTTTTCTCCTCTCTGGTTTGTGTGAAAAAAAGGTGATTATATAATGGAAATTAGGGTAAAGAAAATGGGCTTTGAATGTGCAATTGGGCCTCCAATGTTCACTTGAGTTCGTCACTTTCCAGGCTAAATAGCAGGGACTTAAGTGCAATTTTTGAAGTTGAAATGTGAAAACAAAATGTAGCCTACATCGAGAACTAACTCCTGTCCGAAAATCGGCCCAATCGGATAAACGGTGAATTAGTTATGAATTTTTGAAGTTTCAGCTCAGACAAACTTATTTTGGGCTCCAGTGTCGACTCTGACACGTTCTTCAATAAAAAACTGGTATTGATCGGAGCATAATCCGGTCTCGACTATTGAAGCAAAGTTGTAGATCTATGAGTCAGGGACCTTGTGTAAAAATATGAGCCCAATCCGATAAAAATTGACCGAGTTATGCATTTTCGAAGTTTCGGCCCAGATGAAATAATATTCAGCATTCAGGATTTTCAGCGTGTCACGCACTCTGAGCAAAAAACGAAGGCCTTTTGAATACCGTTCGAACTCGATACCTCCTGTGAAAATGTAGTCAACTCAATTTGTGAAATTTTGGCGCCGGAACCAGCTCGATACGATGAAAATCGACCAAGTTATAATTTTCTGAACATGACGCAAATAAACCTCTGTCACAAATTTTCTGTGCGAAAATACTTGATAAATCCTCATTTTTGAAGACCTTCAGATTGAAATTGGCTTCCAGCCGTGAGAGATGAAAACGTAGATAATGTCAAGTAGGAATTTTGGCCACCGGAACGGGTTCAAAACGAGTCACGATCTTCAAGTTATGAATTTTTTAGCGCGTAAAAACTGCACTTTCAGCACACTTTTTCACCATATTTCTTCAAGAAAACTCGCACATTCAGATAACTTCTTTAAAGAATTGACTCTTGAGCCGAACCTGAATTTGAGAATACGTTATCAGACATATCTTGGTGAAAGAACACATGAATATGACGCGCCGGGTTGGACTTGTGAATTTTTCTTGAAATGTTTTGAGAAATATGAGAGGGCAAATTTTGGGGTACAACAATAGGCAATCAAAGACCTCTGCTGGTTCAGTTTAAATCTCTCAACGGTTTATTCTGATTCTTTCTGGTAGACATTTCCTATGGTTCAGATAAATCGCTCCAAAGATTTATTTTTATTCTTCCCCAGTTGAAGTCAGAATTTAGACTTAGTCTAATTTCTGTCAACAATCACTTTGAATGGCATCTTTAAGCCCATTCCCTACATAATCAACCACCACATCATCAAGTGAAAATTTCTGGGCACTCTAGTGTTCAATCATCTTCCACCTTCAAGTCACGAATGGCAGATTCACCAACCTAACCCTTTAGGTGTAAGGAGATTGAACATGGGCAGCTGTTGTACCCCAAAATTTTCCCTCTCAATTCTCAAGGCTTTTCTCACAAAGATTCTCAAGGTTTAAGCTCGCACAAGTGCGTTGGGATATTCCAGTTCCAAGATTAAAAGGAAACTGTCAAAAAGGGAGAAAACAAATAAAAATAACATTTTCACAAATTTGGAGAAAAACAAGTGTCCTTCAATTCAACACCCTTCGATTGGACTTTTCACCTCCTTCGACTGCTCAAAATTTGCGGCTAGCATGCCTCTTTCATTTGGGCATGTGACTTCTTATTGCAGGCTTCGTTTGTGCCTCTTGCTGCATACATGCTTGTTTTGAGTACCAAATTTGCTGCCACAAGTGTCCCCTAGAAGGAAAGCATTTCGATTGGACAAGTATGCTGCCTGCATGCTTGCAATCGAAGGCCATGACATGCTGGCCGCATGTGCCCCTGCATACAAATCTTTGTTTGGGCATTCATCTCCTGCATGCCTGCACGCAAATCTTCGTTTGGACAAAAACACCTGCATATAAGCTTTCGTTTGGGCATTCACCTCCTGCATGCCTGCATGCAAGTCTTTGTTTGGGCATTCATCTCTTACTAAGCCTGCTTCAATTTGGACAAATTTGTTGTCCGCCTGCTTGCTTCAATTGGACAAGAATGCTGTCTGTATGCTTGCTTCGATTGGACAAATATGCTGCCTGCATGCTTGTTTCGTTTGGGCATGAATCCTTCAGCACAATGTCAAACCTTTCGTTTGGGCATTTAACTTCCCTCATGCTAAACAGTCACAAGACAAGGACCCCCCCACATACACTCTATCGTTTGGCCACATACGACCATGGGAAGGAAAACCTTCGATTGGACAAAAGTTACTTACATACAAAGCTTCAATTGGAATGTTGATTCCTTTCGAGTAAGCTTACTTCGAATCCAAGCTGAACCATTTGAAGCAAGTTTTATTTGAAGCAAGTCTGAGCAAAAAACATAGCCTTACCCTACTTGTCTGGGTACTTTTCTTCCAAATCTTTGCATAATCAAAAACAAAAGGGTTCAAAATGGTACATGCAGTTTGAATATGGCCAAATCGAAAGACAAGCCATTGTTGGAAACATTCTATTTCGTTTGCTCTTAATTTTGGTCGAAGGCTGGATCTGTAGGGCTAAAACGAAAGACATGGTATTCGATCCAAGGGTCAAGTTGTCCATAGGTCAGGCTACATTGGCCTTCAACTTGTGCCTCACTCCATATTAAATTGTTCTTCAAGCCAACTTGCTCTTGATGACATCACTACATTTTTAGAAAGTTTTTGAGCCTCGCGCCTTTCTCTTTTGCACATTTCCCCCCTATAAACTAGGAGCCACCCATCTAAGCCTTTGATTTTGTTACTTTTATCTTGGGATTATAAAAAGTTGACACAAGTGGATGTTGGCCTTTAGAAGAAACTATATTTTATTTCTTTCACCAAGCTGCACATTTCAATTTTTTCCTCTATAAATAGAGAGTTCATTTGAACATATAGGGGGGCGGGGGGGGATCTTTGGACCAGGGGAACGAAATTCCAAACTTTCTCAAACACAACAAAAAAACTCTTAAATCCTTAAACACTTGCGAAGAACAAACCCATAATCATTGTCACCTCCTCCGATTCTGAAGAACAGCACACTCCAGTCTCTTTTGAACCCAGTGAAAAGAAGTATCACACTTGCTTCCTTTCCTCCTTCGAATCCAGTATCCCAGACTTTGTTTCAGGCCCCCTCTTTCGAATCCGGTACTCCGGGCCTCCACTCAAGGTTCCACACCCATTCAAGGCTGAAGCAAGGTAAGTTACTCTTACCCTTGCATCCTTCGTTTCAATCATAACATGTATATAAAATTTTGCCTCCCTTTCGTTTACACCCTTTGAATCTATTTTTCTAGCTAATCTTTTTGTTCCTTGTTGCTTGAGTTCATTAAATATACTTTAATATTTAGTTTGGCCACAAGACAAAGGTTAACATGGCCTTAGGCCATGTTGCCATTTTATGTCCCAAATGAAAGAGACAAGGGGAAGAAAGACATGAAACGAAGCCTTAGGCTTCAGTACTAGCTTCCAGGTCCAACCAGAATGCATGCTCATGCTGACTTCCAAGCCCCAGAAAGGCAAAATCAGAAGATATTTGCACTAGGTCCATCCAGGATCGAAAGCCATAACTTGTTACTGTCAGTCTCAATTAAAGAAGGCAACAAAGCAACAAGGCAGGACCAGAAGGCACACCCAGCTGCTACCAGGCCCCAAATGAAAGGCACAACATGCTGGCCTCCAGGACCCAATCGAAAGACATAACATACTGGCCTCCAGGCCCCAATCGAAGGTCATGCCTTCACCCCTTTTTAGGCCAGATCGAAGAGAAACAGAAAGTGCAGAATTGAAGGGTTTTCTTCCCTAAATCGAAGGAGTTCATTTTTCTTGCTTTTACCTCATTTTTGCCTTTATATTTTCATACAATTCAATATGGTCGTAATAGTGTAGGATTTTATCTTTCTTCACTTTTGACTTTATACAAAATGTTAGTAATTAGGGTGTATAGAAAGATAAAATCAACAAGTAGACAACCCAAAAATCAAAGATAAAATGCATGCAATCAAATACACTTTACACACATGCACCCTTAGGGTAATTCTACTTGTTGCCTTATAAAAATGGTCATGTTATGCATGTGGGATATCTTAACAAAGATAATCACAAATACAAGATCATAGTCCCTCGATGACGCTACAAATATTGCCTTACAAATGATCTTAGTCCCTCGAAGAGAAATGCTAAGATATCTCACAACATTTCTATCATGACTATACGATGACCCACACCCACCCCTTTACATCCAAAGATAAAGCTTCTTATCAAATCGATGGTAAGATAGCAATATCAAAGGAAATGAAGAAATGAACTAAGACTTTTTGAGTAGGTAGATTGTTCTTAGTTGCTTGCTCAATTTCAAAACAAACACCAACACTTTCAAAAACACTTTCAAAACATTTTCCAAACAAAGAAACATTTTCAAAAAGATCAACACTTTGTATATGTTCTTACGAACGAGAACAATTACAACGTTTTCCTAAATGACGACGCCTTTTCAAAATACTTTCAGAAAAACCACACAAAGCATATTTTCAAACAAAAGCAAGTGATCTAGCAAGAAACTAAGAGCCCATAGATAACTATGGATGAAAAGGGTGCTAATACCTTCCCTTTTCATAATCTACCCCCGAACTCAAATAACCTCAAAGGTCTTTCCTGTTCTTTTCAGCCTTTCCTTTTGGATAAAAGAAAAGTCGGCGGCGACTCTTGCTATTCGCAACAATTACAATCAAACGCAAAACAACCAAGTCAGTTCTCCCATCGTATCACAGTACCCTTAGAAGGTAGGCTCCTTAATTTTGACATACGGTTGATATACCCTCCCAGAAGGTGGTTTCCTTAAGGGTATCATGAATAACACCAGAGGGAAAAGGCACAAGGGCCTCCCTTAGGTGGAGCCTCTTTACGGATCGAGACTTCCGTCTCAAAGTCGTGTAAGGTCTTTTCATGAGATTTTAGGTTAAGGCCGTAATAAAGAGTCATGGGTGACCTTCCAAAGTCCTACTCGTCAAGAGATTATCTCTCGATAAGTATTCCTTTTTCGAAAGTCCACTAACTCTAGGCGAAGTCGTCACATAAACTCGCAGGGATGATGTACCCCCTAAGCTAATAGACGAACCTTCTTTCTAAGGGTTATATTGAAAATATTTTTTGAAACAGAAACCCGCCACGCAGTAAATATACAATGATAAATATATACAAGAATAAATAAATGCAGTAAATAAATAAATAAAGAAAATAAATAAATGAATAAGTAAAATTAAAACCCAAAAAAACCTAAAACCTAAGTTTAAGGAGTCCCCAGCAGAGTCGCTAGCTGTAGCAACTAGATTTTTAATCAGAGTCGCCACTATTAGTTTTTATCCTAGGGAAGGGAATCTAACAGAAAACCCTAACTCACAGACAAAGATTCTAGGTTTCAAACTTCTTTAGATGAAAGGGAGGTGTTAGGCACCTTTCATCTATCTTGTTCACAAAGATACTAGGTTTTAGGTTTGAGTTGGGGAAACAGGATTTAAATTTTATTAGGAGAAAGGGTTTAAATTTTTTATAGGGGAGCTCACTACAATTTTTGATCGTATGCCTACGTATCCTCTTAAGAGGAATCAGAGTCCCAATTCGTAGTTCGTAGGGGGTTGGTGTTTTTTAGGGGCTACAAACGTACTTTGAATCACCTCGCATTTTGACCGAGAGTAATGATTGCAGAGATTTTGGCTAAATGCACGGTTAGTCAAAATTTGTTTGAAACCCTTTTTCAAAAAAATAATTCATTAGCTTAGTTTGTTGTGAAAAATAGTTTAATGATTTGTTAGTGTTTTTTAATCGTATTGGCTGCGAAATTCTTGAGTAATGCATGATATAAAAATTTAATGCAAATAATATAACAAAATAATATGCATTTTTGATATAAAAATAATTTGGATGACAATATAGTAATATTTAAATAGTAAATAAAGTATATTAATAATAATAATTAATAATAAGAATAATAATATTAATGAAAAAAATAATAATTATAATAATAATATATATAAAAAATAAGAAATAAATAATATTTACATATAATATAAAAATAATAATAATAAGAAAATAAAATTAATAAATAATAAATATAATAAGAAAAAAAATTAAAATATAATGATTATATAAAAAATATAGAAAATAATTAAGAATTACCAGGGGGTGCGTTTTCTAGTGAGCAAGTAAAAGAGGGGGGTGTCAAACACAGCCTAGGCTGGCCCAGTGTGCAAGGGGGTGTATTGTTGTTTTGAATTTAGAAAAATAGGCGGATGAGGGTGTGAAAACTATTAGGCTTAGGCCCAAACACATTTGGGGAGGTTCATGGAGATTGTCTATGCGAGGGTGTATGCATTATCGCGTGAGACTTGGCCAGATGGCCGTCTGCTCAGAATCACGTGGATGAGATCTGAGGGAGTATGGTAGTTAGAACGTACGCGTGGACACTGGAACATAACATAATATAATATTTTGTTTTTTTACATTTTTGTTTTCATTTTTCATGTGACAACATCTCCACCTTCTCTCTCTCTCTCTCTCTCTCTCATAAACCTCAAACCCTTCTTAACCCTTCTACAAACCCTAACGGCTAACCGGCGGCCAACCCCTCACTGCGACAGCATCAACCCAACCTTCTTTGCCGTAACCTAATCCTAACACCCCTAAATCAAAACCAAAAAAATCTGGTTTTTTTTTGTTTACCCCTTTTGAGCGATTTCCGGTTCTGAGCTCTTCGATTTGGCTAATCCCCTATTCTCCTTCTCTTTTACAGGTGGCCGTGGAGGCGATAAGAAGTTGGTGGATGCGGCGGAGGTCCACACGGTTAGGGTTTCAGAGATTGAAACCCCAACCATTCCCCTTTTCATCTTCAACACCGAGGAGCTTCTTCACGGCTTCACGTTTTCTTCCTAGTAATCGCCTCTGTTCTTCCAGTTTTTTTTCAGTTGTTCCTCTCTTCTTCTGTATTTCTTCCCCAAAAAACCCTCCTTTCTGTATATATTTTTGCTTAGTATTTATAGGCTTTAGTTTTAGGGTTTGTAGAACAAGAATCGTGGATTGAGATCTTGTACCATTGATTTCGTTATTTGTAATTTAATTGATTTCGTAGGTTTGATTGGATGTAATTGTATTCTGTATATTTTGTAAAAAGATCCAATTTAGAAATTTCTGCAACCTAAGATTTATATTGGAGATTTGATTATTTAACAAAGATTGAAATTGATTTTGTTTAGACATCGATTTTATTATCTTCTGAGATTGGATTTAATTTGGGTTTGATTCAGACTATAGTTGTTGATAAGGAACATGCGCATATCTTGGATAACTGATTGAAACAATAACTGTTTTTTGAATTGAGCTAGCGCTGCTATTTGATTTACTATCCATCCTGTCTCTAATCTGGGCCTTGCGCATTATTCCTACTTCAGCCTAACACATGCCAGCAAACGTTTCTATACTACTGGCCCAAGTGGTTTTCAAAACAGTTTTTTTCAAATAATCTTTAATAAAGGATCTTAAAACTCAACATCTAATAACCAAAAATTGCTCCAACAAAAATAACAAATAAAACATTAATTGGGCTTAACTAAATATTTTACTTACAGTCATAATCCAAATTGGGCTTGCACGTTAGTTTTCTTGTTTATAGCAAACAACTTTAAAAACTCAATTGGGCTTTAGTATTATCCAACAACATTAGTATATATTTTTTCTATAAAAAAAAAGAGAGCAAAAAATAATATCTTTTCCTATTCTTAACATCATATGGGCTATCTTAGTGGGCCTTAACCATACTCTCTTTTTTCTAACAACAACCAAAACTTTAACGGACCTAATTCTAATGGGCTTGCCAATTGTAATTTCAACCTCCCCCTTTTACCAATGACATTAACACTAAAAATTGCTTTTATTAATTAAAAATTAATTATTATTTGAATAATTTTCATTTTCGAATCGCATGGGCCTTTGGCCAACATGCTTTGCGAATGTGTTCACGGACACACGAGTCTTTCTGATTTAGAAATCCCCGCTTTCCCGAATTTAAAGTACACCCCCTAGTCTTGGATAAAGATGGGCCATCAGATACTGTTGTACCATCTTTAATTAAATATTTCTTCTTTTTTAATCTTGAAAAATAAAATCATCAACTTAGGACAAATTTAGGGTACGACAGCTGCCCCTATTCAATTATCTTCCAATCGAATAGCGCGAGAAAATGCGTGTCTGGCGCATTCTAATTGGGAGTTTATTGAATACTTGGAATACCAAAAATTTGTCCGACCAATCATAAGGTCATGCTGATATAGCATACCCTCATGAGTCTTGAGGAAATAGGCGGAGATGATGATATATCGCTCACTAGGGTTTGATTACGAGGCAGATAGTCTTGAGTGCAATCTTGTATGTCTTGGTTTGGTTTTGATTATTCACCCATTTGGAGGATGAATAAAACAAATAATTGATGATGCATGGTTGCTTGAAGACTGAGGCCATGGGTTATGCTCACGAATTGCTGTATGATATCTTAGACGATAAGCTAGATTTTTATTTTCTTTCGAGCATCGCTGCATGAAGTCTGAGGCAATGCTCTGTGTTACATAATAAAGAAACACATTACTGCATGAAGACTTAGGAAATGGGTTAGGTTCGTAAATCGATGCATGAAGTCTTAAGTGATAGGCTAGATTTTGGTTTTCGAGCATCACTGCATGATGTCTGAGGCGATGGTCTGTGTTGCAGAATAAAGAAACACATTGTTGCATGAAGTCTTAGGCAATGGGTTTGGTTCGCAAATCGCTGCGTGAAGTCTGAGGCGATAAGCTAAATTTGGTTTTCGGACATCGCTGCATGAAGTCTTAGGCAATGGCCCGTGTCGTGGAATAAGGGAACACACTGCTGCATGAAGACTTGGGCAATGGGTTAGGTTCGCAAATCACTGCGTGAAGTTTGAGGTGATAAGATAAATTTGGTTTTCAAACATCGCTACATGAAGTCTTAGGCGGTGGTCTGTGTCGCAAAATAAAGAAACACATTGCTGCATGAAGTCTGAGGCAATGGGTTAGGTTCGTAAATCGCTGCGTGAAGTCTGAGGCGATAAGCTAAATTTGGTTTTCGAACATCGTTGCGTGAAGTCTTAGGCGATGGTCTGTGTCGCAGAATAAAGGAATGCACTGCTGCATAAAGACTTAGGTAATGGGATGAACGTGTCACGGCATGAAGACTTAGGTGATGGGTTGAATCGTAGGAGAAGTGTTTTGTTGGTTGACCCTTAGATAGCTAAATCGAGGGTGAGACTGTTTGTTTACTATGTGATACAGGCGTATGCTGCCTGATACCGGGATGGAACCCTGAGCATATATGTATTAAATGTATGTGTATGCATGATGTTTGGCATTAATATGGAACCCTGAATATATGTGTATTGTATGAAAAAATGTATAGTGTATGTATGCTTTGGATATGCAAAGTGTATGTATGAAATGTGTGTAAGATGGGCGTATGCCTTGAAATGTTATGAAGACTATTTCTGGCATTCTCTCTTTTAAACCATTGGCTTAGAGTTACCAATCCCCTGGCGTTGTATGTTGTGTCGTCGTAGCTTTGTTGAATTTGAACACAATGAACAATGTTAGCAAAATTTTAAACATTGATTTTTCTGTATTGTAAGTGCAGGTGTAGACGTAGACGTATGTATTGGCATATGCGTAGATTTGTATGTTGTAAGCGCAGGCGTAAGCCTAGATGTTGTACCCCAAAATTTTCCCTCTCATTTCTCAAGAAATCTCTCATAAAATCTCCATTGATTCAAGACTACACAAGGTTTGATCAGCTCAAGACACCTCCTTAAACACTGACCACTCAAAATTAGGGTTTGAGTTTGTACAAAGATAATTGAACTTCTAATGCCTTATATGACTTTCATGGATCATTTTGGATCCCCAAGATTTCTCATGTCAAGTTTCAAGCTTTGGATCACATTTTTGCTCAGTCAGTTGATCAGTTGACCTAAAAATCTACTATAATAGGGAAAAGTCAATTGTGGTCAATTTGCATTCAAACTTCGTAATTTTTTATCCATATCAACATTATGAACTCATATATGTAAATTGATCAAGTTTGGGTCATAATTCCTCAAAGAAATTTGATCAGAACACCAAAAGGGGAAAATGGTCAAAATTAGGGTTTTGATTGAGTAGGCTTAGTTCTTGACTTTTGACCAAGAAAATGAATTATTGGTTTAAGACATGATCTTAAGGATTCAAATGCACCATCTTGACCTAATTTCATAGTTCAAATCACCTCTCAAGATCATTGAATTGATGGATGAATTTCAGTCAACTGATGAAAAGTCAATTGTACACTGAAAAGTCAAACTTTGACTTTTTGATCAAAATCAAGTTTCAAAAATCATATTTCGTCAAGACGTGTCAAAATATGAAATTTGTTCATCAAGAAATTAAAAAGTCAAAATTATCTTTGAAAAGTCAAAATTCTAGGACTTGGAAATTTTTCTAAGTGTTAGAAAGTTAATATTTTTCATAACTTTGTGCCAAATTTCCACCATGATGCAAGATGATTCAAGGAAAACTTCCAACATGAAAGTTGTATATCTAAATGAGATATAAAACTTTTTAGAAGGAATCAAGTTCTAAAAATTCTTGGGTTTCAAGTTATTGATTCAAGAAGTCATGTACATAATACTAAAAATACTTAGTGAAATTTTGAGTATTTTAGTCAGGATTTTGACCTAACTTCATGGCAACTTTTCACCTAGTTACAAATTGAATCATCAAAAATGTCAAACATGAAGGTTGTATGGGATGTTACAAGATTTCAAAAATGTCCAAGAACTCATCAATACCATACTTGAGCTAAGAGAATCGAAGGCAAGAAGTTAGGGGTTCAAACTTGTTTTACAAGACATATTTTGTGATGAACATGAACCAAACCATAGCCATGCTGCATAATCCTCACTTTGCAGGCCTCAAACTTGTTTTTCACTCCATAATTAATGGTTTAAACAACTGATTATGCCCTTATCCAAGTGTTTCAAGCTTTGTCCAAACCAATTTTCCATTTTTGGAAGAAAGTTCACACTTCCATTTTGGAAAAGTGGCTTTAATGACAATGTCAACTCTTCTTGATCCCCTACATTGTTGCTTCTGACTTCAAAACATTTCAAATCAAGAAGAAACATATTTATAGCCTGCTAACCACCCTACAAATCCTTGTACTTCACATTGAAACCATGTTTGTCAACTTTGCTTCAAAATCAAGTAACCAAGCCATAACATGTGATCTCAAATTCTGAGTTGTTTCAAGTCTCAAAACCTTTTGCCTATAAGTAAATACACTATTTGCAAGCTAAAATGGGAGATTCTTAAGCCCTAAAACCCTCTCAAAGTCAGGATTTCATAAACAATATCCATTGTTGCACTTTCTGGCCAGAAATCCCAAACACCTAATCAACTCGTGCGTTTCTTGGCCTTTCACTTCCAAAAGTTCCTAAAATCATCTACAAACAATCCCACACCCTGTTACATGACTGTAACATCTCCATCACCTTCCTCCATAACCAAAAAATAGAGCTTGCATCTTGACTTCTCTAGCACGACTCAAGCACTCCCATCATCAAGTAAGGGTTGCATTAGCTTCCTGGAAACTTGAGGAAGCTAACGTGATCATCACCATAAAACAAGCTCAAACTCATTTCACGATTTCCAGTTTTTGAGGTATTTTTCTGAACTTTCATCTCTTCATTTTGGCATTTTTAGGGTTTCATTTTCAAAGACAAAATGTAGATATCATTGCCCTGAAGCTGTACATATCCATAATCTTCATTTATTTTGCCTGAGCTTAGAGAATTTTAAGTTTGAATCTCTGAAAAAGGTTAGGTCAGAATTTGGTACTTTTAGAAATACATGCTCATCTTTGATTGATAGTCCAAATTTTTTACATGTCTGAAATCCTGGTAAAATTTCTAACAAGTTGATGTTGGAAGTTTTGAGAATGGATGAGAAATGAATGAGATACAGGGACCCTGGATCGAGGTTGAAGATGAAGTTCATTTCTAGGAATGGATTTCTAATATATATATTTATGGTTTTGTTTAAGTTAACGGATGTATAGCCCCCCCAGCGGTAAGGAAGCGCACGTTTATGGTCAAGGGCATGGGTTCAAGTCCCAGCGATGCCATTTTTTCCCATTTTTTTTCCAACATTTTCTTTTGTTTGTTTCAAAGAATAGCGCGTCTGGGCCTCCTTTGATGGGCCTGATCCACTTTAATGCACAACACCCCCATCTTACTTGCTCCAGCGCAGGCCCAATGTTTCTTATTTTCTTTTCTTTTGCTGACCAACAAAAACAACATTAATGGGCCAAACTCAAAAACTGTTTTACTCCTAAACACCTCAATTCAAATTTCACCCCTCTGACTTTAACTTTTATATTATATTATATTTTATTATAATAATAATAATTATTTTTATTAATAAAAATCCAAAAAAATAGTTTATTTATTTATCTATCTAATATACTTATATTCTCTTATTTTTATTTCCTTTTTTTTAAACTAAAAAAGAATAAAAAATATTTTCTTAAACAAATTTAATTATTTTCTTAAGTAAATTAGTAATTATATTTAGGTTTAGTTATTTTCTTTTTAATTAAAATTAACTTAAAATTTAGGTTTTCTTTTAATTAATTAATTTCCATACTATTTTGATTAAATAAAAAACTTTTTTCATAAAAAACCCTAAAAATGCTTTCTTGATTAATTTTATTTCTTTTAAACTAGGGTTTAATTTTACTTATTTTAATTAATTATTTTCTTTTAGATAATTAGGTTAAAACCATTTTCCTTAACAAAATCTAAACAAAAATCCATTTCTTTTTCATTTATATCCTTGTACATTATATTCCTTTCAATTCTTGTACATTATTCAAGTTTCAATATGGTTGTAATAGATAATTTGGTTTAATTTCTTGCAATCCCCATTTGTAAATTTGTATACCCCATCCTCAAATGATGTAATAGCGTAGTAAATTTACTTTCTGCAATTTATCGCTTTCATATCAATGCTAGTAAATTAGGGTTTGTATGGAAAGATAAAATCAATGCTTAGAGAACCCTAATTCAAGATAAACAATACATGCAAATAAAACACACTATTCACACATGCACCCCTAAGGTTAACTCCACTTGTTGCCTAAAAAATTGTCATGTTACGCATGTGGAATGTCTTAGTAAAAACAATAAAAATACAAGATCATAGTCCCTCGATGACGCTACGAATGTTGCCTTACAAATGATCTTAGTACCTCAACAGAAATGCTAAGATATCTCACAACATTGCTATCATGACTATACAATGACCCACGCCCGTCCCTTTACATCCAAAGATAAGGCTTCTTACCAATCAATGGTAAGATATCAATATCAAAGGAAAGGAGAGAAATGAACAAAAAACTTTTGAGTAGGTAGAAACATTCTTAGTTGCTTGCTCACTTTTAAAACAAACACACATCAAACACTTAAAAAAAACACACACACACCAAACACTTTCAAAACATGAAATATTTTCAAAAGTCCAACACTTTGTATACGTTCTTACAAGACGAGAACCATTACAAAGTTTTCCTAAACGAAGGTGCCTTTTCAAAAATATTTTCAAAAACCACCACAAAGCATATTTTCAAACAAAGCAAGTGATCTAGCAAGAAACTAAGATCCCATAGATAACTATGAATGAAAAGGGTGCTAATACCTTCCCTTTTCATAATCTACCCCCCGAACTCAAGAAAATATCTGAAAGGTCTTTCCTGTTCTTTTCAGCCTTTCCTTATTGGATAAAAGAAAATTCGGTGGCGACTCTTACAAACCGCAACATTGTGATAAAACACAAAACATCCCAAGTCAGTTCTCCTACCGTATCACAGAACTGGCGACTCTGTTGGGGAAACCCTTAAAAAGTGGGGTTACCTTCGGGTTAGTTCACCTTTATTTGCTTTCATTGTTTGACTTGCTTGCTTTACATTTTGGTTCCTTGTTTGGGCTTGTTTTGATCCTCTACCCGGATCCGGGATACCTTATAGGTAAGTAGCAATATATTGTGGAAACTATGCGAGGTATACCGACATGGTCTAAGCAATAGCTACGTTGGAGTGACACATTTGTTGGTACTGGTAGCCCTTGAGTAGTCAAGGAGAATACGGGGCCGCTGTGTGGTGTCCTTAAGCACTAACTGACTTTATAACCTTTACTTGACCAACTTGGCCATTAGGAAGTAGTGAGATAGCCGGATTTGGTACAGTCTGAAGTTGGTTGATACTCGATACTACGCTCATTGAGATCGGATTTCACGGGATATTTGGTCTCCATTAAAGAGGCTTGTGCTGAAATAATGCCCAATGAGAAAGATCAGTGATATTGAGATCCCTTAGAACCCTATTACCATTACTAGGACAGGTTGAGCCAACTAAAGTTCAAAAGGATATTTACCTATCAAACTCCATGCAAGCCTAAACCTAAGGACTTGTTTGCTTTGTGTGTACATAAAAACTTGCTTACTTGTACATAACATCATGACATCATACCATAGCATTTTCAATAAACATTTCAAGGGTCTCAAGGGCCTATGATGCAGGTTCACGTTGAACCAGACGTCTATCAAGGGGAAAGAGGATTTATTTTCCTCTAACCAAACATCGTCAAGACCAAAGCACGGTAACTTGAGTCAAGGGCTATGACCCACTTGACATGGTGAGCTTGATTCTCGTGGAAGGAAATCCACCGATACAAAGTTTTCCAATCAAAGCTGTTGATCAACGTTTAAATTCTAACATCTTCTTGTATTTACCCCGTGAGATCCTTGAAAACATTGCATCCACATATCATGCATGTCATCATAACAGGTTTTACCGTACAAGTTTCCTTATCTTCTTACTATTTATTTCAGTAGAGATGGATCTAGAGCAAACAGTTAAAGATCTCCAAGCTCAAAATGCTCAATTCCAGCAAGCACTCATGAACTTGGCCAAGGGGCAGGAAGATCTGAAAACATTCTTCACCAAAGAGAGCAAGAAGAAGGAAAAGTCTGTCACCCTCAACGTGAGAATAAGGTCCAAGGGGCATGCCTAGCTAGCTCAAAGAGAAGATGCTTCTTCTAAAGACAGTCAAGAAGAGGAAGTTGGAAGCATTAGAGCTACCATAACTACTAATGACGAAGACACTTCTAAGGAGAGGTATCCACCAGCGGATGAAAAATACAAAAAGCTTGAAGACAGACTAAAAGTTGTGGAGATCCAAGCTATGCCTGGTTTGGACTTAAGAGACATGGGTTTGGTTTCTGGAGTGGTCATCCCACCAAAGTTCAAAATCCCTACCTTTTCCACGTATGATGGAGTCTCTTGTCCTAAGATGCATCTAAAGTCTTATGTCCGCAATATTCAACCATACACAACTGATCAGAAGCTTTGGATCCACTTATTTCAAGAGAGTTTAGATGGGACACAACTTAAGTGGTTCTATCAATTGGAGAGTTCCCATATTCACACTTGGGAAGATATAGCTGCTGCTTTTTACAAGCAATACAAGTACAATACTGATCTTGCACCAACTCGGGTGCAGTTGCAGAATATGGCCATGCGTTCCAACGAGGGCTTCAAAGAATACGCCCAAAAGTAGAGAGACCTGGCTGGCTGGGTGTAGCCACCCTTAGCTGATATGGAACTGATTGACATTTTTATGGGAACTTTGATGGGACCTTTCTTTAATCATCTAATCAGAAGATCCTTAGTCGAGTTCACCGAGATAATACTGACTGGCGAAAGGGTCGAAACTGGCATCAAAAGTGGAAAGATCCAAGGAGCTACATCCTTCGATGCTCAGAAAAGGCCATACAATGGGAAGAAAGAGTCAAATGTTGTTTACGGCCAAAAGGGTCCTAACCAAAACCATCATGACCAACATGTGGGGGCAGTCCTGATCTCTAATTCTGCATCAGTGCAACAATGGCAACAGGGGCATCAACGTAAGGAGGTCGCTCATAAAATACAATTCACTAAGATCAACATATCACCGCTCAAGCGCTACAACACATGTTGAAAGAAGAGTTGATTATGTTAAAGGCTCCTCTCTGGTACCCCAACACTTCTTCTCCCACCTATCATCCTAATGAAAGGTGCGCATACCACTCTGACAGTCCTTGACACGACATGAACAACTGTTAGGATCTGAAGAACAAGATCCAAGACATGATTTATGCGAATGAGATTGAGTTCGACCCTTCAGGGGCTCCTAACGTGATCACTGCTCCTTTTCCAAATCATTAAGAGCGCTTTGTTCATTTTTGAATTTTCAATTGTAATCTCTTTTGCTTGTTCAAACACTTATTTATTAATGTCAAACTTTGTTTCATTAATGCACTACATATGTTTGTCTTGAATTGATCCATTCATTTTCATTACATTTAAACTATGTTGTTTACTCCCTTTATGATATTCAACTCTTGTTTCAAAAGTTACAAGCCTTTAGAGGGAGGATGACAAAAACAATGCCTTAATCTCATACAGTATGCTTTTGGACAGACCTTGCTGACGATGTACATGCGTTCTTTCAAAATCCTAAACACTGGAGTTATAAGGAAGATAATCCCTAGTCAACCCCTTTGAGCCAAATAAGTAGGAGTTTCCTTTTTACATAAATTGAAACCTTTAATCAAAACCTGGGACATGGTAGTGTCTCGGTTAATTCAAATGCGCGTTCAGTCGTAAACTTTCACTTCATATACAACGAATGACATCAAGAAAAAAACATTTCTCTGGAATAAAAAAACGGTGATAGTTTCCTATCACATAGGCAATCATTATCTCTCAAAAAGAAAATCCCACTAAGTCAAAACCTACGAAGGAGACTTAAGAAAAACTGGGGCATCCCGCTGACTGTGATCTCAAAAAACAAGAACAGTCAAGCAAAATCAGGGATAATAAACCAAAAAGAGGTCATTACAGATCCTCTACCAACATGAAAAATGTTGCAAAAATGACTGCCTTCTGATAAACTAAAGTTGTCTGAACCATCATCAAAACGTCATTGAAGTTCGAACCTACAATTAACTGAGTTTAGAACTGAAAAACATCACGAAGAATGGGTGGGTACAAATAAAATTTGAGTCTTTACCCTTTGTTTCTTAAACCATGAACCAGGCCACATTAAAACCCTTCAAAATTCCTAATTGAAGCATGGGTTAATTCGAAAGCATATTGTTACAAAAGGTATCCTAACTCCTGTAAGGCTTTACTCTAAATCCTGAGTTGAATTTTCCTGCAAAAATTCTTTTATCTGCCAAAACGCATTTTCAAAACTTCAAAGACAAACATAATCTTTGCATTATTTGAATATCTCTGTTTGCATATGGCTATTTGTTTGACGACAAAGAAATTCGCACGATGATTATCCAGTGAACAAAAAACTCTCTCAATGAACAAAATCATTTCAAGCGGGAAGACGCCTCCAATAATAGATTTCCTATAAGCAGTGGGCATGACGTGTCACTATCCAACACATCTGGGGCAGTCCAGTCAAGATTCCAAGAAGTCTCTCAAGAAATGCTGAATATATCAGGGGCAGGTCTCCGTCTGAATCACTTGGGGCATTGAGCATGAATCCCAACAAAAGGTTAGGTACAGTCAAACATTTCCTGGAAGTGCCACAAACACCTACTACTAGAGGCAGTGACAAATCCACCTCAAATTCCTTTTCATAGGGTGATCCCTAGCCAGGGTTTCAATCTCTGAAAAACTCTCCCCAACTGAGTTGGTCTCAAGAGGAACCCTAGAGGATTTATGCCAAAAGAAGACACCTCCCTAACAGACTAGCGACAAAGTTTATTTCCCCAACAAACTACCGATTCCCAAGTTTGAGTTTGCCTCTCTAACTATTATAGATCAAGGGACCACAACTCCTCTTCCCCAGTAAACTGCACTACAATCCCCAACAAGTTACTATGAAGCCTGGACGTGACAAGATATCAGTTCAACTTCTTCCTTTCAAATTTTGTTATGAAGCCTGGAATCCGACCAAATAACAATCAAATTCAGTAAGTTACTGTGAATCCTGGACCCGACCAGATATCAGTTCAACTTCATCCTTTCTAGCAAGTTACTGCAAAGACTGGAATCTGACAGATAACAGTTAACTTCTTTATCCCCAGCACGTTGTTGTGAAGCTGGGAATCTGACCAGATAACAGCTAAACTTTCTTTCTCTCTATTCGAGAGATAACTCTCCAGTAGAGAAACAGCCAACTGAGGCTCCTGAACTCCTTTTCCCAAGCCGAAATCGACGTCCTCCATAGAGTTTTCTTCTCAAACGAAATCAGTATTCCCCAATGGAGTTTCTCCTCAAACAACAAAACAGGAATTACCAGTGGAAACATCCTAAAACAAGGTCCAAAGAGGAGCATACTCTTCATCCACAACAACGGTCTGGGATTTTCCCAAAGCTCCCCAGCATTTGTCAAGGATTTATTTTCCCAGACAAAGTTACATTTCAACAATGCTTCACATTCATACATCATATAACATACATGATATATGCATACATCATAGCTTCATTTTGAGAACATCATTAAATAATGCATTTCATACATCATGACATTGCATATAACTAACATTTTACCTTTTCAGGAAAAGGTCAATCAACAGATAGCTATCATCAACAATTTTCCACAGTTCCATATTAATACCTGTAGCAATCCAGGAAAACTATCTGAGAACAACTGATTGTATATTAATACATGTAACAAGCCAAGAAAGCTATCTACATGAGCAGATTGAATATTAATAGATGTAACAAGCCAGGAAAACTATCTTTCTTTCTGAGATCAGAGATTAATACCTGAAAAAAGACAGGGTAATTATCTACACGACCAGCTGAAGCAATCCTATACGGGCTCCTTCCTATACACTCTTCTAGAAACAATTCAGATGCGATCCAGATATGGCTGACATTCTGACACTTACTCCAAATTCCCTCTAGAAACAGTTCAGATGCAATCCATATATGGCTGATATTCTAATACTTACTCCAGATCCCCTCTAGAAAGATTTCAGATGCGATCCAGATATGGCTGACATTCTGATACTTACTCAAGATTTCTTCTAGAAACAGTTCAGATATAATCAAGAGATGGATATTATTCTAATAATTACTCCAGATTTCTTCTAGAAATAGTTCAAATACGATCCAGTGACGAATATTATTCTGATACTTATTCCATATTTTTATCCTAAATAAAATCCAAATACGATCCAAATACGGATTCTATTCTGCCACTTATTCAACATACCTTTCAAATACAGTCCAGATACGATCCAGATACGGATGCTATTATGCCACTCATTTAATATACCTTTCAAATACAGTCCAGATACGATCCAGATATGGATGCTATTCAGCCACTCATTCAACATACCTTTCAAATACAGTCCAGATACAATCCAGATACAAATGCTATTCTTCCACTCATTCAATATAACTTTCAAATACAGTCCAGATACGATCCAGATACGGATGCTATCCTGCCACTCATTCAACATACATTTCAAATACAGTCCAGATACGATCCAGATACGAATGTTATTTTGTCACTCATTCAACATACCTTTCAAATACAATCCAGATACAATCCAGATACGGATACTATTCGGTCACTCATTCAGCATACCTTTCAAATACATTCCAGATACGATCCAGATATGGATGTCATTCTGACACTCATTCAGTACATCTTTCAGATACGAGTCAGATACAATCCATTTATGGATATTATTCTGATACTCATTATAACACGGTGGGAGAACTGACTTGGAATGTTTTTGCGTTTTATCGCAAATGTTACGGTTAGCAAGAGTCGCCACCGGCTTTTCCTTTATCTAAAAGGAAAGGTTGAAAAGAACAGGAAAGACCTTTGAGATGTTTTATTGAGTTCAGGGGTAGATTATTAAAGGGGAAGGTTTTAGACCCATTTTCATCCATATTTATCTACGGGCTCTTAGCTGCTTGCTAGATCACTTGCTTTTGTTTGAAAATGTGTTTTGTGTGGTTTTTGAAAGTATTTTGAAAAGGCGTCATCGTTTAGGCAAACTTTGTAATAGTTCTCATTCGTAAGAATGTATACAAAGTGTTAATCTTTAGAAAATGTTTTAAGTTTGAAGATGTTTTGAAAGTGTTGGTGTTTGTTTTGAAAATAACAAGGGTGTTTTGATTTGAAATTGAGCAAGAAACTAGGAACGCTCTACCTACTCAAAAAAGTCTTTCTTGTTTATTTCCTCTTTCCTTTGACATTGTTATTTTACCATGGATTTGTAAGTAACCTTATATTTGGATGTAAAGGGACGGACGTGGGTCATCGTATAGCCATGATAACAATGTTGTGAGATATCTTAGCAATTATCTTTGAGGGACTAAGATCATTTTGAAAAGGCAACATTGATAGCGTCATCGAGGGACTATGATCTTGTATTTTGATTTGTTTTTGCTAAGATACCCCACATGCATAACATGGCTATTTTATAAGGCAACAAAGTGGATTTACCCTAAGGGTGTAAGTATGCAAGTGTGTTGATTTACATGCATTATTTTGTCTTGATTAGGGTTTGCTAATCATTGGTTTTAGTCTTTCCATACAAACCCTAACTACTAGCATTTATATAAAGCGATAAATTGCGGAAAGTAAATATTCTACGCTATTACATTATTTGGGGGATGGGGTATACATTTTTACAAATGGGGATTGCAATAATTTTAAATCTAATTAACTATTACAACCATATTGAACAATATACAAGAACTAAAATAATAATGTACAAGCATGAATAAATGAGAAAGAGTATGAATTTGTTTGGATTTTTGTTAAGAAATGTTTTGTTTATTTTAAACTAAATAAACTAGAAGAAAATATTTAACCTAAAGAAATAAGAAAAATTAATTAAGTTAATAAGAGAAGAAAAGTTTTTTTAGGTTTTTTATGAAAGAGGTTTTGAATATTAAACTAGTATTAATTAAATAAAAGGAACTAGGTCTCCTAAATTAATCTTAATTAAAAAAAAACCTAAGTCTATTATTACTTAAATAAAAAAAGAAATTAATTTGTTAAAGAAACATGTTTTTTGTCTTTGTCTTTTTAGTCTTAAAAGAAATAAAATATAAACATATTATTACCTAAATAATAAATAAATTATTTTTTGGGATTTTCACTAATAAAACTAAATATTATGATAATATTAATAATAATAAAAATAAAAAAAGATAAATAAAAATAAAAATGTAAAAGGGTAAGTCAGGGGGTGAAAAAAATTAATTTGTGGTGTTTTCAAGTAAAAAACAGTTTTGTGACTAAGCCTGGCCCATTAGCATTTTTGAAATCAGAAACAAAAAAAAGGTTGGGCTGCATGTATATAAACAAACAGGGGTGTGATGTTCAGCAAAAATAGAGGAAGCCCAAAGGGGGAGGCCCAGCGCTGCAAAGGGAAAAGAGAAGAAAAATGGGAAAAAAAAGAAATAAAAGGTAGCGCACTGGGTGTTGAATCCACCCCCTCTTGGTTACCAGCGCGCTGCCTTACCACTGGGGTGGCTATACATCTGTTTATTAAAATGAAATGATAAATACATAACACATAATACTTCCAAGGCTTGTACTTCGTCTTCAACCTTCAGCCAACCAGAGTTCCTGTAACTTGTTCATCTCTCAACAAAAATGGAAAGTACAAACATGAAAGTTGTGGCATTTCTTCCCACAAATCCAACCATATAAATAACTAAAACTATAAATCCAAGATGAGTGAGAATTTTTCTGGCCCTAATTTAAAACCTAAAAATTTCAGAAACTTCAACTCCAAAATTCTCTAAGCTCAGGCCATATAAATACAAACTATGGATATGTAAAGCTTTGTGGCAATGAGGTCTACATTTTATCTTTGAAAATGAAAGCTTAACAATTCCTATATGAGGAGTTCAAAAATCAGAAAACTCATTTGCAAGAGGGTGTCGTGTTTTGAGTTGGAGCAACTTTTAATGAGTTCTAGTGATTGGGTTAGCTTCCTCAAGTTCCCAGGAAGCTAATGTGATGCTTGGCTTGAGCTGAAAGTGGCTGAGGAGTTCTGGAGAAGTCAAGTTGCAGACCCCTGTTTTTGAAAATGGAACTTGATGATGGAAGTGTTACAGTTGGGCAAAAGGACTTTGGATAGTTTGTATTTGATGTTTAGAAGCTTTAGGAACCAAAAGGCTTGGAAACGCACGAGGGAGATGCGAGTTTCAAGTTTTTGGTCAAATTATGCAACAATGGAGTTTTTGTGTGTGATTATGAGTTCTAGGGAGTTTCAGGGCTTAAGCATGCGTGTGTTATCTTGCAAATAGTGTATGTATTTATAGGCAAGAGGTTTTGTGTTCTACAACATGTCAGAATTTGAATTTACATGTTGTAAAACCTTTACTTGTTTTTGAAGGAAACATGATAAACATCTTCCCAAAGCTTGTACCATGCTATTATAGAGTGATTGAACTTTAAACAAGCTTATTTTTTACTTGTAGATGTTGTGTGTGTAGAAGGATCCATTGAGAGGCTCAATAAGGGTTGACATTTGCAAAAACATACTTTTCAAAAATGGAAGTGTTGCCTTTCTTCCAAAAATGGAAATGCAACTTGGATAAAGGTTCAAATGCTTGGACAATGGCTCAATATGTTGTGTAAACATTTAATTAAGGAGTGAATTGCAAGTTAGAAGCCTGAAAAGTGAGATTATGCAGTATGGCTATGTGATTTGGTCCATTGTGCATCACAAATTCTGCCTTGTAGAATAACTTGAAACCCTAACTTCTGGCCTTCGATTCTCCTTGCTCAAAAATGATCTCAAGAAGTTCTTGGACATTTTGGAAATCTTGTAATGTGATCTACAATCCCTCTTTGAATCAGTTTTTCAAAATCCAAATGGAACTATGTGAAACTTGGCCCAGAAGTTAGGTCAAAATCCTGATCAAAATGCTCAAAATTTCACTAAGTGTTTTAGTTTCATGACCATGATTTCATGAATTAATGACTTGAAATCCATAAATTTCTAGGAGGAGTTGTGTTCAGCAATGTTTTATATATTCTTGAGATCTACAACTTTCATGTTGAAAGTTTCCTTTGAATCATCTTGCATCATAGTGAAAAATTGGCTCAAAGTTGTGAAAAAATATGAAGTTTTCAACACATAGAAAAATTTCTATGTTTGGAAACTTTGACTTTTCAAAATAAAATCTTGAATTTTTGATTTCTTGATGAACAAGTTTCATATTTTGACATGTTTTGATGAATTGTGATCTTTGACACTTGATTTTGACCAAAAAGTCAAAGTTTGACTTTTCACTGTATCAGTTGACTTTTGATCAGTTGACTGAAAATCAACTATCAATCAATTGATCTTGAGGGAAGTTTTGAGTCATAACATTAGGTGAAAATGATGCATTTGAAACCTTTAGATCATGTCTCAAACCAATTAACAATTTGCTAGGTCAAAAATCAGAAATTGCCCTTTCTTAGTTAAAACCTTAATTTTGACCATTTTGCCCTTTTGATGATTTGATCAAATATCTTGAGGAATTATGGTCCAAACTTGATCAAATTACATATATGAGTTCATAATATTGATATGGATAAAAAATTGTGAAGTTTGACTCTAAATTGGCCACAATTGACTTTTTCCCCAATACAGCTGATTTTTAGGTCAACTGATCAATTGACTGAGCAAAAATGTTATCCAAGACTCGAAACTTGACATCAGCAATCTTGAGGGTCCATAATGATCCATGAAAGTCATATGAGTCATTAAAAGTTCAATTATCCTTGTGCAATCTCAAACCCTAATTTTCAATCATCAGAGCTTGATGAGGTGTCTTGAGCTGATCAACCCTAGTGCAGTCTTGAACCAAAGGAGATATTATGATAAATTACTTGATAAATGAGAGGGAAAATTTTGGGGTACAACAACTGCCCCTGTTCAATCTTCTTAAACCTGAAGATTTAGATTGGCGGACCCGCCATTCGTGACTTGAAGGTGGAAGATGATTGAACACTAGAGTGCCCAGAAATTTGCACTCGAAGATGAATTGTGAATGGGCTTATAGATGCCATTTGGAGGAATGGGGGAGATTTTCCAGAGATGGGCTTATAGATGCCATCTAAAGGTGACTGTTGACAGAAAATGGACTAAGTCTGAACTTGATTTCAACTGGAAAAGAATCAGAATAAATATTTAGAGCAATTTATCTGAAACTAGCAGAAGTCTTGTATGTTGTTTGACTGGGAAGAATCAGAATAAATCTTGGAGCAATTTATCTGAACCAGAAATTTTCATTTGGAAAGTATCAGGATAAACCGTTGAGAGGTTTAAACTGAACCAAATAGGTCTTGAATATTCTTTAACTGGAGAGAATCAAAGTATATCTTTGAGCGATTTATCTAAACCAGAGAAAGTGCCTACTAGGAAAGAATCAGAATAAATTGTCGAGAGATTTATCTGAACCAACAGGGATTTGGAGAAGAATTAGAATAAATCGTTGAGAGATTCATCTGAACTAGAGAAGACGTATGCAGAAAAGCAACAGAATAAACCGTATAGATATTTAAACTGAACTGACAGGGATCTGGAGAAGAATCAGAATAAATTGTTGAGAGATTTATCTGAACCAAAGAAAACGTCTGCAGGAAAGAATAAGAATAAACCGTTGAGAGATTTAAACTGAACCGGAAGGGATCTGGAGAAGAATCATAACAAATCATTTAGAGATTTATCTGAACCAGAGAAAACGCTTGAATCAAGAAAGTGTCTGCGGGAAAGAATCAGAATAAACCATTGGGAGATATAAACTGAACCGGCAGAGATCTGGAGAAGAATCCGAATATATCGTTGAGAGATTTATTTGAACTAGAGAAGACGTCTGAACCAGAAAAAGAATCTGCAAGAAAGAATCAGAATAAACCATTGAGAGATTTAAACTGAACCAACAGGGGTCTGAAGGAAATATCTGTTATGTAGATGGTCGAGCAGTCCTTTCTCGGGAATTGATCTATAATTGACTTGTTGAAAATTTGACGATAATTTTCTGTTGATTGATCTTTCCTGAAAAGGTGGAGGGTTAGTTGCATGCAATTCCATGATGTATGAAATGCACGGTATAATGATGTTTCTCAAAATAAATGAGATCGCGATGTATGTATCTGTGTTGTCAATGCTATGACGTATGGACACAATAATTGTTATACCGCAGTGTTGCTGGAGTTGGGGAAAATAAATCCCTAAGTACTGCTGGGAATGAGGAGTGTAAGTATTCATATTTGGAAGTTGAAATGTTGATGGATGAGTTTCCATTTATTAGAGAAATAAACTCTGTTGTGGAAGGGAAACACCGTGCATTACTTGTGGACCGGTGAAATTCTACTGGGGAATCCTGAGAAACTGGGCGACTTTCACTGGTGAATCTTTGGAGCGGTAACTGGAAGTTTTGTTCCGTCGGGGATGTGAGAGAACTTGATACCATTAGGCTGTATACTGGAGATACGTTAGCGATCTTGTAGTGGGATGTCCTGGTTTCCGCTCTTGCTGGAAAAAGTACCTGCGGGGGGTTTTGTGGAATGGTCTATAAATATGATCCTATTTCTTAAAGCCATTAGTGTTTGTCTTTCTATTTTCTGTTCCTCTTTTTTTTTGCTCATTTGTAAACAGTAGTCATGTTCAAATGCATATGTTCAAAAATAATCATTGGACGTTTTTGCAAACAAAACACAGAAATAACAGAAAAACAGATAGTTTTTCACTTTCAAAGGAATATCTTTTTATTAACTTGAATGAGTATTTTCTGTACAACGAGACGAACATCCTAGTAAGGGAGTGTCGTCGTAGAAAATGAAAATTGATACAAAGAAAAGATAGCTATGTGAAATGATCCCATGGGGTTCCCATTCTGCTATATCCTTCATGTCTTTGAGCGTCTCGTCCACTTGCTGCTTTGTCCGAAGCTGATTGGATTGATTAGAACCGTTTGAGTTTGTCAGTCGATACTGAAGGTTGTCTATAAGGTGATTCAATGGGACATAGTCCTACGCTTTAATTCCCTAACTTTTTCCTGGACCGCCATTTCGGGTTTTCAGCCCACCGGGATACCCTTTTTTGCCCAAGCCGCCCTTTCGGGTTTTCAGCTTGCCGGGTGTATAATTTTTTTTTGTATTTTATCCCTATTTTTTGCCTGAACCTTTTCAATTCTCCAGGATGCCCTAATTTTTTCCTAGGCCAGTCGACCTAGCGGGTCTTTATTCATGCGTAGTATCTTTTGACTATGTCCGCGTTTACAAGATGCGGAAGGTCGTCGCCATCCATCGTGGTTAAGATCATTGCTCCACCAGAGAATATGCTTTTGATCACAAATGGTCCTTCGTTTGTAGGAGTCCATTTTCCCTTGGGATCACCTTGTGGAAAAATGATACGCTTGATTACCAAGTCACTAACCTGATATACCTGACGTCTGACCTTCTTGTTAAAAGCTTTGATCATACGTTTTTGGTACATCAGACCATGATAGACAACCGTAAGCCTCTTCTCATTAATCAAGTTCAAATGGTCAAGTCGAGTTTGAATCCATTCATATTCATTCAGCCCTGTATCTTTTATGATTCTCAGAGAAGGTATTTGGACTTCAATTAGTAGGACGACTTCCATACTGTATACCAAAGAGAAAGGAGTTGCCCCTGTTGACGTGCACGCCGTGGTATGGTAACCATGGAGAGAAAATGGTAACATCTCATGCCAGTCCTTGTAGGTCACTGTCATTTTTTGTATGATCTTCTTGATGTTTTTATTTGCGGCTTCGACAATGCCATTCATCTTTGGCCGATAAGGAGATGAATTATGGTGCTGGATCTTGAATTGCGCGCATATTGCGGTAATCATAGTATTGTTGAGATTGGTAACATTATCCGTAATGATTCTCTTCTGGATACCGTATCGACATATGAGATTCTGTTTGATGAATCAGGCCACAACATTCTTGGTAACAGAAGCGAAAGAAGCTGCCTCAACCCACTTCCTGAAGTAGTCAATAGCCACCAAGATGAAGTGGTGCCCATTAGAAGTTGTAGGTTTGAATTCTCCAATCATGTCGATGCCCCACACCGCGAATGGCCAGGGAGCAGTCAGGATGTTTAGAGGAACTGGAGGCACATGTACTTTGTCAGCATAGATCTGACACTTGTGACAGGTTCATGAATGCTGATGGCAATCTGCTTCCATTGTAGACCAGTAGTACCCTGCCCATAGGATCTTTTTAGTCATCGTGTTCCCACGAGAATGGGTGCCAAAAGTGCCTTCATGTAGATCAATCATGATCTTGTCTGCCTCACTCTTGTCTACACAACGAAGCAAAGTAGAGTCGTGATTGCGCTTGTAGAGAATGCCATTAATGATGAAGAAATTGGCAGAGAATCTTCTCAAGAACTTCTTATCATTGACCGAAGCTCCCTCCGGACACTCTTGGGCCTCAAGATACCTCTTAACTTCATGGAACCAAGGCTTGTCCACTACTTCTTCATTATCGATCTCGTGACAGTAAGATGGTTCATCCATCCACTCATTGGTGATCTGGGGAGCCTTGTTATCCCACTTGATTTTAAACATGGACGACATAGTGGCTAGCGCGTCCACTAGTTAATTTTCCTCTAGTGGGAAATGCTCAAAGGTAATTTCCTCAAAACGTTGGATTAATGGCAACACATGTTCTTTGTACGGGATGAGATTAAGGTGCCTTGTGTCCCATTCTCCCTTGATTTGACTGATGACTAAGGCCGAATCTCAAAACACACTTAAGGACTTGATTCCCAAATCTATGGCAGCTTGGAGACCCAAAATACACACTTCGTATTCTGCCATATTATTGGTATAGTTGAAACAAAGTCTTGCAGTGAAGGGAGTATGACATCCTTCAGGGGATATGATCACAGCACCTATGCCATTGCCGAGGGCGTTGGAAGCTCCGTTAAAAACCAAGGTCCATCGGGATCCTAGTTCAGGTCCGTCATATGGTCTGAGTTCTTCAAAATTGTTTACCAACATGATGTCTTCATCTGGGAACTCGAATTTCATGGACTGGTAGTCATCCACAGCTTGATGAGCAAGGTGATCGGCTAGCACACTGCCCTTTATTGCTTTTTGGGTAGTGTATTGAATGTCGTATTCAGTTAGGATCATCTGCCATCTTGCTATTCTTCCAGAGAGGGCGGGCTTCTCAAATATGTATTTAATTGGATCCTTATTGGATATCAATAAGGTAGTATGGGTCAACATATACTGTCTTAGCCGGCGAGCAGCCCATGCCAGAGCACAACAAGTTTTCTCGAGCAATGAATATCTGGTTTCACAGTCGGTAAACTTTTTGCTCAGGTAGTATATTGCATGCTATTTTCAGCCAGACTCGTCATGCTGCCCCAGCACACACCCCATTGAATTTTCCAAGACAGTTAGATACATGATCAAAGGTCTTCCCTCGACTGGTGGCATCAAAATAGGAGGCTCTTGAAGGTACTATTTGATCCTGTCGAATGCAGCCTGGCAGTCGTCGTTCCAATCCAACACTTGATCTTTCTTCAGTAATTTGAAGATTAGTTCACAAGTAGCGGTTAGGTGAGAAATGAATATGGAGATGTAGTTTAGCCGTCCTAAGAATCCTCTGACTTCCTTCTCGGTGCGAGGAGCAGGCATTCCTTGTATTGCTTTTACCTTTTTAGGGTCCACTTCGATACCTTTACCGCTGACGATGAAGCCTAGGAGTTTACCGGACCTCACTCCAAATGTGCATTTACTCGGGTTCAACCTTAGCTTGTATTTCTTTAGCCTTTCAAACAGTTTCTTCAAATGGTCAATATGTTCCTCTTCACTTTGAGACATGGCTATCATGTCATCCACATAGACCTCTATTTTGTGATGGATCATGTCGTGAAGTAGAGTTACCATGGCGCGCTGATAAGTTGCCCTAGAGTTTTTCAACCCGAATGGCATAACTTTGTAACAGAACATGCCCCCACTGTGTGACAAAGGTCATTTTCTCCATGTCCTCAGGTTCCATTTTGATTTTATTGTACCGGAGAAACCATCCATGTATGTTGTGCGGTATTGTCAACCAGAATATTGATATGGGGAAGCGGGAAACCATCCTTAGGGCTTGCCCTATTCAAATCTGTGTAATCCACAGACATGCGTACCTTACCTTCCTTTTTAGGCACTGGGACAACATTGGTGACCCATTGTGGATAGGAGGTGACGGCTAAAAATCCAGTGTTGAATTGTTTCATGACTTCAGTCTTGATCTTCTCTGACATTCCTGGCCGCATGCGACAGACTTTCTGTTTTACCAGAGGGCAGTCTTCTTTTGTCGGTAGACGATGGACCACGATATCAACGTCAAGTCCTGGAATGTCTTCATATGACCAGGAAAAGACCTCAACATAGTCATGTAGTAACTGAGTTAAGAGCTTCTTGACACTAGGTTCCAGATAGGCACCAACCTTGACTTCTTTCTTGTCCTCTTCGGTACCTAAGTTAACTGTGTCAACCGGTTCTTCATGGGGATGTATGGTCTTTTCTTCCTGTTGTAGTAACCTGGCTAGTTCCCCTGGCACCTCACTATCTTCCTCACCTTCATCTTTGGCTTGGTAGATCAGATTTTCAAAGTCACAATTGGCCATAGCAGAATCGTTACCCATGGGATCCTGAGTGGATGTGGATCTGCATTTTGATATGTGAGTGTGTGTAAGAGCATATCTATCTTTGAAAATAAAAATGTAGAAAAAAAAAGATCAAAGAGCGTAAAAATTTGCATGCAAATACGTACCTGATTCATTGATGACATATGAAAATGAAGTAACAACCCTTACAAATGGACCGTTGTGCCTCGGGTAAGACACAAGGTTTTAAAAGTCTAAATTGTTTAATTAAAACAAGCCCAACAAAAATTTAAAGACAATTACTGTTGGATAAAAGTAATAGGGACAAATTCTTTGGCTTCCCAGTTGTTGAGTCCTCCCTGACAGTTGGAAAAATCCATTCTTCCAGGTTACAACTATCATCACTATCCTCCACTCTGTTGACTCCATGGTTGCCGATCCGCAAAGATGGTTCCCCAGCACGAGCACGACGAACAGCTCTCTCGGTTCCTGAAGTAAAACCCAAAACAAATTTGTCAGACTTGTAGGGAATATCCTGGAGTTGGCCCCAAATAGTACACCCATCTTCTTCGACTACTGCCTTGGCATCTTTCAGAGAAGCCATCTTCAACAGAGGTCTGGTGATCTTCGGAACTTTGGAAATAGTCTTGGTTGCTGCAACCGTTTGTGGGACTTCCTCGAAATGCTGACACGGAGTTCTGATGAATTCACCATTCATTTCCACATATCTGAAGGAGTTCAGGTGACTGACCATATATTCCTCCTCTCCATGGACAGTGGTGATTTTTCCCTTGGTTGGGTATTTCAACATCTGATATAATGTAGAGATGACGGCACCAGTGTCGTGAATCCAAGGTCGGCCCAATAAACAATAATAGGAAGGGAGAATATCCATTACATAGAAAGTTGAATCAAAGGTCCGAGTTCTAACTTTAATGGGGGTGTCCACCTCCCCGTGCACCATTCTCTTTGAACCTTCGAAGGCCCTTACCACTATGTTGCTGGGTTTTAAGGTCAAACCTTCACAGTCTAGTCTATCCAGAGCCTTCTTAGGCAGCATATTCAACGATGAACCAGTATCTACCAGGACATAGGCCAAAGTATACCCCTACATTCGACAGAGACATGCAACGCCTCATTGTGTTTCCTCCCTCTAGGTGTCAGTTCAGCATCAGAAAATCCCAAACCGTTATCAGCGGTCAAACTGGATACACAATCTTTGAATTGGTTAGCAGAGGTTTCCTGTGGCACATGGGCAGTTTTAAGAAATTTCACCAAGGCCTTCGCATGAGCTTCAGAGCACAACAGTAAAGCTAGCATAGAAATCTTTGAAAGGGTCTGCCCTAGCTGTTCGACTACATTGTAGTCGCGTCTCTTTATAATTTTCAAAATTTCTTCCATCTCCTTCTTGGAAGCCTCTGGGATAGATATTGATTACGCCTTCAACTGGACAGGTTCAACCAAAATGCCTTTTCCCCGAGTCCCGGTCGACTCGGTGATAAGGGTGTCAACAGGGGTAACCACATGAACTGTAGTAGTAGTAGTATCAGCAGGAACAAATGCAGGAATGATCACATGGCCGGTAACAGTTTTCAGAGGAGCAATCTTAGGGGAGAACACTCTACCACTTCTGGTTATTTTGCTGGTTCCCACAATGTTGCCGATGTCGGGGTCAACCCTCTCAACAACCGAGTCTTCATCAGCCAACCAATCTTGCTTGATACCGTAGTAGTAGACGTCACCCGATAGTTCTAGGGGATAGTTTTATCTGAGGAGTATGGGATTGGCCGTGGCATAGTAATTATTAGTGGAGTCACCTTCAGAACAGATGTAATCCTAACATGTCTTTTGGTGGAGACCTTGGGAGGATTGGAAGAAATGGTTACTATTGAAACATCCTTGTAAGCAATGGTTGGAACGGGAGTCTTTTCAAACAAATTCTCTTTGTCATCCATCAGGCGCTGGACACCTGCTTTCAATAAATGACAACCAATTGGTAGGGATAAATAGAGGTGGCAGCCTTCGCCACAGCCTGCAAATAAATCGGCCTTCAACAGGTTCTTCTTGATGGTCAAGAGAGGAGTAACAAGCTCGTCAACAACGGTAATAAACACATCATCTTCAACAACATTAATACCACGGTCGTGCTTGGGTATAGAAGTGGTGATAACATTTGGGATCTCAAGAGAATCAAATTCAATTTCTTTTTCCTCGAGAAGGTCTTGCACCTTGTTTTTCAAAACCCATCAGTCGTTTATATCATGACCTGAACTTTCTGAATGGTAAGCACACTGAGCATTTGGGTTATAACGGGGAGAGACAGTGTTGGGATTCTTTGGAGCTTCCCACAAAGTCACCAGATTAGATTTCAACAAATGTGACAAGACTTAAGACAACGTCATATTTATCCGGGTAAAATGTCTTACCGATCTTTCTGTTCTAGGCTGGTTGTTCCTTTGTTGAAAAGGTGCAGGCTTAGGGATCATGACAGCCGCTACCACTGGACAACGTTCAGTTCTGTCCCGATTCCTATGGTCATATGAAACAATGACCTCCTTCTTTCTAGTAAAGGGCCTCTTTATCGCACTTGAGGATGCATCTCTTTGAATTTTGCCACTTTTTATACCCGCTTCTACCCGTTCACCGGTCATGATTAATTCGGTAAATCCAGTTGAGGAGCTTCCGATCAAGTGTTTGAAGAATGGACCAGATAGAGTGCCTAAGAACATGTCCACCAATTCTCTGTCAGATAGAGGGGGTTGGACCCTTCTCATGAGATCCCGCCATTTTTGAGCATATGTCTTGCAACTGTGTCCGTGTTGGAGCTAAGTCAACATTATACTGTTATTTCTTGTAGAAAGCGGCTTCCAAATCTTCCCAATTGCGGATGTTGGTCCCTTCCAACTGATAAAACCAATCCAACTGCGTTCCTGACAAGCTTTCTTGGAAGAATTGCACCCATAGGTCTCTATCGGCAGTATGGGGTTGAATTTTCCTGACGTATGACCTTAAATGTAGTTTTGGACAAGAGACACGGTCATATTTAGCAAAAGTGGGGACCTTGAATTTCTGCGGGATGACCACCCCTGAGACAAGTCCTAGCTCCTCAAAATCCAACCTGGGTACTTTCTGGATCTCCATAGCATTTAAGCGATCTTCCAACCATTTTTATTTGTCGTCAGCTGGAGGATATTGTTCTTCAGAGTAGTCAGCCTCTTTTTCCTCTTCAGATTCTAGAGGGTCAGTCACTTCCTTGTTTTCCCCTTCTTGATTGTTCCCTTCACCTGATGTTATTGCAAAGTCTAGGGTCCATCTGGCTGGCCCTTGGAACCTTCTTCCCAGATTCAAAACACCAGTTGATTTCTTTGCTTTCTTCTTCTTTTCTTTGATCACTAAAGTTTTCAAATCCTCTTGTCCTTTTGCCAGAGTCAAGAACATTCGTTAAAACTGGGCGTTCTGCGCCTGAAGATCTTTTACTGTCTGTTCAATATCCATTTCACTGAAATAAATAGTAGAACTATAAGGAGACCTGTTGTGAGAAACCTGTTTGTGTTATGATGAATGAAGATGCATATGCAAATGATTTCAAGGAAATTAGAGATTTAAATTTGCTTTAGACAAAAGGAACACACGTTATATTAATAAATCATAGTTTGAGTACATCATGCCTCTTTGGGCTTACAAAGAAATAAAATACAAAACTTTAAGACAAAAAAGTTAAACGCATCCTCTTTGGTGCGATGTAGGCGTTCAGACTCTGCTCCTCATGAAGCTGCTTGGTGAGTTCTAGAACTTTCTTCTCGCTGGCGTAGAATTGGGCCTAGAAAGTGTCTCTCTCCCCCTTAAGCTGTATCCAATCCCTTTGCAAGTCTTCGAGAGAGCTGGGAATGTTAGGATGAAGGATAGTGTACGAGACATCTCCTTCCACAGCAGGTTCTATGATAACTGGTAAGATGTAAGGATAAGGCATCACAAGTTTCTGAGCACGAGCTCGAACCCACTTAAGGTAAGGCTCAAGGGGGATGGAATTCTTGTGCCCCAACGTCTTGCTATCTATCTTGTTCAACATCCTCCAAGCTCGGATAAACCTCTGGCGGTAACCTTGACCGTCATTCTCGTAGTCAAATACCAACCCTTGAATAAGAATCTCATGTGGACCATCCCTTCGGGGGTAACCAAACTGTCGTAAGGCCAAGCAGGGGTTGTAAGTGATATCTCCTCAAATGCCAAGTAGGGGACATTAGGGAATTCTCCCCAACGGTCGATGCTAGTAACATTCTCCACAGATCGGGAACACTAATGAATGTGTGAATGTCTGAGTGTCATCAACCTATGAGACCACCTTGAACCTTGCTCGTTCTTCAATACAAATTGGGGAAGATGCGAAATAAACCATATTTCTAAGAGAGGAGTACAACACATGAGGATACCTCTTTTCCTCATAGTTCGAGAGTGAAAAGAATGTAGGATGTATCCTAACAAAGTAGGCACCGGGTTACAAGACATGAAGATTTTGACGGTGTTTACATCTTTGAGTTGGTCAGGATTTGGAAACAAAACCATCCCATAGATGAGGAGGGCCACAATTTCTTCAAAAGCTTGCAAATCCAAGGAGTTCAAATAGTCCTGAGCTTTCTCAAACAAGAACTTGGCTAAGAAACCTTTGACACCACTCCTTGTTTCCCAATTAGTTGTGACATCAGTTTGTTGCAAGTGTAAGGCTTGAGAAATCTCTTCTGGTTTTGGATCTCTTTCCGTACTGTTGAAGGGTAGTTGATTGAGAATGGGGATCCTCAAGAGTTGAGAGAATTCTTCCAAAGTTGGCACAAGTTGATAATCGGGAAATATGAAGCAATGGTGTAGAGGGTCAAAGAATTGGAAGAGTACCTTCATCATATCTTCATCAGTGTTGGAGGTAACCAAGTTTAGGAGGCGACCATGTCTTTCGGTAAATGGAGAGTTCTCAGGAACCCTTGATACTAACTCTTTAAGTTGGGGAGGGATTCTTACGATATTGACTTGAATGGTTTTCATGCGAATAGAATCCATGTCCTACAAAACAAAATAAAGATAAATCCCAAAAATCCTTGAAATGGTTAGTGAGTATGAGTATGATGTTATGATGTTTATGACGTTATGTACAAGTAAATATATACAAACAGAACAAACAAGTCCTTAGGTTTAGGATTGTATGGAGTCTCATAGGTAAGTACCCTCTTGAAGTTTAATTGGCTCAAACCTGTCCTAGCAATAATAACCGGGTTCTAAGGGAGCTCAATATCACTGATTTTTCTTCTTGGGCATTGTTTCAGCACAAGCCTCTTTAATGGTGACTGAAATATCCCGAAAAACCAAACCTCAATGAGTGTAGTATCGAGTATCTACCAACTTCAGACTGCACCAAAGCCGGTCATCTCACTACGTCCTAATGGCCAAGTTGGTCAAGTAAAGGTTCTAGAAGTCAATTAGTGCTTCATGACATCACTCAGCGGCCCCGTATTCTCCTTGACTACTCAAGGGCTACCGGTACCCAAAAATATGTCACACTAACGTAGCTATTTCTTAGACCATGTCGGTATACCCCGCACAGTTTCCACAATGTATTGCTACTTACCTATAAGGTATCCCAAATTCGGGTAGAGGATTCAAGCCCAAACAAAGAACCAAAATGTAAAGCATACAAGTAAAACAATAAAAGCAAGTAAAGGTGATCTAGCCCTAAGGTAACCCCACTTTTAAAATTATCCTCAGCAGATTCGCTAGTTCTGTAACGCGGTGGGAGAACTGACTTGGGTGTTTTGTGTTTTATCGCAATTGTTGCAGTTAGCAAGAGTCGCCACCAACTTTTCTTTTATCCAAAAGGAAAGGCTAAAAAGAACAGGAAAGACCTTTAGAGATGTTTTCTTGAGTTCGGGGTGTAGATTATGAAAAGGGAAGGTATTAGCACCCTTTTCATCCATAGTTATCTACAGGCTCTTAGTTGCTTTCTAGATCACTTGCTTTTGTTTGAAAATGTGCTTTTTGTGGTTTTTGAAAGTATTTTGAAAAGGCGCCATCGTTTAGGCAAACTTTGTAATAATTTCCGTTCGTAAGAATGTATGCAAAGTGTTGATCTTTTGAAAAATTGTTTCAAGTTTGAAAGATGTTTTGAAAATGTTGGTGTTTGTTTTGAAAATAACAAGGATGTTTTGGTTTGAAAATGAGCAAGCAACTAGGAACATTCTACCTACTCAAAAAGTCTTTCTTGTTTATTTCCTCTTTCCTTTGACATTGTTATTTTACCATGAATTGGTAAGTAACCTTATCTTTGGATGTAAAAGGGATGAGCAAGGGTCATCGTATAGCCATGATAGCAATGTTGTGAAAATATCTTAGCAATTCTCTTTGAGGGACTAAGATCATTTTTGAAAGGCAACTTTGATAGCGTCATCGAGGGACTATGATCTTGTATTTTTGATTGCTTTTACTAAGATACCCCACATGCATAACATGACCATTTATTTCTCAAGGCAACAAGTGGAGTTAACCCTAAGGGTGTAAGTGTGCAAGTGTATTGATTTACATGCATTGTTTTGTCTTTGAATTAGGGTTTTCTAAGCATTGATTTTATGTTTCCATACGAACCCTAATTTACTAGCATTTATATATAAAGCATTAAATTGCGGAAAATAAAAATACTAAGCTATTACATCATTAGGGGAGGGGGTGTACAAATTTACAAATGGGGATTTTGCAAGAAAATTAAACCTAATTAACTATTACAACCATATTGAATATTGTACAAAATAAAAAAATAAAAATGCAATAATGTAAATGGAAAAAGAAATTATTTTGTTTTGGTTGAAAATTAATGAAAATCAAATAAAATTAACTTAAACTAATTAAAAAAAGAAATTAACTAAAAAGGATTTTCTAAGGTTTTTTAAGAAAAGGTTTTAAGAATAATATAAAAGTATATATAAAAAAACCTAATTAATTAAAATAAACCTAAATTCTAAATTAATTTGAATTTACAAGAAAATAATATAATATAATAATTAAACCTAATTATCTAAATATTAAAAAAAACAAATTAATCTGTTAAGAAATTTTTTTTATTCTTTTTTTAATTTTTATAAAGAGAAATAAAATATAAATGAGTGTAAAAATAATAAAATAAATATTTTTGGATTTTTTGTTAATAATAATAATAATATTAATAATGAAAATACTAAAATGAAAATATGAAAGTGAAATATACTAAAAGATAAAAATAAAATAAAATAAAGAAATAAATGACCAGGGGGGCGCAGAAGCAGGGCCAGGGGTTAGAAGCCAGCAAAATACCAAGGCCCACTGCATTGAGGCCCAGGCGTGTGTGTTTGTGACAAAAAAGGAGTGAAAATGTGGAAAATGGAAAAAAAAGGTAGCGCGCTGGGTGTTGAACCCACACCCTCTTGGTTACTAGTGCGCTGCCTTACCATTGGGGTGGCTATACATCCGCTTACTTATATGAAATGATAAATACATAACATAAAATGCTTCCAAGGCCTGTACTTCGTCTTCAACCTTCAGCCAACAAGAGTACCTGTAACATCTTTATCTCTCAACAAAAATGGAAAGTACAAACATGAAAGTTCTGACATTTCTTCCCATGAATCCAACCATATAAATAACTAAAGCTAAAGGTCAAAGATGAGTGAGAATTTTTCTGGCCCTAATTTAAAACCTAAAAATTTCAGAAACTTCAACTCCAAATATCTTTAAGCTCAGGCCATATAAATTCAAACTATGGATATGTGCAGCTTCGTGGTAATGGTATCTACATTTTATCTTGGAAAATGGAAGCCTAATAATGCCTATATGAATAGTTCAAAAGTCAGAAAACTCACCTTGCAAGAGGGTATCGTGTTTTGAGTTTGAGTAGCTTTTAATGAGTTCTAGTGATTGGGTTAGCTTCCTTAAGTTCCCAGGAAGCTAATGTGATGCTTGGCTTGAGCTGAAATTGGATGAGGAGTTCTGGAGAAGTCTACTTGCAGTGCTCTATTTTTGAGTTTGGACAATGGTGGAAATGGAGTTACAAAACTGTAACAGGTATTGGGGTGTGTTGTGGATGATGTTTAGGAACTTTTGGAATGATTTGGAGAGGACACGCACGAGTAATTTGAGAGATGGGAGTGTAAGGTCAGTTTCTGCACAAAAATGGAGTTTTGTGTGCACTCTGAGTTTTTGAGGGCTTGAGTGAGTTTAAGGGCTTATACATGCGTGCCTTATCTTGAAAAGAGTGTATATATTTATAGGCAAGAAGTTTTATGTTCCACAATAAGTCAGAATTTCAAATCTCAAGTTGTAGCATCTTTCTTATTTTTGAAGCAAAGTTGAAACATCTTGTTCCAAGGCAAGGTACATGGCTGCATAGAGTGGTTAGTACTTTTGACATGCTTGATTTTGGTTTATAGGGTTTGTGTGTGCAGAAATAACAAGTTCAATGCTCAAGGAGAGTGCATTTGTGATTAAAGCCACTTTTCAAGAATATCAATGGTGCCTTTCTTCCAAAAATGGAAATGCAATTTGGATAATGGTTCAAATGCTTCGACAATGGCTCAATATGTTGTGTAAACATTTAATTAAGGAGTTAATTGCAAGTTAGAAGCATGCAAAGTGAGATTATACAGCATGGCTATGTGATTTGGTCTATTGTGCATCACAAATTCTGCCTAGTAAAAAAATTTGAAACCCTAACTTCTGACCTTCGATTCTCCTTGCTCACAAATGATCTCAAGGAGTAATTAGATATTTTAGAAAGCTTTTAATGTGATATACAACCCCTCTTTTAATCACTTTTGCAAAATCCAAATGGAACTATGTGAAACTTGGCTCAGAAGTTAGGTCAAAATCCTGACCAAAAATGCTCAAAATTTCACCAAGTGTTTTAATTTCATGAACATGATTTCATGGATTAATAACTTGAAATCCAAGCATTTATAGGAGGAGTTGTGTAAATAAATGTTTTAGATATCATTGAGATATACAAATTTCATGTTGAAAGTTTCCTTTGAATCATCTTTCATCATGATGAAAAATTGGCTCAAAGTTGTGAAAAAAATGTGAAGTTTTCAACACTTAGAAATATTTCTAAGTTTGAAAACTTTGACTTTTCAAAATGAAATATTGACTTTTTGATTTCTTGATGAACAAGTTTCATATTTTTACATGTTTTGATTAATTGTGATCTTTGACACTTGATTTTGACCAAAAAGTCAAAGTTTGACTTTTCAGTGTGCAGTTGACTTTTGATCAGTTGACTGAAAATCAACGATTAATCAAATGACATTGAGCAATGTTTTGAGTCATGCCATTAGGTCAAAATGATGCAATTGAATCCTTGAGATCATGTTTCCAACCAATAAACCATTTGCTAGGTCAAAAATCAAAAATTGACTTTTCTCAGTCAAAACCCTAATTTTGACCATTTTTCCCTTTTGATGATCTGATCAAATTTCTTGAGGAATTATGGTAAACTTGATCAAATGACATATATGAGTTCATAATGTTGACATGGATAAAAAATTGTGAAGTTTGACTATAAATTGGCCATAGTTGACTTTTTCCCCAATACAACTGATTTTTAGGTCAACTGATCAATTGACTGAGCAAAAATGTGATCCAAGACTTGAAACTTGACATGAGAAAACTTGAGGGTCCATAATGATTCATGAAAGTCATATGAGGCACTAAAAGTTCAATTATCCTTGTGCAATCTCAAATCCTAATTTTCAATCATCAGAGCTTGAGGAGGTGTCTTGAGCTGATCAACCCTGGTGCAGTCTTGAACCAAAGGAGATCTTGTGAGAAATTACTTGATAAATGAGAGGGAAAATTTTGGGGTACAACAAAAAGATTATTTGAAAAAAACTGTTTTGAAAACCACTTGGCCCAGTAGTATAGAAACGTTTGCTGGCACGTGTTAGGCTGAAGTAGGAATAATATGCAAGACCTAGATTATAGACAGGTTGGATAGTAAATCAAATAGAAACGCAAGCCAAATTCAAAAAACAGTTACTGTTTCAACAATTACCCAATATATGCGCACGTTCCTTATCAACAACTACTGTGTGAATCAAACCCAAATTAAATCAAATCTAAAAAAATAATAGAATCGATGTCTAAAAAAAATCAATTTCAATCTCTGTTAAATAATCAAATCTCCAAAATAAATCTTAGGTTGCAGAAATTGCTAATTGGATCTTTTTACAAAATATACAGAATACAATTACATCCAATCAAACCTACAAAATTAATTAAATTACAAATAACGAAATCAATGGTACAAGATCTCAATCCCTGATTCTTGTTCTATAAACCCTAAAACTAAAGCCTATAAATACTAAGCAAAAATATATATAGAAAGGGGTTTTTTTTGGGGAAGAAATACAGAAAAAGAGAGGAAGAATTGGAAAAAAACTGGAAGAATAGAGGTGATTATTGGGAAGAAAACATGAAGCCGTGAAGAAGCTCCTCGGTGTTGAAGACGAAAAGGGGAGCAATTGGGGTTTCAATCTCTGAAACCCTAACCGTGTAGACCGCCTCCTCATCCACAAACTTCTTCTCACCGCCACGACCACCTCTAAAAGAGAAGGAGAATAGGGGATTAGCTGAATCGAAGAGCTCAGAACCGGAAATCGCTCAAAAGGGGTAAGCAAAAAAAAAGCTTTTTTTGGTTTTGATTGAGGGATGTTGGGATTGGGTTACAGCGAAGAAGGTTGGGTTGATTCCGTCACGGTAAGGGGTTGGCCACCGGTTAGCCGTTAGGATTTGTAGAAGGGTTAAGAAGGGTTTGAGGTTTGCGAGAGAGAGAGAGAAGGCGGAGATGCTGTAACATGAAAAATGAAAACAAAAATGTAAAAAAAAGGTTATATTCTGTTATGTTTCAGTGTCCACGCGTACGTGCTAACTACCATACTCCCTCAGATCTCATCCACATGATTCTGATCAGACGGCCATCTGGCCAAGTCTCACGCGATAACGCATACACCCTCGCATAGACAATCTCCCTGAACCTCCCCAAATGCGTTTGGGCCTAAGCCCAATAGTTTTCACACCCCCATTCGCCTATTTTTCTAAATTCAGAACAACAATACACCCCCTTGCGCACTGGGCCAGCCTAGGTTGTGTTTGACACCCCCCTCTTTTACTTGCTCACTAAAAAACGCACCCCCTGGTAATTTTTAATTATTTTCTACATTTTTTATATAATTATTATATTTTAATTTTTTTTCTTATTATAATTATTATTTATTAATTTTTTTATTATTATTATTATTATATTATATGTAAATATTATTTATTTCTTATTTTTTGTATATATTATTATTATAATTCTTTTTTTTCATAAATATTATTATTCTTATTATTAATTATTATTATTAATATATTTTATTTACTATTTAAATATTACTATATTGTCATCCAAATTATTTTTATATCAAATATGCATATTATTTGTTATATTATTTGCATTAAATTTTTATATCAGGCATTAATCAATAATTTCACAGCCAATACGATTAAAAAACACTAACAAATTATCAAACTATTTTTCGCAACAAACTAAGCTAATCAATTGTTTTTTTGCAAAAGGGTTTCAAACAAATTTTGTCTAACCGCGCATTTACCCAAAATCTCCGCAATCACTACTCCCGGTCAAAATGCGAGGTGATTCAAAGTACGTTTGCAACCCCTAAAAATACCAACCCCCTACGAACTGCGAATTGGTACTCTGATTCCTCTTAAGAGGATACGTAGGCATACGATCAAAAATCGTAGCGAGTTCCCCTATAAAAAATTTAAACCTTTTCCCGTAATAAAATTTAAATCCTGTTTCCCCAACTCAAACCTAAAACCTAGTATCTTTATGAACAAGGTAGATGAAAGGTGTCTAACACCTTCCTTTCATCTAAAGAAGTCCGAAACCTAGAATCTCTGTCTCTGAATTAGGGTTTTCTGTTAGATTCTCTTCCCTAGGATAAAAACTAATAGTGGCGGCTCTGATAAAAAATCTAGTTGCTACAGCTGGCGACTCTGCTGGGGACTCCTTAACCTTAGGTTTTAGGTTTTTTTGGGTTTTAGTTTTACTTACAAATTTATTTATTTGATTTATTTATTTATTTACTACATTTATTTATTCTTGTATATTTTTATCATTGTATATTTACTGCATGGTGGGTTTTTGTTTCAAAAAATATTTTCAATATAACCCTTAGAAAGAAGGTTCATTTATTAGCTTAGGGAGTACATCATCCCTGCGAGTTTATGTGACGACTTCTCCTAGAGTCGGTAGAATTCCGAAAAAGGAATACTTATCGAGAGATATCCTCTTGATGAGTAGCACTTTGGAAGATCACCCATGACTCTTTGTAACGACCTTAACCTAAAATCTCATGACGAGACCTTACACGACTTTGAGACGGAAGTCTCGTTCCGTAAAGAGGCTCCACCTAAGGGAGGCCCTTGTGCCTTTTCCCTCTGGTGTTATTCATGATACCCTTAAGGAAAACACCTTCTAAGAGGGTAGATCAACCGTATGTCAAAATTAAGGAGCCTACCTTCTAAGAGTACTTATCACAAAAATCCCATCACTGAACCATACATCCCTACCTTATAGGGGTACTTATCACAAAAATCCCGTCACTCAACCCTACACCTATGCATTCATGCATTTCACATATTCGACATACATTTCATATATTCGTCACCCATTTATTTTTATTTGTCTTATTCACAGGGGGTACAAAAAATGATAATAAACTCAAGATTTTTAGTGATTGTTCTTAAAAATGGACACCAAAGGAAATAATTTGTCCACGTCAATGCGCCAAACATGTCTGAAATCAAAGCCACAAAAGGGAAATAATGTGTTGAAGACTTTATCAAGCTCTGTCAAGAAAAGGTGGATGGTTTCAAGAGCAGATGTCGGCAGGCGCACCTAGAAGACTTATTTCCCTTTGCTTGATTTCACGCAAATAAAGTTTTGGTTTAAGATTGTAATACTTTTCAATGTCTGAATTATGTTACCTTCAATAAAGGCATTTTGTTTCTACATCTCGTTTGTGTATCTATTTTGAAGATAGTCACCAAGTAAAATAATAAGCCAAAGATAAGCTTGTACCCAGATGAATAAGACATTTAAAACAAGAAACCATTTCATGTTCATACACATCTGTTCGCATGCATGCATTCATGAACACCTGCATATCATATAAAAACTCATTTTTTCAAAAAAAAATTCTCTCCAGTTGAACCATTGGTAGAAGAAGATCTCCACCTCCTTGGCCTCCATATCAAACAAGGGCCTACCAACAAAAAGCAATGCAGCAAATCAAGGAAATTCAGGATGCATTCAAAGAGGATCTCGACCAATTAAAGGGTGATGTAACTTCAATGAAAGGAGATCTGAGTCAAGTTCTCCTAGCTTTGAAGAACATCATTGACAGGCAAGACCAGATTCCCAAGGTAGCTTTTAAAGAAGTAGCCCAAACAATTGGTGCATCAAGCGGTCACCAGCTAAGGAAAGAGCCAAAAGCAAGACTCTATAAGTCTGTCATGGCCTAACAAGAGACCAGAGAAGCTGAAACTGAAGGGTTTTTCCCACCGCCACCAAAAGCAGGGGCATCACATACCCTACAAGTTCCAACCAATAATGCAGACGACTACTTAGACCTGCAATACAGAGACCACGACCTAGAGGATGCCAACCAGGCACCCTTAAAGACGAAGCGTACTCATGCTATTGATGATCCACTGGTCATGAATTCGTACAAAGCTCTGGAGGAAAGATTAAACGCTGTGGAGGGTTTTGACGCTTCGAAGTAGACACTCTCGAAATGGGCCTAGTTACTGATGTGGTAATTCTTTCGATGTTCAAAGTACCTAAATTTGAAAAATACAAGGGACTCACCTGCCCAAGAAATCATTTGCGCATGTGTTACAGGAAGATGCATGCCCATGCCCATGATCAGAAGCTAATGATTCATTATTTTCAAGATAGCCTGAGTGGGGCGTCTTCAGACTGGTATATGCAATTGGAGCGAACACATATTCAAACCTGGGCAGATCTTGCTAATTATTTCCTAAAGCATTACAAATATAACTTGGACATGGCGCTTATGTGCATGCAACTCCAGAATCTGTCCCAGAAGAAACAAGAGTCCTTCAAAGAGTATGTCAGAGATGGAGGGAGATGGCATCCCGTGTGCAACCACCATTGTTAGAGAAAGAATTAGTAGACATGTTCATGGGGACTTTGCAAGGGTTGTATTATGAGAAGATGGTTGGAAGCATCTCTTTGAGATTCTCAGATCTGGTGACTATTAGAGAAAGAATCGAAACTGGAATAAAAAGTGGAAAAATAACAGGGGGACCATAAAGTACCCCCTACAATTCAATAAGGCCTGCTTCAAACTACCCCAAAGGAAAAGAGGGAGAAATTAATGCGGTAGCCTCACAACCAAGGACACCACAACCATTGGTGATCCCACAAGGCAGCAGTAAGGCAGAAGGCCGCAAAGAAATTTTGATCCACTTCCGATGCCACCCGGTCAGTTATTACAACACTTGGTCAAGGCATCCTTAGTGGAACTCAAGCCTCTAGCTCCCTCAGTCGGGCCGCTCCTGCGAAAGTAAAACGCCAACTCCAAATGTGAGTATCATGCTAATTCTCCTGGACATACCATAGAGCATGTTGGTCATTCAAGCATAAGGTCTAAGACTTGTTAGAATCTCAAGACATCACTTTTGAGAAATATAACATCAAATCAAATCTTATGCCTCCACACGACGGGCCGACAATAAATGCAATTGAAGTAGTCACTAACTTTAGGGCAACCAGACGAGCAAAAACCCGATAAACTTGTTGAAGTAATATTTCTTGGGATGTGGATTCCTGCTATAACACAATGAAGCTTTCGAGAGAATGCTATAAAAGCTAGTAGACCAGGGGATAGTCCAATTCGAACCATACCCTGAAGATGAACATAAATCTACTCTAAAGGGTGAAGCACGCTTTCCTCTGATCCAAGAGACCTTTATAGAGCATGGCAGACATGTAGCTAAGATATCAAACAAAGCCAACACCAAAAGGGAAACTGAATTCATCCAAGAATGCGCCCCAGAAGAAGAACTCAAAAGATGGATTTTCGTGGAGATTCCCGAGATCTTTTTCTTTCCTAAGTAATTTTTATTATTTTTGAAAGAACCTATGTCAAGCCCGGGGCATAGGGGTTGCTTGTAAGGGTTCCCCCATTTTGTTTCAGATAATATTGGCAATCAATAAAATTTATATTTTGTTTTCAATTAAGATCCCTTTCTTTCTCTTGAATTTATATATTAAATTTAAAAATGGCAATACTTCCTCTGCATATGCACTTTCAAATATTCATGTACTACAATCTGCGCCAAAACATGATAAAGGTGCAAATCCATAACCAAAAACACTGAGAATGCTACTGTTGTGACCCGATATAACTTTGATGCTCCTATCAACTAAGCTAAAGAGGAAGATGATGAAGATCTTGAATTCCCTGAGGAAATGGAAAGGGAAATAGAGCGGAAGGCTAACAATATACCACCATATCAAGAGGCTATCCATCTGGGCACAGGGGAAGATCTGGGAAAAAATTAAGCTAGGGGCAATGTTAGAGTAGAGCGTCAAAGAAAAAATGATCAAATTATTGCACATATATGCTTGTTCCTATAGAAATAGACCAAGGTTAGATACAGACATTGTTGTAAAAAAATAAGCAAATACAAAGTACCAGGACTTGACAAAGGACCCGAGCCAGGGGCACGTCGGATACTCACGTTCGACGGGGCTTCAAATGCACTGGGACACGATATAGGAGCAGTTCTGATTCCTCCTAAAGAATGCTCACAAGCCATATACCAAGTCAATGGAGAATGGGATACTAAACATCCAAAATTGATTCCATATCAGGATCATGTTTTGAAAACTGGCTGCGAAATTCAAAAAGATCACTTTCAGTCACATCACATGAAAAGAAAATCAAATGGAAGCCGCTCTGGAAACTATATCAGCTATGTTCAAAGTAACTAGGGCAAACCACGAAACACGCATCACAAACAGACACTTCGAAGAGCCTGCACACTATCTTGCTATCAAAGAAGGACTAGACAACCAACCTCGAATTTACGACATCAAGAAGTACCTGGAAAAGCAAGACTATCCAAAAAATGCATCTAGCATCGACAAACGAGCTCTATGGAAATTATCCTCGGATTTCTTTCAGAGTAACGGTGTACTACACAAGATGAACCACAACATGGTCTAGTACTCAAGAAGATTCTTCTACCTCGCCTCGACTCATGTGGTAAATGGACACCCAACTATGAAGGTCCATACGTACTCAAAACAACATTCTCCGGTGGTGATCTTATCCACACAACAATGGATGGGAAAGAACTACCACATCCGGAAAATTTAGACGCAGTCAAAAAATACTATGCATAAGAAGCTCGCTAAGCTTGAACCTCAAACAGGCGACTTAGGCAAAAAGGAGCGTCCCGGTAGATCGAAATCCATAAAGGGTGATCCAGGCAAAAATTAGGGGCATATAACAAAAAACTATCCCGGTGGATTGAAAACCTAAAAGGGCAATCCAGGCAAAAATTATCATTCAAAAAGAAATAAAGAACAAAAAGACTGCGATCTAAGAACTGCGACTACGAACCACGAAAGGAAAGATAGATCTGAATAATATAACTCAGAAGAAAAGGAGATAGGACCATTAAAAGGATATTGGGGAACAACAGCAGCAATTATCATTTTTCATTTCCATTTACAGTTTTAAATTTTTTGTAATTACCTTTTTCTAGGAATCGTATCTTATAATATCGCCTATTCAAAGGCATATCAACAAAATATTTGCTCTCTTTGCATCTTTCAAATTGTGTTTTTCTTTTCTCTGACTTGTATACAAAATACTATGATTATTACTTGTGAGTATTGTCTCAAAATCATTTCAGGGAAATAAACAAATAAAAGCTTTTGATAAAACATCGAAAAAACATTTCGGTTAGAAAAATATCGAAAGAGAATCCACGTCTACGTCCATGTACATGTCTACTCCTGCGTCTACGATATAAATTCTATAAACATGTCAATGCTTGCGCTTACAACACATACGTCTACTATGATACGGTTGGAGAACTGACTTGGGATGTTTTGCATTTTATCGGAATGTTGCCGTTAGCAAGAGTCGCCACCGAATTTTCTTTTATCCAATAAGGAAAGGCTGAAAAGAACAAGAAAAACCTTTGTGATATTTTCTTGAGTTCAGGGGGTAGATTATGAAAAGGGAAGGTATTAGAACACTTTTCATCCATAGTTATCTATGGGATTTTAGTTGCTTGCTAGATCACTTGCTTTGTTTGAAAATGTGCTTTTTGAAAGTATTTTTGAAAAGGCGCCTTCATTTAGGAAAACTTTTTAATGGTTCTCGTCTTGTAAGTGTTGTACCCCAATTTTTGCCCCTAAGATCCCTTCATCATACCATGTTGATTCACTCACAACAAGATCACACTAGGATTCTTGGTTCCCCTCCCTACATTTGATCTTGCCCTTTTGAGGGATTACCAAGAACCTTGACTTATGTTCCTTTTGTGATCATGAATATTGTTTTGATTTCTTCATATAACTAATAAAATTCAATGTTGTTTTGTCTTGCTTGATATCCATTTAGGTGAAGGGCAATGAGATTTAACAAATTACTCCATGGGTTCATGAGTTTATTTCCATGCCCTAGTTAATATAGCTTGAGAAGTTCAAACCTCACCAATGGATTGGTTTTGGGAGAATTGGCATGGAAAGGTTGTTTGGGTTCACCACATTTCAAGGTTATTAGATTTGACTCAAAAGTACAAGTGGTTGATTAGAGAAGTTGTCATGTTTGGACAAGGCCTTGTTCCTATTGGTCACAAGAGCATATTTTTCCTCAAAATTCAAGATATGGAAGTGGTCTTGGTGGCTATGAGTCTTCATTATCATTCTCAACAAATTCTATTCACAAAGCAAGAATATTGGTGCAAGAAGTTTGTTCAAACTTGTCAAAGTTCCTCAAGGCATTCTCTTGATCTAGAAGCTAGGGTTTTGAACTTCAAAGGAGAATATCTTGCTCACCTTTTGGTATTTTTGAGTGATTTCAAAGACATCCTTCTCTTCAAAGGGTTATCAACAAATCACTTCAAAAATTCCAAAGAGTTTTCACGTGGAAGAAACTTGGTGAAGAAGAAAGATTACAAGTCATCCAAATGAATCCATAATTTTACATAAGTAACTTCAAATGATCACAACTTGGTCAATTTTTATCCCCTTGAGTCCATTATTTTTCCATAATTATCTTGAAGACGTGAACTTTATGCCTTCTTTTATTTGCAAAGTGGGAAAATGAATGGAGGATGCCTTAAAAATGCAAAAGATTATAGGTCATTCAAGAGATCTACTTCATGCTATATTTTTTTATCAAGAGAAAATTCCAAGTGGAAGGCCATGTTTGGATGCAAGACATTATAGGTCATTTTTGATAAAGAATTTGAAATATTTCTAAGTATGGAAAGTCAACTCTTTTTCTCCAACTTTGGCTCAACACAACTTTCAGCTCAAGCATCCATTTAACTCTATTCTTTTTCCATTGCAAAGCTTGTAACCTCATCTTTCCAAAGAATCAAGAATCATGCCTTGAGACCCCTTGAGCTGAGAATGCCATAGTTTCAAAAATGGTAACTTGGAATTGAAGTTTCCTTACAAGTCAGAATTTGAATTCCATGTTACAACCTCTAAACCTCAAATTAACACGCGTTTTGGGTCTAAACATGATTAGCCAACTTTCCCAAGTGGATTAGTGCATCAAAACACAAGAATTGGATGAGTTTTGATAAAGTTTGGATCACACTTCACTCATGCATCAGGTTTGCACGAATTCCATCCAAAACGCATCATTCACTTTTCCTTTTGATCCCATTCGCTTCTCCTATAAATACATGAACTATCCCATTCAATTTCCTAAGCTTGGATAGCCAGAATCACCCTGCCAAACTTGCTCCATAACTCAATTTTCTGTAACTTCAAAATCCATTCTCGAGCCTTTTTCAATCCAATTTTTCCATCAATTCATCTTCCTTGATCTTCCCTGAAGCTAACCACATAATTAGATTCAAGAATCGTGCCCTATATTGCTCCATAAAAGACCAGTTTCAGAGCTCTGCAACTCAACTTCAATAGGAAGACTCCTTCACCAATTCTTCAAAACTCTGATATCATTGTGTTGCTCTCATTGCCTTGGTTCTAGTCTCAACACTTACCTTTTTCTAGAAACACGTTTTGACCATGAAATTTCAAATCCATTTTCAAAACATTCCTTCCAAATTGCTTGAGCTACATTTTATATAAATTTGGCGCGAGGGTGTGGTTGTCTTCGTCTTGAAGAGACGAAGCGAATGACATAGGTCTGAGCTTCTGATTTTACAGTTTGAGAGACCTGCAATTCGTGATGTCTGGAGGTTGAAGATGACCAACGTGTCATCTTCCAACCAATAAAGGCGCGCCATCTGTATTTTTCAAATCTGATTTAATTAATGATTCTGTATATTATTCACTAATGACCATGATATGCATAGTGTGCCAGATCCCTTGGATTTGATTACTAACGTGTTTTGACTCTCATCCAATGGTCCACATATTTTACTTTTATTTTCTTTTTCTGATTTTTATATTTTAATTGTTTTAAATTTCAAAAAATCATAGAAAATTCATTTTTAGTCCAAAAATCTGAAAAAATTATGAAAAATATTTTTGATTATTCTCTTTCTGATTTTTATTTTTTCACAATTTAATTTTATGTTTTGGTATTTTATTAATAAATTTTACACTTATTTGATTTGTTTTAAATATTTAAAAATATTTATCTACATTTTAAATTCTGAAAAAATTATGGAATGATCCAATGATATTTTGAAAAATATTGGTGACTTTATTTTATTTTTTGTTTCTGACTTTACTATTTTTTTACCATTTTTAGTTTATTTTACCCATTTATTTAATTTTTAAGGATAGTTTCTAACTTAAAAAAAATTACCAAAAAAATTGTAAATTTATTTGAGCCTTTTTCTGAGTTTTCTAGTCTTACTTTTTATTTCTTGATTAATTTGAACATAGTTGATATTTTTCTCATTTTTTCTATTTTTATAACATTTTAAAAATCCTTTTTTTGTGTATATTAAATTTGATATTATTTTGTGACTATTTTCTGGCTGATCTTGGGTTAGATTTTGGATCATGAATTTTATTAACATCATTGGATCCATGGTGTTGAGTTTAACTCCACAAAAATGGATGAATGCTTTTAATAATAGTTTGATTAAAAGTTAATTCAAATGTGGTTTGTGTATTTTTCCCCATCCCTCTTCATCTCATCTCCTTCTTATTGCTCTAGATGTTGTTGGAGCATGATCTCTATATCATGTCTCAAAACAAATGGTGCATAGATTGCTATTGACTGGCCTCAAAATAGGTGCGACTTCTATATAAGTCCATTTACGATTGCTTAACATAGCGCTAAATTTTGTCTTGATTCGAATAAAAGATCATTCGTGGCCCAAACTTATGATTGCAAGCCCAAGTATGTTAATTTGATCTCTTTGATCCAATAAGCTTGAGATTCATTGTGTGGAGGCTTTGGTTCTACCAATCCCCTAATGGATCTACAACACCTTTGGTCAACGTGAATCACTTAAACATCGTTGATCATTAAATGGTACTTATGAGAATTCCAAATGGATGATATACTTGACAAAAAGCAAATGCAACTTGTTGTATGGAGGCTTTGGTTCTACCAATCCTCTAATGAGTTCCAAATGCAAGTTTCAAGATGGTCATCCAACTAACCACTAATTATTGACTTATTTTACCTTATGATTTTATTCTTTTTTATGCTTTATGTACTATTTACTTTTAGCATTTACATTTCATGCCATTTTCATCTTTGCTCATTTGAGCATTTATTTTGTTGTCATTTTTACTTTGCTCACTTGAGATTTTCTTTTCCTTTCTTAAGATACTTAATAATCAACATAAACCCTAAAAAACCTTTAATGGTACTTGGACTATTTGGTTACTATCCTTGGCATTCTGGAGCATGGGACTTTTTCTTGGACTTAGGATTAGAAACCTTGGCCTATCTTGGAGACCTTGTGATCTTATCTGATTATTTTTTCTGGAGTTCTTGAGGTTTACCTCAAGACATTGGGTTGCTTGTTTGTTTTTGTGTGCAGGTTTTTTTTTGTGATTACATCCTCTGTTTGTAATCTTGAATTCACCCGTATACAGCCGTTACCCTGTCCAATTTTTGTGAATACTTAATACACTTGAAGTTTGGTTCTCTCAAGAGGTCTAGTATCTTTGATTGCTTGGTTTAAATCCAAAGAATGGGAATTCTATCTTGGCACAAAATGTCAAGTATTGGCTTTTTGTTGGTTAGATGGTTGTTATCCCTAACTTTTACCTTATTCTTTAGGATAGTCTCTTATTCTCCTTGCATCTTCTTTAATTTCAAAATCTTCTCCCTCCTTTTGAAAACTCTTCTTGTTTTGAAACTTGAACTATTTTCATAATAAACTTGGACTTAGGTCCATGTATTTTCAAAACATTTTCATAAATAAACTCCAACCAACTTAATAATACCTTGACATCTTTTTGTGAGAAGACTAAAATTAAATCAATCTCATTTCAAACCATTTTGGCACTTTGGCTTTGTACCTTTAAAACTTTTCTTAAAAGATTAAACTCTTGTCAATCCTTGTAGTGGTGCAAACAACTATACTTCTACAATATGTAGTTAAGAGAGATATTTTCCACTTGGGTGTTGAGTGAGGCATTGTTGATTTTGAAATCCAAGCCATATCCTGCACTTTGAGATGATGCAAATTCTCCTTTCTCATGATTGTGGGTAGTAGGTATATTTTCCACACGGACAATGAAGATGATGTTTTATCTTATAAAATTAACCAACAAATTTGTGTTTCAATTTTTTTTTGAAAGAGGAACTATGTGTACCCTGATCCCCTATTGCACGAAAGGTGGTACGTAGGCACTAAAGGTTCGCAACCGCGGCGGGTGCAAAAATTATAAAATAAATATATTTCTTTTCTCACCTCTACCATCCATTTTATATACAACCGTTTTTATAGCCAAAGTATACCTATTTTAGAAAGAGGCTCCTGCGGAGTATCGTAGATGTTTAGGATGCTAATACATTCCCTTTGCGTAACCAACCCCCTTACTATGAATCTTTCCCCCTCTTTTTGGGTTATTCTCTCTTTTCCATTTCCTTTGGAAATAATAAAGCGTTGTGGTGATTTTTATTTTGATTTGTAAAAGTCTAGTCAATCCAATGGCTTAGTCTTGAACATTTCTACCACTACAGAAAAATGGTGACTTCACTGGGGACAGATTGGCCTCTTGCTGGTCCATCCCTAAGTGGGTTAAGCCTATCTTTGTTTATATCTGTATATGTGTTATTAATGTTTTTTGTGTTATATGTTGTATATATGTTTGTCTGGATTTTCCTGGTTTTCAGGGTGCTTGGTGATTACTCAATAGTCCTATACCCGTACTTGGGCAAACTTTAAGATAGGACGAGCCGTATAGTCATGTTAACTTTGAGGGATTAATCCCAAAAATGGAGGCATGAGATCCCCCACTCAGTGGAGGCCCCTTTGACTGTAGTGTCGTTTACCGAGTAATTGGGAAGACATATTGCTTTTGACCTGGGAGCCTGCTGAAACTGAGGACCGTAGAATACCAAACCCATCTTGGCCTTTTAGGTGTAGTGCGGAAGCTATGACGGAGTAATCTAGAAATAGTTGTCATGCGATACTACACTCGGATGAGTCTTTCTTGAGAATATTAATAATTATCGAGTTAATCGGGAAGTTGGTAATATCCGAAGGAAGGATGTAGACTCTGGGAACCTCTAGAACCTTGTTCGGCAGGTGATAACTTTAGACCAACACCTTATGGGTAGTACCTTCGACCTCATGCTCGTGACGTAGAACCTATGAACCCTATATGTGTGATCTTGTGTGTGATTGTTGCATCATGCATCCATGCACTCATAAGCATCTTTTGAAGAAACCATATTTCAAGGGATTTAAAGGTTGACTATTTGTGAATATCTCAGGTACTTTATAACCATGGATTCTGGAAAGAGAAAGACCGGAAAATACAGTTTCGAGGATCCCAAGATAGATGAGTTGATCAGTCTAATTCCCGAGATCGAGTGTTCTACAGACTTTCGGAAGAAGTATGTGTCCATTATTCCTCTCATGAAGCTGAAGATGAAGGAGGGTATTCTCTCGACCTTGGTCCAATTCTATGATCCGATGTATCATTGCTTTAATTTTCCCGACTATTAGTTGATGCCTACACTGGAGGAGTATTCTTATCTATTAGATTTACCTGTTACCGGTCGTGTTCCTTTTACTGGTTTGAAGGGTGATCCAAAATCACATGAGATTGCTTCTTTGATTCACCTGGGGAAGTCTGAGGTAGAAGCCCATATGACTACTAAAGGAGGGATTAAAGGATTATGAAATTCTGGCTGCAGATACTCAATGTCACGTTCAATGTTATGACACCGTATCTGACTTACTATATGACAGTAAATACAAAAGCAATAAAGAACACAGTCAATTGTTTACCCAGTTCAGTGTGCAACAACACCTACTCTAGGGGCTACCAAGCCAGGGAGGAAATCCACTATAAGAGATTTTAATTCAGGAATAAACCAACCAGTTTATCTCCTTCACTTAAGACCTACCCAATGCAATTCCAACCTAAGTACAACTTAAACCTGAGTTCCTACTCACTCCCCCTCAATCACAGCAGTGATACATAAACCAATTTGACTTAAGAATTGATGAAGACACACTTCAAAGACAAACACTTGATTAAGCTTCACAGCTTTTTAACCAAGCAACACAATCACTCTTGCTTCACAGCTTTGAGTGATGTACACAACTAACTTGACTCTGCTTCACAGCTTTAGTCAAGGAACATTCAAGCACTCTTGCTTCAAAGCTTAGAGTGCTACACAACCCTTACAATTTGAAACCTATTCCAAGGCACTTATCACAATGATAATTGCTTGGAGTACAATAAACAAATCTATACAGATTACAAATGATCTTCCAATCAAATAAAAGCCGTCATGAAAATCAGCAGCTCTGTTGAATATATAGCAGCTGCAACTTCAGTTAGGGTTTCCAAAAACCTAGGGTTAATTCCGTTTTGACCTAAAGATCAGGTCACAGGACTTTATTAACCAGGTTAGGGTTGAGCTAGGTTACCCCTCAGAAAACGCAGGATTCTGTTCAGAAAGGACTGAGTTATTTCCTGAAAAAACTCAGACTTATCCAATCCTGCAATCCTGTTAGTTCAGAACAGGATGTCATAACATCTGTTATGACATCTGAGAAAACCTGTCTACTGATTTAGCAAAATGTGATCATTTTGCAAAAATGCTCAGATACACACTTATAAACATCAATATTTGAATTACAATATTTTTCTGCAAAGGTACCTAATGAGTTAGTACAAACTGAACTAGAATGTTATGACATCAGTCATGACATTCACACATACACTTGGGATTTACCAAAAATGCAAGCCAATACCTAAACACCTACAAACTCCCCCTTTGGCAGATTTTTGGCTAAAGACCCTAAACAATCAGAGATAGATAGCAGCAGAAATAAGTGACAGCAGAAAAATAGAATGTCAAGTACTAATTAAGTAAGTACCAAAATATTCTCCCCCTCTTTAGCCACAAATGGGCCAAAGATACATGTTCAGAAAATTATACAGTTATCTAAAACAAAATAATAAGATCAGCAGCAGACAACACAGAATACACTTCCAAACTCCACCAGATATCAGCAACCAACCAGCAACACCACCAAGCAGCAATCAACCTTCAAGCACTGTCATCAGATCCAGAGTATTCAGGCTTCTTTCTTTTCTTGTGAGCAATGTCAGCATTCTTCTCTTTGTTTGATGTCTCAACATTCTTAGAGACATCTGGATTTGTTTCAGCATTTGAGCTTTCTTGGTTCAGAGGAACAGAAATGCCAGGAACTGAGTGATTCTCGTTCAGAATTCTTGAAACAATTTTTGCTATTGCTTGATTAACATAGGTTGTCCCTTCCTTATTTGCAATTTCAGGGGGAACTGGAGAAGAAGGATGAGATGGATTACCAGAGGCAGAAGCTTGGGGTTTTCCTGCATGTCTTGTTCTTAACTCTTTGACCTTGGTGGGGTTAGTTCCCACTTTTCTATGAGAGGAGATCTCCAGAACGTCAGAGTCCAGACAAGAAGAGATTGTCCCAGAATCTTGATCAGAGGAAGAGGTTGAAATGGTCGTATTGGATGATGATGGTGTTTGAGACATGTTAACAGTTTTGGAGGACCAACAACAACTGAGGAGAAATTTCTGAATGAGAGACTGGGTTTTGATGAGGAGACGAGAGAGGAAGGAAGCAAGGGAGTGTCTATTCAACTTCTTAAAAAAATTGTAGGAAATGGGAAAATACAATTTTAAACCAATTAGAACAGGCATAAGTCCTTTGATCCTTGTTTTAAGTAAAATTAATTACTACAATTCCTCATGTTGGCAAATACCCAGCTTACCCCTTAAGTTTTCAAATTGGTTTGCATCCAAAGCCTTGGTAAAAATGTCAGCCAACTGTAGCTCAGTGGCAACATGTTCCAATTTGATTGTCTTCTCTTCTACAAGGTCTCTGATAAAGTGATGTCGTATGTCAATATGTTTGGTCCTGCTATGCTGAATGGGATTCTTGGATATGTTGATTGTACTCAGATTGTCACAGTACAATGTCATAACATCTTGTGTGACATTATACTCAGTGAGCATCTGTTTCATCCATATCATTTGAGAGCAGCTACTACCAGCTGCAATGTATTCAGCTTCAGCAGTTGAAAGAGACACACAATTCTGTTTCTTGCTGAACCAGGAAACCAGATTACTTCCCAAAAAGAAACATCCTCCAGAGGTGCTTTTTCTATCATCAGCACTACCAGCCCAATCAGCATCACAGTAGCCAGTCAGAGCTGGTTCACAGCCATGAGTATACATCAATCCATAGTTGTAAGTACCACTTACATACTTCAAAATTCTCTTCACTTGATTGATATGACTGACTTTGGGATCAGCTTGGTATCTAGCACAAACTCCAACTGCAAAGGCAATATCAGGTCTGCTGGCAGTTAAGTACAACAAGCTTCCTATCATGCTTCTGTATAGACTTTGATCTACCTTAACCCCACTTGAATCTTTGGAAAGCTTTAGATGGGTAGGAGCAGGAGTCCTTTTGTGACTTGCATTCTCCATACCAAACTTCTTTACAATATTCTTAGCATACTTGCTTTGAGATAAGAAGATTGAGTCATCCATCTGTGAGACTTGTAGACCAAGAAAATAAGTTAGTTCTCCCATGAGACTCATTTCAAATTCAGCCTGCATCTGGTCAGCAAAGTGTTTAACCATATGTTCTGACATTCCTCCAAACACTATGTCATCAACATATATTTGGGAAACCATCAACTTCCCTCCTTCAGTTTTGACAAAGAGAGTTTTGTCCAAGCCTCCTTTTCTGTAGCCTTTGTCTGAGAGAAACTTTGTTAACCTGTCATACCATGCTCTAGAAGCTTGTTTCAGGCCATATAGAGCTTTTCTCAGTTTGTAGACATGATCAGGATGGGTTGGATCCACAAAACCTTTAGGTTGTTCCACATAAGCTTCCTCATTTAAGTACCCATTTAGAAAGGCACTTTTCACATCCATCTGAAATAACTTGAACTTCAGAAGACAAGCAATTGACAACAAGATTCTGATTGATTCCAATCTGGCTACAGGTGCAAAGGTTTCATCAAAATCAACCCCTTCAACCTGGGTGTATCCTTGAGCAACAAGTCTTGCCTTATTTCTGGTGACAACTCCTTCAGCATCTGACTTGTTCTTGAATATCCATTTTGTCCCAATGATGTTAGTTCCTTCAGGTCTAGGAACCAGTTCCCAAACTTCATGTTGCTTGAATTGGTTCAGTTCATCTTGCATTGCACCAATCCAATATTCATCAGTTAAGGCTTCCTTGACATTTCTTGGTTCTATTTTGGACACAAAACAAGAGTTTGAGATGATTTCTCTAGATCTTGTGATGACTCCACTATTGGGATCTCCTATGATGAGCTCTTTTGGATGATCCTTCTGAACTCTGATGGAAGGAATCTTGCTAGCTTCCTTTGATTCAGGTTCTGTTGTGGTGAAGTTGGGTAGGTCATCCTGTTGGGTTGAAGTCTCAAAGAATGTCTCAACAGTACAAGGAACATCTATTTCTTCATGATAGTCATCAATTACAACATTTATTGATTCCATCATGGTTTTGGTTCTGGAGTTGAATACTCTATAAGCTCTGCTGTTTGAGGAGTATCCTAGAAATATGCCTTCATCACTTTTGGGGTCCAGTTTTCTTCTTTGTTCACGATCAGACAGAATATAGCATTTGCTACCAAACACATGGAAGTACTTCACAGTTGGTTTTCTTCCTTTCCAGAGTTCATATATGGTGGATGAGGTTCCCTTTCTCAAGGTGACCCTGTTATGAACATAGCAAGCTGTATTCATAGCTTCAGCCCAAAAATACATAGGAAGTCGTTTGGCATGTAACATTGCTTTGGCAGATTCTTGTATGGTCCTGTTTTTTCTTTCCACAACACCGTTTTGCTGAGGTGTTATGGGAGAAGAAAACTCATGACTGATTCCTTCTGAAGCACAGAAGTCATCAAACTTGCTGTTTTCAAATTCCTTGCCATGATCACTTCTGATTCTGACAATACATCCTTCCTTCTCTCTTTGAACTCTCTTGCACAGTTCTCTAAAAGCTTCGAATGCATCTGATTTTTCCCTAATGAAATTAATCCAGGTGAATCTGGAAAAATCATCCACAACCACATAGGCATATCTTTTACCACCAAGACTCTCAACTTGCATTGGTCCCATCAGATCCATATGGAGGAGTTCTAGAACCTTAGAGGTGGTAAGATGTCTTGACTTTGGGTGTGACATCCTCGTCTGCTTACCAACTTGACATTCACCACAAACTCTTCCTTCATCAATTTGCAGTTTTGGAATCCCTCTGACTGCCTCCAAGGAGATAATCCTCTTCATACCCCTTAGATGAAGATGGCCAAGTTTTTGGTGCCATAGTTTCACCTCTTTTTCTTCCTTTGCAATGGAACACACAGATGAGAAATTAGTGTTCTCAGCCTCCCACAAGTAACAGTTGTCTTTGGATCTGACTCCTTTCATTACTATCTCTTGTTTGTCATTGATTACAAGGCATTCAGATTTTGAGAAATTGACCTTGAATCCTAGATCACACAGTTGAATGATACTAATGAGATTAGCGGTCAGTCCTTTCACCAGCAGTACTTCATTTAGACTTGGAACTCCAGGGCAGTCCAAATCACCAACTCCTTTGATTTCACCTTTAGCCCCATCTCCAAAGGTCACAAAACTGGTGGTGTGAGGCTTAACATTATTGAGGAGGTTCTTGATTCCAGTCATATGTCTGGAGCATCCACTGTCAAAGTACCAGTCTTCCTTTGCAGAGACCCTCAGGGAAGTGTGAGCTATCAGTGCAGTAGCCTTTTTCTTCCATTGAGGAGCATGTGGTACCTTTTTAGACTTAGGTTTGACACCTGAGTTCTGATTAGGGTATCCATGTAATCTGAAGCAGAAGGGCTTTATGTGACCATATCTCCCACAATGATGACATTTCCATCTTTGGTACCTCTTTTTCATATGTCTCTGTCCCTGATGTTGAGAGTTGTGTTGAGACATCCGTTTTGACATTTGCTTACCAGTACCAGATTTCTTTTCTTCCATAAATCCTAGTCCAGATTTATTTCCCATATTTTGTCCAGCCTGAAGGATCTCTTCCAATTTGTCTGTTCCATTGGTCAACATCTTGACAGATTTGGTCATTTGATTCAGTTGTGAGTTCAGCAATTGAACTTCTCCTTCTAGATGACTTATAGTTTCAAGATTCGCCCTTTTTTCAGCCTCCAGTTTGATAATGAGTTTTGATTGTTTCTCATTCTGCACACAGACTTCAGTACTTCTGATACACAATTCTTTGTAAGTATCAGCCAGTTCTTCAAAAGTCACCTCTTCATCACTGATGTCTCTTTCAGAGGTACAAACACCAGTTAAAGCAGTAACTCGTTTGGCAGTCTCTTCTTCAGAATTACTTTCTGAATCACAGTCAGACCAAGTAACTGTCATTCCTTTTTGTTTCTTAAGAAAGGTAGGACATTCAGTTCGAATATGCCCATATCCTTCACAACCATGGCATTGAATTCCTCTGTCTTGAACTCCTTTCTCTTCTGACCTTGGTCTTCTGCTGGAACTGTCAATGTTAGAGGGAATGTTATGAACATTAGATCTTGACTTTGGATCTATTCTTTTGATGAGTTTGTTGAACTGTCTTCCAAGCATGGCTACAGCTTCTGAAATGTTTTCTTCAACATCAGTGTTGGACATAAGAGCTATGCTTTTGTTCTTTTTGACACCATTATCAGTGATTCCCATCTCAAAAGTCTGAAGAGACCCAATAAGTTCATCCACTTTCAACTTGCTAATGTCCTGGGCTTCCTCTATGGCAGTTACCTTCATTGCAAATCTTTTAGGCAAGGATCTGAGAATCTTCCTCACCAGTTTTTCTTCTGACATTTTTTCTCCCAGTGCTCCTGAGGTGTTTGCAATCTCCAAGATGTTCATGTGAAACTCATGAATGGTTTCATCTTCCATCATTTTTAGATTCTCAAACTTAGTGGTCAACATCTGAAGCCTTGACATTTTTACTTTGGAAGTGCCCTCATGAGTAGTTTTGAGAGTGTCCCAAACTTCCTTGGCCAGTTCATATTGATGTACTAGTCTGAAAATGTTTCTATCAATTCCATTGAACAAGGCATTTAAGGCTTTTGAATTTCCCAGAGCTAACTCATCTTCTTCTTTACTCCAATCTTCCTCAGGCTTCAGACTGATTGTCCCATCTATCTCAGTTATGGTGGGATGAATCCATCCTTTGTCAGCAGCTCTCCAAGCCTTTTTGTCCAGAGATTTTAGGAAGGCAATCATACGAGGTTTCCAGTAGTCATAATTGGTTCCGTCCAGAATGGGTGGTCTATTTCCAAAAGCTCCTTCTTTGTCCATAGTGCCAGAAAGTGATATCCCTAGATCTCACCCAGTAATACAGGCAGGGTGCCTGCTCTGATGCCAATTGAAATTCTGGCTGCAGATACTCAATGTCACGTTCAATGTTATGACACCGTATCTGACTTACTATATGACAGTAAATACAAAAGCAATAAAGAACACAGTCAATTGTTTACCCAGTTCAGTGTGCAACAACACCTACTCTGGGGGCTACCAAGCCAGGGAGGAAATCCACTATAAGAGATTTTAATTCAGGAATAAACCAACCAGTTTATCTCCTTCACTTAAGACCTACCCAATGCAATTCCAACCTAATTACAACTTAAACCTGAGTTCCTACTCACTCCCCCTCAATCACAGCAGTGATACATAAACCAATTTGACTTAAGAATTGATGAAGACACACTTCAAAGACAAACACTTAATTAAGCTTCACAGCTTTTTAACCAAGCAACACAATCACTCTTGCTTCACAGCTTTGAGTGATGTACACAACTAACTTGACTCTACTTCACAGCTTTAGTCAAGGAACATTCAAGCACTCTTGCTTCAAAGCTTAGAGTGCTACACAACCCTTACAATTTGAAACCTATTCCAAGGCACTTATCACAATGATAATTGCTTGGAGTACAATAAACAAATCTATACAGATTACAAATGATCTTCCAATCAAATAAAAGCCGTCATGAAAATCAGCAGCTCTGTTGAATATATAGCAGCTGCAACTTCAGTTAGGGTTTCCAAAAACCTAGGGTTAATTCCGTTTTGACCTAAAGATCAGGTCACAGGTCTTTATTAACCAGGTTAGGGTTGAGCTAGGTTACCCCTCAGAAAACGCAGGATTCTGTTCAAAAAGGACTGAGTTATTTCCTGAAAAAACTCAGACTTATCCAATCCTGCAATCCTGTTAGTTCAGAACAGGATGTCATAACATCTGTTATGACATCTGAGAAAACCTGTCTACTGATTTAGCAAAATGTGATCATTTTGCAAAAATGCTCAGATACACACTTATAAACATCAGTATTTGAATTACAATATTTTTCTGCAAAGGTACCTAATGAGTTAGTACAAACTGAATTAGAATGTTATGACATCAGTCATGACATTCACACATACACTTGGGATTTACCAAAAATGCAAGCCAATACCTAAACACCTACAGATTACCAGCTCAGTTCTTATTGGAGAAAGCTCGTTACTTTTCCAGGATGAAGAGTACGATCGCTTTTGAGGCCATTTTTTCTCTACTTGCTTATGGGTTGTTCTTATTTCCTAATGTGGACAGGTTTGTTGACATTAATGCTATCGAGATCTTCATGATTGGAAACCCAGTTCCTACACTGTTGGGTGATGCTTATTACTCTATTCATCTTCAGAATTCTTATCAGGGGGGAATGATTATCTATTGCACGCCTCTGTTATACCGGTGGTTTATCTCCCATATGCCTCAGTCTGATGCTTTTTGGGATTTCAAGAAGGAACCCCGTTGGGCTCCTAAGATCATGGAACTTACTCACTCGGATGTTGATTGATATCATCGAGCTTACCGGGATATAGAGATTATTTACAGTTGTGGTAGTTTCCCCAATGTACCTCTTCTGGGTACAAAGGGAGGAATTAACTATAACCCTGTTCTTGCACGACGACAACTTGGTTATCCGATGAGGGATAAACCATATAGTATTCATTTGAGTAGTTTCTTTCTGAAGGAAGGGGAATACCACAGGGAAGCTATGGAGCAGATTACGAAGGCCTGGCGTCACATTCATAAGAAGGGTAGGAAGGATTTTGGACCTAGGGGTGATGTTTCTTTGGAGCCATATCTTCAGTGGGTCCGATCGAGAGCCATTCAGTTAAAGATGCCGAATACCCGGGAGACACCCATGCTTGATATATTTGTGAAGACCACTCCTCCCTTATTAGATGATCTGGAGGAGCTGCAGCTTGCTTTGGTTAGGATGCAACATGAATGGGATGCTTGGAAGAACAAGTTCCAAACTTTAGAGAGTTCCTACAGAGCAGACCTGAAGGAGAAAGACAACTTGATTGAGATCCTTGAGAATTGAGCGGTAGAGTCTATGGAGAGGCAAGGAGATTTATTTTCTCCTAAGCCTCAATCAGGTGCTGATCACTCACTTCCTGATTCAGATGATTGGAAGAAGGTTGCCATCAGACATGTGGAAGAAAACCAGAGGTTGAAGACTCAGATTGCCAGGCTTACAGGGAAGCGCCAGCGTATAGAGTGATCTCCACCAGCTCTTTTTCTCAGGATTCTAGATTGTATTTTCATCTTGTACTTGAGATCATTGAAACTTGTAATCCATTTTGGAGTTATTATAATAAAACTTTAAGTATTTCAAAAGCGCTATTACTTTGATGTTTGCAATATGTCTATAAACCTTAAATCCTTTGAAATATTAAATAACAAAGTAAAAATAATCATGTGCATTGCATATCATGCATCATATTGCACATATTTCTTGCATTTTTTATGCATACCCAGGTGTCTCACCAAGCTTCTTTACTTTGTTCAGCCAGCTGACTCATCACTACAACACTCAGGCTAATTTCAAAAAGAACATGGACAACTTAGAACAAGAGAATCGCGAGCTACGTGAAGAAGTTTCTTCTTTGAAGGCCGTCTTGGCCAATTTGACTACTCTGATGGAAGCTCTGGTGGCTGCTCAGAATCAGCCACCGAGTGTTCAACCTCAACCAACAAGGGTAAATACTGAAGCTCCGACTGTTCCCGTATATGCTACTCTGGCTGTTGTTCAGAACTGTATGCCTTAAGGTTATCCATGGGGAATGCCAGAGAATTTTTCACCTGAAGGTTTCAATCTTGGTGCTCAAGATACTCCAGTGGTTCAGACTATTGTTACTCCAGCACCTCCTGTGGTGCATGCTGCTCCTGTTGCGCCTCCTTCGGTGAATATGGTTTCGTTTGTTAATGATGATGTGTGTCGTCCTTTCCTTCCACTGAGTGAAAACTTGGGTCTTTATGACAGAATGGATGATTTTCAAGAGCAGTTTGACAAGATGCAGAGAAAGATGAAGGCCCTCATGGGAAAAGAGCTATTTAGGCAAAATGTGAATGAGCTATACTTGGTCCCGAATGTTAACATACCTTCTAAGTTCAAGGTCCCAGAATTTGAGAAGTACAAGGGCAATACTTGCCCTCGTGCTCATCTGGTGATGTACGTGAGGAGAATGTCTACCCATATTGACGATCAGCGTCTGCTGATTCACTTTTTTGAGGATAGTTTGACCGGTGTTGCGTTGAAGTGGTATATGAGTTTGAACAACATTAACATCCATACTTTTAATGACTTGGGAGAAGCATTCATCAAACAATACAAGTATAACATAGACATGGCGCCTGACTGTGATCAACTTAGGGCCATGGTTCAGAAAGACATGGAATCGTTCAAAGAATATGCACAGAGATGGTGCAAGGTAGCCGCCCAAGTGATTCCTCCCATGGAAGAGAAGGAGATGACTAAGATTTTCTTAAAAACGTTGGGTGCTTTCTACTACGAGAGGATGGTAGCAAGCGCACCAAGTGACTTCACTGAAATGGTAGGAATGGGTATCCGCTTGGAAGAGGCTGTAAGAGAAGACCGTTTGACGAAGAATGAAGGATATGGAGGTGTAAAGAAGCCATCGTATGGATTTACCAAGAAGAAAGAGGGAGATGCAAATGCTGTTATGCAAGAGAGGAGGGTAAACGCTCCAAGAAGGAATTATCAGCGTCATCAGCAAGTCGCCTCAGTTACTCCTGTTATGAATGCCGCTCCAACTACCGTTGCTTATTAGAGACCATCCCAGCAGGGGAATCAAGGGTCTAATCAGAGAATGGAGAGTTATGACCCTATTCCCATGAGCTATACAGAGTTATTACAAGCATTGGTTGAGAAAAAGTTGGTCCAGACACGACCACCTCCCGCCGTACCATCACCATTGCCTTGGTATTACAAGGCAGACCAAACATGTGCTTTTCATCAGGGAGCACCAGGGCATAATGTTGAGAATTGTTATCCTTTCAAGGACATGGGACTTAATGTGAAAGATAATCCTTTACCCAAGCATGAGAGAGTAAATGCTGTAAACATGGTGGCCGGTTTTCCAGGCGATTTCCAGATTTTTGACATTAATCTGGTTAGAGGATATTTGGTGAAAATGCACACAAACCTATGTGAATTTATCTACTATACGCATGACTATATCGGTTGTTCTATTTGCAATACAAACATACAGGGTTGCAAGAAGATAAAGGCGGATTTACAAGAGATGATGGATGAGGGCCTCATCCATAAAATCAGGCCTAGGGCAGAGTATGAAGAGGAAGTGAACATGGTTTCTGGATGTCCTGGTGAATTCATAATTTTTGATGTGGAGTATGTGAATGAGGTTCTTGTGCAGTTGCATGTTACCTTCTTCCATACAGATGGTCAGGTGGAACACCAATATGGATCTTGCCTAGTTTGCTGTCGAGATCCCCGAGGATGTTCAATCGTGAAGAAGGGTGTTCAATTGCTGTTAGATAATGGAACTATCAGGATCACAGGTCATAGGGATGATTATCATGAAGTTGATATGGTTTAGGTTTGTTTAATGGAAGAAGAGTTAGAGGAAGAGTATGCCTCCGCGGATGAGTATTTCTCTTCAAATGAAGATTTGTTTTCCAGAAATGACTTATTGATGAATGATTGTGTTGAAGAAGGGGTAAACATCATTGTGCCTTGTTTTGGTGCACCCACCCACTTTGAAGTTGAGTATCATAGCAAGCCAGTTGTTACCCCATTGGTAATTACTTTACCAGGTCCTATCCCCTACAAATCAGATAAGGTTGTGCCTAACAAATACAACGCTACAATCTTAGAAGATAGAGTGGAGGTTCCCATCTAGCCAATGCCTGATATTGGAAATATAGCTGAAAACAGCAGGGTGACCTGTAGCGGTCGTGTGTTTGCGCCAGTTGTTCAGAGAGATGTTGCTGCTGGAAAGAAAATTACTGAGAATGATGAACCTAAGAAGGCTACGGGAGAGACTAGCGGAGCTACGCTAGAGAAAGAAGTGGATGATATTTTGAAGATAATTAAGATGAGCGACTACAGAATTATAGATCAGCTACTGCAGACTCCTTCAAAGATATCTATCTTAGCTTTATTAATGAACTCCTCTGCTCATAGAGAATCCTTGATGAGGGTACTGGACCAAGCCTTTGTGGAGTATGACATGCCAATAGATCAATTCAACAACGTAATTGGAAAAATTACGTTATGTAATAACTTGAGTTTCTGCGATGATGAATTACCAGATGAAGGGAGGAATCACAACCTGGCCCTCCACATATATATGAACTGCAAGAATGATTCTCTATACAATGTTCTAATTGATAATGGACCCGCGTTGAATGTTATTCCGAAAAGTACCCTTATGAAGTTGAAATATCAAGGAACGCCTATGCGCCCGAGTGGCATCATTGTGAAAGAATTTGATGGGTCGAGGAAATTTGTCATCGGTGAAGTGGACTTACCTATCCATATAGGACCACATTTGTTCCAGATAACCTTTCAGGTCATGGACATTATTCCCGCATATAGTTGTTTGCTAAGACGGCCATGGATACATGAGGCAAGGGCTGTCACTTCAACTTTACACCAGAAGCTGAAGTTTGTGCATGAAGGGAGAGTAGTGATCATAAATGGGGAGCAAGCATTGTTGATATCTCATTTGTCCTCCTTCAGTATTGTAGAAGCAGATGAAGCTGCTTTTGGAACCCAGTTGCAAGAGCTATCCATTGACAACATAAGGGGAAGTGAGAATTCCATGGTCTCGCTGAAGGATGCACAACAGGTTGTGCACAATGGTCCTAGTGCAGTTTGGGGACGAATTGCGGATCCACCCGTGAACAAGAACATAAATGGCTTGGGTTTCTCTTTGAAGAATGGCAAAGGCGAAATTTTGAAGTCAAAGTCTACTATGAGCAGCTATCATGATATTTTCCGCAGCGGAGGTTACCTCCATCCAACTGATTCTGGAATTAATGCTGTTGAGGAGGATGAAGCAGAGCAGGAAATGCCAAATTATGTGACGCACGGAGTCAGGGTTCAGAAATGGGTCACCATTGATGTTCCCTCTTGCATACATGTTTCAAAGTAATTTGATTTGATTAATATTTGTTTTCTTGAAAGGCTTTAACTCTGCCCAAGGTGGAAGTATTAATATTGTAGGGCTTATCTGTTTGCTGTGACTTTTAAGATCATTAACAAAAGTTGTCTTTGCTTCCCGAATTATGTTTTTATTTCCTGCTTTTTCTTGGAAAATGGTAATTTTAAAAAATAAAATAAAAACCTTTCAAAATAAATAATAACTGGAATTCAATTTGCATGATCACTTGTTATATGTGTCAGTTTCTAAATGCAATCACAAATCATATGTGCAGATTAATTAAAAAACCCGTTGAATACAACGACCCTGCACCCTCTCCCAGCTTTGAATTTCCTGTGTTTGGGGATGAAGAAGAAGATTATGATGAGATTCAAGAAGAGGTCTCACGGTTGCTTGAGCACGAGGAAAATACCATTCAGCCATATAAAGAGCCTTTGGAAGTGATCAATTTGGGTTCAGAAGAAGATCTGAAGGAAGTCAATATTGGAGCATCGTTGCATCCCGATGTGAAGAGAAGGTTGATTGAGCTGTTGAAAGAGTATTTGGATATTTTTTCTTGGTCTTACAAGATATGTCTGGTCTAGATACAGATATTGTTGAGCACCATTTTCCGTTAAAGCCAGAGTGTCCGCCAATTAAACAAAAGTTGAGAAGAACTCACCCAGATATGGTAGTAAAGATCAAAGAGGAGGTTCTAAAGCAAATTAATCCTGGTTTTCTTGTGAGGTCAGTGTATCCTCAATGGATTGCCAATATTGTCCCAGTACTGAAAAAAGACAGAAAAGTCCGCATGTGCGTAGATTACAAAGATCTAAATAAAGCTAGTCCAAAAGATGATTTTCCATTGCCTCACATTGACATGTTAGTGGATAGCACAGCAAAATTCAAAGTATTCTTGTTCATGGATGGATTTTCCGGGTATAATCAAATAAGAATGGCTCCAGAGGACATGGAAAAAACAACGTTTTTCACACCCTAGGGAACATTCTGTTACAGAGTGATGCCCTTCGGGTTGAAGAACGCTGGTGCGACGTACCAGAGGGCTATGACAACCCTATTCCATGATCTGATGCACAAGGAAATTGATGTATATGTTGATGATGTGATTTCCAAATCCTAGACTGAAGAAGGGCATGTAGAAGATTTGTTGAAGCTGTTTCAGCATTTGAGGAAGTATCGTCTCCAGTTGAATCCAAATAAATGCACCTTCAGTGTTCGATCAGGAAAATTTTTAGGTTTCATTGTTAGCCATAAAGGAATTTAAGTTGACCCTGATAAAGTCAAGGAAATTCAAGAAATGCCAGCACCGAGAACTGAAAAGCAAGTCAGAGTCTTCCTCGGGCGTTTGAATTATATTTCCAGATTCATTTCCCACATGACTGCAACATGTGAACCGATCTTTAAGTTGTTAAAGAAAGATCAAGGTTGCGTGTGGACGGATGACTTCCAAAGGGCATTTGAGAGTATTAAAGAATATCTGCTTGAACCTCCTATCTTGCTCTCTCCCGTAGAAGGAAGACCGTTGATTATGTATCTGACAATGTTAGATAAATCCATGGGTTGTATTCTGGGACAACATGATGAAACAGGGAAGAAGGAGTTCACCATTTATTATCTCAGCAAAAAATTCACTGATTGTGAGTCGCGGTATTCCATGCTGGAAAAATCATGTTGTGCTTTGGCCTGGGCGGCAAAGCGTTTGCGGCAGTATATGTTGAATCACACCACTTGGTTGATCTCCAAAATGGATCCAATCAAGTATATTTTTGAAAAACCTACTCTTACTGGGAGAATTTCCCACTGGCAGATGTTGTCATCTGAATATGATATCGAATACCGCACTCAAAAGACTATTAAAAGTAGTGTGTTGGCAGATTATCTTGCTCACCAACCAGTGGAAGATCACCAGTCTGCAGAATATGAATTCCCCGACGAGGATGTGATGTTCCTGAAAGTGAAAGATTGTGATGAACCATTACCTGAGGAAGGTCCTGACCCTGAATCTCGTTGGAGTATGATATTTGATGGAGCTGTGAATTCTTATGGTAAAGGAATTAGTGTTGTGATTGTCACTCCTCATGGATCACACATTCCTTTTACTGCAAGGTTAACATTTGATTGCACTAATAATATGGCAGAATATGAGGCTTGCATCATGGGTCTCGAAGAAGCTATTGATCTCAGAATTAAAATTCTCGATGTGTATGGTGATTCAGCTTTTGTAATAAACCAGATTAAAGGAGAATGGGATACTCGTCACCCTGGCTTGATCCCTTACAAAGATTATGCTAGAAGATTATTACCATTCTTCAATAAAGTTGAATTCTATCACATCCCTAGAGATGAAAACCAAATGGCGGATGCTCTGGAAACTCTGGCTTCTATGTACCAAGTGAATACTTGGAATGATATACCCTGAATTACGGTTCGACGGTTGGATAGGACTGCTCATGTGTTTACAACAGAGGAGGTAGCAGATGAAAGACACTGGTATTATGATATCAAGCATTTTCTTCAGACTCAGGAATACTCGATTGGTGCGTCAAGGAAAGATAGAAAGACACTGAGAAGATTGGTTGGAAGTTTCTTCCTTAGTGAAAATGTGTTATACAAGAGAAACTTTGACATGGTCTTGCTCAAATGCGTGGATAGACACGAAGAAGACATGTTGATGCATGCGATTCATGAAGGTTCAATTGGCACTCATGCCAATGGACATTCGATGGCTAAAAATATGCTAAGGACAGGTTATTATTGGCTGACAATGGAGTCTGACTGTTACAAATTTTCAAAGAAGTGCCATAAATGCCAGATTTATGCAGACAAGGTCCATGTGCCTCTGACACTTCTCAATGTGATTTCCTCCCCATGGCCTTTCTCTATGTGGGGTATTGACATGATTGGGATGATAGAACCCAAAGCTTCAAATGGGCACCATTTTATCTTGGTAGCAATTGATTACTTCACCAAGTGGGTGGAGGTTGCTTCATATGCCAATGTTACTAAGCAGGTGGTTGTGCGCTTCATTAAGAATAATTTTATATGCCGGTATGGTGTGCCGAGCAGAATTATCACCGACAATGGCTCGAATTTGAATAATAAAATGATGACAGAACTGTGTAAAGAATTCAAGATTGTCCATCACAATTCATCTCTATACAAGCCTAAGATGAATGGGGCTGTTGAAGCTGCTAATAAGAATATCAAGAAAATTATCTAGAAAATGGTCGTTACTTATAAGGATTAGCATGAAATGCTCCCTTTTGCTCTGCATGGATATCGAACATCTGTCCGCACTTCAACAGGAGCAACCCCGTTCTCCCTAGTGTATGGAATGGAATCTGTACTCCCAATCGAGGTAGATATTCTCTCGTTGCGTGTGATAATGGAAACCAAGCTAACAGAGGCTGAATGGGTTCAGAATAGGTTTGACCAATTGAATTTGGTTGAGGAGAAAAGGATGACAGCCTTGTGTCATGGCCAGTTATATAAAAAAGAATGAATAAAGCTTTTGATAAAAAGGTCAAACCTCGTGAATTCAGAGAAGGCGACCTCGTGCTCAAGAAGATCATGTCTTTCAACACTGATTCTAGGGGCAAGTGGACTCCTAATTTTGAAGGCCCGTATGTTGTCAAGAAAGCCTTCTCTGATGGTGCATTAATTCTTGAAACTATGGATGGAGAGGAGTTCCCACGTCCCATGAATGCTGACGCAGTCAATAAATACTTCGCCTAAAGAAATAAAAGAACAACTCGCTAAGTTGAAAACCCGAAAGGGCGGCTTAGGAAAAAAGGAGCGTCTCGGTAGGCCGAAAACCCGAAAGGGAGGTCTAGACAAAAATTAGAGACCTAAACAGAATAAATTTCCCGCTAAGTTGAAAACCCGCAAGGGCAACTTAGGCAAAAGTTAAGGATTTTCTTGGCAAGTAACTACGTCAGACAAGACTTGATCGTTGAAGCAACAATCTTCTCGGATTCTTACCATACTTCAACAAAGGCTGCTGCTCAGGATTTCAAAAGTTGTTAGGGGGGATAGTGGTCATTGTATTTCAATGTATCTTTTCCATTATGTATTACCATTTCCCAAACTTTGTAATCATCTATGGAGTCTCGCCATTCACAGACTACCATTCTATTAATGAAAGTCGAGCTTTTACCCAATTCTTTGTATTTCCTATGTTATTTAGCTTGCAAAGACTCCATTTATTACTGATAATAACTTTCAAAGCAAAGAGATTAAATAACAAAATTGATTTTTCAAAAAAATGATTTTTTACAATTTACTTTTACTTTGAGATTTGTGATGAAACAATAACAACAAAAATGGTGATCCCAGGAATGGACAAACTCCGGTTGTTTTGAGAAGCTTTTTTTCCCCTCGGGAAAGATTACAAGTCATCTAAATGAATCCACAATTTTACATAAGTAAATTTAAATGATCACAACTTGGTCAATTTTTATCACCTTGAGTCCATTCTTTTTCCATAATTATCTTGAAGACGTGATCTTTATGCCTTATTTTATTTGCAAAGTGGGAAAATGAATGGAGGCTTCCTTAAATATGCAAAATATTATAGGTCATTTCATGATTTTAGGCCAACTTCAACAAGTCATAACATGCTCAATTTTTGAAGATTTTGAGTGGTTCAAGTTTCAAAATGTCATTCAAGAGATCTACTTCATGCCACCTTTTTTTATCAAGAGAAAATTCCAAGTGGAAGGCCATGTTTGGATGCAAGACATTATAGGTCATTTTTGATAAAGAATTTGAAATATTTCTAAGTATGGAAAGTCAATTCTTTTTCTACAACTTTGACTCAACACAACTTTTAGCTCAAGCATCCATTTAACTCTATTCTTTTTCCATTGCAAAGCTTGTAACCTCATCTTTCCAAAGCATCAAGAATCATGCCTTGAGACCCCTTGAGTTGAGAATGCCATAGTTTCAAAAATAGTAACTTGGAATTGAAGTTTCCTTGCATGTCAAAATTTGAATTTCATGTTACAACCTCTAAACCTCAAAGTAACACGCGTTTTAGGTCTAAACATGATTAGCCAAGTTTCCCAAGTAGATTAGTGCATCAAAACACAAGAATTGGATGAGTTTTTATGAAGTTTGGATCACAATTCACTCATGCATCAGGTTTGCACGAATTCCCTCCAAAATGCATCATTCACTCTTCCTTTTGATCCCATTCGCTTCTCCTATAAATACATGAACTATCCCATTCAATTTCCCAAGCTTGGATAGCCAGAATCACCCTGCCAAACTTGCTCCATAACTCAATTTTATGTAACTTCAAAATCCATTCTCGAGCCTTTTTCAATCCAATTTTTCCATCAATTCACCTTCCTTGATCTTCCTTGAAGCTAACCACATAATCACATTCAAGAATCGTGCCCTATATTGCTCCATAGAAGTTCAGTTTCCGAGCTCTGTAACTCAACTTCAATAGGTAGACTCCTTCATCAATTCTTTAAAACTCTGATATCATTGTGTTGCTCTCATTGCCTTGGTTCTAGTCTCAACACTTACCTTTTTCTAGAAACACGTTTTGACCATGAAATTTCAAATCCATTTTCAAAACATTCCTTCCAAATTGCTTGAGCTACATTTTATATAAATTTGGCGCGAGGGTGTGGTTGTCTTCGTCTTGAAGAGACGAAGCGAATGACATAGGTCTGAGCTTCTGATTTTACAGTTTGAGAGACCTGCAATTCGTGATGTCTGGAGGTTGAAGATGACCAACGTGTCATCTTCCAACCAATAAAGGCGCGCCATCTGTATTTTTCAAATCTGATTTAATTAATGATTCTGTATATTATTCACTAATGACCATGATATGCATAGCGCGCCAGATCCCTTGGATTTGATTACTAACGTGTTTTGACTCTCATCCAATGGTCCACATATTTTACTTTTATTTTCTTTTTCTGATTTTTATATTTTAATTGTTTTAAATTTCAAAAAATCATAGAAAATTCATTTTTAGTCCAAAAATCTGAAAAAATTATGAAAAATATTTTTGATTATTCTCTTTCTGATTTTTATTTTTTCACAATTTAATTTTATGTTTTGGTATTTTTTTAATAAATTTTACACTTATTTGATTTGTTTTAAATATTTAAAAATATTTATCTACATTTTAAATTCTGAAAAAATTATGGAATGATCCAATGATATTTTGAAAAATATTGGTGACTTTATTTTATTTTTTGTTTCTGACTTTACTATTTTTTACCATTTTTAGTTTATTTTACCCATTTATTTAATTTTTAAAAATAGTTTCTAACTTAAAAAAAATTACCAAAAAAATTGTAAATTTATTTGAGCCTTTTTCTGATTTTTCTAGTCTTACTTTTTATTTCTTGATTAATTTGAACATAGTTGATATTTTTCTCATTATTTTCTATTTTTAAAATCCTTTTTGTGTATATTAAATGTGATATTATTTTGTGACTATTTTCTGGATGATCTTGGGTTAGATTTTGGATCATGAATTTTATTAACATCATTGGATCCATGGTGTTGAGTTTAACTCCACAAAAATGGATGAATGATTTTAATAATAGTTTGATTGAAAGTTAATTCAAATGTGGTTTATGTATTTTTTTTCTCCATCCCTCTTCATCTCATCCCCTTCTTATTGCACTAGATGTTGTTGGAGCATGATATCTATATCATGTCTCAAAACAAATGGTGCATAGATTGCTATTGACCGGCCTCAAAATAGGTGCGACTTCTATATAAGTCCACTTACGATTGCTTAACATAGCGCTAAATTTTGTCCCGATTCGAATAAATGATCATTCGTGGTCCAAACTTATGATTGCAAGCCCAAGTATGTTAATTTGATCTCTTTGATCCAATAACCTTGAGATTCATTGTGTGGAGGCTTTGGTTCTACCAATCCTCTAATGGATCTACAACACCTTTGGTCAACGCGGATCACTTAAACATCGTTGATCATTAAATGGTACTTATGAGAATTCCAAATGGATGATATACTTGACAAAAAGAAAATGCAACTTGTTGTGTGAAGGCTTTGGTTCTACCAATCCTCTAATGAGTTCCAAATGCAAGTTTCAAGATGGTCATCCAACTAACCACTAATTATTGACTTGTTTTACCTTATGCTTTTATTCTTTTTTATTCTTTATGAACTATTTACTTTTAGCATTTACATTTTATATCATTTTCATCTTTGCTCATTTGAGCATTTATTTTCTTGCCATTTTTACTTTGCTCACTTGAGCTTTTCTTTTCTTTTATTAAGATACTTAATAATCAACATAAACCCTAAAAATTCTTTAATGGTACTTGGACTATTTGGTTACTATCCTTGGCATTCTGGAGCATGGGACTTTTTCTTGGACTTAGGATTAGAAACCTTGGCCTATCTTGGAGACCTTGTGATCTTATCTGATTATTTTGTCTGGAGTTCTTGAGGTTTACCACAAGATATTAGGTTGTTTGTTTGTTTTTGTGTGCAGGTTTTTTTTTGTGATTAAATCCTCTGTTTGTAATCTGGAATTCACCAGTATACAACCGTTACTCTGCCTAATTTTTGTGAAGACTTAATACACTTGAAGTTTGGTTCTCTCAAGAGGTCTAGTATCTTTGCTTGCTTGGTTTCAATCCAAAGAATGGGAATTATATTTTGGCTCATAATGTCAAGTAATTGCTTTTTGTTTGTTAGATGGTTCTTATCCCTAGCTTTTACCTTATTCTTTAGGATAGTCTCTTCTTCTCCTCCGATCTTCTTTAATTTCGAAATCTTATCCCTCCTTTTGAAAACTCTTCTTGTTTTGAAACTTGAACTATTTCCATAATAAACTTGGACTTAGGTCCATGTATTTTCAAAACATTTTCATAAATAAACTCCAACCAACTTAATAATACCTTGACATATTTTTCTGAGAAGAATAAAAGTAAATCAATCTCATTTCAAACCATTTTGCCACTTTGGCTTTGTACCTTTAAAACTTTTCTTAAAAGATTAAACTCTTGTCAATCCTTGTAGTGATGAAAACAACTATACTTCTACAATATGTAGTGAAGAGAGATATTTTCCACTTGGGTGTTTAGTGAGGCATTGTTGATTTTGATATCCAAGCCATATCCTCCACTTTGAGATGATGCAAATTCTCCTTTTTCCTGATTGTGGGTAGTAGGTATGTTTTCCACACGGACAATGACGATGATGTTTTATCTTATAAAATTAACCAACGCGTTTGTGTTTCAAATATTTTTTTGAAAGAGGAACTACGTGTACACTGATCCCCTATTGCACGAAAGATGGTACCTAGGCACTAAAGGTTCGCAACCGCGGCGGGTGCAAAAATTATAAAATAAATATTTTTGTTTTCTCACCTCCACCATCCATTTTATATACAACAAATTTTATAGCCAAAGTATACAGATTTTACAAAGAGGCTCCTACGGAGTACCATAGATGTTTAGGGTGCTAATACATTCCCTTTACATAACCAACCCCCTTACCTTGAATCTTTCCCTCTCTTTTTGGGTTATTCGCTCTTTTCCCTTTCCTTTGGAAACAATAAAGCGCAGTGGCGATTTTTATTTTGATCTGTAAAAGTCTAGTCAATCCAATGGCTTATTCTTGAACATTTCTACCGCTACAGTAAGAACGTATACAAATTGTTGGAATTTTGAAAATATTTCTTGTTTTGAAAGTGTTTGGTGTGTGTTTGTTTTGAAAGTGTTTGATGTATGTTTGTTTTGAAAGTGAGCAAGAAACTAAGAACGTTTCTACCTACTCAAAAGTCTTTTGTTCATTTCTCTCCTTTCCTTTGATATTGCTATCTTACCATTGATTAGTAAGAAGCCTTATCTTTGGATGTAAAGGGACGGGAATGGGTCATCGTATAGTCATGATAGAAATGTTGTGAGATATCTTAGCATTTCTCTTGAGGGACTAAGATCATTTGTAAGGCAACATTCGTAGCATCATCGAGGGACTATGATCTTGTATTTTGATTGTTTTTGCTAAGACATCCCTCATGCGTAACATGGCTATTTTTTAGGAAACAAGTGGAGTTAACCTTAGGGGTGCATGTGTGAATAGTGTGTTTGATTTGCAGGCATTGTTTATCTTGAATTAGGGTTCTCTAAGCATTGATTTTATCTTTCCATACAAACCCTAATTTACTAGCATTGATATGAAAGCGATAAATTGCGGAAAGTAAATTTACTATGCTATCACATCATTTAGGGATGGGGTATAGAAATTTACAAATGGGGATTGCAAGAAATTAAACCTAATTATCTATTACAACCATATTGAAACTTGAATAATGTACAAGAATTGAAAGGAATATAATGTACAAGGATATAAATAAAAAAGAAATGGATTTTTGTTTAGATTTTGTTAAGGAAAATGGTTTTAACCTAATTATATAAAAGAAAATAATTAATTAAAATAAGTAAAATTAAACCCTAGTTTAAAAGAAATAAAATTAATCAAGAAAGCATTTTTAGGGTTTTTTATGAAAAAAGTTTTTTATTTAATCAAAATAGTATGGAAATTAATTAATTAAAAGAAAACCTAAATTCTAAGTTAATTTTAATTAAAAAGAAAATAACTAAACCTAAATCTAATTATTAATTTATTTAAGAAAAGAAATAAATTTGTTTAATAAAATATTTTTTTTGTCTTTTTTAGTTTGAAAAAAAGGAAATAAAAATAAGAGAATATAAGTATATTAGATAGATAAATAAATAAACTATTTTTTTGGATTTTTGTTAATAAAAATAATTTATATATATATATATATATATATATATATATATATATATATATATATATATATATATATATATATATATATATATATATATATATATATATATATATATATATATATATATATAAGTTAAAGTCAGAGGGGTGAAATTTGAATTGGGGTGTTTAGGAGTAAAATAGTTTTTGAGTTTGGCCCATTAATGTTGTTTTTGTTGGTCGTAAAAGAATAGAAAATAAGAAACATTAGGCCTGCGCTGGAGCAAGTAAGATGGGGTGTTGTGCAATAAAGTGGAGCAGGCCCATCAAAGGAGGCCCAGACGCGCTATTGTTTGAAACAAACAAAAGAAAATGTTGGGAAAAAATGAAAAAAAGTGGCAGCGCTGGGACTTGAACCCACGCCCTTGACCATAAACGCACGCTGCCTTACCACTGGGGTGGCTATACATCCTATAACTTAAACAAAACCATAAATATATATTACAAATCCATTCCTAGAAATGAACTTCATCTTCAAACTCGAGCCAGGGTCCCTGTATCTCATTCATTTCTCATCCATTCTCAAAACTTCCAACATTAAACTTGTTAGAAATTTTACCAGGATTTCATACATGTAAACAATTTGGACTATCAATCAAAGATGAGCATGTATTTCTAAAAGTACCAAATCTTGACCTAACTTTTTTCAGAGATTCAAACTTAAAATTCTCTAAGCTCGGGCAAAATAAATGAAAACTATGGATATGTACAACTTCAGGGCAATGATATCTACATTTTGTATTTGAAAATAAAAGCCTAACAATGCCTAAATGAAGAGATGAAAGTTCAGAAAAATACCTCAAAACTGGAAATTGTGAAATGAGTTTGAGCTTGTTTCAAGTGATGGTGATGATCAGGTTAGCTTCCTCAAGTTCCCAGGAAGCTAATGCAACCCTTACTTGATGCTGGGAGTGCTTGAGTCGTGCTAGAGAAGTCAAGATGCAAGCTCTATTTTTTGGTTATAGAGGAAGGTGATGGAGATGTTACAGTCGTATAACAAGGTGTGAGATTGTTTCTAGATGATGTTTAGGAACTTTTGGAAGTGAAAGGCCAAGAAACGCACAAGTGGATTAGGTGTTTGGGATTTCTGGCCAGAAAGTGCAACAATGTATTTTTTTTATGAAATCCTGACTTTGGGAGGGTTTGAGGGCTTAAGAATCTCCCCCTTTAGCTTGCAAATAGTGTATTTACTTATAGGAAAAAGGTTTTGAGACTTGAAACAACTCAGAACTTGAGATCACATGTAATGGCTTGGTTACTTGATTTTGAAGCAAAGTTGACAAACATGGTTTCAATGTGAAGTACAAGGATTTGTAGGGTGGTTAGCAGGCTGTAGATATGTTGCTTCTTGATTTAAAATGTTTTAGAGTCAGAAGCAACATTGTATGGGCTCAAGAAGAGTGGACATTGTGATTAAAGCCACTTTTCCAAAATGGAAGTGTGAACTTTCTTCCCAAAATGGAAAATTGGTTTGGACAAAGCTTAAAACACTTGGATAAGGGCATAATCAGTTTTGTAAACCATTAATTATGGAGTGAAAAACAAGTTTGACTCCTTCAAAGTGAGGATTATGCAGCATGGCTATGGATTTGGTTCATGTTCATCACAAAATATGTCTTGCAAAACAAGTTTGAAACCCTAACTTATTTCCTTCAATTATCTTAGCTCAAGTATGGTCTTGATGAGTTCTTGGACATTTTGGAAAGCTTGTAACATCCCATACAACCTTCATGTTGGACATTTTTGAAGATTCAATTTGGAACTAGGTGAAAAGTTGCCATGAAGTTAGGTCAAAATCCTGACTAAAATACTCAAAATTTCACTAAGTATTTTTAGTATTATGTACATGACTTCTTGAATCAATAACTTGAAACCCAAGCATTTTTAGAACTTGATTCCTTCTACAAAGTTTTATAACTCATTGAGATCTACAACTTTCATGTTGTAAGTTTTCCTTGAATCATCTTGCATTATATTGCATCATGGTGGAAATTTGGCACAAAGTTATGAAAAAAATATTAACTTTCTAACACTTATAAAAATTTCTAAGTCCTAGAATTTTAACTTTTCAAAGATAATTTTGAATTTTGAATTAATTGATGAAAAAATTTCATATTTTGACATGTCTTGATGAAATATGATTTTCGAAACTTGATTTTGATCAAAAACTCAAAGTTTAAGTTTTCAGTGTATAGTTGACTTTTCATCAGTTGACTGAAATTCATCTGTCAATACAATGATCTTGAGATGTGATTTGAACTATGAAATTAGGTAAATATGTTGCATTTGAATCCTTAAGATCATGTCTTAAACCAATACGTCATTTTATTGGTCAAAAGTCAAGAACTGAGCCTTCTCAATCAAAACCCTAATTTTGACCATTTGCCCTTTTGGTGTTCTGATCAAATTTCTTTGAGGAATTCTGATCCAAACTTGATTAATTGACATATATGAGTTCATAATGTTGATATGGATAAAAAATTATGAAGTTCGAATGCAAATTGACTATAGTTGACTTTTCCCTAATACAATTGATTTTTAGGTCAACTGATCAACTGACTGAGCAAAAATGTGATCCAAAGCTTGAAAATTGACATGAGCAATTTTAGGGATCCAAAATGATCCATGAAAGTCATATAAGGCATTATAAGTTCAATTATCTTGGTACAAACTCAAACCCTAATTTTGAGTGGTCAGTGTTTGAGGAGGTGTCTTGAGCTGATCAAACCTTGTGTACTCTTGAATTAATGGAGATTTTATGAGAAATTTCTTGAGAAATGAGAGGGAAAATTTTGGGGTACAACAACTTCCCCTGTTCAATATTCTTAAACCTGAAGAGTTAAATTGGCGAATCTGCCATTCGTGACATGAAGGTGGAAGATGATTGAAAACTAGAGTGCCCAGAAATGTGCACTTGATGATGTGTTAGTTGATTGTGTAGGGAATGGGATTGAAGATGTCATTTGGAGGGATGATGGAGAGTTGTAGGATATGGGATTATAGATGCCATCCAAAGGTGATTGTTGACAAAAATTAGACTAAGTCTAAATCTTGACTTTAACTGGAGAAGAACCAGAATAAATCTTTGAAGTGATTATCTGAACCAGAGAAAATATCTACGGGAAAGGAAATCAAGATATACCATTGAGAGATTTAAACTGAAACAAAAGATGTAGTGGTATGAGTGTTCTGCCCCGAAATTTTCCCTCTCATTTATCAAGTAATTTTTTACAAGATCTCCTTTGGTTCAAGACTGCACTAGGGTTGATCAGCTCAAGACACCTCCTCAAGCTCTGATGACTGAAAATTAGGGTTTGAGATTGCACAAGGATAATTGAACTTTTAATTCCCCCTATGACTTTCATGGATCATTATGGACCCTCAAGATTTCTCATGTCAAGTTTCAAGTCTTGGATCACATTTTTGCTCAGTCAATTGATCAGTTGACCTAAAAATCAACTGAATTAGGGAAGAAGTCAACTGTGGCCAATTTATAGTCAAACTTCATAATTTTTTATCCATATCAATATTGTGAACTCATATATGTCATTTTATAAAGTTTGGACCATAATTCCTCAAGAAATTTGATCAAATCATCTAAAGGGAAAAATGGTCAAAATTAGGGTTTTGATTGAGAAAGGGCAATTTCCGATTTTTGACCTAGCAAATGGTTAATTGGTTTGAGACATGATCTCAAGTTTTCAAATGCATCATTTTTACCTAATGGTATGACTCAAAACTTCCCTCAAGATCAATTGATTGATAGTTAATTTTCAGTCAACTGATCAAAAGTCAACTGATATAGTGAAAAGTCAAACTTTGACTTTTTGGTCAAAATCAAGTGTCAAAGATCACAATTCATCAAAACATGTCAAAATATGAAACTTTTTCATCAATAAATCAAAAAGTAAAGATTTCATTTTGAAAAGTCAATGTTTCCAAACTTGGAAATTTTTCTAAGTGTTGAAAACTTCATATTTTTTCACAACTTTGAGCCAATGTTTCACCATGATGCAAGATGATTCAAAGGAAACTTTCAACATGAAATTTGTAGATCTCAATGAGATCTAAAACTTTTCTGAACACAACTCCTCCTAAAAATGTATGGATTTCAAGTTATTAATTCATGAAATCATGGTCATGAAACTTAAACACTTAGTGAAATTTTGAGCATTTTGGTCAAGATTTTGACCTAACTTCTGGGCCAAGTTTCACATAGTTCCATTTGGATTTTGCAAAAGTGATTCAAATATGTATTGTAAAGCAAATTACAAGATTTCCAAAATGTCCAAGAACTCCTTGAGATAATTTTTGAGCAAGGAGAATCGAAGGCCAGAAGTTAGGGTTTCAAGTTGTTCTACAAGGCAGAATTTGTGATGCACAATGGACCAAATCACATAGCCATGCTGCATAATCTCACTTTTCAGGCATCTAACTTGTAATTCACTTCTTAATTAAATGTTTTCACAACATATTGAGCCATTTTCCAAGCATTTGAACCTTTATCCAAGTTGCATTTCCATTTTTGGAAGAAAGGCAAGACTTCCATTTTGGAAAAGTATGATTTTGCAAATGTCAACCCTTCTTGAGCCTATCAATGGATCCTTATGCACACACAACATATACAAGTTAGAAACAAGCTTGTTTAAAGTTAAACCACTCTACAATAACATGGTACAAGCTTTGGGAAGATGTTTGTCTTGTTTGCTTCAAAAATAAGTAAAGGTTTTACAACATGTAAATTCAAATTCCGACTTGTTGTAGAACACAAACCTCTTTCCTATAAATACATACATTATTTGCAAGATAACACACACATGCTTATGCCGTCAAACTCCCTAGAACTCAGAATCACATACATAAACTCCATTGTTGCATAATCTGACCAAAAACTTGAAACTCACTTCTCCCTCGTGTGTTTCCAAGCCTTTTGGTTCCTAAAGCTTCTAAACATCAAATACAAAATATCCAAAGTCCTTTTGCCCAACTGTAACACTTCCATCATCAAGTTCCATTTTCAAAAATAGGGGTCTGTAACTTGACTTCTCCAGAACTCCTCAGCCACTTTCAGCTCAAGCCAAGCATCACATTAGCTTCCTGGGAACTTGAGGAAGCTAACCCAAACAATAGAATTCATTGAAAGCTGCTCCAACTCAAAACACGATACCCTCTTGCAAGGTGAGTTTTATGATTTTTGAACTCCTCATATAGGCATTGTTAAGCTTTCATTTTCAAAGATAAAGTGTAGACCTCATTGCCACGAAGCTGTACATATCCATAGTTTGCATTTATATGGCCTGAGCTTAGAGAATTTTGGAGTTGAAGTTTCTGAAATTTTTAGGTTTTAAATTAGGGCCAGAAAAATTCTCACTCATCTTGGATTTATAGCTTTAGTTATTTATATGGTTGGATTCGTGGGAAGAAATGCCACAACTTTCATGTTTGTACTTTTCATTTTTATTGAGAGATGAACAAGTTACATGTGCTCTAGCTGGATGAAGGTTGAAGACGAAGTGCATGCCTTGGAAGTATTATGTGTTATGTATTTATCATTTCATTTTAATAAACGGATGTATAGCCACCCCAGTGGTAAGGCAGCACGCTGGTAACCAAGAGGGCGTGGGTTCAACACCCAACGTGCTACCTTTTGTTTCTTTTTTTCCCCATTTTTCTTCACTTTTCCCTTTGCAGCGCTGGGCCTCCACCTTTGGGCTTCCTCTATTTTTGCTGAACATCACCCCCCTGTTTGCTTATATACATGCAGCACAACCTTTTTTTTTCTTTCTGATTTAAAAAATGCTAATGGGCCAGGCTTAGTCACAAAACTGTTTTTTACTTGAAAACACCACAAATTAATTTTTTCACCCCCCGACTTACCCTTTTACATTTTTATTTTTATTTATCTTTTTATTTTATTTTTATTATCATAATATTTATTTTTATTAGTAAAAATCCCAAAAAAATATTTTATTTATTATTTAGGTAATAATATATTTATATTTTATTTCTTTTAAGACTAAAAAGACAAAGACAAAAAACATGTTTCTTTAACAAATTATTTTCTTTTTTCATTTAAGTAATAATAGATTTAGGTTTAATTTTTTTTAATTAAGATTAATTTAGGAGACCTAGTTCCTTTTATTTAATTAATACTAGTTTAATATTTAAAACCTCTTTCATAAAAAACCTAAAAAAACTTTTCTTCTCTAATTAACTTAATTAATTTTTCTTATTTCTTTAGGTTAAATATTTTCTTCTAGTTTGTTTAGGTTAAAACAAACAAAACATTTCTTAACAAAAATCCAAACAAATTCATACTCTTTCCCATTTATTCATGCTTGTACATTATTATTTCAGTTCTTGTATATTGTTCAATATGGTTGTAATAGTTAATTAGATTTAAAATTCTTGCAATCCCCATTTGTAAAAATGTATACCCCATCCCCCAAATAATGTAATAGCGTAGAATATTTACTTTCCGCAATTTATCGCTTTATATAAATGCTAGTAATTAGGGTTTGTATGGCAAGACTAAAACTAATGATTAGCAAACCCTAATCAAGACAAAACAATGCATGTAAATCAACACACTTGCACACTTACACCCTTAGGGTAAATCCACTTTGTTGCCTTATAAAATGGTCATGTTATGCATGTGGGGTATCTTAGCAAAAACAAATCAAAATACAAGATCATAGTCCCTCGATGACGCTATCAATGTTGCCTTTTTAAAATGATCTTAGTCCCTCAAAGAGAATTGCTAAGATATCTCACAACATTGCTATCATGGCTATACAATGACCCACGCCCGTCCCTTTACATCCAAAGATAAGGTTACTTACCAATCCATGGTAAAATAATAGTGTCAAAGGAAAAAGGAAATAAACAAGAAATACTTTTTTGAGTAGGTAGAACGTTCCTAGTTGCTTGCTCATTTTCAAATCAAAATACCCTTGCTATTTTCAAAACAAACACCAACACTTTCAAAACATCTTCAAACTTGAAACGTTTTCTAAAGATTAACACTTTGTATATGTTCTTACGAACGAGAACTATTACAAAGTTTTCCTAAACGACGACTCCTTTTCAAAATACTTTCAAAAACCACACAAAGCATATTTTGAAACAAACGCAAGTGATCTAGCAAGCAACTAAGAGCCTGTAGATAACTACAGATGAAAAGGGTGCTAATACCTTCCCTTTTCATAATCTACCCCCCGAACTCAAGAAAACATCTCAAAGGTCTTTCCTGTTCTTTTCAGCCTTTCCTTTTGGATAAAAAAAGTCAGTGGCGACTCTTGCTAACTGCAACATTTGCGATAAAATGCAAAAACATACCAAGTCATTTCTCCCACCGCGTTATAGAATTGGAGACTCTGCTGGGGATGATTTTAAAAGTGGGGTTACCTTAGGGCAAGATCACATTTACTTGCTTTCATTGTTTGATTTGTTTGCTTTACATTTTGGTTCTTTGTTTGGGTTAAATCCTCTACCCGGATTTGGGATTCCTTATAGGTAAGTAGCAATATGTTGTGGAAACTGTGCGGGGTATACCGACATGGTCTAAGCAATAGCTACATTAGTATGACATATTTGTGGGTATCGGTAGCCCTTTAGTAGTCAAGGTGAATACGGGGCCGCTGAGTGATGTCATGAAGCACTTATTGACTTCTAGAACCTTTACTTTACCAACTTGGCCATTAGGACGTAGTGAGATGACCGGCTTTGGTGCAGTCCGAAGTTGGTATATACTCGATACTACACTCATTGCAGTTTGGTTTTTTGGGATATTTCGGTCACCATTAAAGAGGCTTGCACTGAAACAATGCCCGAGAAGACAAACCAGTGATATTGAGCTCCCTTAGAACCTGATTACTATTGCTAGGACAGGTTTGATCCAACTAAACTCCAAGAGGGTACTTACCTATGAGACTCCCTGCAAGCATGAACCTAAGGACTTGTTTGTTTTGTTTGTATATATTTACTTGTACATAACATCATAAACATCATAACATCATAAACATCATAACATCATACTCATACTCACTAACCATTTCAAGGATTTTTGGGATTTATCTTTGTTTTTTTTTGTTTTGTAGGACATGGATTCTATTCGTAGGAAAACCATTCAAGTCAATCTCGTAAGGATCCCTCCTCAACTTAAAGAGTTAGCATCAAGGGTTCCTAAGAATTCTCAATTTACCGAAAGACATGGTCGCCTCCTAAACTTGGTTACTTCCAACACTAATGAAGATATGATGAAGGTGCTCTTCCAATTCTTTGATCCTCTACACCATTTCTTCACATTTCTCTATTATCAACTTGTGCCAACTTTGGAATAATTATCCCAACTCTTGAGGATTCCCATTCTCAATCAACTACCCTTCAAAGGTACGGAAAGAGATCCAAAACTAGAAGATATTGCTCAAGCCCTACACTTGTAGCAATCTGATGTCACAACTAATTGGGAAACAAGGAGTGGTGTCAAAGGTTTCTTAGCCAAGTTCTTGTTTGAAAAAGCTCAAGACTGTTGGAACTCCTTGGAATTGCAAGCCTTTGAGGAAATTATGGCCCTTCTCATCTATGGGATGGTTTTGTTTCCAAATCCTGACCAACTCATAGATGTAAACACCGTCAAAATCTTCATGTCTCGTAACCCGGTGCCTACTTTGTTGGGAGACATCCTACATTCTTTTCAGTATCGCACTATGAGGAAAAGAGGTATCCTCACGTGTTGTACTCCTCTCTTGGAAAGATGGTTTATTATGCATCTTCCCCAATCTGTATTGAAGAACGAGCAAGGTTCAAGGTGGTCCCATAGGTTGATGACGCTCAGACATTCAGATATTCATTGGTGTTCCCGGTCTTTGGAGAATGTTACTATCGTCGACAATTATGGAGAACTACCTAATTTCCCCTTACTTGGAATTAGAGGAGGTATCACTTACAACCCCTGCTTAGCCTTACGACAGTTTGGTTACGCCCGAAGGGATGGTCCAGATGAGATGCTTATTCAAGGGTTGTATTTGACTACGAGAATAAAGATCAAGGTTACCTCCAGAGGTTTATCCGAGCTTGGAGGATGTTGAACAAGGTAGATAGCAAGACGTTGGGGCACAAGAATTCCATCCCCCTTGAGCCTTACCTTAAGTGGGTGCGAGCTCATGCTCAGAAACTTATGATTCCTTATCCTTCCATTCTCCAAGTTATCATAGAACCTGTTGTGGAAGGAGATGTCCCATAAACTATCCTTCATCCTAACATGCCCACCTCTCTCGAAGACTTGCAAAGGGATTGGATACAGCTTAAGGGGGAGCGAGACACTTTGGAGGCCCAATTCTACGCCAGCGAGAAGAAAGTTTTGGAACTCACCAAGCAACTTCATGAAGAGCGGAGTCTGAATGCCTAAATCGCACCGAAGAGGATGCGTTCAACTTTTTTGTCTTAGAGTTTTGTAAGCCCAAAGAGGCATGATGTACTCAAACTTTGATTTATTAATATAACGTGTATTCCTTTTTGTCTAAAGAAAATTTAAATCTCTAATTTCCTTGAAATCATTTGCATATGCATCTTCATTCATCATAACAAAAACAAGTTTCTTAAAACATGTCTCCTTATCTTTCTACTGTTTATTTCAGTGAGATGGATATGGAACAGACAGTAAAAGATCTACAGGCACAGAACGCTCAATTTCAACCAATGTTCTTGACTCTGGCAAAAGGACAAGAGGAGCTGAAAACTATGTTGATCAAAGAAAAGAAGAAGAAAGCAAAGAAATCCGCCGGTGTTTTGAACCTTAGAAGAAGGTTCCAAGGACCAGCTAGGCGGACCCTGGACTTCTCAACATCATCGGGTGAAGGGGACAATCAAGAAGGGAAAAACAAGGAAGTGACTGACCATCCAAAATTTGAAGAGGAAGAAGAGGTTGATTACTCCAAAGAGCATTATCCTCCAGCTGACGATAAATACAAACAGTTGGAAGATCGCCTCAATGCTATGGAGATCTAGAAAATACCAGGGTTGGATTTTGAGGAGCTAGGACTTGTCTCAGGGGTTGTCATACCGCAGAAATTCAAGGTCCCCACTTTTTCTAAATACGACGGTGTCTGTTGTCCAAAGCTGCATTTGAGATCATACTTCAGGAAAATTCAACCCCATACTGCGAATAGGAATCTATGGGTGCATTTCTTCCAAGAAAGCTTGTCAGGAACACAGTTGGATTGGTTCTACCAGTTGGAAGGGACCAACATCCGCAATTGGGAAGATTTGGCAGCCGCTTTTTACAAGCAATACCAGTATAATGCTGATTTAGCTCCACACTGACACAATTGCAAGGCATGTCTATGGGTACAGGTGAAGGTTTCAAGACCTATGCTTAAAAATGGCGGGATCTCACAGTAAGGGTCCAACCCCCTCTATCTAACAGAGAACTGGTGGATATGTTCTTAGGAACGCTATCTGGTCCATTCTTCAAACACTTGATCGGAAGCTCCTCGGCTGGATTTACCGAATTAATCATGACCGGTGAACGGGTAGAAGCGGGTATAAAAAGTGGAAAAATTTAAAGAGATGCATCCTCGAGCGCAATAAAGAAGCCCTTTATTAGAAAGAAGGAGATCAGTGTTGCATATGACCATAGAAATCAGGACAAAACTGAACGTTGTTCAGCGGTAGGGGCTGTCATGATCTCTAAACCTGCACCTATTCAACAAAGGAACAACCAGCTTAGAACAGAAAGGCCGGTAAGACAGTTCACTAGATAAATATGACGTTTTATCAAGTCTTGCTGCATTTGTTGAAATCTAATCTGGTGACCTTGCGAGAAGCTTCGAAGAATCCCAACACTGCCTCTCCCCGTTATAACCCAAATGCTCGTTGTGCTTACCATTCAGAAAGTCCAGGTCATGATACAAACGACTGTTGGGCTTTGAAAAACAAGGTGCAAGACCATCTCGAGGCAGAGGAAATTGAATTTGATGCTCCTGAGATCCAAAATGTTATCACACCTCCTATGCCCAAGCATGACTGTGGTGTTAACGCTGTTAAAGATGATGCGTTTGTTGCTGTCGTTGATGAACTTGTTACTCCTCTCCTAACCGTCAAAAGGAACTTGTTAAAGGCCGGTTTATTTTCGGGTTGTGGCGAAGGCTGCCACCTCTGTTTATCCCTACCGACTGGTTGTCATTTATTGAAGTCAGGTGTCCAGCGTCTGATGGATGACAAAGAGATTTTATTTGAAAAGACTCACGTTCCAACTATTGCTTACAAGGATGTTTCAATAGTAACCATTTATTCCAATCCTCCCAGGGTCTCCACCAAAAGACTCGTTAGGATTACATCTGTTCCGAAGGTGACTCCACTGATAATTACGATGCCAGGGCCGATCCCGTACTCAGACAAAATTGTTCCCTAGAACTATGGGGGTGACGTCTACTACCACGGCATCAAGCAAGAATGGCTGGCTATTGAAGACCCGGTTTTTGAGAGGGCTTACCCCGACATCGGCAACATTATGGGAACCAGCAAAATAACCAGAAGTGGAAGAGTGTTCTCCCCTGAGATTGCTCCTCCGAAAACTGTTACCGGTCCTGTAATCATTCATGCTTTTGTTCCTGCTGATAATGCTACTACAATTCATGTGGTTACCCTTGTTGACACCCATATCACCGAGTCGACCGAGACTCGGAGCAAAGGCATCTGGTTGAACCTGTCCGAATGAAGTCGCAATCAGTATCTATCCCAGAGGCTTCCAACAAGGAGATGGAAGAAATTTTTAAAATTATAAAGAGAAGCGACTATAATGTAGTCGAACAGCTAGGGCAGACCCCTTCAAAGATTTCTATGCTAGCTTTACTATTGTGCTCCGAAGCTCATGCGAAGGCCTTGGTGAAATTTCTTAAAACTTCCCATGTGCCACAAGAAACCTCTGCTGAATAATTCGAAGATTGTGTGGCCAATTTGACAGCTGACAACGGTCTGGGCTTTTCTGATGTTGATCTGAAACCTAGAGGGAGGAAACACAATGAGGCATTGCATGTCTCTGTCGAATGCAGGGGCACTACTTTGGCCCATGTCCTGGTAGATACTGGTTCATCATTGAATGTGCTACCTAAGAAGGCTCTGGATAGACTAGATTGTGAAGGTTTAACCTTAAAAGCGAGCAACATAGTGGTAAGGGCCTTCGACGGTTCGAAGAGAATGATGCACGTGGAGGTGGACATCCCCATTAAAGTTGGAACTCAGACCTTTGATTCAACTTTATATGTGATGGATATTCGCCCTTCTTATTCCTGTTTATTGGGCCGACCTTGGATTCATGACGCTGGTGCCATCACCTCTACATTACATCAGATGTTGAAGTACCCAATCAAGGGAAAAATCATCACTGTCCATGGAGTGGAGGAATATATGGCCAGTCACCTGAACTCTTTCAGATATGTTGAAATGGATGGTGAATTCATTGAAACTCCGTGTCAGCATTTCAAGGAAGTCCCACAAACAGTTGCGGCAACCAAGACTATTTCTAAAGTTCCGAAGATTACCAGACCTCCACTGAAGATGGCTTCTCTGAAAGATGCCAAGGAAGTATTCGAAGAAGGTGGGTGTACTATTTGGGGCCAACTCCCAGATATTCCCTACAAGTATGACAAATTTGGTTTGGGTTTTACTTTAGGAGCCCAAAAAACTATTCGTCGTGCTCGTACCGGGGAACCACCTTTGCGGATCAGCAACCATGGAGTCAACACAATGGAGGATAATGATGATATATGTGACTTGGAAAAATGGATTTTTCCAACTATCAGCAGAGGACTCAAACATTGGGAAGCCAAAAAATTTGTCCCTATTACTTTTATCCAACAATAATTGTCTTTAAATTTTTGTCAGACTTGTAATAATTAAACAATTTAGACTTTTAAAACCTTGTGTCTTACCCGAGGCACAACGGTCCATTTGTAAGGGTTATTACTTCATTTTCATATGTCATCAATGAATCAGGTACGTTTTTGCATGCAAATTTTTACGCTCTTTGTTATTCTTTTTTTCTACATTTTTATTTTCAAAGATAGATATGCTCTTACACATACTCACATATCAAAATGAAGATCCACATTCACTCAGGATCCCATGGGTAACGATTCTGCTATGGCCAATTGTGACTTTGAAAATACAATCTACCAATCCAAAGACGAAGGTGAGGAAGATTGTGAGGTGCCAGGGGAACTAGCCAGGTTACTAAAACAGGAAGAAAAGACCATACAACCCCACGAAGAACCCGTTGACACAGTTAACTTAGGTACCGAAGAGGACAAGAAAAAAGTCAAGGTAGGTGCCAATCTGGAACCTAGTGTCAAGAAGAGCTTAACTTAGTTACTACATGAATATGTTGAGGTCTTTTCCTGGTCATATGAAAACATTCTAGGACTTGATGTTGATATCATGGTCCATCGTCTACCGACAAAAGAAGACTGCCCTTCGGTAAAACAGAAAGTCTGTCGCATGCGGCCAGAAATGTCAAAGAAGATCAAGACCGAAGTCATGAAACAATTCAACACCGGATTTTTAGCCGTCACATCCTATCCACAATGGGTCGCCAATGTTGTCCCAGTGCCTAAAAAGGACGGTAAGGTACGCATGTCTGTGGATTACAGAGATTTGAATAGGGCAAGCCCTAAGGATGATTTCCCGCTTCCCCGTATCAATATTCTGGTTGATAATACCGCACAACATACATGGATGGTTTCTACGAGTACAATCAAATTAAAATGGCACCTGAGGACATGGAGAAAATGAATTTTGTCACACAGTGGGGGCACGTTATGTTACAAAGTTATGCCATTCGGGTTGAAAAATGCTGGGCAAACTTATCAGTGCGCCATGGTAGCTCTATTTCAAGACATGATCCATCACGGAATAGAGGTCTATGTGGATGACATGATAGCCAGATATCAAACTGAAGAGGAACATCTTGACCATTTACAGAAACTATTTGAAAGGCTAAAGAAATACAAGCTAAGGTTGAACCCGAGTAAATGCACATTTAGAGTGAGGTCCGGTAAACTCCTAGGCTTCATCGTCAGTGGTAAAAGTATCGAAGTGGACCCTATAAAGGTAAAAGCAATACAAGAAATGCCTGCTCCTCGCACCGAGAAGGAAGTCAAAGGATTCTTAGGACGGCTAAACTACATCGCCAGATTTATTTCTCACCTAACCGCTACTTATGAACCAATCTTCAAATTACTGAAGAAAGATCAAGTGTTAGATTAGAACGATGACTGCCATGCTGCCTATGACAGGATCTAAGAGTACCTTTAAGAGCCTCCTGTTTTGATACCTCCAGTCGAGGGAAGACCTTTGATCATGTATCTAACTGTCTTGGAAAATTCAATGGGGTGTGTGTTGGGGCAGCATGACGTGTTTGGCCGAAATGAGCATGCAATATACTACCTAAGCAAAAAGTTTACCGACTGTGAAACCAGATATTCAATGCTCGAGAAAACTTGCTGCGCTCTGGCATGGGCTGCTCGCCGGCTAAGACAGTATATGTTGACCCATACTACCTTATTGAAATCCAAGATGGATCCAATTAAATACATATTCGAGAAGCCCGCCCTCTCTGGAAGAATAGCAAGATGGAAGATGATCTTGACTGAATACGACATTCAATACACTACCCAAAAAGCAATAAAGGGCAGTGTGCTAGTCGATCACCTTGCTCATCAGGCTGTGGATGACTACCAGTCCATGAAATCCGAGTTCCCAGATGAATACATCGTGTTGGTAAACAATTTTGAAGAACTCAGACCATATGACGAACCTGAACAAGGATCCCGATAGACCTTGTTTTTGACGGAGTTTCCAACGCACTCGGCAATGGCATAGGTGTTGTGATCATATCCCCTGAAGGATGTCATACTCCCTTCACTGCAAGACTTTTTTTCAACTGTACAAATAATATGTAGGAATATGAAGCGTGTATTATGGGTCTCAAAGCTGCCATAGATTTGGGAATCATGTCCTTAAGTGTACTTGGAGATTCAACCTTAGTCATCAGTCAGATCAAAGGAGAATGGGACACGAAGCACCCTAATCTCATCCCCTACAAAGAACATGTGTTGACATTAATCCCACATTTTGAGAAAACTACCTTTGAGCATTTTCCATGAGAGGAAAATCAACTAGCGGACACGCTAGACACTATGTCATCTGTAGCGGTAGAAATGTTCAAGACTAAGCCATTGAATTGACTAGACTTTATACAAATCAAAATAAAAATCGCCACCGCACTTTATTATTTCCAAAGGAATGGGAAAATAGCGAATAACCCAAAAAGACGGGGAAAGATTCAAGGTAAGGAGGTTGGTTATGCAAAGGGAAGGTATTAGCACCCTAAACATCTACGGTACTCCGCAGGAACCTCTTTGAAATTTTTTGTATATTTTGACTATAAAAATGTGTTGTATATAAAATTGATGGTGGAGGTGAGAAGAGAAATATTTTTATGATTTTTGCACCTACCGCGGTTGCGAACCTTTAGTGCCTACGTACCACCTTTCGTGTAATAGGGGATCAGGGTACACGTAGTTCCTCTTTTAAAAAATTGAAAAACAAGTGTGTTGATTAATTTTAAGAGATAAGACATCATCGTCATTGTCCGTGTGGAAAACATACTTACTACCCACAATCATGAGAAAGGAGAATTTGAATCATCTCAAAGTGGAGGATATGACTTGTATCTTAAAATCAACAATGCCTGACTCAACACCCAAGTGGAAAATATCTCACTTCACCAATGTTACCAAGTTACCAAAATCCTGACTTTGTGAAAAATTCAGTTCCAAGTTACCAAATTCAAATCCATGGCATTTCCAACTCAAGGGGTCTTGGGGAATAATTCTTGATGCTTTGGAAAGATGAGGTTACAAGATTTGCAATGGAAAAAGAATGGAATCAAATGGATGCTTGAGCTGAAAGTTACATGGAGTCAAAGTTGAAGAAAAAGAGTTGACTTTCCATACTTAGAAATATTTCAAATTCTTCTTCAAAAATAACCTATAATATTTTGTATCCAAACATGGCCTTCCACTTAAAATTTGCTTTTGACCAAAAAAGATGAAATGAAGTAGACCTCTTAAATATAATTTTGAGATTTGAACCACTCAAAATCTCCAAATATTGAGCAAGTTATGACTTGTTGAAGTTGGCCAAAAATCATGAAATGACCTATAATCTTTTGCATTCTTAAGGCAACTTCCATCCATTTTATAACTTTGCACATAAAAGAAGGAAAAGAGTACACATCTTCAAGATCATCATGGAAAAATAATGGACTCAAGGTGATAAAAATTGACCAAGTTATGACCATTTGAAGTCACATATGGAAAATTGTGGATTCATCTAGATGACCTGTAATCTTTCTTCTTCACAAAGTTCCTTTCACATGAAATCTCTTTGGAACTTTTGAAGTGATTTGTTGGTAACTATTTGAAGAGAAAGATGTCTTTGGAATCACTCAAAAATACCAAAAGGTGAGCAAGATATGCTCCTTTGAAGTTCAAACCCCTAGCCTCTAGATCAAGAGAATGCTTTGAGGAACTTTGACAAGTTTGAACAAACTTCTTGTGCCAATATTCTTTCTTTGTGAATAAAAGTTATTGAAGATGCTGATAAGGACTCATAGCCACCAAAATCACTTCCATATTTTGAAATTTGAGAGAAATGTGCTCTTGTGACCCATAGGAACGAGACCATATCCAATCATGACAACTTCTTCACTCAACCCCTTGTACTTTTGAATCAATTTTGATAACTTTGAAATATGTTGAACCAAAGTAAGCCTTGTCATGCCATTTCTTCCAAAACAATTCCAATAATGAAGTTTGAACTCCTCAAGCTATGTTGACTAGGGCATGGAAATAAACTCACGAACCCATGAAGCAACTTACTAAACCTCATAGCCTTTACCTACATTATTAACAAGTAAGGCAAATTAACATTGCATTTTATTAATAAAATAAAAATCTAAGAAAAATATTCATGATCACAAAAGAAAACAAGTCAAGGTGCTTGGTAACTCCTCAAAAAGAGCAAAGCTAAATGATAGGGAGAAAAACCAAAAGTCCTAATGTGATCTTGTTGTGATTGAATCAACATGGTATGATGAAGGGATCTTAGGGGAAAAAATGGGTTACAACATCATCCATGTTTAAACTCAAGTGGGGTTACGAGGCTCCCCAGATCACCATTGAGTGGATGGATGAACCAGCTTACTGTCACGAGATCGATACTGAAGAAGTAGTGGACAAGCCTTGGTTCCATGAAGTTAAGAGGTATCTCGAGGCCCAAGAGTATCCAGAGGGAGCTTCAGTCAATGATAATAAGTTCTTGAGAAGATTCTCTGCTAAGTTCTTCCTCAATAATGGCATTCTCTACAAGCGCAACCACGACTCTACTTTGCTTCATTGCGTAGACAAGATTGAGGCAGACAAGATCATGGCTGATCTACATGAAGGCACTTTTAGAACCCATTCTAGTGGGCACACGATGGCTAAAAAGATCCTACGGGCAGGGTACTATTGGTCTACCATGGAAGCAAATTTCCATCAGCATTCACGAACCTATCACAAGTGTCAGATCTATGCTGACAAAGTACATGTGCCTCTAGTTCCTCTAAATGTCCTGACTGCTCCCTGGCCATTCGCGACGTGGGGCATCAACATGATTGGAGAAGTCAAACCTATAGCTTCTAATGGACACCACTTCATCTTGGTGGGCATTGACTACTTCACGAAGCGGGTTGAGGCAACTTCTTTCACTTCTGTTACCAAGAACATTATGGCCCAATTCATCAAACAGAATCTCATATGTCGGTATGGTATCCCAGAGAGAATCATTACGAATAATGGTACCAATCTCAATAATACTATGATCACTGCACTATGCGTGCAATTTAAGATCCAGCATCGTAACTCTTCCCCTTACTGGCCAAAGATGAATGGTGTTGTCAAAGCCGCGAATAAAAACATCAAGAAGATCATAAAAAAATGACAGTGACTTACAAGGACTGGCATGAGATGTTACCATTTGCTCTCCATGGTTACCGTACCACAGTGCGCACGTCAACAGGGGCAACTCCTTTCTCTTTGGTATACGGTATGGAAGCCGTCCTACCAATTGAAGTCCAAATACCTTCTATGAGAATCATAAAGGATGCAGGGATGAATGAAGATGAATGGATTCAAACTCGACTTGACCGATTGAACTTAGTTGATAAGAAGAGGCTTATGACTGTCTGTCATGGTCAGATGTACCAAAAATGTATGATTAAAGCTTTTAACAAGAAGTTCAGACGTCAGGTATATCAGGTTTGTGAATTGGTAATCAAGCGTATCATATTGCCACAAGGTGACCCCAGGGGCAAATGGACTCCTGCATACGAAGGACCATTTGTGATAAAAAGAATATTCTCTGGTGGAGCAATGATCTTAACCACTATGGATGCTGACGACCTTCCACACTCTATAAACGCGAACATAGTCAAAAGATACTATGCATGAATAAAGACCCGCTAGGTCGGCTGGCCTAGGAAAAAGTTAGGGCATCCCGGTGAACCGAAAAGGTTCGGGATAAATTTAGGGATAAAATACAAAAAAATATGTACACCCGGCAAGTTGAAAACCCGAAAGGGTGGCATGGGAAAAAAAGGGTATCTCGGTGGACTAAAAACACGAAAGGGCGGTCCAGGAAAAAGTTAGGGAATTAAAGCGTAAGACTATGTCCCGTTGAATCACCTTGCGGACAACCTCCAGTATCGACTGACAAACTCAAACGGTTCTAATCAATCTAATCAGCTTTGGACAAAGCAGCAAGTGGACGAGACGCTCATAGACATGAAGGCTATAGCAGAATGGGAACCCCATAGGATTATTTCACATAGCTATCTTTTCTTTGTATCAATTTTCGTATTCTATGACGACATTCTCTTACTAGAATGTTCGTCTCGTTGTATAAAAAATACTTATTCAAGTTATTACAAAGATATTCCTTTGAAAGTGCAAAACTATCTGTTTTTCTTTTATTTTGTGTTTTGTTTACAAAAACGTCCAATGATTATTTTTGAACATATGCATTTGAACGTGACTACTGTTTACAAGTGAGCAAAAAAAAGAGGAACAGAAAATAGAAAGACAATCACTAATGGCTTTAAGAAATAGGATAATATCTTTAGACCATTCTATAAAATCCCCCGCAGGTACTTTTCCAGCAAGAGCGGAAGCCGGGACATCCCACTATAGGATCGCTAACGTATCTCCAGTATGCAGCCTAATGGTATCAAGTGCTCTCGCATCCCCGACAGAACAAAACTTCCAGTTACCGTTCCAAAGATTCTCCAGTGAAAGTTTCCCAGTTTCTCAAGATTCCCCAGTAGGATTTCATGAGGTCCACAAGCAATGCACGACGTTTCCCTTCCACAATAGAGTTTATTTCTCTAATAAATGGAAACTCATCCATCAACACTTCAACTTCAAAATATGAAGACTTACACTCCTCATTCCCAGCAGTACTCAGGGATTTATTTTCCCCGACTCCAACAAAACTACGGTATAATAATTAATGTGTCCATACATTACATCCATACGTCATAGCATTAACAACACAGATGCATACAGCGCAATCTCATTTATTTTGAAAAACAACATTATACCGTGCATTTCATACATCATGGCATTACATGCAACTAACCTTTCACTTTTTCAGGAAAGATCAATCAACAGAAAATTATCGTCAAATTTTCAACAAGTCAATTATAGATTAATTCCCAAGAAAGGACTAGTCGACCATCGACATAACAGATATTTCCTTCAGACCCCTGCTGGTTCAGTTTAAATCTCTCAATGGTTTATTCTAATTCTTTCTCGCAGACATTTTCTCTGGTTCAGATAAATCTCAACGATTTATTCTGATTCTTCTCCAGATCCCTGCTGGTTCAGATAAATCTCTCAACGATTTATTCTGATTTTTTCCTAGTAGACATTTTCTTTGGTTAAGATAAATCTCTCAAAGATTTATTTTGATTCTTCTCCAACTCCCTGCTGGTTCAGATAAATCTCTCAACGATTTATTCTGATTCTTTCTTAGTAGGTACTTTCTCTGGTTCAGATAAATCGCTCAAAGATCTACTCTGATTCTCTCCAATTAAAGAATATTAAAAACCTCTTTTGGTTTAGTTTAAACCTCTCAACGGTTTATCCTTATACTTTCCAAATGAACACTTCTTGTTCAGATAAATCGCTCCAAGATTTATTCTGATTCTTCCCAGTCAAACAACATACAAGACTTCTGCTAGTTTCAGATAAATCGCTCCAAAAATTTATTCTGATTCTTTTCCAGTTGAAATCAAGTTCATACTTAGTCCATTTTCTGTCAACAGTCACCTTTGGATGGCATCTAGAAGCCCATCTCCGACAAGTCTCCATCACTCCTCCAAATTGCATCTATAAGCCCATTCACAATTCATCTTCGAGTGCAAATTTTTGGGCACTCTAGTGTTCAATCATCTTCCACCTTCAAGTCACGAATGGCAGATCCGCCAATCTAAATCTTCAGGTTTAAGAAGATTGAACAGGGGAAGCTGTTTTACCCCAAAATTTTCCCTCTCATTTATCAAGTGATTTCTCACAAGATCTCGTTTGGTTCAAGACTGCACCAGGGTTGATCAGCTCAAGACACCTCCTCAAGCTCTAATGATTGAAAATTAGGGTTTGAGATTGCACAAGGATAATTTAACTTTTAATGCCTCATATAAATTTCATGAATCATTATGGACCCTCAAGTTTGCTCATGTCAAGTTTCAAGTCTTGGATCGCATTTTTGCTCAGTCAATTGATCAGTTGACCTAAAAATCAACTGTATTAGGGAAATAGTCAACTATGGTCAATTTACAATAAAACTTCATAATTTTTGATCCATTTAAAAATTATGAACTCATATATGTCATTTTATCAAATTTGGACCACAATTCCTCAAGAATTTTGATCAGATCATCAAAAGGGCAAAATGGTCAAAATTAGGGTTTTGACTGAGAAAAGACAATTTCTAATTTTTGACCTAGAAAATGGTTGATTGGTTGGAAACATGATATCAAGGATTCAATTGCATTATTTTGACCTAATTTCATTACTCAAAACATTGCTCAAGGTCATTTGATTGATAGTTGATTTTTAGTCAACTGATCAAAAGTCAACTGCACACTGAAAAGACAAACTTTGACTTTTTGGTCAAAATCAAGTGTCAAAGATCACAATTCATCAAAACATGTCAAAATATGAAACTTGTTCATAAAGAAATCAAAAAGTCAAGATTTCATTTTGAAAAGTCAAAGTTTTCAAACTTAGAAATTTTTCTAAGTGTTGAAAACTTCAAATTTTTTTCACAAATTTGAGCCAATTTTTCATCATGATGCAAGATGATTCAAAGGAAACTTTCAACATGAAAGTTGTAGATCTCAATGATATCTAAAACATTTCTTTACACAACTCCTCCTAGAAATGCTTGGATTTCAAGTTATTAATCTATGAAATCATGTTCATGAAATTAAAACACTTGGGGAAATTTTGAGCATTTTTTGCCAGGATTTTGACCTAACTTCTGAGCCAAGTTTCACATAGTTCCATTTGGATTTTGCAAAAGTGATTCAAATATGGGTTGTAGAGAATATTACAAGATTTCTAAAATGTATCAGAACTCCTTGAGATCATTTGTGATCAAGGAGAATCGAAGGTCAGAAGTTAGGGTTTCAAGTTGTTTTACAAGGCAGAATTTGTGATGCACAATGGACCAAATCACATAGCCATGCTGTATAATCTCACTTTGCAGTCTTCTATATTTCAATTCACTCCTTAATTAAATGTTTACACAATATATTGAGCCATTGTCCAAGCATTTGAACCATTATCCAAATTGCATTTCCATTTTGGAAGAAAGGCACCATTGCTATTCTTGAAAAGTGGCTTTAATCACAAAGTCCACTCTCCTTGAGCATTGAACTTGTTCTTTCTGCACACAAAAAACCTATAAACCAAAAGCAAGCATGTCCAAAGTACTAACCACTCTATGCAGCCTAGCACCTTCCCTTGGAACAAGATGTTTCAACTTTGCTTCAAAAACAAGAAAGATGCTACAACTTGAGATTTGAAATTCTGACTTGTTGTGGAACATAAAACCTCTTGCCTATAAATACATACACTATTTTCAAGATAAGGCATGCATGTATAAGCCCTTAAACTCACTCAAGCCCTCAAAAACTTAGTGCACACAAAACTCCACTTTTATGCAGAAACTGACCTTACACTCCCATCTCTAAAATTACTCGTGCGTCTCCTCTCCAAATCATTCCAAAAGTTCCTAAACATCATCTACAACTCATCCCAATACCTATTACAGTTCTGTAACTCCATTTCCACCATTTTCCAAACTCAAAAATAGAGCACTTCAAGTGGACTTCTCCAGAACTCCCCGGCCACTTTTAGCTCAAGTCAAGCATCACATTAGCTTCCTGGGAACTTGAGGAAGCTAACCCAATCACTAGAACTCATTAAAAGCTTCTCAAACTCAAAACACGATACCCTATTGCAAGGTGAGTTTTCTGACATTTGAACTATTCATATTGGCATTGTTAGGCTTCCATTTTCAAAGATAACATGTAGATACCATTGCCACAAAGCTGTACATATCCATAGTTTGCATTTATATGGCCTGAGCTTAGAGAATTTTGGAGTTGAAGTTTCTGAAATTTTAAGGTTTTAAATTAGGGCCAGAAAAATTCTCACTCATCTTTTACCTTTAGCTTTAGTTATTTATATGGTTGGATTCGTGGGAAGAAATGCCACAACTTTCATGTTTGTACTTTCCATTTTTGTTGAGAGATGAAGAAGTTACAGGTACTCTGGCTGGCTGAAGGTTGAAGATGAAGTACATGCCTTAGAAGCATTTTATGTTATGTATTTATCATTTCATATAAGTAAACAGATGTATAGCCACCCCAGTGGTAAGGCAGCACGCTGGTAACCAAGAGGGCGTGGGTTCAACACCCAGCGCACTACCTTTTTTCCATATTTTCACTCCTTTTTTGTCACAAACACATACGCCCGGGCCTCAATGCAGCGGGCCTTGGTATTTTGCTTGCTTCTAACCCCCGGCCCTGCTTCAGCACCCCCTGGTCATTTTTTTCTTTATTTTATTTTATTTTATCTTTTAGTTTATTTCACTTTCATATTTTCATTTTATTATTTTCGTTTTTAATATTATTATTATTATTAATAAAAAATCTAAAAATATTTATTTTATTATTTTTACACTCATTTATATTTTATTTCTCTTTATAAAAATTAAAAAAAGAATAAAAACAATTTTCTTAACAAATTAATTTCTTTTTTTTAATATTTAGAAAATTAGGTTTAATTATTATATTATATTATTTTATTGTAAATTAAAATTAATTTAGAATTTAGGTTTATTTTAATTAACTAGTTTTTTTTATATATACTTTTATATTATTCTTAAAACCTTTTCATAAAAAACCTTAGAAAATCCTTTTTAGTTAATTTCTTTTTTTAATTAGTTGAAGTTAATTTTACTTGATTTTCATTAATTTTCTTAATTAGGTTAAGATTAAAACCTTTCATAAAACCAAAACAAAATCATTTCTTTTTCCATCTACATTATTGCATTTTTATTTTTTAATTTTGTACAATATTCAATATGGTTGTAATAGTTAATTAGGTTTAATTTTCTTGCAAAATCCCCATTTGTAAATTTTTACACCCCTCCCCTAATGATGTAATATCTTTGTATTTTTATTTTCCGTAATTTAATGCTTTATATATAAATGCTAGTAAATTAGGGTTTGTATGGAAAGATAAAATCAATTTTTAGAAAACCCTAATTCAAAGACAAAACAATGCATGTAAATCAATACACTTGCACACTTACACCCTTAGGGTTAAATCCACTTGTTGCCTTGAGAAATAAATGGTCATGTTATGCATGTGGGGTATCTTAGTAAACGTAATAAAAAATACAAGATCATAGTCTCTCGATGACGCTATCAAAGTTGCCTTTCAAAAATGATCTTAGTCCCTCAAAGAGAATTGCTAAGATATTTTCACAACATTTCTATCATGGATATACGATGACCCTTGCCCGTCCCTTTTACATCCAAATATAAGGTTACTTACCAATCCATGGTAAAATAACAATGTCAAAGGAAAGAGGAAATAAACAAGAAAGACTTTTTGAGTAGGTAAAATGTTCCTAGTTGCTTGCTCATTTTCAAACCAAAACATCCTTTCTATTTTCAAAACAAACACCAACACTTTCAAAACATCTTTCAAACTTGAAACATTTTTTCAAAAGATCAACACTTTGTATACATTCTTACGAACGATAATTATTACAAAGTTTTCCTAAACGATGGCGCCTTTTCAAAATACTTTCAAAAACCACACAAAGCATATTTTCAAACAAAAGCAAGTGATCTAGCAAGAAACTAAGAGCTCGTAGATAACTACAGATGAAAAGGGTTCTAATATCTTCCCTTTTCATAATCTACCCCCCGAACTCAAGAAACATCTCTAAAGGTCTTTCCTGTTCTTTTCAGCCTTTCCTTTTGGATAAAAGAAAAGTCAGTGGCGACTCTTACTAACTGCAACAATTGCGATAAAACGCAAAACACCCAAGTCAGTTCTCCCACTGCGTTACACTTTCCTTTGATTGTGGCTCAACCAACTTTGTAATGCCTCTTGATCTTATCACTTCGAACAATTCACCATACTTAGACACCTTTAAATGAATGATCTTTAGTTCCTTCTTTGATCTCATCAAATTGAATGAACCCATGGATGAAAGACTAAAGGTTTGTATAAGATCTAATAGGAAGACTTATAACCCAATTAATGAAGCACCACTTCAATAGATAATGAGGACTAAAATGAGCATGAAAATACTATCTTGCCATGTATATACCAAGGCCTCTTCAAAACTTTGCACCTCAAACAACGATTTAGATCCCTTGAATGATGAGATTCACTAGTGAACCCAAGTTCCATAATGGATCCTCTTCAATGCCACATGATTAAGGAAATAAACCCCAACTACGGTGAAAATGATAAGCACAATAAGATGATGAATGCCTTAGGATTCAAGTTAACACAAATCTTCCTCATTTGAAAAGGACCAGTAGAAGCCCTAACTCATCTCTTGACAAATTGACATTCACATACATGGAAGAAGATATCTTGATTCAAAATCCATAAAGAAAGTTCAAATGCATACTCTTGAGAAAACCACTCGATGATATCATGTAATTGGAAGGAAATCCCAGATGAAAACCACACTTGAAATGTTGAAGGAGAGAGGCTCAAAATAGCCAGTGAGCCAACCTCACTTCAAGAGGTCCTCAATTGGAATCTTGATGAGGAACTAAGCACCACAAATGAAAACCCTAATTCCCTTTGCTTAGGATGAATATTTGATGAAGAAAGAAGTCGATAATAAACATGGACACACAACCCTAGATTCAAACCATGATTGTTGAAGAGACTAGTTGATTCCACCTTGGATGAAGATGAGAGCTTAAAAGTACAGAAAACCCTGATTCCTCTATATCCTTGATCCCATGCCAAATTTATTGATTAATGATGCATGATGTGTTAAATGAACTAATGGAAAAGTATGCACATGAGATGAGAAGTGCAGGATGCGTAAGCCAGATAAAAGTATATGGGTAGGATAAATTTTGGGTATGACATCATGGAATTGGGATCAATACACCATATCCCTAATGTTTCTTTCCATATCATGGAAATACCAATGATTTCACTTCCTTCCATGACTCATTCTTCTTGAGTTGGTTCCTCTTCTAAGTTAAAAACAAGAAAAGAAGAAGGGCCTCCCGGTAAGTGTCCAATAGCTTGAAATCTTCTAAGCAATTTGAATTCTCTTTCAGGTTCAAGGTTACCTCTGTAGACTGAATTTAAAAACCAACGCATTCAAAAACTAAGCACTTTTCGTGTCACTAGATTACAGAAAATGCCAGAAGCTCAAATGCTCATTTAATTAACAGAAATATGACTTTTATGCAAAACCAAAATGTTATTTTTGAAACACTCCCCGACAATAATGCCAAAAACTTGTTGCTTGAAAATGTGTGATGCCATACATGTATGTTTAAAGTAGAAAATGATATAATAATAAGGATGTCGACTCCACAGGGAGTGGAAAATAACATATGTTTATTTTGTAAGACGATCTTTTGTAAATTAGCAAGAGCAAATATAAATATAATTGATGGTTGTCACAGGTTCAATTTGGTAGTAAACAATGTCAAAAACAATTTAAAAAAAGTAATTGGGTTCAATAATAGGGAGCATGTTGTGAAGTGACCTGTTAATGTAACTTAACAAATGTGTGGATATAATGTGTTATTTTGGGCCGGAAGAGGTCAGAAAGTGATCTTATGGTATATCTCAACATCATCATAAACATATACATTAAAACAAGGGTACAAATCTATAAGACTCTCTTGTAACTTTAATTCATGTTTGGTTTTAATCTAGATATCCTCTATGATTGTAGCTCTTTATAACTAAAGTAGTTAATCTAGTGAATATCTTTATCCTACAATATCTAATCACTTTTATCTTGAAATCCACTTGTTGTTGGATCTCTCACAACAAGCTTATATATTTTACTAAGTTGATCATTCAAACATATTTATGACTATTTAAAACATGATAAAACAAAGCACTAAAAACACATCATTAAACACACATGAATAATTTATATTAACTTCACGTTGCTCAACATAAAAGCTTTTGGATAATGATAATTTTAGTACATACATCAATATTGGTTCCTAAGCTACACATTCTTAAACACATAATGAAAAATAAATGAAAACCTAAGAATAACTTCTTCATCTTTTTGCAATTTGTAAGTGTTTTGTTGGCAACAATTTTGTTAAAATAATGACTTGATAATTTTTTGCTAAATGTATTAACATTTGAAGCAAACTGTTATGAATTATGTCAAAGCAGATGTCTTGACATCTGCCTCCTGAACTGAATTCAACCCAATACCAGTTCATGTTTCTGTTTCCTGATTTCTTGCGCATCATAATTTAGGATTTGTGACTCATAAGCTGCGAAAAATATGGAGAAATATTTTTCTATTTGAATTACCTTTATGTATTATATCTTGGCCTGTTTTCATGGAAATATTCAAAAGTTGAGTTTTTTTTCCAACCCAAGCCCACTGCTGCGCATATATAAGGACCTGTTTCCTTATTCAGATGACTGCAACTTTTGAAGAAGAATAATTTCTTTCTGTTTTAGAAGTCTAAGTATTTTAATTATCAAACACTCTAGTATTGATTTTATACTTATGTTGTTATTTGGATTGTTAATTGTGTATCATTCATAAGCTTTTAAGCATTGAATGATTGAAGTTTTTAAACTTACTATTTTTGTTGTTTCTTCATCGTAAGTGATTGAAGGGATTTGAGGAGGGCCTCATACCTAGGGAAGACTTAGGTAGAAGTATAGAACGAGTAATGATTAATTGATTAGATCGTAAATTGGTTGTTTACTGAGGGTCAATGAATTGATACTGTTTAATGAACTTGTCCCTAGATTGGTAGCCCTCAGAGTAGGTGTTGTTGTACACTGAACTGGGTTAACAATCCCTTGTGTTTTTACTGCTTTTATTATTGTTGCACTTTACTTTGTTCCTCAGATATTTGTATCGTGACATCTCATTCGACCTCACATATCTGATACCCGAATTTTAATTGGTATCAGAGTAGGCATCATGCTCTTTATCTGGGTGAGACCCAGGGAAGATACTTTCTGGTACTATGGACAAGGAAGGAGGATTTGTTAAAAGACCACCCATTCTGGATGGAATTAATTATGACTACTAGAAACCACGAATGGTTTCCTTTTTAAAGTCTTTGGACAGCAGGGCTTGGAAAGCTATTTTAAAAGGATGGAAACACCCTGTCAAATTGGGAGATAACAGAGAACCTACTTCTGAGTTAAAACCAGAAGAAGATTGGTCTAAATAAGAAGATGAAATTTCTCTTGGAAATTCTAAATCATTGAATGCTATATTCAATGACAAGAATATTTTCAGATTAGTGAACTCATGTGAAGTAGCTAAGGATGCATGTGGAATTCTTCAATTTACTCATGAAGGCACATCCAAGTTAAGATGTCAAGATTTTAGTTGCTCACCACAAAATTTTAGAATTTGAGAATGAAGGATGATGAAAGTATTAATGACTTCCATATGAACATTCTTGAAACTGCTAATGCATCCAGTGCTTTAGGAGAGAAAATACTTGAATACAAATTGGTGATAAAGATGCTCAGGTCTCTTCCCAAGAGATTTGATATGAAAGTGACTTCTATAGAAGAAGCTCAAGACATTGACAAAATGAAAGTGGATGAACTTGTTGGATCCCTCCTGACATTTGAATTAAGCATCAATGAAAGATCCGAAAAAGAAGACCAAAAGAATAGCCTTTTTATCAAATAATGAAGATGAAGAGGAAGAATGTGATCTGGATACATATGGAGGAATATCAAATGCCTTAGCTATGCTTGGAAGATAGTTTAACAAAGTGATAAAAATAATGGATAGGAACCAAATATCAAATGTCAAGAACATCTCATCTGACATCCATAAGTTAAATGAGTTTGGAAAAAAAAAGGCTGAAGAAATATCCACTTAAGGTAAGGGAGTACAATGTCATGAATGTGAAGGCTTTGGTCACATTAGAGCTAAATGTCCTACATATCTTAAGAAACAAAAGAAGAATATGTCTGTTACTTGGTCTGAAGAGGACTCAGAGAGTGATCTTAAAGAATATGCCAAGTATATTAAAACATTGACAGGGAAATATGTATCTGATGAAGAGTCTAGTGATGAGGAACTAACCTTTGATGAGTTAGTTTCTTCATACAAAGAATTGTGTCTCAGAAGTGAAGAAGTATGCCTTGAAGGGGAGAAATAGAAAGTCCTCGTAACTCAGCTGAAGGCAGAAAGGAAAGAGCATTTAAAAACTATTTCTAAACTGGAAAGTGAAGTGACCTCCTTGAATTCAAACCTTGATAGAATGGCCAAATATCTCAAAATGTTGAATAATGGGTCTGAAACTTTAGATGAAATTCTTCAGGCAGGAAGAGTGACAGGAGACAAGAGTGGTCTAGGGTTTAATGAGAAAAAGGAACCAAATTCTAAAGAACCTTCAGTAGATTCCACTCACGCTAAGTCTAAACCAAGGATGTTGAATCAAATGTCTAAACATCATGGCAAGAAAGGACATCATGGCAAGAAAAGTTTAATCACTCCAAGGAGAATCCCCATCCCTGGAGATGTCATCACTGTGGAAGGCTTGGTCATATAAGGCCTTTCTCTTTCAAGTTGTATGGGTATTCTAAGACTACTCCTCCTCCCAAAACTGATAAGATTCTACAAAATAGCAAAAAGAAGTAACAATGGATTCCTAAGTCTAATGTTCCTCGTTTCATAGCTCACACCTCCCTTAGAGTATCAACCAAAGATGACTGGTATTTTTACAGTGGTTGTTCTAGACACATGACAGGTGCCAAGAATCTGTTAGTGGATTTCAAATCTCATTCCACCAGCTATGTGACTTTTGGTGATAGAGCAAAAGGAGAAATCAAAGGTGTTGGCAAGCTTGATTGTTCAGGAGTCCCTAAGCTTGATGATGTGTTACTTGTTAAAGGGTTAACCACTAACCTGATAAGTATAAGCCAATTGTTTGGTCAAGGATTCAAAGTTAACTTCACCAAGGAAGAATGTCTTGTGTGCAATGAAAAGAATGAAGTTATTATGAAAGGAATCAGATCTAAAGACAATTTTTATATATGGGTTCCTCAAGAGTTGGACCTCTCCTCAACATGTGTTCTAGCCAAAGAGAAAGAAGTTAAACAATGGCATAAAAAATTGGGGCAATTGCATCTGAAAGGTATGAAAAGAATTATATCTGAAGAAGCAGTGAGAGGGATTCCTAAGGTCAAGATAGAATAAGGAAGGGTATGTGGTGACTTCCATATTGGAATATAGAGTAAGATGTCACATCAGAAGATCCAACATCTTACTACATAAAAAGTTTTGGAACTTCTTCACATGGACTTGATGGGACCTATGCAGGTTGAAAGTCTTGGTGGAAAGAAGTATGCCTATGTTATTGTAGATGACTTCTCTAGATACACATGGATAAGTTTTATTAGAGAAAAATCAGAAACTTTTGAAGTATTTAAAGATCTCTGTCAAAATCTTCAAAGGGTAAAAGATAGTCATGTCATCAAAATTAGAAGTGATCATGGAAAGGAATTTGAGAACCAAAAAATTGATGACTTTTGCTTTTCTGAAGGTATCAACCATGAATTCTCTTCTCCCATTACTCATCAACAAAATGGGATTATGGGACGCAAGAACATAACCCTTCAAGAATCTTCCAGAGCTATGATTCATGCTAAGAAGTTACCCTACCATTTTTGGGCTGAAGCTATGAATACTGCATATTATATCCATAACAGAGTCACTCTAAGGAAAGGAACTTCATCTACCTTGTATGAAATATGGAAGGAAAGAAAACCAACAGTTAAATACTTTCATGTTTTTGGAAGTAAATGTTACATCTTAGCTGACCGTGAACATAGGAGGAAGATGGATCCCAAGAGTGATGAAGGAATATTCCTGGGTTACTCTACAAATAGCAGAGCTTACAGAGTTTTTAACTCCAGAACCAAAGTTATGATGGAGTCAATAAATGTTATTATTGATGATAGAGGATGTAATGTTGAAGAAGATGTCTCATAAGATATTGGAACATATTTGTCTAATATTCCAACAGAATCAAATGACAGAAGTATTGATTCTAATCCACCTCATGAAGATCCTGAGCCTAGTCATCTCAATGTTTATGAGCATGAATGCATATGAACAAGACCAAAGAGACGCAAAACACCCTTGGGGATGTAACAAAACATAAAGAAACAAGAGAGCAACCCGACCAAGAAAATAAATCACTGGTGGATCAAAAGACCCGATTTAGAGAGGATGGTAAAATGGTCAAAGGATACACCAACTTCCACTGAAGTTGAAGCTACCAACTTTCACTGGAGGTAGAAAGAGGAAAGAAATAATAACACTGACATTTACTGATGGTGAACTACCAACTTTCACTGAAGGTAGAGAGAAAGAATCCTCGATGTTCACTAACGATGAACTACTAAATTTCACTGAAGGTAGAAGGAAAAGAAATATCAGAGCATCATCGTTCACTGACGATGAACTACCAACGTTCACTGAGGGTAGAAAAATATAACAAGCACCAACTTTCACTTATGGTGATCTACCAACTTTAATTGAAGGTGACCTACCAACTTTCACTGAAGGTAGGAAGAGAAAATATATCATAGCACCGCCGTTCACTGACGATGAACTACCAATGTTCACTGAGGGTAGAAAAAAGATAACAAGCACCAACTTTCACTGATGGTGATCTACCAACTTTCACTAAAGGTAGAGAGAAAATATATCATAGCATCGCCGTTCAATGATGATGAACTACCAACGTTCACTAAAGGTATCAAAAAGATAACAATCATCGATGTTCACTGCCGATGACCTACCAACTTTCACTGAAGGTAGGAAGAGAAAATATATCATAGCATCGCCATTCACTGACGATGAACTACCAACATTCACTGAGGGTAGCAAAAAGATAACAATCATCGATGTTCACTGCTGATGACCTACCAACTTTCATAGAAGGTAGGAAGAGAATATATCATAGCACTACCGTTCACTGACGATGAACTACCAATGTTCACTGAGGGTAGCAAAAATAACAAACACCAACTTTCACTGATGGTGATCTACCAACATTCACTGAAGGTAGAGAGAAAATATATCATAGCATCGTTGTTCACTTAGGATGAACTACCAACGTTCACTGAGGGTAGCAAAAAGATAAAAAGTTTCCCTCAATTTCTGGAGTTTCGCCTAGAATGGGTCTCAACTTCTTCTTTAACCGAGGCACTTCGCCTGGAAAGGGTAATACATAAGCTGTCTCAAATAAAGCGACCTCCACTTACAAATATTTCACAACAAACCGTCTCTGTGATATAGAAAGACTTGCCATCGACTGGAGTAATTTGACAACGAACTACAAACTATCCACTCATAGAGAAGATAGCAAAAAAGTAACGTCAACTTTTACGGGAAAGTACAAGTTGCTCAAATAAAGAGAGCGACTACTTGCTATTATGGAGGATTATAAAAAGAAATGAATTTGTGGGGAGAACAGTATGGCTTCCCGGGGAAAGAAATATTACTTCCTGGGGAAACGCCACAATATTCCTACTGAGGATATAAAGTCTTCTTGTGCAAAATAAATGCATGAACCAAAACTCGAAGCTTTCAGTAATCCAGAGTAAATAACATTGTTGGGAAACCAAAGATTCAAACCAGAAATAAACTGGAATGAAACAGTCAACCAAAATACAACCTTTGAGAAATAAACTCAAGAGGGAAAACCACATCCATCCAAACAAGGAGTTGTACAAGAAGGCTAAAGCAAAAATTCTTCCAAGAGGGATAACGCAGTGGGGAAATTGAAAGAATATACGCTTTCTGCTTAAGGCCAACACTCTATTGAAGAGAGGATAATGTAACTTTGCAAAATAGGGTGATATGTCAACAAAAATATTAACAAATGTTAATGAGCAATGATTTGCCAATTTTAGCTATGCATGATGTATGTATGAATGTATGAGTGTTATCATGCGTATGCTGACAAAACAGATACATAACACTAGGAATAACCATGCAAAACCATCTCGGGCACACGCAACACTCGGCTAAATCACATCTAAGATGATCATTCCAAGAAAAAGTAAGTGCCAGTTGAGGAAACATGACCTACTGCCTGCTTCAGCTTTACTGGGGAGAAACACAATCCGGAAGTAAACAGAACAAAGTGACATAATAGTAGAGATATATGGATTGAACATCCTTTTCCAGGCTTTACCGGGGAAACACATGTTTTCAAAAGTAACACTTCTACTGGGGATTGCAAAACCAATCTCAAGTAAAGCAGATGGATATCAAATCATCAAAACATTCACTGGGGAATTCCGACCCACTTCATTGGGGAGGTTAACACCACATTCATAAAGGGAAAACCAAAATACGTTCTTTACTGGGGAAGACAGAGGTATGTGTTCTTCGAGAGTAATTATTGTACCGACTTCTTTGGAAAAGATAACTTCCATTAGACCGAATGAAAACTTCACTGGATAAATCTCGGATTAAAAACCTTACATCATGAAAACTCAGTCAAGGAGGAGAAATGAATCCAAACTTGACCGAGGATATCGGAGTCTCGAACCCAATACGGTGAATCATCCTGAGTAAACTTTCCCGAGGGGAACAAAAACTTCTTAAAACAACTGGAGTTTGTCTATTCCTGGCATCACCATTTTTGTTGTTATTATTTTTTTTCGCATCAAAAATTCTAAAGTAAAAGCAAATTGTAAATTCTTTTTGAAAAATCGATTTTGTTATTTAATATTTTTGCTTTTAAAGTTATTATCAATAATAAATGGAGTCTTTGCAAGATAAATAAAACAAGAAACACAAAGAATTGGGTAACAGCTCAAACTTTATTAATAGAATGGTAGTCTGCGAATGGTGAGACTCCATAGATGATTAAAAGTTTGGAAAATTGTAATATATAATGGAAAATATACATTGGGATACAATGATCACTATCCCCTCTAATAATTTTTGAAATCCTGAGCAGTAGCTTCCGTTGAAGTATGATGAGGATTTGAGAAGATTGTTGCTTCAATGATCAGATCTTGCATGATGCATTTACTTGCCAAGAAAGTCCCTAACTTTTGCCTAAGCTGCCCTTGCAAATTTTCAACTTAGCGGGGAATTTATTCTATTTATGTCTCTAACTTTTTCCAAGACCGCCCTTTCGAGTTTTCAACCCACCGATACGCTCTTTTATTCCTAAGCCTCCCTTTCGGGTATTCAACTTAGCGAGCTGTTGTTTTATTTCTTTAGGCGAAGTATTTCTTGACTGCATCAGCATTCATGGGACGTGGGAACTCCTTGCCATCCATAGTTTCAAGAATTAATGAACCGCCGGAGAAGTATTTCTTGACAACATATGGGCCTTCAAAGTTGGGAGTCCACTTTCCCCTAGAATCAGTGTTGAAAGACATGATCTTCTTGAGCACAAGGTCACCTTCTCTGAATTCACGAGGTTTGCCCTTTTTATCAAAAGCTTTCTTCATTCTTTTCTGATATAATTGTCCATGACACAAAGCTGTCATCCTCTTCTCTTCCATCAGATTCAATTGGTCAAACCGGTTTTGGACCCATTCAGCCTCTGTCAACTTGGTTTCCATTATCACACGCAAAGAGGGAATCTCAACCTCGACTGGGAGTACAACTTCCATTTCATACACTAGGGAGAATGGGGTTGCTCCTGTTGAAGTACAAACATACATTTGATATCCATGCAAAGAAAAAGGGAGCATTTCATGCCAATCCTTATAAGTAACGACCATTTTCTGGATAATTTTCTTGATATTCTTATTAGAAGCTTCAATAGCCCCATTCATCTTTGGCCTATACGGAGAGGAATTATGATGGATAATATTGAATCCTTCACACAGTTTTGTCATCATTTTATTATTCAAATTCGAGCCATTGTCGGTGATAATTCTGCTCGGTACACCATACCGACATATAAGATTATTCTTGATAAAGCGCACAACCACCTGCTTAGTAACATTGGCATATGAAGCAGCCTTCACCAACTTGGTGAAGTAATCAATTGCTACCAAGATAAAATGGTGTCCATTCGAAGCTTTGGGTTCTATCATCCCTATCATGTCAATACCCCCACATAGAGAAAGGCCATGGGGAATATATCACATTGAGAAGTTTCAGAGGCACATGGACCTTATCTGCATAAATCTGACATTTATGACACTTCTTTGCATATTTATAATAATCAGATTCCATTGTCAGCCAATAGTAACATGCCCTTAGCATATTTTTAGCCATCGAATATCCATTGGAATGAGTACCAAATTAACCTTCATGAACCTCATGCATTAACATGCCCGCTTCGTGTCTATCCACGCATCTGAGCAAGACCATGTCATAATTTCTGTTATACAACACATCTTCACTGAGGAAGAAACTGCCAGCCAATCTTCTAAATGTCTTTCTATCCTTCTTTGATGCACCAATCAGGTATTCCCGAGTCTGAAGAAAATGCTTGATGTCATGATACCAAGGTTTTTCATCTGCTACCTCCTTTGTTTTAAACACATGAGCGGGCTTATCAGTTGCTGAACCATAATTCGAGGTATATCATTCCAAGTATTCACTTGGTACATAGAAGCCAGAGTTACCAGAGCAGCCACCATCTGATTTTCATCTCCTGGAATATGATGGAATTCAACTTTATTAAAGAAGGGTAACAACCTTCTAGCATAATCTTTGTAAGGGATCAAGCCGGGGTGACGAGTATTCCATTCTCCTTTAATATGGTTTATTACCAAAGCTGAATCACCATACACATCTAGAATTTTAATTTTGAGATCAATAGCTTCTTTGAGACCCATGATGCAAGCCTCATATTCTGCCATATTATTAGTACAATCAAATGTTAACCTTGCGGTAAAAGGAATGTGCGATCCATGTGGAGTGACAATCAAAGCACCAATTCCTTTAACATAAGAATTCACAGCTCCATCAAATATCATACTTCAACGAGATTCAGGATCAGGACCTTTCTCAGGAAATGGTTCATCACAATCTTTCACTTTCAGAAATATCACATCCTCATCAGGGAATTCATATTCTACAGACTGATGGTCCTCTACAGGTTGGTGAGCAAGATAATCTGCCAACACACTGCTTTTAATAACTTTTTGAGTGCGGTATTCGATATCATATTCAGATGACAACATCTCCCAGCGGGAAATTCTCCCAGTAAGAGCGGGATTTTCAAAAATGTACTTGATTGGATTCATTTTAGAGATCGACCAAGTAGTGTGATTCAACATATACTGTCGCAAACGCTTTGCCGCCCAGCCCAGAGAACAACATGTCTTTTCTAGCATGGAATACCGCGACTCACAATCAGTAAACTTTTTACTGAGATAATAAACGGCGAACTCTTTCTTCTCTGTTTCATCCCGTTGTCCCAGAATACAACCCATGGAATTATCTAACATTGTCATATACATAATCAACGGTCTTCCTTCGACAAAAGGGAGCAAGATAGGAGGTTCAAGCAGATATTCTTTAATACTTTCAAATGCCCTTTGGAAGTCATCTGTCCACACACAACCTTGATCTTTCTTTAACAACTTAAAGATTGGTTCACATGTTGCAGTCATGTGGGAAATGAATCTGGAAATATAATTCAAACGCCCGAGGAACCCTCTGACTTGCTTTTCAGTTCTAGGCGCTGGCATCTCTTGAATTGCTTTGACTTTATTAGGGTCAACTTCAATTCCTTTATGTCTAACAATGAAACCCAACAATTTCCCTGATCAAACACTGAAGGTGCATTTATTTGGATTCAAGCGGAGACGATACTTCCTCAAACGCTGAAACAACTTACACAAATCTTCTACATGCCCTTCTTCATTATAGGATTTGGAAATCATATCATTAACATATACTTCGATTTCCTTGTGCATCAGATCATGGAATAGGGTTGTCATAGCCCTATGGTATGTTGCACCAGCGTTCTTCAACCCGAAGGGCATCACTCTATAACAGAATGTTCCCCAGGGTGTGATAAACGTTGTTTTTTCCATGTCCTCCGGAGCCATTCTTATTTGATTGTACCCGGAAAATCCGTCCATGAACCAGAAAACTTTTAATTTTTCTATGCTATCCACTAACATATCAATGTGTGGCAATGGAAAATCATCTTTTGGACTAGCTTTATTTAGATCTCTATAATCTACGCACATGCGAACTTTTCCGTATTTTTTCAGTACTGGGACAATATTGGAAATCCATTGAGGATACACTGACGTCACAAGAAAACCAGCATTAATCTGCTTTAGAACCTCCTCTTTGATCTTCACTGCCATATCTGGGCGAGTTCTTCTCAACTTTTGTTTAATTGGCGGACACTCTGGCTTCAACGGTAAATGGTGCTCTACAATATATGTATCTAGACCAGGCATATCTTGGTAAGACTAAGCAAAAATATCCACATACTCTTTCAACAACTCAATCAACTTGCTCTTCACATCAGGATGCAACAATGCTCCAATCTTGACTTCCTTCGAATCTTCTTCTGAACCCAAATTGATCACTTCCAATGGCTCTTTATATGGCTGAATGGTATTCTCCTCGTGCTCAAGCAACCGTGAGACCTCTTCTAGAACCTCATCATAATTTTCTTCTTCGGCCCCATACATAGGACATTCAAAGTTGGGAGAGGGTGCAGGGTCATTGTATTCAACAGGTTTTTTAATTAATTTGCACATATGATTTATGATTGCTTTTAGAAACTGACACATATAACAAGTGATCATGTAGATTGAATTTCAGTTATTATTTATTTTGAAGGGTTTTTTCTGATTACCATTTTCCAAGAAAAAGCAGAAAATAAAGACACAATTTGGGAAACAAAGATAACTTTTATTATTAATTTTAAAAGTCACAGCAAACAGATAAGCCCTACAACATTAATACTTCCACCTTGGGCAGAGTGAAAGATTTTCAAAAATATTAACAAAACAAATTACTTTGAAACATGTATGCAAGAGGGAACATCAATGGTGATCCAGTTCTGAACCCTAACTCTGTGCGTCACATAATTCGACATTTCCTACTCTACTTCATCTTCTACAATGGAATTAATCCTGGAAACAGTTGGATGAAGATAACCCCCGCTACGGAAGATGTCTTGATACTTGTCTGCAGCAGATTTCGGCTTCATGCTCTTACCTTTGTCATTCTTCAAAGAGAACCCCAAGCCGACTCTGTTCTTGTTCACAGGTGGATCTACAATCTGTCTCCATACCTCGCTATGACCCTTTCCCACAACTTGTTGTGCATCCTTAAGCGAAACCATGGAATTCTCATTTCCTCTTATGTTGTCAATGGATAAGGCTTGGAATTAAGTTCCGACCGCAGCTTCATCCGCCTCTTCTTCAGTCAAACAAACCTCAACCAAATCAACTTCATGGTAATCATCCCTTTGACTTGTAACCTTGATAGTTCCATTGTCCAACAACAACTGAACACCCTTCTTCACGATTGAACATCCTCGGGAGTCCCGACAGCAAATTCGGCAAGAGCCATACTGGTGTTCTACCTGACCAGCCATATGGAAGAAAGTAGCATGTAATTACACAAGATCTTCATTCATATATTCTACATTGAAAATTCTCAATTCTCTAGGACATCCAGGAACCACATTCACCTCCTCTTCATACTCTGCCCTAGGCCTGATTATATGGATGAGGCCCTCATCCATCATCTCTTGTAAACCAGCCTTTATCTTATCGCAACCCTGTATGTTGGTACTGCAAATAGCACAATCGGAATGGTCATGCGTATAGTAGCTAAATTCACAAAGGTATGCATGCATTTTTACCAAATCTCCTCTAACAAGATTAATATAAAAAATCCGGAAGTCACCTGGACAACCGACCACCATATTCACAACATTTACTCCTCCATGCTTGGGTAGAGGATTATCTTTTACATTAGGTCCCACATCCTTGAAAGATAGAATACCAAACTTCATAAATTTCTGCACCTCAGTCTTCAAAGGATAATAATTCTCAACATTATGCCCTGGTGCTCCCGGATGAAAAGCACATGTTTGGTCTGCCTTGTAATACCACGGCAACAGTGATGGTACAACGGGAGATGGTCGGGTATGAACCAACGTCTTCTGAATCAATGCCGGTAGTAATTCTGTATAGCTCATAGGAATAGGGTCATAACTCTCCCTTCTCTGATTATACCATTGATTCCCCTGCTGGGATGGTCTCTAATAAGCAACGGTAGTTAGAGCTGCTCCCACAACTGGAGTAACTGAGGAGACTTGCTGATGACGCTGATAATTCCTTCTTGGAGTATTAACCCTCCACTCTTTCATAACATCATTTGCATCCCCTTCCTTCTTCTCGGTAAACCCATACGATGGCTTCTTCACACCTCCAGATCCTTCACTTCTCGTTAAACGACCCTCTCTTACATCCTCTTCTAAGCGGATACCCATTCCTACCATTTCAGTAAAGTCACTTGGCGCACTTGCTAGCATCTTATCGTATTAGAAATCACCCAACGTTTTCAAGAAAATATTAGTCATCTCCTTCTCTTCCATGGGAGGAATCACTTGGGCAGCTACCTCACGCCATCTCTGGGCATATTCTTTGAAGGATTCTCTGTCTTTATGAACCATGGCCCTGAGTTGATCACGGTCAGGCGCCATGTCCATGTTATACTTGTATTGTTTGATTAACGCTTCTCCTAAATCATTGAAATTATGGATATTAACACTGTCCAAACTCATGTACCACTTCAATGCAGCACCGGTCAAACTATCCTGAAAAAAGTGAGTCAGCAGACGCTGATCATCAGCATGGGTAGAAATTCTCCTTACGTACATCACCAGATGAGCACAAGGGCAAGTGTTGCCCTTGTACTTCTCAAACTCCCAGACCTTAAACTTAGCAGGTATCTTAACATTCGAGACTAAGCATAACTCATTCAGATTCTGCCAAAATAGATCTTTTCCCTTTAGGGCCTTCATCTCTCTTTTCATCTTATCAAACTGCTCTTGAAAATCATCCATTCTGTCATAAAGACCCAAGTCTTCACTCGGTGGAGGGAAAGGACGACACACATCATCATTAACAAACGGAACCATATTCACCGAAGGAGGTGCAGCAGGAGCAGCACGCACCATCGGAGGTGCAAGAGTGACAATAGTCTGAACAATCGGAGTATCTTGAGGACCAAGATTGAAACCATCAGGTGCAAAATTCTCTGGCATTCCCCATGGATAACCTTGAGGCATGCGGTTTTGAACAACAGTTAGAGTAGCAGATACGAGAACAGTCGGAGCTTCAGTAGTTGCCCTTGTTGGTTGAGGTTGGACACTCGGTGGCTGATTCTGAGAAGCCACCAGAGATTCCATCAAAGCAGTCAGATTGGCCATGCCGGCCTTCAAAGCAGAAACCTCCTCGCGCAGCTCGCGATTCTCTTGTTCTAAGTTGTCCATCTTCTTTCTGAAATTAGCTTGAGTGTTGTAGTTGTGAGTCAACTTGCTGAACGAAGTAAAGAAGCTTGGTAAGACACCTGGATATGCATACCAAATGCAAGAAATATGTGCAATATGATGCATGATATGCAATGCACATGATTTTATTTTATTATTTAATATTTCAAGGGATTTAAAATTTATGGACATATTACAAATATTAGAGTAATAACGCATTTGAAATACTAAAAATTTTTATTATAACAACTCCAAAATGGATTTATAAGTTTCAATGATCCCAAGTACAAGATGAAAATAAAATCTAAAACCTTGAAAAGCAAAACAGATGGAGATCACTCTATATGCTGGCGTTTCCCCGTGAGCTTGGAAATCTGAGCCTTCAACCTCTGGTTTTCTTCCACATATCTGATGGTAACCTCCTTCCAATCACCTGAATCAAGGAGTGAGAAAATAGTGTCCGACCGAGGTTTAGGAGAAAATAAATCCCCTTGCCTCTCCATAGTCTCTACAGCCCGACTCTCAAGGATCTCAATCAAGTCGTCTTTCTCCTTAAAGTCTGCTCTATAGGAAATCTCTAATGTTTGGCACTTGTTCTTCCAAGCATCCTTTTCCTGTTGCATCTTGACCAAAGCAAGCTGCAACTCTTCTAGATCATATAATAGGGGAGGATTGGTCTTCACAAATAGATCAGGCATAGGTGTTTCCCGAGAATACGGCATCTTCAACTGAATATCTCTCGTTTGAACCCACTGAAGATATGGCTCCAAAGAAACAACACCCTTAGGTCCCAAATCCTTCCTACTCTTCTTATGAATGTGACGCCAGGCCTTAGCAATCTGCTCCCTAGCTTCCCTATGGTCTTCTCCCTCCTTCATAAAGAAACTACTCAAATGAATATTATTTGGTTTATCCCTCATCGGATAACCAAGTTGTCGTCGTGCAAGAACAGGGTTATAGTTAATTCCTCCCTTTGGGGAAACTACAACAACTATCAGTAATCTCTATATCCTGGTAAGCTCGATGATACCAATAAATATCCGAGTGAGTAAGTACCATGATCTTAGGAGCCCAACGGGGTTCCTTCCTGACATCCCAGAAAGCATCATACTGAGACATATGAGAGATAAACAACTGGTACAACAGAGGTGAGCAACAGATAATCATCCCCCCATGATAAGAATTCCGAAGATGAATAGAGTAATATTTATCACCCAATAAGGTAGGAACTGGGTTTCCAATCATGAAGATCCTGATAGCATGAACATCAACAAACTTGTCCACATTAGGAAATAAGAACAACACGTAAGCAATTAGAGCAAAGATGGCCTCAAAAGGGATTGTATTCTTCATCCTGGAAAAGTAACGAGCTTTCTCCAATAAGAACTGAGCTGGTAATCCTCTAATCCCTCCTTTATTAGTCATATGGGCTTCCACCTCAGACTTCCCCAGATGAATCAAAGAAGCAATCTCATGTGGTTTTGGCTAACCCTCCAAACCAGTAAAAGGAACACAACCGGTAATAGGTAAATCCAATAGATAAGAATACTCCTCCAGTGTAGGCATCAACTGATAGTCGGGAAAAGTAAAGCAATGATACATCAGATCATAGAACTGGACCAAGGTCGAGAGAATAGCTTCCTTCATCTTCAACTTCATGAGAGGAATGATGGGTCCATACTTCTTTCGAAAGTCTGCAGAACACTCGATCTCGGGAATTAGACTGACTAACTCATCTATCTTGGGATCTTTGAAACTGTATTTCCCGGTCTTTCTCTTTCCAGAATCCATGGTTAAAAGGTACCTGAGATATTCACAAATGGTCAACTTTTTAAATCCCTTGAAATAAGATCTCTTCAAAAGATGCTTATGAGTGCATGGATGCATGATGCAGAAATCACACACAAGATCACATATATAGGGTACATAGGTTTAGCGTCATGAGCATGAGGTCGAAGGTACTACCCATAAGGTGTTCGTATAAAAGTTATCAGCTGCCGAACAAGGTTATAGAGGTTCCCAGAGTCTACATCCTTCCTTCGGATATTACCAACTTCCCGATTAAGTCGGTAATTAGTAATATTCTCAAGAAAAACTCGTCTAAGCGTAGTATCGCATGACAACTATTTTCGGATTACTCCGTCATAACTTCCACACTACACCTAGAAGGACAAGATGGGTTTGGTATTCTACAGTTCTCAGTTTCAGCAGGCTCCCAGGTCAAAAGCAGTACGTCTTCCCAATTACTCGGTAAATGACACTACATTCAAAGGGGGCCTCCACTGAGTAGGGGACCTCATGCCTCCTTTTTTTGGATTACTCCCTCAAAGTTAACATGACTATATCGCCCGTCCTATCTTAAAATTTTCCCAAGTCCGGGTATAGGACTTATAAGTAATCACCAAGCACCCTGAAAACTAGGAAAATCCAAGCAAACATATATACAACAAATAATATAACACGTAAACAACAATAACACATACATAGATATAGACAAAGATATGCTCAACCAAATTAGGGATGGACCAGCAAGAGGTCAATCTTTCCCTAGTGAAGTTACCATTTTTCTGTAGCGGTAGAAATGTTTAAGACTAAGCCATTGGATTGACTAGACTTGTACAAATAAAAATAAAATCTCCACCACACTTTATTGTTTCCAAAGGAATCTGAAAAGAGAGAATAACCCAAAAGAGGGGGAAAGATTCAAGGTAAGGGGGTTGGTTATGCAAAGGGAAGGTATTAGCATCCAAAACATCTACGGTACTCCGCATGAATCTCTTTGTAAAATCTGTATATTTTGGCTATAAAAATTTTGTACGTAAAATAGATGGTGGAGGTGAGAAAAGAAATATATTTTTTATGACTTTGGCACCCGCCGCGGTTATGAACCTTTAGTGCCTACGCACCACCTTCCGTGCAATAGGGGATCAGGGTACACGTATTTTCTCTTTTAAATATTTTAAAACACAAGTGTTTTGGTTGATTTTAAGAGATAAGACATCATCGTCATTGTCTGTGTGGAAAACATACTTACTACCCACAATTATGAGAAAGGAGAATTTGCATCATCTCAAAGTGGAGGATATGGCTTGGATTTTAAAATCAACAATGCCTCACTCAACACCCAAGTGGAAAATATCTCTCTTCACTACATATTGTAGAAGTATAGTTGTTTGCATCACTACAAGGATTGACAAGAGTCGAATCTTTTGAGAAAAGTTTAAAGATGAAATTCAAGGTGGAAAAATGGTTTGAAATGAGATTGATTGACTTTTAATCTTCTCGCAAAAAAAGTATGTCAAAGTATTATTAAGTTTATTAGAGTTTATTTATGAAAATGTTTTGAAAATGCATGGACTTAATTCCAAGTTTATTATGAAAGTGGTCCAAGTTTAAAACAAGAAGAGTTTTCAAAAGGAGGAAGAATATTTTGAAATTAAAGAATATGGGAGGAGAAGAAGAGACTATCCTAAAGCATAATGTAAAAGCTAGGGATAAGAACCATCTAATCAACAAAAAGCCAATACTTCACATTATGAGCTAAGATAGAATTCCCATTCTTTGGATTGAAACTAAGAAAGCAAAGATACTAGACCTCTTGAGAGAACCAAACTTCAAGTGTATTAAGTCTTCACAAAAAATTGGGCAGAGTAACGGCTGTAAACGGGTGAGTTCCAGATTACAAACAAAGAGTGTAATTACAATAACCTGCACACAAAACAAACAAACAACCCAATTCCTTGAGGTAAACCTCAAGAGCTCCAGACAAAATAATCAGATAAGGGAACAAGGTCTCCAATCATAGGCCAAGGTTTCTATTCCTAAGTCCAAAAAGTCCAATGCTCCATAATGCCAAGGATAGTAACCAAATAGTCCATGTATCATTAAAGATTTTAGGGTTTAAGTTAATTATTAGGTGTTTTTTAAAAAGAAAAGTAAAGCTCAAGTGATCAAAAATAAAAATGACAAGAAAGTAAATACTTAAATGAGCAAAGATGAAAATGGCATGAAATGTAAATGCTAAAAGTAAATAGTGCATAAAAATAAAGGGGCATATAATAAAAATAAAGGACAAAGTCAATTATTAGTGATTAGTGGTTAGTTGGATGATCATCTTGAAACTTGCATTTGGAACTCATTAGAGGATTGGTAGAACCAAAGCCTCCATACAACAAGTTTCATTTGCTTTTTGTCAAGTATATCATCCATTTGGAATCCTCATGATTACCATTTAATGATCAACGATGTTTAAGTGATCCGCGTTGATCAAAGGTGTTGTAGATCCATTAGAGGATTAGTAGAACCAAAGCCTCCACACAATGAATATCAAGGTTATTGGATCAAAGAGATCAAATTAACATACTTGGGCTTGCAAACATAAGTTTGGGCCACAGATGATCATTTATTCGAATCGGGACAAAGTTTAGCGCTATGTTAAGCAATCGTAAGTGGACTTATATAGAAGTCGCACCTATTTTGAGGTCGGTCAATAACAATCTATGCACCATTTATTTTGAGACATGATATAAAGATCATGCTCCAATAACACTTAGTGCAATAAGAAAGGGATGAGATGAAGAGGGGTGGGAGAGAATATACAAACCACTTTTGAATTAAATTTAATCAAACTATTATTAAAATCATTCATCCATTTTTGTGGAGTTAGACTCAACACCATGGATCCAATGATTTTAATAAAGTTCATGATCAAAAATTTAACTCAAGATCATCCAGAAAATACTCACAAAATAATATTACATTTACTATATATAAAAAAAAGGTTTAAAAAATGTTTAAAAATAAAAATATTAGAGAAAAATATCAACTATGTTCAAATTGATCAAGAAATAAAAAGTAATTCCATAGAAAAATGAGGAAAGGACTCAAATGATCTCATAAATATTTTTGTAATTTTTTAAAGTCTGAAACTATTTTTAAAATTAAAAGAAATGAGTAAAATAAACTAAAAATGATAAAAAATACCAAAGTCAGAAATAAAATAAAAAAAGTGAGGTCACCAATATTTGTCATAATATCATTGGATCATTCCATAATTTTTTTCAGAATTTAAAAATGCATAAAAGTATTTTTAAACATTTAAAAAAATTCAAATAAAATTTATAAAAAATACCAAAACACAAAATTAAATTGTGAAAAAATAAAAATTAGAAAGAGCATAATCAAAAATATTTTTCATGATTTTTTTCTGATTTTTCGGACTTAAAACAAATTTTCTATGATTTTTTGAAGTTTAAAACAATTAAATATAAAAATAAGAAAAGAAAATAAAAGTAAAAAATATGTGGACCATTGGATGAGAGTCAAAACACGTTATTAATCAGATCCAAGGGATCTGGCGTGCTGTGTATATCATGGTCATTAGTGAATAATGCATAGAATCGGAAAGTAAAATAAGATTTTAAAAAAACAAGTGGCACGCCATCATTGGTTGGAAGATGACACGTAGGTTATCTTCAACCTCCAGCCAACATGAATTGCAAGTCTCTCAAACTGTAAAATCAGAAGCTCAGACCTATGCCATTTGCTTCATCTCTTCAAGACGAAGACAACCACACCCTCGCGCCAAATTTATATAAACTATAGATCAAGCAATTTGGAAGGAAAGTTTTGAAAATGGATTTGAAATTTCATGGTCAAAACGTATTTCTAGTAAAAATCAAGTGTTGCGACTAGAACCAGGGCAATGAGAGCATCACAATGATATCAAAGTTTTGAAGAATTGATGAAGGAATCTACATATTGAAGTTGAGTTGCAGAGCTCTGAAACTGGACTTCTATGGAGCAATATAGGGCACGATTCTTGAATGTAATTATATGGTTAGCTTCAGGGAAGATCAAGGAAGGTGAATTGATGGAAATATTGGATTGAAAAAGGCTTGAGAATAGATTTCGAAGTTGCTGAATTTTGAGTTATGGAACAAGTTTGGCAGGGTGATTCTGGCTATACAAGCTTGAGTAAATGAATGGGGAATGATCCTCTATTTACAGGGAATCAAATTGAATGTCCAAGTGTGTGAAATGATGATGTTTGGAGGGAAATCGTGTGAAGTTGCAAACATGAAAAATGTGACTTCCAATTTGATCAAAACTCATCTAAAACGCGTGTTTTGCTATGCTAATGACTTTTGGAAGTTCACTAAACACGTTCAGAAGAAAAAACGCGCATAACCAAAGTGTTTAGAAGCTAAATCAAGGATTTCAAACTTCTGACTTGGTGAAAAATTCAGTTTCAAAGTGTCAACTTCTGACCAATGGCATTCTCAGCTCAAGGGTAAGGCATGATTCTTGATGCTTTAGAAAGATGGGGTTACAAGCTTTGCAATGTGAAAAGAATGGAGACAAATGGATGCTTGAGCTGAAAGTTATAACGAGTCAAAGTTGGAAAAAAATGTTGACTTCCATACTTAGAAATATTTCAAATTTTTCTTCAAAAATGACTTATAATGTCTTGTATCCAAACATAGCCTTCCACTTGGAATTTTCTCTTGACCAAAAAAGATTTCATGAAATAGGCCTCTTGAATGACATTTTGAAACTTGAACCATTCAAAATATCCAAAAATTGAGAGAGTTATGACTTGTTGAAGTTGGCAAAAAATCATGAAATGACCTATAATCTTTTGTATCCTTAAGGAAACTTCCATCCATTTTCTCACTTTGCACATAAAATAAGGCATAAAGGTCACATCCTCAAGATCATTATGGAAAAATAATTGGCTAAAGGAAATAAAAATTGACCAAGTTATGATCATTTGAAGTCACACATGGAAAATTGGGGATTCATCTGGAGGACTTGTAATCTTTCTTCTTCATCAAGTTTCTTCCAAATGAAAACTCCTTAGAACTTTTGAAGTGATTTGTTAATAACCATTTGAATAGAATGATGTCTTTGGAATCACTCAAAAATACCAAAAGATGAGCAAGATATACTCCTTTGAAGTTCAAAACCCTAGCTCCTAGATCAAGAAACATGCCTTGAGGAACTTTGACAATTTTGAACAAACTTCTTGTACCAACACAAATGCTTTGTAAATATAAGTTGTTGAGGATGATAATGAGAACTCATATCAACCATAACCACTTCCATATCTTGAGAATTGATAGAAATATGCACTTGTGACCAAATGGAACAAAATCTTGTCCAAACATGTCTATTTTTTTCAATCAACCCCTTGTACTTTTTTGGATCAAATTTGATAATCTTGAAATGTGGTGAACCAAAATAAGCTTTCCATGCCATTTCCTCCAAAACAACTTCAATGGTGAGGCTTGAACTTCTTAAGCTTTATTGACTAGGGCATGGAAATAAACTCATGAACCCATTGAGCAACTTGCTGAATCTTATTGCCTTTACCTACATGGATAACTAGAAAGACAAACCAATATTGTATTTTATTAATTAAAAGAAGAAATCAAGACAAAAAATATTCATGATCAGAAAAGGACACAAGTCAAGGTGCTTGGTGATTCCTCAAAGAGCAAAGCTAAATATAGGGAGGGGAACCAAGAACCCTAATGTGATCGTGTTGTGATGGAATAAACATGGTATGATGAAGGGATATTAGGGGAGAAAATTGGGGTGCAACACCCCTTGGAAATGGCTTGCTTCAACATACAAATTCTACACTATGCCTTTGTCTCATGCGAAATAAGTACCATGGTGGCAGATTCGAAGGACTTGCCAGACATGTCTGAATGTCCCAATCGAATGACATGTTTTACTGACCCATTCAAATAACACACAGTTGGTCCATTTGAAGGACGCACAACTGGTGGAAATGAATGCTTCTTTATTGAGTCTGTTCGAAGGTTATGGAAAGGTGAAGGATTTGATTCAAAGAGTCAAGTTTTCCATAGGTCGGGCTACATAGGCCTCCAACTTGTGCCTCACTCCATATTAAATTGTTCTTCAAGCCAACTTGCTCTTGATGACATCACTACCTTTTTAGAAAGTTTTTGAGCCTTGCGCCTGTCTCTTCTGCACACTTGCCCCTATAAACTAGGATCCACCCATCTAAACCATTTATTTTAGCACTTTTATCTTTGGATCATAAAAAGCTGACACAAGTGGATGTTGGGCTTTCAAAGAAACTATATTTTATTCTTTCACAAAGCTGCTAATTCAAAAATTTTTCTCTATAAATAGAGAGTTCATTTGCACATCAAAAGAGGGCTAGGAGGCAACAAGAGGAAACACTGGCAGATTTTGGCTGTGTGAGAAGAACCTTCAAAAAACTCTCAAACTCTCAAGATTCCTAAACACTAAATACACTCTCAAACCCATAATCTAAAGAAACACAACACCTGTTTCTTTCCTCTTTCGAATCCAGAAGTGACCACACCCTTTGTTTCTACTTCCTTCGAATCCAGTCAAAGAAACACCACACTCGTTTCTTTCCTTCAAATCCAGGAGCATCCAGGGTTGTAACTTAGATCCAACACACATATCCCAGATTCAAGCAAGGTAAGTCATTATGACCTTAACCCTTTTGTTTTAAGCATGTAAATAACATTTGTTCACTCTTCGTTTCTATACTTTCGTTTGTATGCTTTTCTTGTCCAAGTACACGTTGAAACTAACCTGTTCAGACTTCAAATGAAAGAAAAAGTTATGTGTGAAACGAAGCCTTAAGCTTCGCCCCCATACTACTTCACAGTCAAAACGAAGGATCTAGAAGGGAGAAACGAAGGGCACACACTCACATTATTTCCCAGACCCAACCGAAAGAAGCAGCAAGAAGGGTGAATCGAAGCTTACTTGCCCATACTAACCTCCAGGTCAAACAAAAGAGGCAGGAAGAAGGCATACCATGCTGACTTCTAGGCCCAGACAAAAAGCATGGCTACACTGATTCCAGGCCCAGTCGAAAGGAATTCCCTCACTTATTTCAACCCCCAGTTGAAGGAGGCAAAAATGAAGATTATATCTTGCACTGGTTCTAGGCCCAGCCGAAAGGCACAACATGCTGAATTTCAGAGCCCAATCGAAAGGCAAACATGCTGACCCTCAGGCCTTATTCAAAAGTCATGCCTTCACCCTTTTCAAGCCAAATCGAAGAGAGCCAGAAAATGCAGAATTGAAGGGTTTGCTGCCCTAAATCGTAAGACCCATTTTTCTTGCTTCTGTTTTATTTTTATGTTTATATTTTTCATGCAATTCAATATGGTTGTAATAGTGTAGGATTTTATCTTTCTTCATTTTATTACTTTTGTATGATTGCTAGTAAAATAGGGTATGTATGGCAAGATAAAATCAACAAGTAGACCACCCTGATCAAAAAGACAAAAATGCATGCAATCAAACACACTTTGCACACGTGCACCTCTAGGGTTAACTCTACTTGTTGCCTTATGAAAAATGGTCATGTTATGCATGTGAGACATCTTAGCAAAAACAATCAAAAATATAAGATCATAGTCCCTCGATGGCGCTTCGAATGTTGCCTTAGAAATGATCTTAGTCCCTCAAGAGAAAGGCTAAGATATCTCACAACATTGTTATCATGACTATACGATTATCCACACTCGTTCCTTTACATCCAAAGATAAAGGCTTCTTACCAATCAATGGCAAGATAGCAACATCAAAGGAAGAGAGGAATGAACAAAAGACTTTTGAGTAAGGTAGAATGTTCCTAGTTGCTTGCTCATCTTAAAACATAAACACCTTTTCAAATGCACTAACACTTTCCATGAAATACTTTCAAAAGTCCAACACTTTGTATACATTCTTATAGAGACGAGAATCATTACAAAGTTTGCCTAAATGAAGGCGCTTTTCAAAAATACTTTTAAAACCCACCACAAAGCACCCTTTCAAACAAAAGCAATGATCTAGCAAGAAACTAAGAGCCCATAGCTAACTATGGATGAAAAGGGTGCAAACACCTTCCCTTTTTATAATCTACCCTCCAAACTCAAGAAAATAATCTCAAAGGTCTTTCTTGTTCTTTTCACGCTTTCCTTTATTTGGATAAAAGAAAATTCGGTGGCGACTGTTGCTATCCACAATAATTGCGATAAAACACAAAACACCCAAGTCAGTTCTCCCACCGTATTACAGAACTGGAGACTCTTCTAGGGACATTTAAAAGTGGGGTTAACTTAGGGCTAGATCACCTTTACTTGATTTTCTTTGTTTGACTTGTTTGCTTTATATTATGGTTCTTTGTTTGGGCTAGTTTTGATCCTCTACCCAGATCTGGGACACCTTTTAGTTAAGTAACAACAAGTTATAGAAACTGTACGGGGTATACCGAAATGGTCTAAGCAATAGATACGTTAGTGTGACTCATTTGTTGGTACCGGTAGCCCTTGAGTAGTCAAGGAGAATACGGGGCCATTTTGTGGTGTCATGAAGAACTAACTAAATTTAGAACATGTACTTGAAAAACTTGGCCTTTAGGAAGTAGCGAGGTGGCCGGCTTTGGTGCAGTCCAAAGTTGGTTGATACTCGGTACTACGCTCATTGAGATTGGACTTTCAGGATATTTCGATCGTAATTAAAGAGGCTTACGTTGAAATAATGCCTAATGAAGAAAGATCAGAGATATTGTGATCCCTTAGAACCCGGTTACTATTACCAGGATAGGTTGAGCCAACTAAACTTAAATATGGTACTTACCTACAAACTTCATACAAGCCTAAACCTAAGGACTTGTCTGCTTTGTGTATATGGCTATTTGTACATAACAACTTGCTTACTTTGCATATTTGTACATAATATCATAACATCATACCAGAGCATTTTCAATAACCATTTCAAGGATCTCAAGGGCCTATGATGCAGGGTAACATTGAAACAGACGTCTATCAAGGGGAAAGAGGATTTATTTTCATCTAACCAAATTTCATCAAGACCAAAGCGTGGTAACTTGAGTCAAGCGCTACGACCCACTCGACGTGGTGAGCTTGATTCTCGTGGAAGGACATCCACCGGTACAAAGTTCTCCAATCAAAGTTGTTGATCAAAATTCAACTTCTAACATCTTCTTGTGTTTACCCCGCGAGATCCTTGAAAACATGCATCCACATATCATGCATCATATCATGACAGGTTTCTCCCATACATGTCTCCTTATCTTCCTACTATTTATTTCAGTAAGAAGGATATGGAACAAACGATGAAGGATCTCCAAGCATAAAACACTCAGTTCCAACAAATGCTCATGAACTTAGCCAAGGGGTAGGAAGATCTGAAAACACTCTTCACCAAAGAGAGCAAGAAGAAGACTAAGAAAAGGGTCGTCATCCTCAACGTGGGAAGAAGGTCCAAGGGGCATGCCCAATTAGCTCAAAAAGAGGATGCTTATTCTGAAGAAGAAGACAATCGAGAAGAGGAAGCTAGAAGCATCAGAGCTAACATAGCTACTGATGACAAAGACTATTTTGAGGAGTAGTATCCACTGGCAGATGAAAAATACAAACAGCTTGAAGACAGACTAAAAGCTGTGGAGATCCAAGTTGTGCCTGGTTTGGACTTAGAAGACATGGGTTTAGTCTATGGGGTGATCATCCCACCAAAGTTTAAAATCCCTACCTTCGTCACGTATGATGGGGTCTCTTGTCCTTAGATGCATCTGAAGTCTTATGTACGCAAGATTCAACCATACACAACTAATCAGAAGCTCTAGATCCATTTATTCCAAGAGAGCTTAGCTGGGACACAACTTGAGTGGTTCTATCAATTGGATAATTCCCACATTCACACTTGGGAAGACTTGGTTGTTGTTTTCTATAAGGAGTACCAATACAACGCTGATCTTGCACCAACTCGTGTGCAATTGCAAAATATGACCATGTGTTCCAATGAGGGCTTCAAAGAATACGCCCAAAAGTGGAGAGAATTTTCGTACCCCAAATTTTCCCTACCTCTTTTTACTTTAGTTCGGCTTTGAACTTTGCATCATTTTTACTAAGTCATTTGCATATCCTGCATTTCATGGGATCAGGCGCCTTGGATTAAGGTAAAAGGGTTGTGTCCTCTTTATGTCTAATTTTGTTTTGAAGTTCTCTTATCAGGTAAAAGGGAAACTCATCTGGTTCTCGATTAGTGGATCATGGGGTGGATTCTTGAGGTATCATGGATTGCTTTCTTATCAAGTTACAAGGTTGTTTCTCGCTCGAATCCATCAGAGCTGGGATTAGGGTTTATTTCCCTATTTGTTGGTCAAGATGCTAAGATTTTGGATCCCTGGTTTTTGTGAACTATTTCTTTCATCTTCCTCAAAGATAACTCGAAGTCAAATACATTTGGTTACAGGTTTTATGTTTAATATCTCCTTGCACTTCAAGTTTTCTTTTTAAGATCTCTAAGTCACTGAGTCAGGAGTTTGAAGTTTAAAAGGATGAACATGGAATCCGGGTGTAAGAAATAAGGTTGGGGGTTCATGACGATCAAGGAGTTTTTTTTGTTACTTAAGTTACAAGTTACTTGTGGTTTGGATATCAGAGTTAAAGTTCTTGTTGAGAGGGAAAGTTTGGTTTAGGCGTGATATGAAGATTGAGGATTGAAAGATAAGGTGTAAGGTTCTTGGAATACAAGTTACAACAGTTGTTTGTGATTTTTTGAAATTCAAGTTACAAATGCAAGATGTGCATTCAAATCATTCAAGTGGGAATTTAAAATTTTTACCAAGTCCAAGAGTTGTTTAATTTCTATACAACAAAGTTCATCATTAATGAAATTTATTCAAGTTTGCATTCATTACATTTTTTTGTGATAAGTTTACAAAAGGATTACTAGTTAATGCAAGCTACAAATATTGTTTTGTTTACAAAGAAAGAAATAATGTTTGTTTCTTCAAGTCTTATTTGCTTCATCTTCAAGTAACTCATCCACTCCTTGCTAGCCATGGTATTCTCTTCTTCTTTTAACCTTGCCTCGCTTTCCATCCACTCCTCGTGTTCATGAAACAATAAAAGGAAAAAATTAGCAAACAATCAACATGTGAAAAATTCAAGCAAGAATTATTTGTTAAACAAGAAGACTCATCATTAGGATTTGCATTTGGAATCAGAACTAAAAGGTTTTGTTTTTAATCATGGCCTATCTCCTACTTTTTAAAATCACAAAAAGTTTGATCTTTTTGGTTCACAAAAGGAAAAGAAATTAGTATATATTTTTCACTACCAAAAAGCAAAGTAAAACTGCAAAAACATACAAAACTATCCAATAGTAACAAAAACCAGCAAACAGCCCAAGGCAGCAAAACAAACAAAACAGTAGCAGCGCAGCATTAAGGCAGCAGGCCAACTGACCAAGCGAGCAAGGTAGCATAGGTTGTTAAATTGACAGAACAAGGCAGAAAAAATAATAGGCAACAACAAGCCAAACAAATGCAGCACAAATAAAGCAATGACTGCAACACAAAAGCAAAAACAACAACCTAAACAAAACAACAAAAATGCAGCGCAAAAGCAAAAACAGCAGCCTAAACAACAACAAACATCAAGGAAGCAACATGCCAAACAAATGCAGCACAAACAAAGCCAAAACTGCAACACAAAGGCAGGTTGCTAAAGCAGCCAACAACAGTAACAAAGCAACCAACAATAGCAAGACTGGAAAATAGCAGTAAGGCCAAAACAAAAAAAAATAGCAGTAACTCACAAAACAATGCAAGCTAGCATTGATTCATGGCCCTTATATCATCATTTTCCCTAAAGTTTAAACCCTTCAGAATTTTTCAAAAAAAGAAAAATGGCTTTCATCATAGAGAGACAAAGAGAAAAAGAATAGGATTTAGAAAAATGTCACCTAACCAAAATAGTCCAAATTTGCTTCAAACCAAACAAAACATGCCAAAACCTGTGCCAAACCTGTTGCAAGCCTCCAAAAAAACCAGTTGAACCAAATAGACATAACCCAAACCTGTACTCAAAAGGCCACAAGGTCAGCTTTCCAAATATGTTAAAAATTTCACCAATTCCCCCCACCCCCCCCCCCCCTAATTTCCACCTCTATTTCACTATAAAGAAAGGCCATTGTTTCATTGAAAGGGGTGGATTTTGAGGAGAACGCAACTAGAAAAAACACACAAGATCCAACATAAGAAAACCGAGAGAGAGAGAGAGAGAGAGAGAGAGAGAGAGAGAGAGAGAGAGAGAGAGAGAACCGAGCCAGCAAAAACCAAGAAAGTGAGAGAACTGAGCCAGCAAAACCAAGAAAGAGAGATTATACATAGAGCCAAAAAAGTGAGAGAACCAGCCAGCATAAGAAAACCAAGAGGGTTGATACCAAAATTCTTGAAGCTTCTGCATAAACTTTACTCACCACAAATATCATCAGTATCTTTTCATAAAAGAGAAGGGAAGAAGATTTCAGAGTAGAATCAAAAGTAGAGAAGAAAGGAAGTTACCAAGAATTTAATTCACTTCCGAGAACATTCAAAGTCGATATTGTTTCTGAACTCTTCAACTGCTTCCACTTTAATATATGTATCCATACTTGACTTTGTTGTTTGAACATTTCAATCTGCATCAAAATGTTATTTCTACCTTAGGATGTTTGTGTGTATTTCATTTGTTTTATTCCTACTAAAACTTAGATAATCGAAAGAGAGCGAAAAGAATAGAGTGACACAAAAAATAAAAAATAGAAGAAAAAAAGGAGAATAAAATACGCCATGAATCACAAGAAACTTCTTCATTACCTTTCAGTATGTTCTTTAACCTCCACCAATATCACTCTATTTCACTCAATAGGCATCAATCTGCATCTGCTCTGAGCTGTAGCATAACCCCCTGGTAAATTACCAAACCATTCAACTCTCAGACACTTTAAATATAAAACTGTAGCCCAACACCCCCTGAAAACAACCTTCAAATCACTAATCCCTCACAAACCTTTCATAAACAGCTCTTCAACCTCAACATGCAACAAGATTTAAAATCAAATCAAACTATCGCAAAAACAACCTTCAATGCATTCATTAAACAAAAACGAATCTTAAAAGAAAAGAATAAAAAGAGAATAAGTTTTACCTTACGTCATCGCTGAATCATTCTTTAACTTAGCAAACTAATTTTCGTGTTCCTTTTTTTGTGCTGATTTTCTCGATCGAGTTTGTAATTGGGGTTTCAGATTCTCGTTTCCATTGTGTTTGTTTTTAGCGTGTAAATAAATTTGAACCCATATTAAGAGAGAGATAGGTAGATATAGTCGAACGAAATTGAACAGAGGCCATTGTTTTTGTCGTTCACTCGGAACACAAAGTAGGAAGAGGTCGAAAATTGTTTGAGGGTGAGATGAGAAAATGATGGTACAAATGAGAGAGGGGAAGCTACATTTTTGTTTCAACCTTCTTTTTTCCCTTTGTTTTGTTTTACTGTTAAAGTACCATAATGTGATCGGCGGATCTGGAACTGACTGTTTAACGCTGGTTCGCGAAATGTCGCGGAAGCAAGAGTCGCCACCGTCTTTTATTTTCTCCAAATGGAAAGGACAAAAGCACAGAAAAATTCCTTATAGAGATTGCTCTCGGTTCGGGAGGTAGATTATAGAAAAGGAAGGTGTTAGCACCCTTTCTATCCATGGTTATCCATGGGCTCTTAGATACTTGCTCAATGTGTTTTCAAAATTGTTTGTTTGCTTTTCAATGTGGGTTTTAAAAAGTTTCTTTGAACAATTTCAGTTCGACTCGTACGTCAGAGTGTTTGAAAAATTTGCTTTGAAAGCTTTTGAAAATGTGTTAGTGTGAAAAGTCTTTTTGAGTTTGTTTTGAAGAGAGCAAGTATCCTTGAGAACCTACCTACCCTAAGGAATTCGTCTGTGTAAATGTCCTTAAAAGTAGTGCCATCCCACCATTGAGAGGTAGGTAGCACCACCGTTGGAGGTGTTCGGGTCAATTCGAGGTTCGGGACATGGTGATCACCAGAGCAATGGGAAGACACCTTAGAAGCTACCCTCATGCCAGGTTCCCGGATCATGAGGACTTACTAAGACATCCTCTACTCGACGACCACCTTTCGAAAGGCAACAGTGAGGCGTACCCTAGGGGTGGTGTGTGCGAATTGTGTGTCGTTTTCATTTGCATTCGTCTTGTCATGTTCATTGTGATCTACGCTTGATTTTATTATGGTCATTCATTCTTTCATGCTTTTGTTAACAGTTAAGATATTTGCGAGGAAAGTAAATTCTAAGGCTATTACAAATGGCGCGGGTCCACATCGCCAAAATTAAACCGGACCCGATTTGACGAAAAATAAATAAAGCAAATTAAAGTAAAAGTGCGAGAAGTTTAAGTTACAACGCTTTGGGAGAATTACATAATTATAATAAACGACATAAAATAAATGCGCGACATTAAATAAATTACGAACATGGGCGTTGGACCCTTTTGCAAAAAATTAAAATTAAAATTAAAATTTAAAAGAAAATGTTTTTTAGTATTTTTGTGTTTTTTATGTTTAATAGAAAAAGAATTAGTTTTTAAGTTATTAAGAAAATGTTGAAATTTTTAACTACATGAAACCCTAATTTTTTTTTATATACAATTTAATCATGAAAATAAATAAATAATAATATTGTGATAAAAAGGAAAAATTAAAAGGAATGAAAATGGTCAATTAACCTAATTCTACCCTTTTTTATATTTATTATGAAAAGAATTAAAGTTAAAGCACCTAATATAAATTTATTAATTTATATACAATTATTTATGAAAATAATAAAATAAAACATTTATTATATTTTTTGTCTTTTTGATTTTTTTATGATGTTTTTGTATTTTGTTAAAAAATAATTAATTAAATAAACAGTAATTAAAATAAAAATAACAATTAAAACAAGAATAAAAAATAAATAAAAAATAGTGAAGGCAAACCAGGGGGGGGGTTCAGGCCCCAAAGTGAGGTGTTGATGGTGAAATTCCGGCCCAATAAGACATGGCCTTATTGACTTTCCAAGCAACATGTCTAAGCGTTGACTAGCACTCACGGTACTCCATGGATCCTGGCCTTTGGATTGGATTTGCTGGACGCGTGTATGGTCTGATCTGGAGGTGTATCATGGGTCATAGCATAGGCGTTACACCTGAACGTTAAAGAAAAAACATTATTGAGAAAGCATGAGACCTGGGGTTCGAACCCAGGTCTTGGATGTTACAAGCATATACACCTGCCAATTGAGCCACTGAAACTTTTTGTATATTTAACAAACAATAAACGTAATAAAAATAAACGAAATTTAGTGCTTCAAAAACGCGCGCAATTCGAACGGACCAATGGCTGATGGACACGAAATCATCTTCTTCACTTTTCCTGTAACACAAACTCAAAGGCAACAGTTTTACAAACGTGGTGTTAGATGGGTTTACAGAAAATAGCGACTAGGCTGTTTCTAAACATAAATTAGGCGCGAGTATATGAATCTCTTCGTCCAAGCGTGCTCATTCCAATGGTATTAACCACAAGTCCTAATTTTGCCTTGGATGGAAAGCCCTAATTCTTTATCCTGCCAACCCTAGAAATCGCGCATGGTGGAATCTTATACACAGCGAAATAATGCAATTAAACATAATGGTTAGCTTATAAACTTCATCAGGAATGCAAAACACATATCAAAACTTATAAAACATGCATGAATTGGTATGCACGATTAGGAGTTTTTCTTGATGCAGTTTGAGTTCAAACTACCAGTTCTTGAAGCTTTGGTTGTTGTTCTGGATTGGAACACGTTCAGGGATTGCCAAGGAAGCTTTTGGAATAGGTTTTGTGCCTTCAATCGCCCTCTAAGGTTGAATTCAGTATTTGAGTTTTATGGAAAATTTTCAAGTTTGCAAAGTCTTTTTCCACGCAGCTTAGGGTCCTCTAGCATTAGGGTTATCATTCTGAATATGTAGTAAAGCTTTTAGGTCAACAAAATTGAATAAAATCCATGGCATTCAATGATTTGCATATTTGATTTTCCTAAGATCTTTACATATCTTTTTCACATGGTTTTTGTGCAAATTATGATCAATTAGTCCAATTCTTTCCATGTTTGGGATGTGCACGAGATTTTGAAAGCAAAACATGCATAAAAAGATTTTTTAGGTCAAAGTAGATATTTTTCACATATTTAATTGATTTAATTGAATTAATATGAATAAAAATTCAAATAAATAAATAAAAAATGAGAAAATACTTCCCTTTGGGCCAAGTGGTCGTGCACATGCTTGGAATGATGAATCTTGGAAGAAAAATGGGCCCATTAGAAATTTTAGGTCATTTGAACCATTGTTGACTTTTCAAAATATCCAAAAATTTCCCAACTTCCACAAGGCATAACTTGCTCAATTTTTAAGCTTTTCACATGTTCTTGGACATTTTGGAAATGTCTTTGAGTCCTCTAACCAATGTCTTTGGTCCCATGTCATTTTTATTTACCAATCTCAAGTTATGGTCTTTGACTTAAAGTCCCTTTTTGTTGACTTTTGAAAATGACCTATAATGTTGAAATTGATAACTTTTTGTGAGAGCATTTCTTGGACTTGAAGTATGAAGATGAGTTGTAGGAAATGTCTTTCTCTTCAAAATGAGCTTTGGATGGAATTTTTCTGATAATCCATGTGAAAGTTATGCCCTGGTCAATTTCAGTTGACTTTTTCAGCTGTCCAAATATAGTAACTTTTGCATCTTGATGATTTTCTGAGCCAAATTTTGAGAATCATGATCAAGCATTGATAAAATGATGTTTGTGGCTTCAAGATGATATATTGACCAAAAATTTGAACTTTTGACTGTCAAATGACCATTTTGCCCCTACAGTTGACTGTAGTGCAATCTAGGGTTTTGACTGTGCAATTTTGAGCTGAATGCCTTGAAACTTGATATGAAGATACTTGACCATATTTGTAGGCATGTGAGACTTGATTGGGCCTTTGAAAACTTCCTTTCCTTGATCAGAACACAAACCCTAGTTTTGACTGTATAGGAGACAGTTGCACTGCACAACCCTTGGGGAATTTTGTGACTTGGCTTGGCAATTTCTTGAAGAATATGGGAGGGCAAATTTTGGGGTACAACACATAATAATGATGATTATGCGTTTCTCCTTCCCAATAATTAATAATAATGATTAAATTTTCTTGGTCTTCCCCATAACACTCCCAGCGGCACTTTCTTTCTCTCTAGGGTTACAAGACTCTTCCTTGTCTCTTTCCCCCAACCGGGTCAGCCCATTGGGCCTCTTGGCCTGATCACTCAACTATTTTCAGCTTTTGAATTAATTAAAACATGTTAATAATAGATAAATAACTTAGTACAACTGGCAAAGCACATCACCATTAACTTTAAAGACCCGGGTTCAACCCCTGCTGGGGCCTTTTTTCGTTTTTAGTTCTTTAGGTCTTATCTCGCCATATTTTATTATACTTCTTAAGCAAATATTTATTTAGTTTTCTTATATATAATTATTTCATGGGAAAATACAAAAAAAATAGGCTTTTTTTTATGAAATTAATATTTCCTTTAATTGTTGTTATTTACTTAATCTTTTATTTAATATCTTTTATTCAATTTTTTTTGTTATTTATTTACCTTGACAAAAAAACAAAAAAACATTTCAAATTTGAGTTTCTTTATTCGTTTAAACCTTGATACCTCACTCTCTTAGGTAGCTCCGTGAAGAGATTAAATCCCATTTCGATCGCTTTATGTCGAAGTCGAATTTTAGCTTACTTGTACATAACAAACAATTAGGTTTCTAGTCTCCCTCTTAAAATTTGTTCTTCTTTTGTAATTAAAACATAACATTCACAAATAAAAAATCCAAAAACTTTTAATCATTACTTGAATTTATTTTAAAACCCAGAAAACACTCAACCAATCAAAACTCCCCCAAGGGGCATGTTATCTCCATTCTACCGCGATATCAGTCGTGCCTATTGCTAGAATGTGTGTGTTAATGTTGTCCACTAAAAAACACAAACAAACAAACCATTTTCTAGAGGAACTACGATGTTCTGATTACTTCATTGGATACACAGGCAAAGGGTCGCGAAACCCTCACGAATGCAATAATAAAAAACCATTCTTTTCCCCCTTAAGCGAGTATAGTTGTAAATAAACACACCCTTTAAGACAAACAATCAAAATGGATCCCGTTGAGTACAACAGATGTGAGGGTGCTAATACCTTCCCCTCGCATAAACGACTCCGTTACCCTTTCTCTTGGTCACAATACCATCTTATCCATTCCCTTGTGGTTTTATCGATATTTCCCCTTCCTTCGGGATAAACAAAGTTCGGTGGCGGCTTTGTGTTTTCTGCCGGTAGCTTCAGCTTGCGACTCTGTTGGGGACCTTTTGCGAATCTATCCTATTTTTGTTTATTTTTCTTTTTGGGTGTTTATTTACTTACTTTATTTTGCTTTACTGTTTTATAATTGCTTTATTCTTTTGTATATATTGCATATATTGTTGCTACTCACATATTCTGGATACATTGTGATGTTGGGTTGGGTGATTACATTTGATAAGTCCTATACCCAGACTTCGGTTACACTTGGGATTAAGACGAGTGGTATAGTCATGTTAACTTTGAGGGAGTAATCTCGAATAAGGAGGCATGAAAATCCCCCACTCAGTGGAGGTCCCCTTGAAAGTAGTGATGTTTACTGAGTAATTGGGAAGACATCGTTGCTTTCGACATGGGAACTCGAGAAGCTGAGGGTCGTAGAACCATTAACCCATCCTGGACTTTTTAGGTGCAGCGCGGAGGTTATAACAGAGTAATCCGGAAGTAGTTGTCACGCGAAATTGCACTCGTACGAGTTTTTCCTGCGAATATTACTGATTACCAAGTAATTGGGACGTCGGTAATATCCAAAGGAAGAGCGTAGACTCTGAGATCTCTTTAGAACCTTGTTCGGTATGTGATAAACCTATACTACATACCTTATGGTTGGTTACTTTGACTCCATGCCTGTGACGTCGAAATTTTGATCTTGTTACTTTTAGCCTGTGCAACGGACTACGCAGTGGTTTTCCAGAATATGTGGAGTTGAGACTTCATGCCATAGCATACCATGACATCATATCATCATAGACCTGAGGATGCAGATTGGCAGACGTGCCTTTCGTAATCCGAGGGTAAAAGATGATTGGACACTAGAGTGCCCAGAAATTTGCGCTCACATAGTAGCAGTGCGATGGGAATGGGCTTATAGATGCCATTTAGAAGTCGCTTGGATAGGATGATGGGCTTATAGATGCCATCTGGATGTTGATCGCGTAGGAGATTCCTTAGCGAGAACCTGCATACCTGCAAAACAGAAAAATGAGTACCTGACACGTTGCAGGAGCTGATTTTGGATGCTTGGTGTGGATGTGTCCTGACTGGTTACAGGAGCTGAGTCTGGAGCTTCAAACGCTGATGAATGAACCAGAGATGGTTACTGCCTTAGCATGAATGGTAAGAGAACCTTGGATGACTTTAGCTTCAACAACGCTCGTTGAGAAAAATCTTGGCGGGAATCACCATCTTTGCAGTATCGGCACGGGAACCATAGACCTTTATAATCTGAAAGGGAATCACCTCACTCGCCGTCGGAGAGGGGAATCATAGAAAAAGGAATTGTCACCTCACCCACCGTCGGAGAGGGAACCATAAGAGACTATCACCTCACACTCATCGTCGGAGAGGGAAACATCTGAAAAGGAATTACCACCTCACGCACTTGTCGGAGAGGGGACCATAAGAGATTATCACCTCACACTCATCGTCGGAGAGGGAAACATCTGAAGAAGGAATTACCACCTCACGCACTGGCCGGAGAGGGGACCATAAGGAGAATATCACCTCACACTCATCGTCGGAGAGGGAAACATCTGAAAAAAGGAATTACCACCTCACACACCGTTGGAGAGGGAACCATAAGATGGCTTCTACTGAGTCTTTATCAGAAAAATCTGTTGGGAGTCGATTTAGCTGGACTAGAGAAGGTCTTGAAATGTCTTCAACTGGAATAAGTGTCAGAACGTCGCCATATCTGGTTCATATCTGGACTATATCTGGAAGGCAATCTAGAAGCAGTGTCAGAACGTCACCTTATCTGGTTTACATCTGAAACTATATCTAGAAGGAAATCTGGAAGCAGTATCAGAACGTCACCATATCTGGATCATATCTGAAACTATATCTAGAAGGAAATCTGGAAGCAGCATCAGAACGTCACCATATCTGGGTCATATCCGAAACTATATCTAGAAGGAAATCTGGAAGCAGCATCAGAACGTCACCATATCTGGTTTACATCTGAAACTATATCAAGAAGGATATCTGGAAGCAGCATCAGAACGTCACCATCTCTGGGTCATATCTGAAACTATATCAAGAAGGATATCTGGAAGCAGCATCAGAACGTCACCATCTCTGGATCATATCTGAAACTATATCTAGAAGGAAATCTGGAAGCAGTATCAGAACGTCACCATATCTGGATCATATCTGAAACTATATCTTAGAAAGAATTGCGATAGTTGATAGTAGTCATTTTTGTATTGACCTTTTTCCTGAAAAGGCAAAACATAATTGTATGCAAAATCATGATGCATTAACTGTATGTCTTCAAAATTAATGAGATTCGTGTAGTATGATGCATATGCATGCTACAATGTACGAGGATATGATGTTTATGAATGTATATTTCCGTCTTAGGAAAATAAATCCTTGACGGGTGCCAGGAAGTCATATCCTGGGCTGATGTTGAAGAATAGCTTTTTGTTTCCGCTGGGGATGACGACTGCAAGTATACCGGCAGGAGAAGATAACTCCGTCGGGGAATAAACTTGGCAAATGACAGATTCTACGGGGAGAAAAGATAATCTAATAACCATGCTGAGAAGTGATACTCTGTGGGAAGAGGGATGCCTTGCTGAGTGTTGATGATAACTTGCTGAGGATACCTTGCTGTATTGGAAGTATGAATGGACTTCGCTGGGGATAAGAAAATTGCGTCGACGACGATCTTTCCGTGGCTTTTAGCTGAGGATAACCCAGTTATATCCTGTTAAGGAAATAACTCTTTAAATAAAGCCGGACGACGCGTTCGTGCTCTGCGAGGATAAGCTTCCAGAATTTGCTGGGGATAGGCTTACTGCTTGGGGATATGATTCCAACTTTCCTGGGGAACTAGATTGGACTCTCTCGGGGAAGTATTGAACTGTATTGATTATGTTCTTCCACGGAACCTACCCTGATACCTGGGAGGATAGAACCATCAGATTTCTTAGACCAACTATTACTGCCCCTGTTTCGGATGTGGGCGGCACTTGTGGGGTGCTGATAGTTGTTGACGGACGAACCTTCTTCTGGTAGACAGATGGCAGGACATAGTCGTACGCTTTAATCCCTAACTTTTGCCTGGACCCCCCTTTCGGGTTTTCAGTCCACCGGGATACCCATTTTTGCCCCAGCCGCCTTTTCAGGTTTTCGACTTGCCGGGTGTACAGATTTTCATTTCATCCCTTCATTTTGCCCGAACCCTTTTGGCTCGCCGGGAAGCCCTTATTTTTGCCTAAGTGTGTCAACCTAGCGGGTCTTTGATGATGCGTAGTATTTTTCCGACTATGTCTGCGCTCTCAGGATGTAGGGAGTTGCCCCTGTTAGAAGTGTTTTGTCATGTCACCAGAGAGTATTTGATCGTGCCAGATTCGTCGTTGGAGTGCCCCAAGTGACTTAGGCGGAGATTTGCCCCAGGCTATTTGGCCTTTTGAGAGATTCTCCGAATCCTGATTGGATTGCCCCAGATAATAGACACTGGCCATGTCTTCCCCTTGATTGGAAGTGCTTTTGTTCATTATGCTTTCGTCGTGAGAACTTCTATGCTGTTCAAACAAAAAAGTCATATGCAAACAAAGTTATGTTAAAAATGCAAAGCCTATGTCTGTCTTGAAGATTTTGAAAATGCATTCTTTTCATAAAACAAGTGATTGTTTGTAAAACGTGATGTCAACTCCGTATTTACCGTAGGCCTTCGGGAGTCAGGATACCTTTCGTGACAGTATGCTTTCGAACTAACCCATGCTTCAGCTAGGACTTTTAAGGGTTATAACGTGGCCTGGTTCACGGTTTAAGAAACAAAGGATAAAGGCTCAAATTTTATTTGTACCCACCCGCTCTTCGTGATGTTCTCCAAACCTAAACTCAGTTGATCATACGTTAGACCTCGTTTGAGTCTTTGTCCTGATGTTCCAATAATGGTTCAGATGTTGATAACTTATTTTGAATAGGCAGTCATTCCTTTTTTTTGTTGAGGGTTTGTAGGACCTCTCTCTTTTGATTTCGTTATCCCTGTTTTTTGCCTGAACTGTTTCCTTTTTTGGAATTACAGTCAGCGGGATGCCCCAGTTTCATAAGTCTCCTTGGTAGGTTTAGACTTCTTGGGCTTTTCATTTATGATTTTGATGATGACTGCCTATCCTTTTGATTGTTCTGAACCATCACTGTCTTTGTTCGTTTTGTAAAGATCTCTTCGGTGCCATTCGTCATGCACTTGGATCAACTGAGAAGACTACCCTGCCCCGGGTTATGATTAAGGGTTTCAATTTTCGAAAATAAAAACTTCTACTTCTTTGGCTCAGAGGGGTTGACGAGGGATTATCTTCCTTATAACTCCAGTGTTTAGGAATTGAAACAATGCCTGTACCTCATCAGCGGGGTCTGTTCAAAAGCATACTGTAGATTGTGGTATTATTTTTGTCATCCTCCCTCAAGAGGCTTAGAACTTTAGATCCAGAGTCGACATCAGAAAAAATATGAAAAGATATTTGAACATAATGAAAACAATTGTATTAATTTCCAAAACAGACGTATGCGATGCATTGATAGAATAAAAGAGTTTGCTATGACATTAATTGTTTGTATAAGCAAAGAAAAATACAACTCAAAAATTCACATAAACAAAAGTCTTCAATGATTGGGCAACGGAGCAGTGATTATGTTTGGAGTCTCAGGCACTTCAAACTGAATCTCCCCGGCGTCGATCATGTCTTGAATTTTGTTCTTGAGAGGCCAGCAGTTGTCTGTAGTATGCCCCGTGCTATCAGAATGATATGCGCACCTATCATTGGGATGGTAATTGGGAGCAGAAGTGTTCGGATTCCGAAGAGGAGCCCTTAAGGTGATCAGTCCTGCTTTCAACATTTGTTGCAGTGCCTGGTCCAACGACATGTTGAGTTTGGTATACTGTCGTTTCTCCTTGCGCTGCTGCCCCTGTCCTTGTTGAGTAGGTCCGGGATTGGA